>OX031016.1:5610131-6810131 GCA_943736025.1 Tenthredo mesomela | reverse complement strand
CCAGGCAGAGATATTCCATTTAATAGCACATTTTTTCACGATGTTTTCAGGACTGGTGGAATTGCCTAGGAAAGCACCTTAACAATAATTCTAGTGTTAACACAATTGTCATATTTTTTTTTTTCAATAAATGATTTTTTCTCCTACAGCTGTTACTCACCGTTGTTTGATCGGACTAGTATTCAAAATAGGGTTTTATTTATTATGAAAATAATTTAATATTCAATTATCGTATTGATTTGAAATAAATTTATATATGCCGAACGAATTCTAAAAGTTTTTCCAATAAAAACCCAACCTTCTGCAGTTCTTTGAACGGATATACAGTACAACCTCTCAATAGTGCCGCTCATGGGCTGTGAGGGGAATACATTTCTCAGAATCTCGGTTCCCCCACTCTGACTACAACCGCTTGTGAAAAACAGGTTTAACCTTCGTACCCTATTGTACGCCGGGAGTGTAGTATGGTAGTGGGGGAAGCGCCCGAGCACGGATTAGGGGAAGTGGCACTATTGAGAGTGGCACTATTGAGAGGTTGTACTGTAATGAACTTCAATGCTTACAAAAATCATCCGGACCTTTCCATCATTCGTAAATGATATTCAAACACGTATGGCGATTACTAGTATGTATCTATGGCGAATACTGGGCCAGCCCTTACGACGGCATGGCGATGACTCGTATATTGGCACCTTCTGACCTTTACGAAGGATTTTCTCGCCATAACAAAAATGAGTACGAGAGTTCTATAGTGACGTTCTTATTCGCGATGAAAATTCCAGTTAGAATAACTTAAAATAACAATAATGCATTCCTCAATTAGAGTGATATAAGTTTTCAAAGTCAAGCGTTTCGCTTAATGTGACGATTACTGGGCCCGCCACCTTAAAACTTTACTCAACATTTTACCAATATAATTTTGATCTTCGGAATAGGGGCGAAGGATTTTTCGATCTTCTTTCAATCAGCGTAACGGCATAATTCTAAAAATATCTCCCGCACAATTCACATTGTATACCTATGGGCAGTGTTGTGAAAATTGTAATTACATTTTTTTTAATTACTCATTACTTTCGTAATGTGTAATTGAATTTTTATTTAATTACACATTACTTTTGTAATGTGTAATTAAACTTTATTTAATTACACATTACTTTTGTAATGTGTAATTAAACTGTATTTAATTACACATTACTTTTGTAATGTGTAAAATTAAACTTCATTCAATTACACATTACTTTGGTAATTTTCGGTTTAATTACACATCACCAAAGTAATGGGTAATTAAACTCGGTTTAATTACACATCACCAAAGTAATGGGTAATTAAACTCGGTTTAATTACACACTACCAAAGTAATGGGTAATTAAATGAGTAATTCCATTACAAATGTAATTAGTGACTCGCAACACTGCGTATAGGTATGTGTAAATCAGTATGCCCCGATATGAAAATTGAATTTAATCGATACTATACTGATTTTCGTTTGTTGCAGTGTCACGATCACGTCACCACCGAAGAAATCGGCTGCAGCAGCTCCCTGCCGACCCCGCCTTAGACCGCACGGAAATATGGTACCTATATAAACTGCATCTCGTACCTATTAATTTATGTTTGTTTTTTAACGTTCTATTTTTCGTAACGACTATAATATAAAAACTTTAGAATTTGGTTTTGAGATAGTTTGTCCCCCTCGCTTGAATTTCGTGACGCGCTACGTTTCTTCTCATATTATATGGCCAAACGATCATCATTGCCAGAGCATATTTACGCATTATTTTTAAAAACGTGAATTGCACATTTTGAAAAACGTAACATTATCATTGTTTAAACAGGTTATAAGAATTATATCGCAAAATAGCCAGATTGAATTATGCATTATCTTTTATTGCACGCCTATTTCATGACTCGAAACGATTAAATGAAGCAACTTCAGAGTTCGCACGGAACCACGTATAACTACGCCAATCGATATTACATTTTCTGCGATATCGTTATCACCTCATTTAAATTTCTGCCTGTAATAGTCTTCCGTATACATTATTATTACACATTAGTTCCTAATTGTATAATATATAGTCTGATGAATTTGACGTCCATATTAGCTAGTCAGTTGCATGATAATCAGTTTGTCGTCGATACTCGATGAGTAAAATTATGACCAAAAATAACGATAGCTTTGTATATTGTAATATTGTTTATTTATTAAAAATATTTTGCCTCCAGCTTTGCATAAATATCTATAATGTGAAATTTGCGCTAACGGATAAGTGTACTTTTTATGGTTCTAATTCATTTTTAGAGACGTGATACTTTCAGCTATAATAGTGATAAGAAAAGAGTGTATTGATTTTTACGTATAATTTCTAATTCACAACAACTCCTTCGATTTTTCTGTCGGTTGTGACCTAGGATATGATGATTTCGCGGAAATGACATTACTACAATGAATTCAATTTCGAATTTAAATTTATGGAAATGATGAAAATACATGTTAAATGCACATATGATTCGAAGCATATACCCGGAACATAATTGAATTTACAGCTAATGTCAGTCACGCAGATCTCTAGAGAGGCTCGTTACTTATACAATATTGTTAATACTATAGTCTAAAGTAATTTTGTACCTAATTTACGCACCAAATATATACAAACATTTATTTGTAAATTTTGATCATTTATTCATTCTTCGATCTCTGATACATGTTTCCAATTTTCTTTTTTTCTATTTTTCTTTTTTTACCTACTCTCAGTTTTTGCTCACCCGAAATCTTTGGAGCTTTTCAATTACACCTGTATTACTACTATTAATGTAATTCATCTTATGAGAGTCGACCTGTATTTCATACTCTCACAAATCCCACCGTAAACAGCCGACCAGTTTGCACATGCAACCTTCCGGTGAAAGTTTTTAATTGCATGAACGAATTACAAGCAAATTCACTGACAGGAAGAAGCAATTGCCGATCAAGAACTAACAGCTATAACAACTTCGACGCAGAATGTTGACGTTGAAGAAGCATCGATTCCTGATGACAACAATAATTTCAATTACATCGAAGATGCTGTGAACAGTCATGCACCGTTAGTACATATATATGTATACCTTAATCCAGTGAATTTTTGCTTTTTTATTTTTTTTTTTTTATTTTATTTATTGATTTTTCACTTCCATAATAGAGTAAGACTAATTTTTTCTGACCTTGATCTCATCCGAACGATAAATTATGATACGAATAATTATGTGCTATCCGTAATTATCTTGCGCAATAATATTGTACGGTGAAATTTTCGATTACAATTCAGTTTTTGTATCGGAGTTTGTGGTCTGCCATCGGGGAGAAAGTCAGATGAAAAACAGAAAAAATAAAATAAAAAAATTGCTGAAACAAATTTAAAAATATTTTTGCGTCTAGAAAGAAGTTTTCAAGCACTTTAAAAAGAAATATATGTGTGGGTGTATGGGGGCTTTATATTGGCTGAAGTTGTGACAGAAAATCGCGAATTTCGTGGCGATTTGCCAATAAGCTTTACGAACCTCCACGCCTTCCGGTTTTAAAATAGCAGACGTACAGACTTTAACAAAATTATTTGCACATCGCATTTCTGATTTTTCAACATTTTTTAATCTCAAAATTTCGAAAAGGCTGCCAAAATTCTTTCTCATAATTCTTTTGTCTACGATTTCTGACAACCCTCGTAAACTGATTTAGACAGGAAATCGTGTATTCAGTTCGAATGTACCAACAAGCTTTCCAAACTTTGCTCGATTCCTGTTCATCCAACTCGAAAATTATCTTCTGATGATTTTCCTGGATTTGCAACATCTTTATTCATTTTTAATCATTCAGTTAAATCTTGAATGATTTTTTTTTTCTGCTTTTTAATAATCTTACCAAAATCTTGAGACTCTCATTGTGACTATGCCGTATATGAGAAAGCAAATCTTCTTTTGCGAGTCTAAACAGCAAAAGTCTAACCAAAACCAGTAAATTATCAAAAATAATTAAGTCCACGATTACAAAATGAATAATTTAATCATATTGCTATAGGACAGAACTTAAAATTAGTTATTGCCATCTGGTGGATGTAATAAATCTTGCTTCCGATAAACAACATCTAGCTATTCTATATAAATGAGTAATTGAAATTATATCGCCTGATATACTCCATGTGGATATCATCAGAGCAATCAGATATGGTCAATTCGAGATCTGCCGTTGCAATTGATCAACTTGTATTTGATCTTCAGCAGTGTAGAGACAGATATAAAGGGAAAGAAGAGCAAAAAGAAGACTGTGAAGCAGAGGTCAGAAGACGATGATAAGGAAGATCATTCGGATGATGTGAGGGATAAGACCTCGTACGATGAATACGAAGAAGACATCTCTGATGTGGTTTACATCCCTAAAAATAAGAAAGCTATTCCCCCAATCCCACTTCTGGTACATCCATTAATTTTCATTTCCTTTCTCTTCCTTTGCCTCTCTATCAGACAACGCGTCGCTGATTTGTCTAGTTTCTGCAATGGGGCGTCGTTCAAAAATATGACAAGCGTTATCTTCGCGGTGTTAATTAGGACGTTAATTTATTTCCTGATAAATTAAAGCTAATTAATGACGAGAAAAGTTGATGAACAAACAGGAATATCATTTACATGTTCATTTATTTATTTCTAGCATAGTCGAACTCTTCGCACTCTTCCTCTTTAAGGGGACCAGTACAGCGACTTTTCGAGAAATTATCATAGTCCGAAATGAATTTATTTCATAACCAAAGTTCATTTCACATCAAAATATTTTTCTTTTTCAAAATCATGTGTCGTAAGGATTTCAGAGCACCGTTGGACCGATTCAGGTCATCTTGGATTCATTTTCTTCAGAAAACAAATCCTCATCATGTGAATGTAGGAATTTTGCAAATTTTTCGTTTTGGCCAAGTTATTTAAGAAATGAGTGATAATAATTTTTGCAAATTTGGTAAATTGATCATAACTTATGACATAATTTTTTATTTTTAAATTTCTACATTCACATGATGAGGATTTGTTTTCTGAAGAAAATGAATCCAAGCTGACCTGAATCGGTCCAACGGTGCTCTGAAATCCTTACGACACATGATTTTGAAAAAGAAAAATATTTTGATGTGAAATGAACTTTGGTTATGAAATAAATTGATTTCGGACTATGATAATTTCTCGAAAAGTCGCTGTACTGGTCCCCTTAAGTTATCACGGTTTAATATAATATATACAACATCTTTGACCTTTCCATCAACTTAAGACCTTCAATTCTGTACAGAAATTCCAAGACTGATAGGTCGATGACCATTTGCACAAACTATACGTTTTACTGCTTCATTGTATTTCCGACCGATTTCACGGACTTAAGGTGCTTTCCTAGGCAATTCCACCAGTCCTGAAAACATCGTGAAAAAATGTGATATTAAACGGAATATCTCTGCCTGGGCACCGAAATCAATGAAACGAAATACGTCGCGCAATTCTATGTGCGACTCCGAACATGTACAGCCCAAAAAATGTTCGTTATGCGCGAAAATAGAGAAGATATCCATGAAAAACGGTTTTAGAAACGTTTTTCATGGATATCTTCTCTATTTCCGCGCAAAACGAACATTTTTTGGGCTGTACATGTTCGGAGTCACACATAGAATTGCGCGACGTATTTTGTTTCATTGATTTCGGTGCCCAGGCAGAGATATTCCGTTTAATATCACATTTTTTCACGATGTTTTCAGGACTGGTGGAATTGCCTAGGAAAGCACCTTAACAGTTCTCACGCCAAACGCAATACAGTATTTATATAGCCGCTATTATTTGGCCTCTTCACCTCTTAACACTTTTCTTCCCCAAACCTTTTGTGCGATGCCTATGCAACTTCCGTGCTGAAACAACGTGTCGTTTATAATGAACCTATTCAATCCGATGAATTTACTTATGCCCAGCTATAATAAATCCACGGGTGAGATTTCATCAACGATTAACCCAGATTGAATTACAAATTGTTTCCCTAAATGTGGAGAGTTCACGCGATCTGAATCAATTTTAGGTAAAATAGAACTTCTGTAGGTACATATTCTTATTTTCTTTTGCATTTTATTTGACTCACCTATTGTTGAAACGGTACAAGTAAATCTCTGTTTATCGATTTGTTGAAGCAAGCTCAGATACCAAGTGACACGTATAAATGATAACATTTTATTCATTTAATTAAACGTCTTAACCCCAGGGTGATAATAGCAATGAGATTTAATCGAAAACAGGAAAACGTGACGTAATGAGACACACACATTAAGACAGACTATGTAGTCACAGCTATGGCGCCGATGGTCTGATGATGAGCTCACGAAACTCCGAACAGATCGTTCTGTTCCGCATTTTTTTTTTTTTTTTTTTTTTGCTTTTAATTTGTTTATCATGCTGCGGTATTGCTCCCACTTATTACGTTCTTATAAAGTCGAAATTGTGTGGAATTTTGTAATAATTCCATTGAATCTGACCATTGGTTACCGGTTTAACGTATGCATTCCATTATGCGCTGTATTCTATGAAATCTAAGCCGATTATCAGAACTGCACAAATTATTCCAAGTTAAAGTAGCACGTAATTAATTATCGCAGATTAAATTAGATCCAGTGTCAATGCGGCTCACAACATTTTGTTGCATATTTCTTCCAGCTATACAATTGTGGGTTGTGGTTTTCATGAGAAGATTATATAATGCCCATTTTCCAACCCATGTATAGACCACAATCGAAACACCTACCGGTGAGAAGAGAAGTAGGAAAAAAATGTCAAAAAAGAAGATGAAGGAGTTGGAAAAAGCCCGATTGGTCGCTGCTGCTGACGAGGCTGCTGCAGTCGGGTAAAATCTAGTAAAATCCAAGTAGTATTATACAGCGATCTGATATTTATACATATTCCGAGGATTTTCTGTAATGAAAGGTTCCTGTGTTGACTTTGAGATATAAATGTGGTAGAAGATTCGCAATTTTTACATTTTTCACGTCGATGATACAGTGCTAAATATTACACCACTGATTTCCGCGCTTCAGCAAAACCCATTTTCATGGGAAAAGGAACAAGTATATCTCGATGAGCAGTCAAATTCTTGAACACAATAATAGCCGAAGATATGCCGTTCACCGAATTTGCTATATGGATGAGCGCAACTAGTTATCTCAAAATTGTGTCTTCTTTAACTACCCTAATGATCACAATTTGCGCGGAATGATATCTTATGTTCTTACATTGTTCGGTAGCAATTAGATAGAAGTAATTTCGTAAAGCGATGGAATCTCGGTTACGTGACGCGAACACTAATCCTCGCGTGCCCTATCGGCCGCCGACCTTACCTTACTCCATGCCACCATTCACCACCTGAGGTGCTAATTTTCCAGCAGTCTGTTTGAGCTCACGCTAGTGTCAGGGTCTGAATCTCGTTGGTCTTTCGCTTCAAATATTTGTATAGAAAAAAAAAAAAAAAAAACAGAAAAAACAGAAGTTTCCATTTTGTTGTTGAATAAATAAACGGCATTTAAAATGGAGAATGATTTTTTAAGCTCAATCACGTTCATTACTAATTACATAGATACTGACAGGGAAAAAGCAAAACGAGATGAGGAACGGTACGCGGATTTGTATAGCAGATATTTGATTTAACAATTTTCGAGGTGTTTCATTCCTCGATTACATATCACTATTCTTATTTCTATAATCCGGCAGAGATAAGTTGGTCAAAGAAATGTACGAGGAGATTCGACTGGAGAAAATCAATTCCGTGAAGAAAGTGCAAGAGGAAGCTGAAGCGATGAAAATACGAAAAGAACAACTCCAAGTGACGTGGTATGTTCTTTATGACAACAACAGAGCGTTCATGGATTACCAATTGAATAACAAAGAAATGGACGCCGTGAGTCAAACTAATTTAGACAAAAAATAAAAAACAAAAAAATAAAATAAAACGTTTCCGAAATCCAAACCATCATCCCTAATTGGTTCCAGTGGGATCAATACATGAGATGTGACGGATTGCCAGATCCTGGTATCGTTTCAGATCTTAATACTTACTTGTTTCTTTGGAGTCTCGATGATTACATGGCCAGTATAGAAACGGTTGCTAAAAAATCTGAAGAAATCATCTACGTGAGTCCGACTTGTAGTACCTGACAATCGCCAATTGCTCGTAATTCTGATTCCTTATGATAAGATAATTCGTATTTAAGGTCTTATTTCTGATCTCTATTACAGTTGCTGAACAAACTTGAAAACATAATATACTTTTCTATAATGAATCCTCGGGAGTACATCGAGGAGTGTGTACAGGTAGATAAAGCATCAATCATTCGTGTTTAAGTTTATCTCATGCTTCCGTTTTGACCGTGCTAAAAGTTTCGTTAGAATCGAGGATACGCGTTCCGAGTAGTTTTCTCGTTAGTTTTTTACCCTAAGAATTAACGTGATGCATGTTATGTCAAGTAACTCTCAAGTACTCTGTCCGATAGATCAGACAGCAGTTCAGAGACAAACTACAAATGTGGTTGGATTTGGCGACTTATCGGCTACTGCGTAAAATCGAGCAAGGCATGATCAGAGAAGATCTAAGAAACTCAAGATTCATTAAAAAATCTAAACAGTTGACGTGCTGCTTGTGGGCTCTGATCAAACTGCCAATTAGCATTAAACAAGTGACAGAAAGAGACAGGTAAACCTTCTGTCTTTTCGAAAAATTTGATAGTTTCCAAAATGTTCATTGATCTATAACTGTTCCACAAATTTGACAAGTACGCGATGTATTCCGTGGATATACTCACTACTTTTGAAATATAATCAATCAGATGAGCAATTTCAGCATAGTAAATTATTCGATCGACGACTCTTCGACTCAGGCAAATTTTGTAGGTATAGTTTCTTACAGAAAACCAGTAGAAGTTGTGTTCGACGATATTAATTTGACTATAAAAATGCCCATGGACGTTGATTGTTACTGCATGGCGATTCGGGGAATGTGGGTAAAATATGATCATTACTCCGATCAGACAATATCGTTCAACGCACCTGAACTACCAGATAAATATCAGAGAACATCAGGTTCGTAGTTATTCGTCATCAGGTTAAAGTTGGAGGATATGATATCGCGCGAAAGTTAAATTTGCAAATTACAATGAGCAGTAAATTTCTTGTCCTGTATTCGCGACTAGATCTTCTAAGTTATTGTCAAAACGAACACGAAACAAAAACAAGAATCAGAGAGGAGCAAGCAGAAGGTCGCCGTTTACGTCTAGAAGAAAAACGTCTGATGGCAGAAAAATTGGCAAATCCACCACCACCTACGCTGCAGGTGGAGCAAAAAAAGTCCAAAGGCCAAGCAGGGCAATACGGTCGTGGCAAGAAAAATGAACCGGAACCAGAACCAGAACCGGAACCGTTACCTTATTTACCTACGCCAGATGAAATTATCCTGATGAATGAAGGTGATGTTTAAATTTTATAAATTTCCATCGCATATATATATATATATATATATATATATATATATATATATATATATATATATCCGAAGAACTGGCTAAGTGATTATTTTATCACACGATTTTACGTCTTACAGGAGAGTTGAGAAAAGATATAAGAAAACTGCTCTTCACAAGATGTGAAAAGACCGAATTAAATTTGAGGAAGTACGCAATATTGGGTGGGGCAATTCATATCGATTTAGTCTACCAGCCAGCACAGCCCAAAGACATGAGGAAAGAAATTTTAATCACTGCATGTAAGTCTGATTCGTATATAAATTCAAGGCCTTAGAGCGAACATAACTTCGAGGGGCCTAAATGGTTCAATTCATAAAGAAGATAAGACACGCTTTTTAAATATTGGCTTTGCGACTATTTAATCTTTCACGCATTTAATGGACCGTATTAAAAAAACAAGTAGAGGTACATATATTACCAAATCTAGAAATTATCGACTGAAGTGGGGATAGATAAATATTCCCAGGAATCCCTATAGCGCCGATCTTTGACCGCCAACAAAAATATTACGAAAATAAACATCTTTACGAGCATCGATTATTTATTTATATAAATTAAGTCATGCGAAATGAGATAGGGAAATGAATATGGAAGAAAGGAAAGCATTGCATTTCGAATGATACAAATTCACTAAAAAATTGGTCTTACATTATTTTATAAAAACTGTTGTTCGTTTTCGCGTTTATACCCTTGCCTCACATCCCACAGTGACAACTCTTCAGAAAATTTCGTTCAAATATCAGCCCTCTCAGAATTATATCTTTGCCGATAATCGTAAGAACCCTAATGTCGAGAAACAGCGGTCTAAAAGTTGACGCGGTTGTGGTAACAAGAACTGGCCAATTCTTTTGTCTGTTTCTCGTTATCGCGGATTTTGAGATTCATATTTTAATACGGTGACTATCTTAGTGGTCCATCAGCTAGTATGGATGACGAAGTTGACTTTATATTTATCCATACCGACTACAGTCGACGTCGCCATCATACACGGAAAGAGTTTCCGTTTGGTGGCGCTCTTTATCTGACCAGCGCGCAGCCCTCTTATTATTTTGACTAACAGACTTTTGCCCGTAAGAGCGCTCCCCCCACTTGTGAGATCGTAGCCACACTAAAGTCTGGACGATCGTAACGTTTAAGGTGGAAGCACACAGGAGTCCATAAGAAATAAGCAGAAAGCATAAGCCATAGCGCATGCGCATCACTTCGCTTTTACTGCAGATCTTATATCTATATCTATGGCTATGCATTCTGCTTATGGCTTATGGACTTCTGTGTGTCTCCACCTTTAGTGTGGCTACAATTTTACAAGTTGGGGGAGCGCTCTTGTGGGCGAAGGTCTGCTAGTCGAAACGCTTCAGAGGGCCGCGCTCTTCAAATAAATAGCGCCACCAAACGGAAACTCCTTCCGTGTCCGGGTCACAACAGTATTCCAAATTACTAATCGCGCGCAACAATATCGGCTTTCCAGTGCAGGGCGCAGCCCGCTGATGGTATTGTTAATAGATATGGGTTTTATATTGTGCAGAAAAAAGAAAAAAATGAGTTTTTCACCCACACATCCCCTGGCTGGTGACTTGGCATCAAATGCCCATATAACATAAATTTATTTCTACATGTATTCACATATGCCATAACCCATATATTCTACATCTTTCGGACTTCTATTTACACATCATTATTACGACAATTTATTCATTCTGATTCGTTATAAAATAACAATAAATCTTCACACTGTGAATGACTGATCGAAATAAGTTCGAAATCAGTTCGTGTTGTAATGAATAATTGCCTGTTGTTGATGGTTTTGGTTTGAATTGGCTCCTTGGCAATAATCGAATGTCCAATGTTCGCATTATTAGTCATCCAGCCGCCTTGGTTCCTAAATATACTATAGCTGTGTGCATAACCAGGAATTCATGTGCGGTTGAAGAAAGTATGACCCATCTTTCGATATGATCGGGCGACGATCATAGCTATTTTATGATCTTCCATCAATTCTTTGCTACACGACTAAAGGGCGTTTAGATTTATTTGCAGTTATTGCGTTCCTTAAACGCTTCCAAAACAATTCCTTTGCGGTAGCATCATTGCTATCTTTTGGCCAAACGATATACGTCTTAACCATCATCAGGTAGTGCAAAATTTTTGTACGATTTCTTCTTGGAATTTCCTCAAGAAGAACCAGAACTAACTCTTCACGACATGTCTCGAGTAATCGATGCTGCGCTAAATGCATTTCGAACTGACACCACTGTGACTTCATAAAACATCCACTGATTATCAGAAGGATTGTTCTACTTTGGTCCATTCCCATTATTATGTTCTCCAGAATGCTGACGCCCACCTGTTGACCATCATAGTAGTATAAAAAAGCAATACGAATAACGGTCATAATGAAATAGGCATAAAAAACGCAATGAAGATATCAATAATTTGCAAAATTCTATAAACATTTACCTGAAAGTCTCTTTCGTGTAAGCAAATGTTGAATCTAGCCTCTGGCCCTTCAATATTTGGAAGCAATTCTTCGACCACCCAGTTTCTATTCTGGTCGGAATAGCTGACAAAGATATCATACATGTAGACTCTATCTTCACAGTTCTCCACGTTTATTATGCTCAGCACGGTTGCGTTTTTTAACAGAACTGCAACGTATCTGATGTACCACCTGTCTTACAGAAATCATAATTCCTGTTGTAATAGGAAACAAAATATAGCCTTTTATACCCACTTTCACCTCACTTTTGACCAATCAATGAATCATACCATTTCCAATATATCAATCCTCCGGCGCTCACAGAGCTGACGGTAACCAATAGAGAGATATAGATTATGTGTTGCAGTGCGCTCAGCCAGATCCGTGTCGTGTCGTTTATGCAAAATTTATCTGTGGCTGCGAATAGGAAAGTTCTCGATACTGTTATATCCGTGCAAACATGGCTCGTACTTTTCGGCTCGTAGTCTATAAGTATTGCCATATTCTGAAATATGAAATAGAATTAAATGACGCGATAGCTTTGGTGGAATCACATTATGAGGAATTAGATATCGTCCTATCACGTTGTATCTTATACATTTATTATCTCGCTATTTTATCTATACCTCGGTCTTGCCATCATTTAGAGATATAAGGTATTCCATAAAGGATTTCAAGTAACAGTTGCAGACAAAGTTGTTGTCTCCCAATGTTAAGTAAGATAATGATTTAAAATCTTCTTGCATGACCTCCGACATCAAACTGAGCATGTTGGAGTGCAGAAAGACACCCTTCAACCTTGAGTTTCTTTCAAAGGCTCTTTTGTCCCTCCAAGAATTTATGTAGTTCGAACTAACATCCAAGTGTTCCAAAAGCGGAAAACTCTCCAATAAGTTTCCAAAACTAACTATATTGTTATCCTGAACATCCAAGAGCTTCAGTGTGGTCAGTTCTTTTAATGGCTCGAAATTTTGCAGGGATGTCCCCGCCATGTGAAGCTCCTGGAGCATAGTCAACCCCTTGAAAGTTTCTGTGGATATATCTGAAGCGATCACTCTATTACCAGAAAGATCCAAAATTTGTAGTTTGTTTAATTTTCCGAATATTCCACTATCCAAGCTCGAGATCCTGCTTCCACGAAGGTCCAGATTAATCAAAGACCCTGGCAATCCGCTCAGTCGATAAACAGTGCTAGCACGAATTGGTGTGTAACTTAAATCCAATATCTGTAAAGAGTAGAGTTCTGCAAAGCTATTGCTTGAAATGATCAGTCCATGAAACTTGCTATTATTCTTGACATATCCGTTGCGGCTTATCTCTAGATATACCAAATTGAATAGCTTTTCAAACGCAAAGTTTTGCAAAATCAAAATATCGTTTCCAGAAAGATAGAGCTTCTTCAGGTTTGTTAAATTTCTGAATGAGCCCCGTTCAATATAATTTATATTGCACCGGCGCATATCCAAGGAGATCAAGAACGGCATTTCTGGAAAGCTACCCCAAGGAGATGCTAAAAAATCGAATACATATAGAACCAAATAAAGAGTCAAATAAAAATGTTAATAATAGGATTACATATTATACTGTAGACACTCACGCGGCAAAATATCAGGTTCTTCTTCCAGCAGATTGCTGAAATAATTTGTCGTCAACTTTTCCTCAGGCTCAGATTGATTACCCTGGGCATCGGCTAATACAACCATATCCGTTGAGATTGTCAAATGTGTTTGAAAATCATTGCCAGTTAAGGTCAATCCGCGAAGCGAATACTGGACATGAGTCAGTGCTTCATATGGTATCTGGTTTAAACCCAAATTGACTAGACTCAGAGCAATTAAGATGGAACAATGACCTTCCTTCCTATCGTCACGAAGACCTTGCAGCAATGCGTTAATGTCTGTCGTCGATATATTGGAATGAGACAGGTCCAAAACCATCAGGGTCATTTTCACTGGTTCTAAAGTATCTAAAGTTATGGAACAGACCAAAAATGTAGCACGAACTTTTGATATTTCTTTCAGAAATCATTCAATATACATTCAATATATATTTTTTTTCGCAAACTTTGGCTGTAGGTTAGGGTGGTTCAAAAAACACCTAATTTCTCAGATGTTGCTGCTCATCCGTGAATGTGTTGTTTGTGATTTTGAAAAATTATTCCAATTTTTTGAGCTCTATTGGACAATATTTACTACTGCCTCAGTGAAGTTGAAATTTCGAAATTTTGCTATTTTTGACAATTTCAAAGTTCTCAGATCAAAGCGCTCATCTGGCTACCTCTGGATTCTCATTCAATGAGCATGTTGGTTCAAGATGAGACTTGTACGATAATATTTAGTACTGCCTCGGAGACATTGGAGTTTTTTCAATATTTCGCGTTTTTTCGGAGATTCGATCGCCAGGTGCTGCTCATGAGACAGTTTCATCTTACCAATATAAGGAAGAAATCCAAGCAGTTTGCAGTCTGCGGGATCATTTTTACTACTGCCTCATTGAGGGCGACTTTCCTTCAAGTAAAATTAGCAACATGAGGCAGTAGTAAAAATGGTCCCACAGACTGCAGACTTCGTGTACTTCTTCTTTAAAATGGTAAGAAAAAACTGTCTCATGAGCAACACCTGGCGATCCAATCTCTAAGAAAACCCCTAAATAGTGGAAAAAGTTCAATGTCTCTGAGGCAGTACTAAATATTATCGTACGAGTGTCATGTTGAACCAACATCTTCATTGAATGAGAACCTAGAGGTAGCCAGATCAGGACTTTGATCTGAGAACTTTGAAATTGCCAAAAATGGCAAAATTTCGAAATTTCAACTTCACTGAGGCAGTAGTAAATATTGTCCTATAGAGCTAAAAAAAAATGGAATAATTTTTCAAAATCACAAACAACATATTCACGAATGAGCAACAACATCTGAGAAATTAGGTCTTTTTTTAACCACCCTACTGTAGGTACTCGTTATATCGACGGTGATATTGCTTCAAAATGATATTTGAGAGCAAAAAATATGCCACGAGCTTTCCTCGACTAATCTAGTCAAATTGATTGGCATATACCGATATGAGATACGTACCCTCGGCTACTTCTGCTATGTTCGTGTATCGCATATTCAATAACTGTATGCTCGTGTTCGACATCCAACGGAACGTATCTGAGCTTAGATTATGTAATCGCGATGTATCTAGGCTCAATACTGTTAAGTCTGACAAATAATATAGCTCATCGTTTTTATCCCATTTTATGTCCGAATATGGATTGCTTTCCGTAATTCCAGCAGCTCCGTCGGAAGAATTATTTGTCTGGACATCGATTGGGATAAAAGTTGTTGATTGCATGTCTGAATCATTGGATGAGCCTTCGAGGAAAATCTTATTTCCTTTCATAACATAATGATCTCCGGGAACTGAAAGTAGAAAAGCATCAGAGATCAAGATCAGGAAATTTAGAAACATGATAGAAGCTGAAAATTAAAAATGACTTCGACGATTTCTGTTCATTAATATTTTGGTATATGTTTGGATTTTACTGAATAATGTTTCAACCGAGAGGTGGAGAAATTTTGTTTTTAGCGTCTTAGAATTTGTCTTCAATTCTGTTATCAGACGCTCGTAGTGAAAATACGTATTCCCTATCTAAAATCACCAATCACTTGAAAAATCTCGGAAGCGGTCAGATCCACACATCAACTGATTATCAGCATTATCTTTCCCCCTCGGAACCCGTCGAATTTTGTATAATTTTTTTTTTTTTTTTCGCGTATCTCTTATAGTTTTTCAGATATTCGCATGAGGCGATCATAAAGGACCATCCTGTACAATGAGAATGATGAAAACAGGCACTTTTTCAGACGTCACGGAAATAACGGTTTTCTTTTCGATCGGATATCGCAGACTGGCATTCTGCCTACAGCTACATGTACAAACACATTGTGCCATCAATATTCATTTAGCTGTAAATATGGAATTACGAGATGGCTGATTACATAGGATTTCAAATCATGACGATGAATCGTCACACAGATCTGGATGCGTAAAAGACGTGAGTGCGCAGGATGCGGTGGATATCTCGCACCAGTTGACAAAGTCATTCTATAACAAGCTCATAAATATGCTATAGTATATCTATATAACAATTTGTCCTTGTGAATAAAATGTTATCCTCCATACTTCATAATGGGGTATAATAGTACATTACGATACGAGTGCGGTAAAACTTTTTCTGACGATTATTGTACAAAATTTTACTTCACAAGATCTTAAAATAGGAATTTATAGAACGTCCATTATCTAACTGCGTGAAGTAAAATTTATTTTCAAATAATCGTAATACTACTGTGAAAAATTTGCGCAATAATTTTACTCGAATTCTCGTTATCTACAGTATTCTGCAGTGATATTTTAGAACTCGTATCAGCTGGCGTTATGTTCGATAATCACTGTAACAAATGGCTACTGCGAAACATTGCGAAATAAACATTTTTCGCAATATTTCGAAGGCCGTTGTTAAGTAACGTTCCTTAAGTAACGCCAGAATATTACATTGTCTGATAAAGCAATGCGAAATAATCAGCGATTACATGCTTAAATAACTAGAATCGGAAATACGCGATAGCATATATAGTAAAGCTGACCTTCAATTTGAACCGATCCATCCTCGTTAAATATGTCGATGTGGTCGAGGAAGAAATTTTTATTTCGATGACCTGTATACCTCCAGGTGGAATCGTTGCGAAATGATTCGCAGAATTTAAAAATCGTCAACAAAACCAAAAACCTCACGATAGAAATAAATATTGTCATTTTAATAATTGGCAATAAAACCATACTTTACACAGTTCACATATTCACGCAGGTGAATTTTTAATTAAATTCATCCCATCTATAATATTTTACACTTTGATGAATGTCTTCTAGGCAATACCGCGATAATGAGCATTGCATCTTGGATTCCGGCACCCAACAGGCTTTCGGCGATCTGTTTTGATACTGTATCTTTGCGATTACGAGTCATGGAGCACAGGCTTAGACGGTATTATTAAACATATTGGAAAATGATCACTGATTTATTGCAAACATTGCAAAAATCGCAATGTATTTTAAATATTCGTTGAAACTGCATTTTTTTAAATTAGCCATCTAGTTCGCACTTGAATTGGCAACGGTTCAACTTTCGGCGATATCACAATATCTGATAATTTTCTAATTTTGCATGGCAAAAAAGGAGTGGCGTTTCAGTTCGTACCCACATCTGACTAGCAGGTTGCTACAAACACGGAGCCTACGATTTTATCTACACAACTGATAGTGTTCGATAATGACCTTCATTACTTCCTGGCTTATTATTATCAATACCGTTAGAAATGGAACAAAAATCGAAGATTTTACCATGCGATATACACTTACCTCTATTAAACTTTGGAAAAATCTTATAATTCGTTCTCAGCTTATCTCTACATTCCATGATCAGTCTATTTTAATAATAGATGCAACGCAGTTCGAACTATACCTATATTTGTTTGTCTAATCAAGTAGGTACCGATTGATAATACTCGAGGACGCGTATCCCAAAATCAAGCAGCTTCATAATTTATTCAATAGATTCGAAAAACAACGTTCGATTTCCATTAGTAAATAACTTTTCGCGCTGTACCAAAAAACTAATTTATAAATAAATTAGCTGTGAATTAAGAAACATCGGTGTCCCCAAAATTCATCTGGAATAATGACGGTGCGGATACTTCTTATCTTCATCCAGAAATAGTCTTTGAAGGTGAATTATCTTCTCGAATTTTTAATATGGCCAAGTTGTGACCTTGCATAATTGACTCATAAAAGATTTAATTGTAAGTCCTGAAATCTCAATAAAATCCTGAAATCTAATTCACAGTACAAATCCCCAAAGAATTGAGGTACGTTCCTTTCATGAAGCCATACGATCCGCCGCCTCCGGCTGCACAAGATGCTGAAAGACCACCGGAAGTGATCGAGGCGGAGATGAAGGCCTTGGAAGAAGCTATGGAGGCACTGGCGTTGATTACTCTTAAGTTAGTCGCTATTTTCATCTCTTATTTAATGCATCGCGAATAATAATAAACGAACAGAGCTTTAATTGCCGTAAGGCTGTATGAATGAAATATGTGACAATTGGATGGTAAAATTTTTTTCTAGAATTCCCGACACAGTTTTATGGTTTGAACCACCTTTGGTAGCTCACTGGCTTCCAGACAAAAAAATATGGTCGACCAAAGATGTCCACGACATAAAATACAACGAGGAACAGCAAATAATTACTTTTAGAACTGGTAGATTGGGTGTTCATGGTCTAGCGGGCTACAGATACATTAATCTTCCCTTCCAAAGTTGGGAAATGAAACCTGAGTCTGGCAAAGAGAGCGGAGGAGGTGTGATTTTGTCAATAACAGCGGCGATAGTTCAAGTTGAGTTTGTCGTTAGGGTAAGGGAACAAAAGCTCCATTAACAGATGTATGCAATCAGAATTTCTATTGTGGTTCGAAAGATTAAACCCGACTTTAAGTAGTATAACGTTTCCAGGAAGATTTGATTTGCCTGCGTTCTTTGGTAGGTGGAACGAGTTCCGCTCTGCAAGAGATCGTCGGCGAGTATATGAAGCTCCATTTCCTGATACAGGTGCGACCAATTTATTTGTAGAAAAAAAAAAAAACAATGTTTTCGTAGTCAAAAGTTAGTTTGCCAAATCCAAAAGCTGGGAGACTACTGATTAAAGTAAATTCTCATTCTCAGTATCTGCTATGAACATTCTGTTTCCAGAAAATGCGTGCGGGTGGGTGTGATCTTTTTCCAGACCAAGATGGTAGGAGTTACATGAAGGGATTGCCAGGAAAGCATCCGGTTGTTGAAAAACACCTACAATCTTGCATGGGTCTTCTTTGTTCCGCGTATCTTTTCGGCTGGTCGAGATGGAACGCCAATTGCACCCCGCGAGAGATTGTCGTGCAGTTTAAAGAGATTCACGGCTGTGTTGCGACGCAGGTAAAATCATCTTCGATTTGTATCTTGTTTCAAGTTCCCGAAGTCGTATGTCTGTCGATTTTCAGTTTTTCATATAATCATGTTTAGCAATCGAATTCGACTCTTCTGGTGACTCCGCTCGAGGCAACTTTGGTCGATTGCACAGAGGTCAGCCCAGAATTCAGCAGCAAACGTCTGGCAGACCAGGAGAACCAGGTGAACAGCCACAATATTGATAAATCTATTCCAGGTATTTACATTACAATTGAAAAATGTCTTTCTCATGTTACAGTTTCACGGTGATCTGTATCACATGGCGATGCACAACGCTGGAATAAAAAGCAGAATGTTAATGAAGAGCGTCTCATTCAAACTTGCAACAACTGTTAATCAGCTCCTGGAGAGGACAAGTGTTATCAGTACGTCTTCCTGACGGTTTTTATCAAACCACATCACGTATCGCGTTATAATAAAGAATCAATAATGCGAGTGGAAAGAATACTCGGTGTTCGGTTTGTGATAATTATAACTATATTAAAAATTTTCTTAAATCACTAGCGAAAATTGCACAACTCATTCAACGTAAAAAAATTTATCAAATTCTTATGATGGATCGATTGTGATACGATCCAGATAATACATTCTTGTTTCTCCAATCGCCTTAATAGATTCAGATAAATTCCTTATAGCAATGGATGTTGTATAGATGATAAACTTTTCTCTAATCTTCTATATACGGAAGTAAATTAAATTATTTACTGTTATCAAAATATATACTGCGTATTATTTTGGGTAGAAATATATTATACCTACAGACTTGAAAAATGTTTACTGTATACGTTTTTTTATAGAATAAAAATCTATCAATGGTTGCTATAAATATTTAATCGTGTGTAGGTAATCATCATCCCTAAATTTTATTTCATAATCTCTAAACTTATATCTTATATAGAACAAGAATTTTAAGCCGATTTTATTCGTTGAAATATATATTACAATTTATAAGATGTATGGGTATACCAAGGCATTCTTATGCCTTTGTCTTGACGTCTTTATTTTTATCTTTCACTTATACCACTAACAGTGAGAATGTTATATGAAATATACATACACGTACATATACATTTATATTATAGTATACGGCGATTAATTGTCACCGCTAAAATTAAAACATATCCTCAGAAAATTTATACGTTTCTATAATACTTTACTCTTGCACAAAATTACAAAATACTTCACCTATTTCTCTACTATACAAGATCACATATACGTACATACATATAATTATTCATAATAATACAACAAATCGCATCATTACAGACGGCCAATAAATATAGATTATAATTTATAATGAATAAATCAGTTATTTTGCGTCAAACAAAACAACATCAAGCAATTAATAATGTGGTTGGTTCTTGCATTTATACTGAACATATCAGGAGTTCCATGCCAAACTGGACAGCTCAGACCTGACCTTCACCCCTCTCAATTTGGTTTTTCCAGTTGTTTCTGATATCCGGCAGACTGAAATAAGTGCTTGTGATTTTTATCAAATTTTTAAAATATTTCTTTTCTTCAAGTATTTTTGAAAATTTTACCAGAATTATGAATCATGTCATTATTTGCGGATAATCGATTTTAGAAAAGAATTCGCTATGAAGAACGAGACAGAATTTATTATTCAAAAGTATACTTTTTTCAAAGAGTACACTAATTCTTTCTGATTCATTTTTTATTTTTTGTAATCCGACTGATAGATCCAAAAAAAAAAAAACAGGCGTTTAAAAATTTGACGATCGTCAGTAGTTTGAAAATTTCAAAAATCTGTAAACTGAAATCTAGTTGAGATAAAAATTTGAAAAAAAATCACTAGCACTTCTTTCAGTCTGTTGAATATCAGAAACAAATATGAAAAGAATCGAGAAGGTTCAAGGTCAGAGACTGTTCAGGTTGTCACGAAACTCTACATACCGTACGAACAGTATACGAATAAATTATACAATACATAATACATACAACAATATCAATATCAATAATAATGATAACAAATATAAATCCGCTCCCTCGGCTAGCAAGTAGCGTAGTTATCAACGTTGCGAGAGCTTCTAAGTTCTAAGAGCTTCTGCCATCTGTTGTTAAAGCTCAAGACTATTTTGTAAACCCGACATTATATCGAGCACCGGTATAATCGAGGGAGAGACACACATAACACACTACGCATAGTATACATAAGAAGACTGAGGTGGTGCTGCGTGAGTTTTCAAAGGAGAATGAATCTTGGTAGTGTGTGACCTTCATTTGAACCTGACAGCCGAATCTCGTTCTCGTCCGCTAGGCCTCCTAAATATCTAAGGATTTTCACATAAAATCATCAGAAGATAGGTAATTAACTAATTATATATATCAATATTGAGTTCAGTTTTGTAACTGCGAATATCTAATAGAGTTTGCTTGTTCATTTTGTCCGTAAAATAAAATCGTAATATAATATATATAAATATAGCATCGTGTCTGAAACGTGACAGTAATCAGTTCACGTCAACACTGAACTGCCTACCTGCGTTATAACACAATCGTATGTTTACATTTAATCGGTATAGTGATTCTATCTCGTTACTGTAGCTCAAAAATTGACGATTAGTAAGCTATATTATTATTCATTACGAATAACATAATATCGTCTGATCCATATATTTAGCGATATTTATTGCCGGCTGCACGTTTAACATTATCTTAGATATATTATGTATGTATATAAATTCAACTCGTTGCGGTCATGAAGTTAAAGTCAGCTAAAACTCTGTAACAGGCTACTTAAATGCAAAGTTGTTTTGGTATGTATCGTGATTCGGGAGTTGCGCGTATTGTCGCGATATATACGATTGTCGTTCGAAAAACCGGTTAATATATTATCGAGTTAAAATACGAATTTACCGTTCCCTCGCTCATATATACTTTGAGTATATTTATTAAGTAACCGTAATCATCTTGTACTTATTATTTTTCATTTTATAAACGTTGAAGCGAGTCCAAAAATTGCACAGATCTCAAGGTTGCGCACAGCTAATTTGAGATAACTAAATAAGAAAATTAAATAATTTTCGTATTACGTTAACGTTAGATCTGAAAATTCTATACGTTTAAAACCTAATCAAATATTCAATCAGAATTAACATAAATATACACACACAGTGAGCAAGAGTCGATAATCTTATGTCTTTACGAAGTTATATCTTCGTTTTCTGCGATCGTTCTAAACTACCTGGGATTAACGCTTTGAATTGATCGTGTCTTATGACTATATAGATTAGAAACTATACTCTTATATTATATTTCGCTTAAGAGTTGGGCAACCCATTCGATAATGCGTCTCTTATCTATATCAAGGCGTTAAGACTTTGCCATGACCAAGTTTACAGATGCGAGATCAACCGTTCAATAGATAATATATATAATATTAATATATAATATATGAATCTGCATTATAATTCAGTCGGAAAATCTAACCGATTTTGCTAAGATATATTTTGAATTAATTCCGGCTAAATTAAGCCGCGGTATGAGGCATGAAATTTGATTAAAAACCAGAATAACTATTATATCAAGGTATTACAAGTATATTTGACGAAGTAGGTACCGAATATATGTTTATGAAAGCTCGAAATAGCGGCGTGGCATTGACTCTTCTTGATTGTTAAAGCCTGAAGCTATAATAGCCGCGTCTCTTTCGTTTGAATAATTCTCATTTGCGTATAGTATGATTATTTTCTGTATTCGGTTATAATCATTGCAGCATTAACTCAACATGCGATTGATAAATCTATATCTTTAAATAAAAATACTAATTGTCGACATAACATAAGCGTATAACTATAACTGTTACGAAATACTTGGCGGAAAGTAAAAAGTTTGACAAAACAACATCGAAGATGTATATCTGCACTGGCACTAGTCATAAACTTACGTTATACGAATAGTATATGAAATATATAGATAGATATGTTCAATTGACGCACAGAAAAACGGTTACTGATGCCAATGCGAATTAGCAAACGCCGGAAACGTAAAACATATACTATATTGTTATATAAAAAAGAAACTTTTTACATATTTATTTCGGATTCATATACATAGTATCAATATTCATAATATAAATTTACGAGGAACGACAAATTTTCAGTGATTTTGTCAGGATCATGTCCCGGGAACGTGCCTCGAGGAGGTTTTATCGGGTAGACAGCGGTCATGACCTTTTGGATTTTATGGACCGAGGTCATTCTGCACAGCATGAAAACCGATGGACTTTCGAGGTCGCCTGGGAGGCAGCCAACAAAGGTATTTCGTCGTCAATACTAGTTATAAGCTCGCAATGTCTTATTTCCGCTTCTTAAACAAATTTTCAAACAAGCATTACGTTAAAATTGAATCGACGGGTCACGTAAATTAGCGGCATGAGTACCTATATATAGTATCTTGTATTATTTTTGAAATTTAAATAAAAGAGAAAGAAAAGTTCACCACGTGACATTGATTTAACAAAATGATCTACCTATATATATATATACAGTCACAAATCTGTGCCTTACCCCGCGCAAATGCATCATTCAACGCTGAAATATTCCCGCCAATGGCCACGCATTCTTGTCTAGCCATGATAGCGGAATGCCGACTGTTACTACTGATATAACATCGTTTCATCCAAACGCACATTGTTTCTACTAACATCATTCGACTGACTACCAACAAATCTTGCTACTATAGTATTACTACTGATTTCTCACTGCCTTACCCATAAACGTTGTGTCTATACTCGCGTTTGACTCTGACTTACAACAAAACTCCTGACTGTTTCTACTTACCTGACTCATGCCTAGATATGAAAGGTGAATTATAGTGTTTTCACTTGGGACGATTTTTGCTGAACTGGTGCTGAACTGGTGTAGTGTAGCTGCCTTCGTCTCTCTCTACCTAGAAGAAGTGAGAGTGACAAATAGAGTAAATTCTGCGCCAGTTCAGCGCGGTGCACGAAAAATTGTCCCAAGTGAAAACGCTATTATACACCTCGAATTTTTGGCAGCCCGTTTCCCAGCTAAAACACATCCGATCGATGTGAAATTGATATCAGTGACGCAGAAAAAGTGAACAAAGAGCATGATGCTCTTGGATTTCCAAAAAGCAAAAATAAAATGTACAGTTTTATATCAAGAGTGTTCTGTGACGAATAATCGTTGTTGCTGACATTGTACTTGATAAATATGAAAACACCCGAAACCTTTTCGTTTTTTGAAAATCCAAGAGCATCATGCTCTCCATGCACTTTTTCTGCGTCACTGATATCAATTTCACATCGATCGGATGTGTTTTGGCTGTGAAACGGGCTACCGAAAATTCGAGGTGTATAATTCGCCTTTCATTTCCCCCTAAATGCACCCCGCGGCAGTCCCACTTGTTACGGACATTTTTCACTCGATGTCAAAAATTACGAATGCATGTGAAACAGATCGTAGAAATTCCGATACGATGTACCAAATATCTGAAATTCGCAGCGATGTCATCCTAACATATTATAGTCGAAATTTTGAAAATAAATAAAATTTACCGCAATGCATACTATGTGTATTCTTATTAGTGGGTGGTATATACACCGTGATAAGATCGAAGGCCTATGTATCAACGGAGGAGATGGGAGATCAGTATTGTCTGATTGGACCATACAAGGAAGCCTGTGCTCGAACAGAGGTCGAGGAAGCTGATTTCCCAAGTCACAGTCCTCTGAGTAAAGCTGTGCAAATATTGCGCGATCAAGGGTTCAAAGTAAGCTTACGAATTGCCCAACAAACTACTACAATAGATTAAGAAGAATTGAAAGGGATTCATCTTACAATTCACCCATCCAGATTTCTTGGATGACAATAATTTCTTGACGAACCACCCTAATAGATATTTTAATACTTTGGTCATATGAATTTCCAATAACGATCTAATTCATTACACTATTCAGGTAGTAACAGGAACATGGCTCGTTGATGGAAACCCGCAAATAGTTTTATTCGATATTGGAAGTGCTGCGTGGAAATTAGACGAATATAAACAAGAGATGTGGAATACATGCCACCTTGGCATACCTCATCTAGATATAGAAGCTAACGACGCTGTAATCTTAGGATATCTAGTTTGTCAATTTATTTCTGAATTCAGGCAAGCATACAGAAAATTACTTGCTACAGTAATATTTCCCAACACTTGATGTTATATTTTTGAAAAATATCAAGATTTGAATCCAAACGTTAAGCAATACTAGATATTTTAAATATTTATTAATCAACAGAAAAGCAGCCGAGGGATATTCCACTATACCACCAAGAGTCGTAGTTCATTGTCACGAATGGCAAGCAGGAGTTGGTTTAATTGCTTTGAGAACACGACACGTCGACGTTGCTACAGTCTTCACTACTCACGCTACTCTTCTTGGGAGATATTTATGCGCTGGAAAAACTGATTTTTATAATAACTTGGACAAGGTGTGTGTGTGCTTCGAGAGTTACAATTCTGTTTAGAAATGTACACGATTTTCTATATTATAATGTGTTTCAGTTCAGCGTTGATGAAGAAGCTGGTAAACGTCAGATATATCACAGATATTGTATGGAACGTGCAGCGTCGCATCTTGCTCATGTATTCACAACTGTATCTGATATTACGGGTTTTGAAGCTGAACATCTTCTCAAAAGAAAACCAGATATCATAACTCCTAACGGTTTGAACGTTAAAAAGTTCTCAGCATTGCACGAGTTTCAGAATTTACACGCTATAAGTAAAGAGAAGATACACGAATTTGTCAGAGGACATTTTTATGGGTAGGTTTATGATCATATAGCGCGTTGATTATAAGATTCACAAATTTTGACTGCGAGGAGACGAACGATTGAGAGTCCAATGAATGAAACGAGTTAAAAAACTTCTCTTCTCTCATTTCAGCCATTACGATTTTGACCTGGATAAAACTTTGTACTTTTTCATCGCTGGGCGTTATGAATTTGGAAACAAAGGAGCTGACATTTTCATCGAAGCATTAGCAAGATTAAACCACTATCTAAAATCATCTAGGCCGGACGTAACTGTTGTTGCATTCCTTATTTTTCCAGCAAAAACAAACAACTTCAACGTTGAATCACTGCGTGGACATGCAGTGAGTAAATTAAATCGAGAAGCGTTAGAATTATCTTAGAACTGTTTGACTTTACGCTATGTAGAATCCTGTAATAAAGAAATTGATTCAGTATTATCTTACCAGGTGACCAAATCTCTCAGAGATACTATTAATGACATACAACAAAAAATCGGAAAACGTATGTACGAGTTGTGTTTATCAGGACGAATGCCCGAGAGCCAAGATCTTCTGGAAAAAGAGGATACTGTGAAAATAAAAAGGTACATCATCGAAAGATGCATGAAAGTTTTTCATTAGCTAAAAAAAAAATTTTCAAACCCAACACACTTCATATGATGGATTTTATCTCCTCAAGGTGCTTGTATGCATTGCAAAGGGACGGTTTGCCTCCTATTACTACTCACAATATCGTAGATGATTGGAATGACCCTGTGTTGACCCATATAAGACGGTGCAATCTATTCAACACAGTTAATGATCGTGTCAAGGTAAATGTGAATCGAGTTGCGATGCGGTGCAAAATACTTCAGAGTATCTTTAATACTAAGAGAAATCTTGTTGGTGGCCCAACTCCTGAGAAAATTGGATACTTTCTTACTTAGAAATACTGTTTCATCTGTATTTCTATATGAATTTAAATAATATATCTTTGCAGATCGTTTTCCATCCTGAATTCTTGTCTTCAACAAATCCACTGTTCGGTCTGGATTATGAAGAGTTTGTGAGGGGATGCCACCTTGGGGTATTTCCGTCTTATTACGAACCTTGGGGATACACTCCTGCGGAGTGTACAGTTATGGGTATTCCTAGTGTGACAACGAATTTGTCAGGTTTTGGATGTTTTATGCAAGAACATATCGCCGACCCAATGAGTTACGGCATCTATGTAGTAGACCGACGATTTATCGGACTTGAAAACAGTGTGCAACAACTAGCCCAGTATATGTTTGATTTTGCAAGGTTGAATCGCAGACAGCGAATCATTCAAAGAAACCGAACCGAACGCCTCAGCGATCTCTTGGATTGGAGAAATCTTGGCATTGTGAGTGATGTCACATCGCAAGCAAATATTTTAACACAATTCAATCATTGATCAGACTTTATATTATAATGATGTTAAATAATCGTTTTTATTAAATATCATTCTTTAGTATTATCGACAAGCAAGAATAAAGGCTCTGTGCACCGTCTACCCAGAACTTGAAGGCGAACTAGGAGAGGGTGGAGTTAGTCGATTTAACTATCCTCGACCAATCAGTGAACCGCCATCTCCGTCTTCTTCTCGGCACACAACTCCTGCGGCGTCTGTTCACGGCTCGGACGACGAAGAGGATGAAGTGGACGATGAAAAAGAGGTTTGTACTTCATTCGTTATACAGATATTTCAATCTTTTATTATTATTTGAAATAAATACTTGGAATAAAATTCCTGAAAACTTTCATTTGGTATTAAACATAAATTTACTTTCCAACAGCTTGAAGAGTTGAGACAAGCGAACGGCAGATAACTGCCGAATGTCATAAGTTGTCAACGTTTTAGCCAGCAAGCAATAACAGTCTCATCAAGTAAAATAAGGAAAATATCATAAAAGTATCGTGGAAAGTTTTAGTCAACGTAAACCGTTTAACAATTAAATTGTTGTTCCAATTCGAGGTCCTCATTTTTCTTTAGCAGCGCGCGTGATCTTTTTATCATTAGATTCTATTAAATGGAAGTATTTCTGCAGTCGCCAAATACACAAAATACACGCTGTATATACGTGTATGATTATTGCGCTCAGTTGGATTCTTTATTGCATTCTGTCATCATGAAACTAAACGAAAAAAATTTACCGAACTTGTTTTTTTTAATTTACACTTACACATTGCAATTTGGACTTTTGTATCATGTATCCCAAAGTATAATTTCATCTTCGTGATATACTGATATACCTATATACATATATATATATAAATTGTTTTTACGACATCAGGATTGTAAATTATAACTTTTAATTGTTTAGGTAAAATGTCATTATTACTTATACTATTTACAAGTACAAAGATACAAAATAATGTTTTAACATAACATTGGAAGTGTAATGATTGATCCGAATAAAACTTGTTGCGAAGACGATGTCCAGCTCATATAAAACATAAGCATATGCGGCAGCTATTCCATACACCACTTTATCCTTGCTAACTTATGTAACAGTTTACAATTTTTCCTTCAAAACTATTTGCAAAGAATAGTGTTACACACACTAAAAGCAAGGGGATGTCAGAAAGTGTGAAATTCCCAATTAGAAATGAAAACATAATGTCGTTCACTACCAAATATAGATGCAGCGCTCTATGTGTGCTTTTGCCATAATGTTATTCACGATTGTTATCTGTATTTTTAGTACTATATAATTGAACGTTCACCGATTCATCTTCACCGACAATAGTACCTGGTCCATGGTACTCCCATCTAAAAGAATATGTAAATGAAAAATGAGATTAGCTAATATGGTAGAATCAAACTTGGAGAAAAAAAAAGAGTCTATAATGTGAACTCCGATCACAAAGAATTATTAATTTGCTCACCGGTTTCCACTTCTGTCTTCAATGGATATTGTTTCAACTTTTAAGATCGCATCGTACGGTGTTGCTGTACTAGTTTCATTCCTGATTTCAGTTATGGTTTTGTAGTTCATTGTACCGTGAATAACTGGTATTGTTAAATTCCCTAAGAGGGTTTCGAAATGAGCAGCTGCTATGTTAAAGAAGGTAGTCTGTCCATTTGAATTCTTTCGGAGACTGCATCAAAAGTAAATGAACATGTTTCAATTCAGTAATATACAAGCGAGCAGAAATATTCGTCCGACATTATTTCTGGGCTTTATTAGCTAGAAAACGTAATGATTATACATGAACTCACTCGCATCGTACTTCAAAGGCTGTGATGGTGTTTTGAAATTCAATATCCAGGTATAATATTCCAGAAGTATGAACATTGGCATCCGCAGATGTTGTGACAGAAGCTCTTACAACTTCACCTACAAATTGATGGACATTACGAGTGGCTTGCACATTGATAATAATCAGTGTTTCAATAGTTTATTTTTATAAGAATACACACCACAATACGGTTCTTCCGCTCTTGTAGCCAAGTAAAAGATACCTTGGTTGGTAAAGTTAGTTCTATAGCCCATTTCTTGATACAATAGTTCCCTCTGTGGAAAACAATCTCCTCTGAAATAATCAGCCGCACCACGAGGGCAAGGCCATGCCATAAACTTACACTTTTTTGATTGACTTTGAATACTTTCAACAAAGAATTTCCAAGCACGTAAATGACTGCAGACTATACTTCTGTCCAAGGAGTCTTCTGCGCATAAGTAAGACAAATTTATTTTTGGCAACTCAGGTGCTCATCATTTTCGGCATTTGTTCTTCAAAGGCTCTTTAAACGAATCTGATTAAATAAGAATGATGGAAAATTACCATTCAAATGACTGACTACGACGGAGTTTATAACATCGGTACACCCAGGTTGTTCTCGGCCACCATTAGGAAAAAAGTCAACATGACCCATTGGTTTAAGCAATCCAAATCCATCAGCAAAGGTCTCGGACCCATCTGTATGAATTATATCTACAAAGTGTGCATCTGATACATCCAGTTTTTTTGAACGTTGTCTTATGAGATGATTTTTGAAGAATGGTGACGCCGGGTCTAAGCCCGTTATACGTTCCACAAGTAAATTATTTTTCTTCAGCATCTCCGATGCACAACCAGCCACGTGAGCACCCAAGCTGAAGCCAATAACGTGAAGTTTCTTTGGACTAGTACCCAGCTTAATTATATCCATTAATACCAGTGATAACTGACGTCCGACTAGTTCTGTGTTTGCCACAGCTGTACCGTACGATGTTCCTGCACCCCGTTCCCAATCCAAGATTATAACATTCACATCTTCCTGCAATTCATACCTTAAGTATTCAATTGCAGCAGTGAATGTTGAATACCATTAATGAAAATGATCATTTTTATTCGGAGCATTTTTCAGACCCCCTTTTAACAGTGTTCAAGTATTATGAATTACTCACCAATTCTAGAATTGACTTAGCCCCAAGAATGACTCCCATGTCATTGCCACTTCCTTTAAAGCCATGTACGATCACTTTAACGTTTTTGTTAGCATTAAAACTAGACTTTCTAATCGAGCTCAAATCGTCTCCATATCTAAGGGTTTCTGGTACTTGCGATTGATTACGTGTGTACAATAAGAATCTTGTTTTTATTTTTTCCGGATTTTCGGGTGGTCGTTTGAGAGATAACTGCGGAGGGGGATCAGCGAAACAGCCAACAAATTCTGTTTCGAGTTAAAATTGAGTGAGAAAACTGTTGCCAATAAATATTCCAAGAATAAAAATATCATGTGTAATATTAGGCTCATTAATTATCCTCCTATAACAGCACATACCCATAAAGCAGTTAATCATTCTTCTAGATTACTTTATTCTAATTCTAAGCGACATATAAACTATAAAAACATACCATAGCAAATTTGGGGCTTCAGTTTATTCATAATATTTATCCGGCGTTGCACCACTCGGTTTCTTCTGTCAATCATCTTAGCTAAAACACAGGCTTTGTTAATGATCATTCATAAAAGTGTAAACGAAGGAATATCTAGCACAGGATGTTTCAAATTGTGTTATTACTCTTTTAACATTGCACTCTGACTGTGTATATGCTGTGTGATTTTATCCAAGAAGTATTAACTGCTAAAAATTAAAAACTGTACTTACCACGGTAATATTGTGCCTCGGTGAGAACATTGAACACAAAGATTACCAAAACTATCTGTGCCATTCGTTTGAGCATCATCATTGCAGTTCTTGTTGTGAAAAAAATGCGAAATATCTTGTAAAATTATAAAGAACTTCACTGTTCAGAAAAATAAAGGTAGGATAAAGCGTGAAAAATGCACTACCATGCTAGATATTATATTCTCATCTGCAAGCAATGAGACTTGCTTTCACCTGTTACATAGCACGCTCAAATAGGACAAATGTTATGTCACTACGAAAAAATTGTGAATAACGTAAATCTTCTATACTATGTGCATGATTCTCTGAATCTAAATCTCCAACTCTCACTCACATGATGCGTACAATACTTTCACTTGAGGGCATTAACCTGGGGAGCCATTCATGTTACGAGCCACAGCATCCTAAAAGCGAACAATAAAAACCTGATGGTATGTACAGGATGAATATTCTCTGGGGTCTGATCTTGGAGGAGCTTTGATGTGCCAAAGCCTTCTTCTATTCATACTCGTTCGCTTCAGAATAATAGTGTGTGATTATCAAGCAGATACCCTTATCTGCGATCCGAGTATGAATAGAAGAAGGCGGAGCTTCTCCCAGATCAGACCCCAGAGAATATTCAGCCTGTATATCCAATACCACCATTTATGATGCGGGTAGGACTTAACAGCGAGAACTTGGATGGATGATATCCCCTGCATTATGATGTTGCAGTAATGAGATGTAGAATAAAATTATAATAAAAACACACATGATATATTTACTTATAACGTATTTATTCGTAATATATTATTCATATATTCCTTATTTTAGACATATATTTATATGTATGGCAGCATATTATTATGACACTGTTTCGGTGAAGTGACTTTTTAAATGAACTTTTTTTCCTATTTTTTTCTTTATCCACACATTTATTTATTTCATGCTATAGTTAATTATAGCAATGTTCACCAAACCTGTCACTCGTCAAGCAAACTCTATTATATCTTGTTAATTAATGCAGCGTAGGCGCTGTACAAGTTTTTTTTTTTTTTTTTTCTTTTCTTTGTTTTTTTTTTTTTTTTTATATAATTTCGTACATTTCTACAGTGTACATGCGACAGTGTAGTTGACAACTGCAAACCATATATAATATTATAACATTATTCCCTATTAAAAATATCGATATATACTATAATAACGATAATGCAACGTGTTTAATCCATTATATTTTGCAACTTAGAAAAATACCGGTACTCGTTACAACTGCACTTTGCCAAGTATACTACATTTCGAACGTTTTCAAACGCTTCCGGATCAGGAACATAATTCGAAATTTTTAATCTAAAAGTTTCACGTAATATTTTCATCATGTTCATTGCATTCAAAATTCAGCACCCTTTCCCTGTACATATACATCGAGTAATATAATTATATGACCAATTAGTTTTAGCCATTATGGCTACAAGTAAGATTTAATATTGCATTTAGTTCCATTAATTTCATCGAAGTGTACTAAATTTTTGCGATTTTTCATGCGGCTGATATTTTAACTGCTGCTATACACTTTTCAATCAATTAGCAACTTGGATAGTCAAAAGAATCGTTATCTGAATAAAACATTCAACAATTCTTCAAAATTTTGTCACTTCAGAACCTGAGAAGTACGCAGAACTCTTTGGTATTTAATATCATATTGTATACATGTACACTGCGTCTTAATGCAGCAAATTACTCAAAAATACTAGACCTGCACACGAGCCACTGATATTTAATAAAATCTATGAAAACAATCAACAAAACAACAGTAGTTCTATCTTTAAAATTCCATATCTTAATAACTATATCATTAATCCTTAATAGCTCTCTACATATTTTGTATAGTGATAATTGTTTGTGAATCAGTGATCACCGCACTATCGCATGTACTCTTATGGATTAACTCTATTCTATAATAGTAGCTACAACGTCATATCTGGTACGAGTTACATACTCCTTAATCAATAATATTTTTATAAGTGTAAATACTGATAGATATATTTGTTCGCGGTACATCGTTACATATATTTATATTTATATTTATCATTCTCAATCAATCCTATTATATGCATTCTGCTCGCAATTGAATTGCATAGTTTATCTAGTTGTGTACTTTAATCGTTTCATTATGAGTAAAGCATTCTGTAATATACATTAACTAATCTTTCATAACACTCACAATCTATGGCATCAATAGCATTTTTCGATACTGTAGATTAATTCTTCCTCTTTCATTGTATGTAATAATTGCGAAGTATTCAATCTTCATTTCTCGTTTATAGTCATGCCCATGATAACGGAGACGTTTTTATTATTTTTTTTTTCTTTTTTTTTTTGGAACATTGTTTCTATCGACGACCCATTTCATTCGTTCGTTCTCTCATTTTTACACAATCGTCTAAATCTTATCAATACTATATTCAATAAATTAAAGTTTCAGTAGATGGTCTACTTTTTAGTTTGTGTTTTATAACGACTGATAATTTATTATAATACAATTCTGCCTATTAAGTTAATACTATAATAGTAGAGCCTTGGCTACTTCTTCGTAATTCTTGTTTAATGGATATAACAGACGTAAAGCACATGATATAATGCTGTGGGTCACACTAATAGGAGATATTTAGTTTCTTAAATATTTATACTATTCAAACGTTATACTAAAGTAGCGGCAAAGCATAATTATACTAAAAAATGTTATGTTATTATACGCAATATTGCTTACTCATGTACGTATTGCACCTGATGCGATAAGGCCGCATTATGAAAAACCATAACTAACGAATCAATAAAGCAACATGGACAACAATTCCTTCGCATATAAGTATATCAGGCTTCAGTTTGACTATCTAAGCTCCAGCCTTTTCAAGTGGATTTTTGACCAGGCTGAAATATTTGGATTCTACAATAATAATTTATTGTTGCTATGAACGAACTCATTTATTTTTATGAAGAAAAATTATTTTCATTCATTTAATTTTGTTTCTATTGAACAAATCGCGTTGAGTAGCTCACGTGCAATAATTGTTCAAACATTTAACTATCTCTTAAATTTTGCCGCTGCTTTACGTATATTATAACTAACATAATGAAAATTTGAAAATAACAATTTCCTCTACTAGCAGCTATCAGAAAAATATGTATTTCTCAGTTTGAATGACCCAAGCTGTAATTGGCATATGAGATTATGATTCACAAGTAATACATGATTTTAATTCATGCAATGTTGCGTGTAAAACAGTATGCCCATACTTTTCCTATGAAATGAATGTTACATTAATATTCACTAATTATTACTAGTATGTTTATTTGTATTGTACGTAACGCCCACGAGGTATTCTATATATAAAAACTATAAGATCCAAAACAGATATGTTTACAACCAAATACATTTAAGCCTTTCAGTTCATTATAATAACAAAAATCAATTAGATATCCATAGTTCTGTTATTGTGTTAACAATTTCTTTCCTTTCTTTTTTTTTTTTTAAACGAACTTATTGCATTGCTATAGATATCTCTAGGTTCACTTTTTGTCACTTATATAAATATTTCGAGTTCGTTGGCAAAAATTTAAATATTTAAGAAATTTTGAAGGATTTGAAATTTTTTTTTTGTAACATAAAAGACATCCAAAAATTATTCATAAATATTCTTATAATTATATTCACGATGTTTCAAGTTCACATAAATTTGAGGATTCAAAATTCCAGGCAGTTTCAAATTACTAGACTTCATAATATCATAAAATGTTTAAGACTTAATCATTGACGAAATGCGTGAAGATCAATGAAATATTACATAATCAGCAATATATTGTCTCTGTATGAAATTTCATACGCAATATGAAAATTTGATAATTGGAGGCCCACATTTAATTAAGAATGATGATTTAGCTCCCGGACTTTTACGCAGTAAATAAAGATGCCTAATGATGTAGTGTTTGATATGTATGTAAGATGTCTAACATTATAATTATTTTTATCCAATTTTAGAAACGCAGCATCAACCATATAATTTTATTAGTTTTTGTGCCGTCAAAAGTATAATGCTTTGATTCGAAGAATACCCCATATTCACAGAGAAAAAATATTTTTTTAACACAGATTAAACTATAAATTAGAAATCTATCGATACAGTCTTTTTTTGCTTGCTTCGCAGCATAGATGTTAATATGCAGTTGTCTAAACTTTATAGTCCGAGCTGATATATGTGTCGGAGAAACAATTGGAGAACCGTAGAAATGAGCAGAAAATCTGCATCCAGTCTTTGCATCTAACTGACCAATTCAACGTTATCAAGAATCAGAATCAAACCAATATTGCAAAAGGATCTAAAGAACATATTGTTCAATAATTCGCTTTTATCAATAATTTGCTTTTGAAATGACTTCCAAAGGCATTGAAGATATTGATCGGATGTGAAATTCTATATGCAGATAACAATGCAGCTTTGAATGTTATTAGATTTCAAATCTACTGTTTTCCAAGGTGTAGACCCTTGATTATAGCGAATTTGATCAATTACGATGATGATTGGCCCGATTGGTCCAATTGATCGGGCGACGTAATATTATATATATATACAGAAGAGTTGAAAAGATTTTGTGACTAGTAATAATGTATTTAGTAAAAAAAATGATGACAATTTCAAGATAATTGTTGCATCTTTGAGTTTTCTTACACTGCAGCACACATTATCTGCAGATTTATAACGATTGGAGTATTTCATATATTATTACTTGCAACTGGGGTACCGTAATATGCAAAATACATATCTTACAATTTATTTGATACATCATTATACATACTAAGTATATAATCTGATGATAATTCAATACAAAGATGAATAATTCAAAGATATGTGTGTTGGAGTTAGTAGGGAAGATTTGTTTAAAAAAATTGAGATTCGACACAGACCTAAAATCTGTGAAAAATATTTACACGATTAAACAACAACGCTTTGATCCAAAATATTACATATAATATGTAATTCACTTCAAATTACTATAAAAAATGTTAAGCCTTTAATGATAACTTATTGTTGCAATATGGGTCAATATATACATTAATAAGAATTCCATTTACATTTACCTATGTAATTTCCAATTGCATGGATAAGTGGAAGTTATTATATTATAGTAGTGCTGGATACTAAACTACTCGTGAATTAAATCTGAGTAATTGATACTCATCGGTTGATAACTTGGAATATAGAAGTATTGATATATTTTGACGTATACTACCCTGTGGTAACACTAACGTCTGAACATATTCAATCCATTTAGTTGTCTTGTGGTATATTTCGGGATTATTTCAAGACCAGTTAAATCGAATAACGTTATTTATTCGCAAAAAGGAATGCATTTCAAATACGACTCACCAACTGGTTTTCTAGTTGTTTTGTGCAAGATCCCAATTCAACAGCTTGATTGAAAATGATATTGTTGGGAGTGAATCTTCTCCATACACGTGTCCATGGGATCATCGAGAAAAATTTAAGAATTTGCCAATATTTCCATTTTTCCGACTCCTTATGCAGAACAGATTCATGAATTATAGATTTATACATCATTTTGCTATAAAAGAATGTGGAAAAAATCATAAGTTGCCAATTTTGTTTAAGATATGGATCCATGGACACATGTATAGGAAGGATTCACACCCAATGATATATTATTCAGTAAAGCCGATCAACTAGAACTTGCATAAAACAACTAGAGCAGCATTTTGCAGGCCACATTTGGAATGCCCTCTTCATTGTGAATAAACGATATAATTTGACCAAATAGATTAAATATCTTAAGGCTTTACTGGTATCATAGCGCACAACATCAAGGTACATCAATATTTCTATACTCCAAAGTACATAATAAACGTCCTTAAGAAATGAAAAAATGGCTTCCATAATAAACTATACAAAGAATTAGTGCCACCGCATTAATGAGAACGTATCAATATTTAACATCCAGCACCCTTGAATTACCTACATACTTAATTAGTATTTAAATTATCCTACACAATGATTTATGCGGGAGGTATAACGTATGAAGACGTGGGCGTTTCCATGGCAATACGTCAGTACGGAACAATAATTCTAGTTTTGAATAGTTTCATTTTAAGGGATCCAAGGCCAGGAATTCCACGTACTATATGCATGGATTAGGCAATTATCACACGATTTAAAATAGGTATTATGTTGTATATAGTACGAGTAACAATTAATTTATTCATAATAATTTATTACTAATTTTCAATAGGTATATTACTTGATAATTATTCTATATATGAGTAAATTACATAAGTATATGGCTACAACATATATGTATATAGCTCTAACTTTTGAATTTTGATTCAACAATTACTCTTCTACAATATTATAATGAAATGACGTATTGACATGAAAATATATTGTAAGATGACCGATGTCAACATACATATTGGTACTAATATGTAACATTGAATACAGGGTACTCCAAAACTCATATACGAACAAGTTCAATTATTTTTCTCAATATGTATAATAGATACACTTATAGTATTTTTAATTTCATTTTAAGTATATTGTGCTCCTTGGATACCCTGTGAAATAATATGTGCCATTTCTTTCCACAGAAGAAGACGTATGACAGTCCTAACAGTAGTCTATAAAGTTTGACGTGGTATAACTTCTGACGAATATGAATAATTCTTTTTTCCGTGATTGCAAATAGATTATTATCATAAAGTATAAAAACTAAACGAAAATCCAACTTAATCAATACCTTTGCATAGATATTTCAAGATGTTCTAAAAGCTTTAATTGTTGGAGTTCAAAGCTCCTTCAGAACCAAATTGCAATTACTGATAAATAAATTCATTTAAAAGATTGTTAGCTACAATCTGAGAAATGGATAATATTTGCAACGTAACTTTTGATCAAGTTCTTACTTGTGCGGGATTAAAAGAATATCTGCCAATTCACATTTTTGTGATCTTGATTTCGTATCATTTCTTGTTATCATTTCTCGCAAGATTATCATAACTTCTAATATTTAAGTAGCAATTTTTTTAATGAAAACGCTATTTAAATCATATAGTTTTATAGTTTGATATTGTCAATATTTAATTTATAATAGGTATTTGATTATGTATGATAAAAATTTGCTGATCGATAAATTTAAACTATGTTGCGCAAAAAGTTGTTTAGCAACATTTCAATAAGTAGCTCCTGATATTATTAATACTTGGTTCTGAGAGGATTTTTCTCTTTCGGTTTCCGTAATTTTTGTGTAAACAGATTTTTTTTTTCTTTTTTTTTCAATTTTAATCCTGCTCCATTAGGGGCGAGAATTATAATTCAATGATTTAACGTTTAATAGGCAATGTATGTACAAATGTAAAAGAGACTGTGATTTAGTCATTACGCGACTGCGTCTAAATAAGAAAGGTTGAAAAATTGTTTTAGAAACATTTCAGTATGATAAACATGGTCCATTGTGTTAAGTTAGTGCTAGATTAAATCGAAATATAAAGACGATGATCATTTCCTGCGGAAGGACTTCGAGTCCGAGTTTCTATACAATAAAATTTGGGCTCAGAAAAAATCTGTATAAACAAAGAAGTTCTTGAAAAAATAGAAAAAGACGTCGTAGCCGTGTCGTTTAATGATCGAGGCATGCATCTTCATGTATTTAGACTTTTTCAAGCAATTCGAAAAGAGTTGGAAAAGAGTTACAGAGTATTCACGATAATTGTACGTCTTTTATTGCAAGGCAAAGAATCCTCAAATCATATCCATCTACGGCCAATGACCTATCGCAGGTCGTTAGTTACGTGAAGAGTTTACTTGGCTTTTATACACGTCTCAATTGACCTAGATCCTTCAATCCCCGATATGTACTCTTTCGAATTGCTTGTAAACAGCGAATAAAAATTAAGAGTGCATAAAAAGTTTATCATGAGGCTACCCCTTGTACTCCATATGCTTTTGTGCTCTTTGCTGTATGCCGATTGGGAAATATTTAGAACTCCCCTAATTCCCCTTGGGGGCATATATATAGCTTATAGGTGAGCCAAAAAAGGTGCTCCTCGGGCAAATTGAGACACGGCATTAGAATACATTTATGGTTCATTGATAATTATACAATATATTGACCTAGATTAAATATTTGTTTGTTTTTTTTTTTTTTTTTTTTTTTTTTCACAATACGTCTAACTGTGCGAAAGTGTATTTTACAAATATTAGTAGATTTGCAGAGCTATGTCTCACTTTGGTTATTCATTTGCCTATTTATTTTTACTTAATAGTTTTTAGAATCTATTACCCATGCCTGCGTCTGCGTATCTGCGTGTACATATACGCTTACAGATATCCAAATGGGTAAATAGATACATATGATAATACTGGCTATTAATGTTTAAAAGTTAGTGTTTCGTAACTTGTAATTATTATCGTTTGGTGAGTTCCATGGTTTCTATTGTCACATATACAATATTGTGAATTTATATTTCGTATTATTATGTTTTATAAATAGTTGCGTACGTAGGTCTAGCTAATGCTATATGAATAATAGTCTTTATCAAAAGCACATGTATATCATGATATTTCTATATATGTATAGTATATTGTATAAACCGACCTTTTTTTTTTTTTTTTTTTTGTAACCAATATGTAAATAGTAGTGGATATAATTACAAATGAACTTCTTATGTTGTTTACTTAAAGTTGTATTGATTGATGGTGGTATAGGTACGTAAATAACGGCGAAACAAACCACATTTTCTATTGTTATCGGACGCGGCGTTTAGATTGGGAGAGCGAGTATGTAATTATATTATAATGTGATTAGAAAAACGTTATAACAAACGTAATTTAGAAACTATTTGTAAATTTGAACGAATGGTAACTCGGATTGATAACAAATGGTAATCCTATTTATAATATTTAAAAATTTATATAACAATTGTATTCTTTGATAGAAGAACTGTTTATTAGATTTATATTTCGTCGAAAGTATATATATATCTGTGTCGATACTCACTTAGCAGCTTCTCAATTGACATTCCATTTTGTACACGTTACTAAGCAACAGCATATTTAACGTATTTTAGATACATCGTCATCACTCGCTTCCGCATCAGCTTCAACACCGCGCTCTCCTTCCTCTGGGTGTGCAGGATTTCCTTCCTCTGTGTCCACGCTACTAGTGGGCGTTATTTGTTCAGTCGTTTCACTATTGGCGAAGCCCAACCCGCCAAGTCCTTTGTTAACTGGTTCCGGAGAAGCCGATTCTTCGCTGCTAGGCGAACCGGGGGATGAGACTATCACCTGTACGGGCACACGCCATCCCCCCTTTAAGAATATATGTTGAATTCTGCCTTCATATATCCAGCTACGTTTTACCTTACATTTAAATGTATGCGATGTGATTAAAATCGGTATCCATTATTCGCTCCTTATCTTTAAACCTATTCTTTTAACAATTTTAAATAATCAAATATGTATCATGCGATCGATTTTTTAGTAACAATATTATGGAATTATTTTGTCAACCCAGATATCTGTAATTTATAGTGTGAGTTGTAATGAGTTTAAACGATAGCCATGCCTAGAGTTGTGAAGTTTCTGAAATCGATTGACTTAAAGTTTATTAATTTTGATAAAAGCGAAGTGTAAATCAAATGACACAGATGAAATTTTAGGCAAGAAATTGTGAGAAAACATATTTGCGCAGTCATTTTAGGATAAGTTTAAGTAATAAATACATTTAAAATTATGCTAATAATAATCTAATATACACATTGCGATAGATTATAGTGAAGTCGGAAAATAATAATAATACCTGTGCAAGAAGCGGCGTCTCTGTGCTGTCAGCGGTTTGGAATAGCCGGCAATTTGCGCTTGCTCTGAATACGTGCCCAACGAAAAAGTAAAATATAAAACAAATGTTACTATGTATAGAATGATGTAAAGTATAAACTATAAATTATAAACGATGTTTAATAATATGATCATAAGCAACAGTATAGCTTTCAACAATAAATAGATTATCAAATTATGCAAGTATAAAAGACGACATGCATCAGGTTTTATGTATGTACATACACGCAGTATTATAGTCTAAAAAAGCTTCAAGTTTATAATATGATAACTGTAGCGTTGCATTAAAAGTAGTAGAGTAAGAATTTTGAAAAAGCACATTTACAATCATATATCTTTTTACTGACGACTAGCTCATCATTTTCAAACAAATTTATATACACAAATAAATATATTACCTAATTTATAAGCTATGAGAAAATTTCGCCATGCACAATAGCATCCTGCAATATCCAATTAATTAATTATTAATACAAAAATTTCATCCGTTAAATATTCCTCAATTATACTGCGCTAAGTCCATTAGCTGCCTATAATCAATTAAAACACAAAAAAAAGTATACAAGAATTACCTTTATCTTTAAAAATGGCAAACTAAATAACAATATAAGATCTATCGTAAGTAGTCTGAAAATATATCGAGCTACTATATTTAATTATTTGGGTTCAGATCTTTGTAATAGCTTTTATACTGCTTACCGGATATTAAACATTCCTTAGATTTAATTTCAAGACGCTATTAAATGAATAATAATGTCCGATGCCTAGCGATACTAGTCATATACAGTATAACTACTTACCTATTATATATATCAACAATACGAAGCATTACAAAGTATGACAAAATCTGCGCTTATTTAAAGTTTAACTAATATAATGACCAACCTGTCGCGGTTTGATTGGTGGCGGAGGTCGAGTGGAGGTTGAAAGCGTTACGGGAGTTGTAGTGGGGGGTGGATGATGAAGTAAGGGTTGCTGCTGCCAGGGCAGCCCTGTGCGACCCAATGTTCCCTGCGCTGACTGACCCGACTGATTGTTGTGACCGGCTGACGGCGTAACTCGAGTTAGCGTTGAAGCGGCTGAAGAAATCTTCCGAACTGTCTGTGAAATGAGCTGCTGATTACTTGGCCCTTATGTATTGTCCCTTAACGTTATCTCTCCCATATATATATATACTCAGAATTTCAATCGAAACTATCAAGACTCTAGTTCTCATTCATGAATTTTATGCATCTCTCAGTTTCTTATTGATGTTGCAAATGATGACATTACCTGACTTCACAGGCCATATTTCAAGGAGATACTTCAGAACTGCAATTGGCTGTTGGAAGTCTAGATTAGGTCCGTTATCTTCTGAGTGAAGCATTAAAACCGGACCAAAGCAAACGGCCAAACTTGCTGGGGACATTTTGTTGCATTGAGAGACAACCATCGCGAGGTGATCCAGTAAATAGATCAGCGTACACTGTAATGGAAATATTTTATGTATTTTATACAAATTTAAGACTTGAAGAAGCATTAGCTTAGTCGAAAATGCATTGATTATCACCCTAACTCACCCTATTGACTTTTGGTAAACAATCCAATATGCTGAACATAAGCTTAGCGTTGCCTTGCGGATCGTCAGGCAGGCAGACTGCAAGTGCGTCAACCATCATTTGATAGAGGCACTTTGTAAACAATGGTTCTGGTAGCTCTCTTAGATAGTCTTTCAAAACTCCTGTTCACAGATAATGTGGATTTAATAAATTGACAAATAAATAATAAACGATGCAGATTTAGAATGAAATTATGCCTATAAGCTTTTTCTTCATTGTTACGATATCACCTATCTATTCAAAGCTTTATAACAATTATCGCACCTGTTATAACATTAATGTCGGGAACATTATCCGGCGACAGATCAACGGACCTTGCATTACGCTCAAATGCCTCGCGCAATATTCTCTTCTTTGTTGCAGAACCGCACAGTCTGTATAAGCCTGTTCACATATGGAAATATTCGATTGAGCTGACTGTTACATACTAATGGATTAAATAAATGTAACAATCTATCCAGGAAATACAGTTTTCCTCAGAATTTACATCTTCAAATAAATCTATGTACTCGAAGTATAAATTTACCAATTATATCAAGTCCCCGCCTCTCAACTTCTTCGACGCAACGCCATACGATAATAGGAACATTCTGGGTACCTGACATTACCAAAGCTGTCGATACGCCGCCGGGAACACCTCCTGTTTTACTTTCCCGGCTTACCTGTGTTAGAAAAACGTTCGTTATTATCAGGACTTCTTTATTGAAGCTAAAGGTTGAATTATTCAACATTTTCTATAGAATCGAAGAAGATGATCATGAAGCATAGATAATAACATAAAAAAACTAAGTTTCTTAACTTTGGAATGAATATGTAATGTTAGAAGAACATCAACAATATTTACCACAGTATCTAAATCAACGCCAAACAGTGGGGCTACCCTCGTTGCAAGTGATATAACTGGAAGTCCGCGTCGTTTAAAAGTCTGATGAGCGTCAGTATACCGAAGTCGTAAGTAAAGAGTACCACGAGGCTCAACTTTGAGTGCAAGTTGATGAAGCGGAGACTCTTTTAGTAGGGTTGCTAGATGCACTGATCCCTTATAACACAATTTGTGTCTGTGCTGAGGATCCCATGAATAAACAAGCAAGTCCAATTGCCGATTGCCGACTAAATCTAATTCGAATGTTTCGTCCCAGTCAAACATTAGATCTCCCGTACGTACGACTGTGCGTGCTTTATGAACCCGATCACACTCCAGTACGCAATAAAGATCTCTCAAGCCACAGCTACCTGTGAACAACAGTTCAACGATTAACCACTGACAATAGCGAGGAATAAGATTCCTGAAATTTGCTAAGATTCACCAATTATATGTCTTTGACGAATGTAAAATAATTTTCAAGTTTATATACCAAGACTAGGCTGTCCTGATGGTGTTGACGGTGTAGTGGCCGCTGAAGATGAAGTTGTAGATCGAAGTCCACGGCCAGCTAACAGATGGACCCAAAGTAAACCACTCACACCGCTCGCAAGATCTCCTCCAGCGTTCCCCTCGCCCAAAGAACTTAACAAAGAGCTGGTGGAACTAGGGGTTCCTACTGTTGGCGGTTTTTCTATTTTATACTTAAGGAACTCTGAAAATAAATAAGTTGATCGGTTATTATATTATTTCGGATTCTTAGGTCGGGGGACTCACCAGCAGGGTTTATATCTAGCAGTCTTTGATCTTGAGTTCTAGTTGGAGTAGGATTTGGTATATTTCTTGTAGACTCTAGGTCCAATAGATTCCTAATTCTTCTAACAGAACTGGCTCTCTGACTGGCTGAATTAGTCAAAGCAGTCTTTGGATTAGACAAAGATGATCGAGTATTGGAAGCTACAGATGCTGGCCGTGGATTTGAGGACGTTCGATGACAAGATGAACTGATAGCCGTCGAGGCTCGGAGATTTGCTAAATTTACTTGTTGAGCTGATGCAGATCTTGTCGATAAACGATCCAAGGTACTGGACATTGGTCGGTAAGAACCGTATCCACCATATTCAGCCTAACATAAACACATACAGTAAAATGATTACTATAAATGTTTAAATCATCCTTAAGTTAATTATCAGTTACTTCTATCAGGTTTATCAATAGCGCTTCTTTAGTATAACATTTAGTAAGCAACAATTTTCTAGAAGCACCTGATTAGCAGCAGCATGTATATTCTCAGCACTGTAAGTGTAACGCGGAGGTCTGTTAGTAGTTGCTCTGATCTGTTCATAAAGAGCGCTAGTGCTTGGGGTACGGCTGAGCCATGCTCTGTACTCATCCGAGGTAAATACACTTGGAGATGATGGTATTCTACCTGTATTAGACCAAGGAGCTCTGGGTTAGTTGAGTTAGTTGAATATCTTCATTCATTTTCTCTGATCATTTCAATATCTTAAATTAATACTCGCACATGCGTCAGAGCAATGAATGATAAAGCTCTAGAATACCTCTGTCTCGCCTAATTGAAGGCAATTCAGGAGCAGACAAAGCTCCGTCACTATCTTCCTGGTCTATGAGACCTGACGTCACTGTGCTAAGCCCTGTTCGAATGCCTGGCTGCTGTGGCAGTGTTCTGCCACTTCTTGGCAGTGAATTAGAGCGTAATCCTGAAAGAATGGGTTGCAATTTTCAAATGATGAATTTGTGGGTTGTTAAAAGTAATCTGATAAGTATTACTGGTTCAGAACGTAATCTGAATTTTTCTCCGATATGTTTATCAATTTATTCATGAAAGTATATCAGAAGGTGAAATAGTTTAGCGTACCTGAGGAACTTTGCCCGATCTGAGATCTGGATAGTGTGGCTAAATGTGAAACAGCGCTGCTCTGTGACGGGTTGTTCATATTGTGCCTGTAGTGATAATATGCTGACCTCGGAGAGCTAGAACACGTCGCTTCTGTATCAGAAGCGTAATCTAGTGAAGGTCTATGCCTTCTTGTCAACGTGCCGAATTGTCCTTGCCTTTGCGATGATGATCCTGTGTCATTTTGCGCACTATAACGTGAGTTATAGCGAAGTGTCGTTGATCCTATTGAAATATTTGAAAATTTCCAATATGAACTTGGAATGTTGTTATACTGTAAAGTCGAAGTATTTTATTGAGATTTCAATTCACCAGATTTTAAACTAGATCTTAGCAAGGTGTGGCGCGCAGGTGTTGTTATGCTTGTGTAATCAACACGTGGCAAATGTTGATCCGATCCGCTGCGAGGCATAATGCGTCCGCTAGTGCTATGCTGTGTGTATCCGTAATGAGCGGACTGATTTTGTCCTGATAATCTGCCGGCAACTGATTGCATTCCACCACCAGTTGACATACGGCGTCCGCCATTCGACGGCATCACTGGTCCAGTGTAGAACGAATGTACCTATCAAAAAATTATATTATACATCCCCCATCATTCAAGTCCAAGATTATGACAAGACTATAGATGCGTGAGTTGTAATACAATATTCTTTTAAATGAATAACATCCATTAGAAAAAAAATTCATGTACATGTACTTTCAATATCAGACATGGATGAATCAGCTAGATTGAAAATTAAACTTTTTTTTTTCTCACGCTCTATAGTCATATAATATGTATTTTATAATTACATAACATTACTACAATTAAATGAAAAAAAAAAAAAAACAACTTGAAACTATGGGTGCGAACTTTGTATAATGCGAATTAATGACCAATGATAAATAATAATATGCAGTATGTGTTACTTTAAGAGAGAGAGAGAGAAAAAATGTAGTCGAATAACTCATAATATTTCTACAAAAGTATTAAACAATATATACTATAATAATTGACATATTATACAATTCAATTATGCATGATTTACTGTATTTGATTGCGGCAAAGGAAAGGATTTATAGTGCTGTTATTTATGGACATAAAAAAAAAATCAAAAATAATCAAGTTGAAGTGTAATAATAATGGCATTGTGTATATTTAGCTTATGTTAGTCCGTAAGTACATAGAATATGTAATTGCAATTTTCATCTTTGAACAGCTCTAACACTGTACATTACCCAACGAGTTTTGGCAATCAAGTGCTAGTTACACAGTAAATTAAATAAATCAAAAGATATATAGTAAAAAAAAATAGCTTAGGAACAGGTAACGAAAGAAGTGTATGCCACAGCGATATATCAAGTCTAGTTATCAAGAAATGTTGTGTTGTTTTTACCTTCGTGAAATCCTGGTTAATTTCAATGTAGCATTCATTCAGAACCGATTAGTAAATAAATTTCGTTGTTTGAGCCACGCTGCAAATTGCCTTTTCTACGTCATTCAGATTCACCGAGATTAATCGGTTTCAATAATTCTAATACACTATTATTGATAGATAAATTTATCGATTCCATATATTCACATGATATATTTGTTCTCTAACAGCAAGACCGAAATTTAAAGCTAAAAACTTCTGCTTTCATTATAGTTGTGTTAATTAATTGTCTCAACAAATCAAATTAATCGTTATACAATTTATGTTAAATTTCGAATTTTAAAATAGCTCAAGAATTTCGACTGATGATAGATAAAAGTTGTTTGATTATTTACTAAAAGATCCTTACATGAATTTTATTCTCAAACCCTATGATACTTGGACAATAGATATTTTGTTCATCTGAGTGACGTAGAGATGAGCAATACGCTTAGCTGACAGATAATAAATTGTTAAAGTTATATACTTTGGGATACTGTTTAACGTTTTTCAATCTGCGATATACACAATGTCACAGAATATAGGGCAAACAAGTATTAAATAGTGCAGACAGGTATAAAAGGGTGCTGATTTGACATTATCTATAACATCTAAACAGTTTGAATTCACAGGCCAATGCAGATCACTTGTATTGTTATCAATATAAATTTTTCAACAAGTCTCGTTATCATATATAATTGAATATACATTTAATGAACGAACAACAATATCCTGACCTACAAATATTCGGCTATATTGATTTCAGAAGCTCTCCGCTTTACCCTGTGGTGCCTCGACAGATGGGTGTGATATTATAAACCGAATATTATGTACTTACTTTTTCTGCAAGACTTTCCAGAGTTTTTGGATAGCCACGTTCGTACGGTTGAAAGTGTTGGGTAGTTGAAGGTTTTGGCTGATGAGTGATAACTGGTGGCGGAGGAGGCTGATAAGACCAACCAATCTCAGGCCTAGAGTTGTAATACAGATCGCCGTTACTTGATCCTAAATCCTGACTAGATCCAAGCCCTGTTAGGCCCAGCCTTGATCGAGAAGGCAGCATCTCTCTCCCATCGCCTCTTCGGCGACTACTATCTCTGAAAAAGAGAACGTAGAATGAGAGATAATTCAAAGAGCAAGAGATCAGAGCATAATGATCAACAATTATACCTAATGTGATTGCTTGTGGTATGATCGCTCTCATCTTCGTTGAGCTCTCGTTTAATAACGACAACAGGAGGGGCTTTGTGTTCATTTTGACGGCTGTGTGATACTGGCTGATGAGGCCCGTGCCTCGTGGCTAATATTAATCTTCGTGGTATCGACATTATAATGACTACATCGTCAATACCCATATGTGATACGCTGACCAAGTTGACTGCCAGAATTTCGTCACCCACCTAATAAATTGGCTACAGTATTAACGAATGCAAAGTAATATTTTGACTTAGTTTACTGAATATGAAGAAGTATCTGTTCCAAAGAAAATATCATATCACTGTAATAATAATTTTTAACACACAGAATTGAGAAAATTTCAATGAATTATTATTTCTTCTTACTTTTAAACAACCGCTGTTGTAAACAGCAGATTCTAGGGCAATTCTTGATATAAATACGCCATCATTTCTGTCGATGCCATTGCCTTCCCGGATGTATAGGCCTAAAGTCTGCCCCGGCCTCTTAATTATTTCGACTAAATGGACAGGGTGTTTCGGATCCTAGATATTAAAAAGCAAATTGTAAAATAATGAATGTCAAAATCCACGTAGATTTGAATAAAAGATTAAATCTATGAATCCCAATGTAACGAATGTCTTTAAGTATTACTAGACACACCTGCATTGCCATAAACTTTTTGGCAGCCTCTGAGGCTTGCCTCCCCATTTGACGAGGTTCTATTACACGTACAACCATTTCGCCACGTCGGTCGACAGCCTCTAGCGCAGCTGCAGTAGATGCATCGAGATCGTTTTCCACAGTTTCTATTTGCTTGAATATTTCCGTACTTATACCACTGACCTGTAACGGAAGCTCTTTCTATGTCAGGTAGTACGATGCTCGTTCAGCTTCAATTGATACAGTTTAAAAAATGTATTTCTAAACGGTGTTTTGATTGACAAAGTTGGAGGCAAAAAAAAAAAAAAGAAAAAAAAAAAAAGAAAACTAGTAGGAGTAGCATCCTAAAAGATATGTACTTGTATACAATAGTTGCTGAATCAAATTCAAAGTCTAATCGTCATAACAACAGTAAGAATATTTGTTCTTATACCTTTCTGAAATCTCCTTGAATCACCATAGGCGGTGGTTCCTTGGGACGCAGTTGGTTGGCGGGGACCTGCCTCCCAGGACTTGCACTTATGTCTGTCACCTCCCCCCGCCCCTCCTAAAATTAATTATCATTACAGAGTTTTGGTGAATGAGAAAATATCCAAATAGAATATTAATCCGCATGAAATGACTCAGTAATTATAGAAATGAATTCATTGGATGTGTGCGCTCTTTTCCATCCACATATCTGTGTAGGGATATTATTATTCAAAATTACACTCCATCAGATTATAAGTATATAATAATGAAAATTGCTTATCAAATATCATCTTCCAGGTAATTGGGAAGACAAATATATGTTAATGGTGTATTCCAATAGGAGTACTCTTAAAAATTTCCATACCCAAGAATTTCTACAAATTTTCAGATATATTGGAACATTTCATAGTTTTTCAGAAAAATTCGTTGTTTTCGTTGATCAAAATAGAATAAACTACAATTTCTTATAAAAAAAAAAAAAAAAAAAAAAAAAACTACAAAACGTTCCAATTTCTCTAATGAATCGTAGAAATTCGTAGATTTTTTTTTACCAGGGAGGAAGAAGTCTCATCAAAGTCTTAGTAAAGTAAAATAAGGAAAAAGAAAATTTATTTACAATACAAGTATACATCGTTTAAATATAGTCTTATATCGTTCTGAATACATATTATAAATTAAAAAAAATAAATTATAAATTGATGTTTTATTAGATTAAATAATAAATAAGTCGATACACGAATTTTAATCACAAAAAAATGCTAAGTATACATAATTAATTGATCTTCAAATCAGCCTTGAATGAAGAATTAATTTTTACAGTACTACAAATAAATTATAAAACATAAATCAGATTCTTCTAACACTTGACCGTAAGGTCTAGATTTTTATTGCATGACTTGAACGAAGCTTGAACGTCTGAGGATTATACCTGTCGGAAATAAGCTTATAAGGACGTGAAAAAAAAAAAAAAAAGATCGCATATGTATTCGTAGTACCTGTGCTGAAATAGTACTTTTCGATACTAGTGCGAAAGTGTTGATTCTCGGACGAGTGTGAAGTTTTTCGCCCGAGCGAAGCGAGGGTGACAATCACACGAGTCGAGAATCATCTTTCGCACGTGTGTCGAACTTCATTTTTCAACACAGCGCGCGTTAAGTTGAATTTTATGCACGCGAAGCGTGCGCAAAGTCCAACTTTGCGCACGCCGTGTGGAAAAATCAGTTAAAACAAATTGATCTAATAGCATATTCGACTGGGGCTACACCGAGCTACACTGGTGTAGTGTAGCCATCTTTGTCTCTCTCTTCCTTATAGCAAAGAAAGAGGATGGAGACAGCTACACTACACCAGTGTAGCTCGGTGTAGCCCAGTCGAATATGCTATAAGTATTTCGCTCATTATAGGAGAAATGCGATGGCCGACTATTACTAAAGGGTAAAATAATGAATGTACTTAAGTGTTAATTAACATCAATTAAGTACTTGGTACTTATAGTACTATTAGTACCAGATACGAAATGATCATTGTCACTTAACGTATCAATGAATATATATATATTTCTGACCCGACAGGGACAATTATTGCGCGATCCTATAATATAAAATAGTTTGTAATTTAGTGACCAGTGTCGTGGCTTTTGGAAAAGTAAGACACGAGGTATGATCCACGCGGTCTATGCATAGCTGTTCATCCTGTGCATAATGAATTCGACTAGATCTAAGTTGGTATGTATTTTGAGGTAGAAAAGAAAATGTTAGTGCCCGATTCATGGATCTCGAGCGCTCTTAGAGCGAGGGGTTTATAGGAACCCTTAGGACGTTATAGGAGGGGTCGTAAACTGTGTGGTGTGGTTTATACTATATTTTCAGAACTGAAATTACCTTTCGGGAAAAGAAACACCCCCAACCGGCCCTATCGCACATATCGCGCGCCGCTACCCCATTGCGAATAATATGGCGGGAAGTCGAGAAAGGCACAGGCCAGGCCGCGCGACTACATCGGGAATATTAGTACCCCTATATACGCTTGCGCTTCTTTTTTCTGGAGGATGGGATATCGACCGTCTGTGACGTCACCTCACACCCTCTTTCAACGCTACTGCACACTCTACGTTCTACAACTGACGGAGTGTTGGAGACGAAGAGGCGGAGGGCGAAGAGCGGGAGAGACGCGCAGAGAAACTGAGGATGGTAGATGACGGCGGCGGCGGCGGCGGACATTGGGGTGCGGCGAGGTATGAGGAAGGACGAGGGTGCCGAAGAGGTGGAAGAGGCGGAGATGGAAGAAAGGACGCCGAGGGCGCGGACGAGAACTTGTAGTAGAAACGTCGCACGCAAGCGTACGCACGGAGGGGACGTGTACCACGATCCTGCAATACGATACTGTCCAAATGCGCAGGCCTGCGTTTCAACGCGACCGAGAATTTCTAGGTCCGTTGGAACGTGGCCGTGTAAATTACCACTATAACCACCTACAACGCGTCTTGCAACCTGCAACCCGACCGCGCTGAGCTGTTGCAGGCTGCAGCCCCCGTTCATCGCGTAACCCACTTGCATAGTTGATGGAAGCGAAAATGTCGTCACAAATAGGAAATTGCCATTCAACACAGAGTCGAGACACGTGCTGCTCTACTCTTACCTATTTTTTTTTAGTTTTTTATTTTTTTACTTTTTTCATATACGTGAAGCAAAATTGGCTCTTTTTATTTCTTTATACGACTATATACGGCTATTCTTCATTTCTATACCATAAACAAAATCCCTCCAAGTTGACACGTTCGAAAAATGTCTACTTCTGTCAAATGATGGAAAATTTTACTTTTCGGAATACATCCGTGAAAAAATATCGCAACTGCAAATACCACGATTCAGTATTTCGTATGCCAAATTCTACATGTTCTTTTTTTTTTTTTTTATCAAACAGTTTGAATGTTGACAATAAAAAGGACATATTTTATTGTTTCATTGCCATTGAGAACTTTTTTTGTATATATTAGGTATTTGTATATATTTCTATATTTAGAAAACAATCGGTACTAGCTAAAATATATTATTTCAAATAGTGAAAAAATGTTCAGCTATAATAGTCATTAGCGTAATGGAGAAATCGATGAATATGAGCAGGTGGCGTGCTCAAAGTTGAATAGTGGGATAATTATTCCATAGGTTTACGCTCCGTTGTCAACGTGTGCGGTCTTTTGTCAATTGAACTGCGAACCATCCGAATTTAAAGTCTCTACGCTTCGACGGATCGAGAATTTATCCTCTTTTACTTTTCTGTGGATTCGAATCAACCCACATATATATATATATATATAAATGTATATCTATATCTACCGAGAAAATTCTCCACCCATTTGGCCTAGTTTCAAGATGTAGAACGTACAAGAGGATAATTGCAGTCAGGCAGAGAGCGAACCAAAGACCCAACGAACGGTTCACATGTCGCACGGCATATCGAACAAGCCCTGTCCCATTTCCCTTGATATTCTCATTTGTACCCATTCTTTCTTTCGTTTTTATTATTATTTTTTTCTTTTTTCTCTTTTATTTTCAAACGGTTTTCGTTCATCGTACATTATCGTATATTATGAATATTAGGGTGATCCTTAATTTTGTCATTTTAGAATTGCAATGCTCCCTGCGCATGCATGGACCAGGCGTTCCCAAATTTATATAAAAAAAATCTAGCCAAAATCCCAGGTTCCTATCTAAATTCTTAGTACCGCCCCAAATCCTTCGAACTTTTCCAAAATTTGAATAAAACACGATTTGTGACATTTTTCAGCTAATTTTTTTTTCACCCTATCGCAGTATAAATCCAAGATATCCCAAACTTGGTACACTCCTTACCTGTGTAGTGGTATAGGTATTTCATGAAAATTTGACAGACATTCAACGATATAATTTCCGAAGCTACAGCTCACAAAAAAAAAAATTTCTTATCTCCAAATTATGTTAAATAAAATGTTGTCGTTAAAAATCTGTAAATTTTTTCACGGATACCTACCTAAGCTACTATAGGTAAGAAGTGTGCGGAGTTTCAGATTATTCGAAGCGGTAATGCGATAGCTGTAGGTAGTCAAAAATAACACCGAAGTACTAAAAATCGTGTTTTATTTAAATGGGAAAGTTCGAAGGCAAGTTTCGGGCAGTATACTTAGAATTGAGATAGAAACCTGGGGTCTTTATTACACTTTCTTTTTTTGTATATGTATATTTGCAGACGTCCGTTCTGGCCCATAATATAAGAGCATTAAAATTCGAATATGACCAAACTACAGACTTATACCCTAATGAGCACATTAGGTATAGGTATATACGTTAGGCTTATTTCATTTTCACCTTTTCTTCAAAAATTTCTATACCTATATAATCTAAGGGGGGGTTTCAAATTAAAGAACAGAGCGAACAAGGAGCTGTGCGCGCTGTATAGGTAGTGGTAGCTGCGAGGGTACGTGAAAGATAATTAGATATCGATTTTGAATTAGAAGAGGCAAGATAGGCTATATGTATTAACGTTATCATTATACCATTTATGAGTAAATCAAAATTGAAGGCCTCGATGCTAAAAGGTCCTGAGCGGTCGGCTCGCGTTTTTCAGTAGAAAATTCCCGTCAATATGACCAATTTTCAAAAGTCACCGAAATAATTTTTAAAAAATACCATCGTGTAGAGGATAAAAAAAGGCAACTTTTTTGTATTTACAGTTTTTTTTCTAGATTCGTTATTTTTTGGGAAAAATAATAAAAACCGAAAAATCGCGAAGCTTGTTTGGACTACGTTTTTTAATCTTAACTCGCTCTAACTTCGACAAATATCAACGGATCTTCTTGATTTTTGGCATGACATCGTAGAATACCCTACCGCTGCCGATAAAGTCATAAAAAGCTAATAATTATATATTTTTCATTAATAATTTAGTTGTAAACATGCGAACAACTTTTTATAGGGTTATGTATGTTCGACGAGAAAAAGTGTGCTACAAAGTTTAAGTATGGAAAAACTTTTAGCGAGACATTTGTTCATTAACATTAAAGGAAGTTTTTCAGAAAATTTCAGATCGATTGAACGAAAATTGGCTAAGATACAGCGATTTTCTTAAAAGCAATCGATCCGCGTGGTAGAGCGCGTGGTCTTAACGCTTGAAGAAGAAGCGTTAATCAACCATGCGGATCGATTGCTTTTACAAAAATCGCTGTATCTTAGCCAATTTTCGTTCAATCGATCTGAAATTTTCTGAAAAACTTCCTTTAATGTTAATGAACAAATGTCTCGCTAAAAGTTTTTCCATGCTTAAACTTTGTAGCACACTTTTTCTCGTCGAACATACATAACCCTATAAAAAGTTGTTCGCATGTTTACAACTAAATTATTAATGAAAAATATAGAATTATTAGCTGTTTATGACTTTATCGGCAACGGTAGGGTATTTTACGATGTCATGCCAAAAATCAAGAAGATCCGTTTATATTTGTCGAAGTTAGAGCGAGTTAAGATTAAAAAACGTAGTCCAAACAAGCTTCGCGATTTTTCGGTTTTTATTATTTTTCCCAAAAAATAACGAATCTAGAAAAAAACTGTAAATAAAAAAAAGTTGCCTTTGTTTATCCTCTACACGATGGTATTTTTTAAAAATCATTTCGGTGATTTTTGAAAATTGGTCATATTGACGGGAATTTTCTACTGAAAAACGCGAGCCGACCCGCTCAGGACCTTTTAGCATCGAAGCCTTCAATTGAGGTCGCATCAGAATACGAAATTTTCAAACAACTTTTTCTCTCTACTTTTTTTTTTTTTTTTCTGCTTCTTTTTTTATCACACGATCATTCATCATACCGCTACTGTGAAATTGAACGAGTCACTATACCTATCTAGGTGTATATAGACGATCTACTAATTGCGTGCAAAAAATTACGCTCACGACATTCAGACTACTATATAGCGCTGTACGATTTATACTTAGGACTTTATATCTGCACAATACCCGAAACAATACAATCCTGATTACTGTACCTAGCAGATATATATATATATATGATCGTTGAAAGATTATACGATTACGATGGTCTTTCATTTCTCTCGTGAGTTTACAATAGTGCAATTTTCAGATAAGAACATTGTTTCTTTTGTCTTTGAGTCTCTATACCTCGCTTTATCTTTTGCGTCAGTTTTTTTCCTTCTGTCTATAATAGGTCGACGATTTATTTCACTGTAAATGGCACCGAGTTATACTATGCGCTGCAACGGAAGTTAGGTGCAAAACTAACCGTTGATTTAGTATTTAGTAGTTAGTAGTTTACATAAATATAGGGTTTGCCAGGCACAGGGTTCTATTCGCTTTTACATTGCTTTCTGGAACAGGTTTATACACCCTTTCCGTGAATTCACCAACGTACATACACACATATACTACCTATACGTGTTTATAGCTGTACTAGTACCTATACATACTACGTATACCGTAGTGCGAATATAAAGTTTTCCGCGAACTGCTACTTTCATGAGTATAGAACATACATTTTTCACCCTACAAGACTTTAAAATATCAAGTGCGATAAAACTAGACTATAAAAGAGAAGAAAAATAATAAAAAAAAATAAAAAAAAAAAAAGGCAACGGAGTCTAATTATTATTTGTTAGGATTAAGTGATGATATATACCTATAGTCAAGCTTGCAGCGAACGAAGTCTGTATATATAATATTCGGTAAGAAAAGCCATGAGAATACCTGACGAAGAGAAGCCCTGCTCGCGGAAGTCTAAGATGTGAGAAAAGTAGTAGAGTATAGGTATGTTACGTTATAGTAAGCGACTAGTATACAGTTCTTTTACTATATTATTATATATACATATAGGTATGTATGTATGTATATAATATGAAGATACGTCTGCGTTGAACGTTATATTGTCTGCCCTAAACGACATCGTTTATTATTTTAATGAGATCATTAGTAGAATTTAAATAAACTTTTCTCCCTCCTCCACCTCCGCAGTTCCCTCGTGGCTCCCATCCACTCTCAGGTCCCCTCACTTCGCGAATTATACTTCAACATATCTCGCTTTGTTGTATCACGCAACTCTTTCTCGAGAAGACAAATCACATCGTTTTCATATATACCGAAAACCAAAATAGCCTATATATATACAATGTTCGACAATTAATCTCATCCACATGTCTATTTAAACTCTTCGAAACGAAACGATACATACCACGATGTGTATTTAGAGATTTTGCAACTAATTCAGGTACAGGGAATGAGAATAAGTTCTGATGGGATAATTATACAGAAAAAAAGGTCAACCTGAGCCAAGAAAATTATTCTTGATCCAAGATAATTTTGCGATCCAAAAATGAAGACCGAAATTTTCTCGAATCAAATCAAAAATTTTCCTGGAACCAAGAAAATTTGGAAAATTTTCCAAATTGAAGATAATTTTGCGATCCAAAAATGAAGACCGAAATTTTCTCGAATCAAATCAAAAATTTTCCTGGAACCAAGAAAATTTGGAAAATTTTCCAAATTGAAGATAATTTTGCGATCCAAAAATGAAGACCGAAATTTTCTCGAATCAAATCAAAAATTTTCCTGGAACCAAGAAAATTTGGAAAATTTTCCAAATTGAAGATAATTTTGCGATCCAAAAATGAAGACCGAAATTTTCTCGAATCAAATCAAAAATTTTCCTGGAACCAAGAAAATTTGGAAAATTTTCCAAATTGAAGATAATTTTGCGATCCAAAAATGAAGACCGAAATTTTCTCGAATCAAATCAAAAATTTTCCTGGAACCAAGAAAATTTGGAAAATTTTCCAAATTGAAGATAATTTTGCGATCCAAAAATGAAGACCGAAATTTTCTCGAATCAAATCAAAAATTTTCCTGGAACCAAGAAAATTTGGAAAATTTTCCAAATTGAAGATAATTTTGCGATCCAAAAATGAAGACCGAAATTTTCTCGAATCAAATCAAAAATTTTCCTGGAACCAAGAAAATTTGGAAAATTTTCCAAATTGAAGATAATTTTGCGATCCAAAAATGAAGACCGAAATTTTCTCGAATCAAATCAAAAATTTTTCTCGAACCAAGAAAATTTTCTAAATTTTCTTGGTTCGAGGAAAATTTTTTGATTTGATCCGAGAAAATTTCGGTCTTCATTTTTGGACCGCAAAATTATCTTGAATCAAGTCAACCAGCTTTCTTTCTGTGTAGGGGTCGAAATTTTCAACTCTCGTAATTTATAGGAAGTGAAAGATTGATTTTTTTTTAATTTTTTTTTTTTTTCTTGTTTTAGGGGTTGAAATTCGTGACTATATATATATTTAAAAATTTTTATACTATTTTACGAACCTTTCTGCGGCCACAGCACAGCATGGCTGCAGCGCTGCAGCTGCGCTGAGCTTCCGGGGGTTGAGAAGGCTGATGAAAGACGTAATTGAATCCTCGGCCTCCTTCCCGCTGCAGCTGGACCACGCGCACCTGCCGCTGCTCTTGTTGCCCTTGCTGTCCTTGACCAACCGGACCACCGACACCAACTCGACCACCGTACTTGATTCGTACGTATTTTCGCCACTGCATGAGTTCGGTGCTTCATGCCCTCTGCCTAAAATATAATTAATAAAATAAATATGAGAAGAACAAGAATAACGAGCTTCCATTATATTATAATATCAGGGTTGATGTGAGAAAATATCACATCCCAATGGACTCGAAAACAAAAATTTCACCATTCTTAAGAGAATGCATACTATATGACGATATAGGTATATTTTTCAGGCTTTTATATGTTTTCAACTATAAAGATCGACGATTCTAAGTTATATCTTCATTAAGGTAAAATCCGAGGGATAAACTTATAATTGAAACTATGTCCTTCTGATGCACTTCTGCACTACCCTTGTAACTTGTATAATTGGACAGTTAAGTCAGTATAATTCTTCGCACATTGATTCGAGTGGATTTTTGAATGAGGTAAAGCCTCATCTTTGTCTTCCTTAATTATATATACCTAGTAGTTCGGAGAAAAACTATTAAGAATTTTGTAACTGATTGATTTTAGATTAGAAAAAAAGACAAGCATATTGCGATATCGATATTTTGGAAATTATAAGTTTTTCAGTTGATCCGAGTTATATTAATGAGTATATAATTATATAAGATAACAAAGATGTAAATTTAACTTTTTGTCTGAAAAGCTACATATGTGTATATATGTCACTCCGTTAAGAGAGTGACCCGGCAATTGAATTCGAAACAGGTTGTGAAATACATTTAATAAAATTATCACGCACCGGAATTTTGCACGGGTATATATATAAGGTATATGTAATGCATATATACATATATGTATGTGTATAAAAGTGTGTATAGGGTCGAGTTGGTCGTTTTCCCCGTGGTGTTATTTTGGGGTAAACGAGTTACGGGTCAAGGCCATATAGCTCTGTACCATATCATCAGTTCACCCAGCCACCCTTCGCGCGTCTCGACTCTCATTGATTCTTAATGAGCTTCCGCGCTCTCAGCTCTCTCTCTCTCTCTTTCTCTCTGATACTATATAGTATATATATAGGGGTATAGGTATACACGGTAGCTTGTAAAAAAGCGTTAATGTCCGCACCTCAATCTGTCTCCCACTTCTCGGTCTCTTAAAAGCGTTGTACCAAATTCTTCAAATGCATGCAGCATTAAATCACTGATCGACGCGCATAATTTGAACTTATATAGTTATAATTATAAAAATAAAAGGAGTTCTTGTTCGATGTGCGCAGAGTAGAGTTTTAAACCCTATTCATTATACGCGGGATCATATACAATAATGCCACATCTGCAAAAATCTAACTAATTAAGTCACTGCAAAGTAGTGCGGTGTGCAGTTCTTTGCCATAATTATACCTAAGGCCCTTGTGTCTCTATAGCTAGGGGCGGGATGGAAAAAAGTCCCATGACTTGGCAATAACTTTCGCATAAAAAAGTATAGAAGAAAAAAGATCGAATCGTGATTTTAAAAACGCGCACAGCAAAAAAAAAAAGTTAACTTGAGCCAAGAAAATTATTCTTGATTCAAGATAATTTTGCGATCCAAAAATGAAGACCGAAATTTTCTTGGATCAAATCAAAAATTTTTTCGAGCCAAGAAAATTTTCCAAATTTTCCAAATTTTGCGGTACAAAAATGAAGACCGAAATTTTCTTGGATCAAATCAAAATTTTTCTCGAACCAAGAAAATTTTCCAAATTTTCCAAATTTTGCGGTCCAAAAATGAAGACCGAAATTTTTTCGGATCAAATCAAAAATTTTCTCGAGCCAAGAAAATTTTCCAAATTTTCCAAATTTTGCGGTACAAAAATGAAGACCGAAATTTTCTCGGATCAAATCAAAATTTTTCTCGAACCAAGAAAATTTTCCAAATTTTCCAAATTTTCCAAATTTTGCGGTCCGAAAATGAAGACCGAAATTTTCTCGGATCAAATCAAAAATTTTCTCGAACCAAGAAAATTTTCCAAATTTTCCAAATTTTGCGGTCCAAAAATGAAGACCGAAATTTTCTCGGATCAACTCAAAAATTTTCTCGAGCCAAGAAAATTTTCCAAATTTTCCAAATTTTGCGGTCCAAAAATTTCGGTCTTCATTTTTGGACCGAAAAATTATCTTGAATCAAGTCAACCTTTCTTTCTGTGCGGAGATAATTTTCAATTTCGTTAATACTATATGGGATATTACTATACGTTGACCTATTATATTTATTGAATATTTTCGGGCTCTGTACGTTTTTTATATACATATACCTATTATAGTAGATTTTTATAATCCATTGACTCCGCGATTTGACCTAGTGGTAGGTATATCTCGGTTGTATAATCTCATACATAAGTTACACACGCAGTTCATCAGTCATTCATACGCGTACGTGTACGTATACATAATGTATGTATAATACACCATATATCGCGTACAAAGGATATATGTATGGTTATTTCTAGATATATATATATATACCTACATTATATTATATATACACCGAAGAGAGAAAGTGCGAACTGGTACAGATGGTAGCATGAACACATTTGCATAATATCTTCGTATATATGAGCGTTTATATTCCTTTTGTGAATATACACTCAAATTTCTGTACTTGATGTGTAACACACGAGTGTGTTTTTACCCTCTTGTCACACAAAAGTGTTAAATATTTTAGTATATCTTTCACTCTTTATATATATTATATATATATATATATATATCTCCCTTTGTATATTATACAAACCTTCTAAAGATCATCGGTAGTGCCTTGGAGGGCAGACAGATCCGTAGTAAGCCAACGTGGTGATCCCTCGCCCATTCCATTCACGTATAAGCCTCTGTAGAATTGAACGGATTAATTCCTATACAATTTTACTTGATTTTCATTACTCAATTAGTAATACCATATAGTTATTAGTTATTACGCGTCAACTATGATCGTAATGTATATAAATATGTATATAAAATCTCACTGATTAAAAAATAATAATAATAATGCAATGCATTGAAATTTTAGCACAGATCAAGGTGCCATATTCAATTTTTAGTATGTTTAGACGTATATTCAGTTATGTATTTATTTATTTGTTATTTTTTTTTTTTTTTTTTTTTTTTTTTTTTAATGCAGATTCGCGATATACGATTGATTTAATATAAAACTATAAGCAAGACAGAATATCCTTTATAGAGGCTCGTTCAGATCCTTCTTGGTTTGATTATAATTGTCTCGCGTTTATGATCGTCATGCATGCGGGTGCCGCAAAAAAATTTATCCGTTGAATAAAAACGTGAAAGATTTTTTTCAACGGATATAACGCATCCTGCACAGGGATGTTTAACGTTGATACGATGATATTGCTACGGAAACTCTTGTGATCGATAAAATATACGTTATGGGCGGTTGGTAGAGGTGAACTCGTCCTACGACATTTTAAATCGCGAAATACCTATATAACGGCGTTTATATAATAAATATATATATATATATATATATATATATATATCGTCGAGTTGAATATTAATTTCAACTATGAAATTATAATGACGAATGAACGGTACTAAACATAATACAGTAGCAAATTTTCGTTCTCGTAATTTTATCAAAAGTGTATGTGTGTGTGTGTGCAAAAAAAAAAAAGAAAAAAAAAAAAAAAAAAAAAAACAGGCGAAACATAAAATAGTAATAAAAAAAAAAAATAAAAAATAAAAAAAAAAAACAGGAAAAGCATTGAAACGTACCCCTGGAACCTGCACTCCGCGGGTCTTTGAACATCAAAATCAATACATCCCTCGGTGAAAAATGTGACACAGTAAAACCCCACACAATCACAATATGCACCTAACGTATTACTCTTATTTTAATAATAATAATAACTTAATATAATGTTACGATAAATACGTTCGGTCACGTCAATCGATTCAGGTCAAATAATCCCGTGTAAGAATATCGCGGTGCGTTTCCTCAACCCTCGCAACTCCCGGCGGACATGTTGCCCGACGACACGGCGCATGGTCGCCGACGGTAGACGTCGAGGAATACGTCGACGGCGGGGGGGTGTTGGCGGAATATCGTGGGGGGGGGGGGGGGGGGGGGGGGTAACGGAGGACCACTCCAAAACCACCCCCTGGGCTAGGCCCGCGACCCGGCCCAGCCCGTCCCGTGACATCTAAAGATGCCACAAGGCATAAGGTAGCTAGAAGTACACGAGGCTTATACGCGGAATAAACCTAAACGAATATAAGAAAGTTAGCGAATCGGCTGCTGCAGCATAAGGGTATCTAATAATTATATATATAAGTATACGATATTGAACAATATTTTCAGCAGCATAAAATAGTAATATATATATAATATTATGCGTATAAATTCACATTTGATGTACTACATATGTGTATATAGTCGGTTAGAGGTAGGTGTATAAGATTAGGGTTGTATATAATGTATACATGTATGTATATGTCGAATTGATTGAGAGAGAGGTATATATATAAGAGTTGAGGAGGGAGTTAGGAATTTCAACGAGGTAATTACGTCTCGCTAAAGAGGTTATGTGTTCTTATAATATAGGTATATGTATAGGTATGTATATATATGTATATAAAAATACCCCCCCAAGAACGGCGTCCGGTTCAAGTATCCGGTAAAAATCAATAATAGGACCGTAAAGTGCATGTTCTTGTACATATATATATATATATAGGTAATATATATATATATATATTTATAAAGTAATTATACGCGATATATATTAGTTAAAGTTTATAATTGTAGTTATAATATTAACGATGGGGATGATTCAAATCGTATATACATATAGTTCTAAAACCTATAATGGGTTTTCGATCAAACTGCGAAGACAGTTTTCATCAAATTTTTTTATTATTTTATTTTTTTTTTTTTTTTAATTATCTTTTGAAGGTTTTTTTATACAATAAATATATAATACGTCTTATGCTCTAAACGTGTGACTTATATACGATTTAGTGTAAATAATATAAGTCTGTATATATGTATAAAAAAAAGTCAAAGGTTTTATTGGAAAACAATAAATTATACAAATTCACAAAATAGTAAATGACATGTAGCTAATAATATTTATTCAATTTATCTTCATTATATAATTATATTATATTTATTCAACCTGATTTATTTGTTCCTTCTTTTATTTTTGTTTCTTTCCTTTATGTTGACGAAGGAGTACGTAATTTTTATTGCAAAAAATAGTATACTAGTCGATAATGATATTTCATTGATTTAAAATAATAAAAATGGATAACATTGAAAGTTATCTAACCCTGGTATTACCGTGAGTACAGAGATAAAGATATATATCTCTGATACGTGAACAGTGCACACGTAGGTAGGTGTATATACTATATATATATATAGGTATGTACATTAGTTTGTTCTATATCGAGCTGTCGTTCGTTTTGGCAATAACGTTTCAAATCAATACCGATTGCCGCTTATAAATATCTACCACACAGCCCGTAAATTAGACGCTGTTTCTATACTATCCAACAAATATCGATCGATATATATATATAATATCTATCGAGAAAGAAATAAGCTTGATTTTTATCTACATTTTAGTTTTTTTTTTTTTTTTTTTTTTCATATGGTAGATATGACATTCACAGTATATTTGAAACTATAGTGTCTGTATATTATATACTAGCTATATATAAACGAAGATATAATAGATAAATGCATATGCGATGTTGAACGGTTGAAAATTATCTTGGCATTGAGATTGAAGCCTATACCCCCTTAATCAGAGTAATACTTGATACGTGATTGGGTTGAGCATTTGAATGAATGTCCTCGGGCATTCACAGCTTTTTTTCATCCCCTACTATACCGCCCCGCGACGACTATACCACGTACGCGTTAAATAGTAGTAAGCTGCCCCGTTGCAGTTGTGTACACCGGCGTAGTACTACGGAATACTACGGCGCAATTAAGAAGCGTTCACAACTGCCTAGCTCTGCATAGTGAAAACTACGACGGTCAATTTTCGATCAATGAATGTAATGTCGCTTGATGCATATATATTTATATTATGCACGTGTGATAATCAAGAGAATCTTCACACGCTGGTATAAGATATCGAGAGATCTACATATTTTATGCAATATGGAAGCTACCTCAATATTATAGTATACAAGTAAAATTTTTACTATACATATTCCAAATGGGTTTAACCAATTTCGCATAGGATATTAAATTCCTTTAATGATCAGTTATCGTCAAGTGCCACATTTTTTATTTATATACATAATAATATACAGATGCATAAGTGGTATATTAAATAATTTTACAATAACTATATAAGGATGCTGAATTTCCTGACCTAGAACATTTTATTTATACATTTAATCTATATGAGGTTTTTCAGAGTATGAAAAACTGGCGCATCTAAAGATCAGCCGTAAGCGTTTAGATATTTGATCTAGTATAATAATGAATAATGAATATTGAATGACTGACGATTATCTCTATTATCGACCCACCTAAAAACCGTTCCCGGTACAGGTGAAACCTACGTTATCAACATTACAGAGATCGTCGATACACCGACACAGCGTTCGATCTGTTTTATCAATCGAATTTTCGTCGGTATTGTAGAAAGTTAAATTATCGACGAATCGTAAGACGATCTACAGATGAATAAATGAAAATGATTTATTGCAGTAGTAACTAGTTTATTTTATAGCTCATTATTGTGTCAATAATAAAACATCTTTGACAAATTACGATGTTTCTATTTTATCAAACCATAAAGACGAAGTGTTGCGATAGCTCATAAATTATTTATACATTATTACAGCTCATTTCAGGTGTCTTCTTTTGTTTCACATCTTGGAAAGTCGTATATTTTAGTACAACATGTAATAATTACGCTAATAAATCTATAAAATTATGATAATAACAAGTTTACCTGTATTCTTGGAAAATCTGAACACACACTTTGTTATAATAAGAGGTTAGATAGAAATAAATTGTAGTTGCGTGTACATACAGATAGTATACTTATTAATGTATTGTTTATTGTTATAGTAGCGCGTGCATAATATTGTGTATACAGAAAGCCGGCATCATTACTTGAATAAATGCACACATGGGCGCGCTGCCATCAGAAATACTTGAGTTTAACTTTGCAGCTATGGGTTTTTAGTTTACTCGGCAGAGCTGTACGGGTATGCTTCATGGTTGATTTTCGCTTGATTATAATTTAGCAAAGGTTATTTAAAAATGGCGGAGACATCGTCTTCCCACACTACCTCAGATTATTGCAATGAATGTTTTTCTGATATATCGTCTGAGAACTCGTGGTTAGAATGTGCTGTTGTTGGACAAAAGCCGTGCTCGTTACATAGAAGAAGCAAGAAAAATATATTGCAGAAACTGTTCAATCGTGAGGTAAGAGGTTAACCATATTAAACAAAGACCATTACTATCAAATGACAGTTTTATACGATCTGTCAAATCTAACTATTTATCATATAAGCGTGTGTATAACAATCATCGGCAATTGATACGTCAATTAAAAATCAATTTTTCGAATATATTATTTCGTCAATGCTTGAATTAAAAAAAAAATAATAATTTTTTTTTTATATATATATACAAATTTTTTTTTTTTTTTTTTCTAATTTAACTCGTAACTCCGATACTCATAGATACCTACTTGTTTCCCCTAAATAAATTGTAATTGTAATACAGTTTTATTATGAAAAAAAAAAAAATATTTTACAAATATTTTCACATTAGTGTTTAATCTAAAGTCATGAAATATTATCTTGACGAATGTAAACAAAAATTTTATTAACATCGATATAATAATCTATGACATAGGTATACAATAGTGTATATCTTTAATGATTGATACTACCTCAAGTGATTAGAGAAGAGAAGCCTTACTACTTCTACATTAATTTCTTTGATAAAGTTATTTAAACTTTAACTGCTACAAAATAATAATGATAACTACAACATTTAATTTGTAAAAAGATTTTTTGACGATTGATAATAATTTACAATTTATTTATTAATTTTATATAGATAAGTTTTATAATTGCAATATTATAACACTTGTGATTAAAATTTCTGGCATATGTATAATAAAAACATCGCATCATTGTAAAGAAGAGAAGAGAAGAGAAAAATAAAATAAAATAAAATAAAATTGAGTGAAATTTTTTTTTTTTAATCGTAATAGTATTAATGCGTTTACTAAGTAACATAACGTATCATAATAGTTATTTTTTTTTTTTTTTATGTATTTCTTAGTTATTATCACATTAAGTTCTCATGACTATCAACAGATTAGAGGCTGTTTATCTGCGCATAATTATGCCTCGGAGGAAAAATTGTTTATGGCTATACCGTCGTGGAGACATTTATCGCTGACGCATGTTTTTCCTAAATCTGCCCTGGCAGCAGGGTAAGTTAATAATCAATTTTATAGAAATAATTAATTAATTAATAAAAACTCTTTCAGTCATTCAAAGATAAAGCAAAACATCGACGAATTAAAGATCTTTTTTCTCTCTCTCTCTTGATAGCGTAATTAACTTTGAAAGCACGCTATAATATAATATAATATAATAAATGAAAATTATAATTAAAGATATTACGAAGAAGAGAAAAAGAATAGAAAATTTTTCACCAACATTACAGACTCTCGCATAAATGTTCAATTATTTCATACAACTTGTTTTTTTAAAAGGCATATTGTGATGGGACTTACGCAGTGTGGACAATTTATATTGACCTATACATACAGTATGGATGTAACGGGCTACAGCTCGTCATATAAATACTTGTTGCACTGGTGGTCTTTCATTCCAAATCACATTGCCAGAAAAGTAGCAGAAGTTACTTTATTTGGAAATTACAACATCTACAGAGATCTTAACATAGTCATATCACAATGGCCAACGGAAAGAAATAAACTTGTTATACACGGCGTATGGTGAGCTGAAAATATTCTGGCAATATTATATTTCTTTGAAATGTTTAAATCTTGAGAAATTTTCACAATGGTAAAAATTGAAAAAAAAAAAAAAAAACATTACATCTTATAGTAGTTTTATTTTCAGCACTGATTCAATGCGTCTACAACCAACCGACAGAGCTTATCTCACAATAACAACTGTACCTTCACTTGCAAATTGCAAAGATTGTTTGAAAGTAGCCGCATCCTATGAAGAAGACGGTATGCAATTTTTTTTTTTTTTCGTCGATTCTAATAATTATTAGGTTTAATTTATAGTCTAAAAATTCTACAAATTTTTCTACCTTATTCATCAAATCATGAGAGTCTTAATTTATACATTTTTTTTTTTTTTTTCAAATAGATTTGGCTGGGAATTGGGACGGGTGCATGAGATGCAGCTGCTTGCAACACGGGCTTACAGTTCATACTACCTACGAAGTAATTTCACCATATCCAAGGTTTAGAGCGGCGGTATGCTTGAAGTACTGGAATCACGTCGTTGTTAATACGGGAAACTTTTTACATGTGCTCAGGGTAGATTTGTATACTGCAAAATCAAAATTCCAGAAAATCAATGACAAAAATGACACGGTAGTAGTGGATACAGTTCCGTTAGACGTTAGCGACGTCGAAGAATTAGACGAATCAAAAACTGAGTGTTCCGATAGTTCAGAGGATAAAATTGGTATGTTAGATAACGTAACGGTTGATCAATATTCAAAATGCGATACGACAATAGATTGTAATTTTTCTGACGAAATGAACAGATTTGAAGAACAATACTCTAGTGAAATACGGGTCAATACCTCAAGCAGTAATCAAAGTGATTGTATCTGTGATATTATCAGGCCTAGTATTAGTTTAAGTGGAAAAGTATGCGAGTGCTTAAACGGTATCGAGTGTAAGTGCGAAACTAAAAGTTCTACTTCTAGATCAGAACTGGCGATATCGGTCAGAGACAAAATATTACAAGATTTTTGTGAGGATATGTCTCAGGAGTTGAATATCGGAAGTGATTTAATCACTCTAGTTAAACATCCTTCTTGCTCGCCGAGATCGCCGCCGCAACGACTACCCTCTGATCATCGTCACTCTAGCTGGTCTTCGGCTATGCTCAATCCACCCTCAGATATATTAAGGACACGCAATTCGGAATCTAGTCATAAACTGCCTCGTACCCAACGCCCAAATTCGCCGCAACCCAGTGTTTCTCAGGATAGTTCAAGCGTTAGTATAACTTCATTGAACTCTCCGCTTCACACGCTCTCTATAAGCCCAACTTCGTCGTGTTCATCGCGGCTTATGTCGCCTCCAACAACGCGATGGTTTCGTCATTTAAGTCCTAGAAAAAGGGCGAACCTACAATCTCCTCCGCCGATCCTACCTCCAACAACTCCTAGACCACGTCCGACGCATAAGCTCACCTTGGAGGCAGAAAAAGCCTATGAATTTACAGACGAAGCTCATGAGACGTGCGAAAAGCTGAGTTCTTTCAGAAAGCGAAGACTTGCTGATAAGAAATACGAATTTTGTGACGAGGCTGAAGATGCGGAAAATATTGTCCCTTTTAAACATCTTAGAGATCAGTCCAAACATCGTACATGTTCTATACACCAGCTCGCTTCGCCTATTACATCTCCTGTTCTACCTAATACCAGAAGGCGAAGAATCGACTCCGATCATAGCGACGTTAGCGAATTCAATTCCATTCAGGACATTACTTCGTTGTCTGACTTCCAGAGTATCGAAACAGGTAAATAATGTAGCTGTGAGACAACATGGGAAGCGTGTTCTACCAGCTATGAAATGTAATGATAATGTTTATAATTTAAACTTTGAATTACAGCAGAGAAATGGGTCTTACGGCCATTGAATCAAAACCAGCTATCTTACTCCGCTGGGCATCGAGACAAATCCAGTAAACTTTGCGCAAACGTTTCACCCTTGGTTCCTAAAGTCACCTTTCAATACCCAACTATAAAGTGTACAGCACATTTCAAACGCAGTTACATAGAACTCGATGACGAAATGGTTTCCGTTATCACCGATGTGGAAGGTGAGTTAATTCTTATTAATACTTAAATTCAAAACTTTGTTTGATGAATTGTTCTCGTTTTAAATATACCCATAAACTTGTAGTTTAGAAATAATGCCTTATTTTAACAGATGATGAGACCGGAGGATATGTAAGCTATCAATGCGTACTTCCAATGAACGTACATGGCTCAGGGTACACACAAATGCAGATGATAAATAACAGTAAAGCAGAAAAGATGGTAAATTTCTAAATCCTCACTTTTTATGCGTCGTAATATTATGAATAAGACTTTAAATAATATTGAAACACTATTGTTTTCAGCCCGTACCACATGTGTTAGTAAATCAGTTGAGTTTCGATATTGAAACATTTTCTCATCACATAGCAGATTGGCTTTGTCCACGATTTGGTAAAAGATACTGGCACTGTAGCGACTATGACATTGAAATCATTGACGTTTGTGCTTTGAGCGGAGATGTTATTTGTCTATTAATTATGAAAATAGAAGCCAGCGAGCTCAGTACTCAATCTCAGTGGTACGTTATTTCAGATATTAGAAATTGGTTTTGATATTTAGGTACTTTTGATATTGATATGATCATAAGCCCGCTGTATTATCTTTCATAGCTACCAGGAGAGAAAGCAATATGAAGTTGGATGTAAATTCACATGGAACATTGATTCGAATCAATACCGAATAACTAATGTACTACCGTTAATAGAGGTGAAGCAAAAGCTGCACAAACGTTACATATGGAATCCTACAAAATTGATGGCTCCTCAAATGCGTGAAAAAATTCAACAACCTTATGCCCACACTGTTCGGTTTCTACAAAATGTTATGGCATTTGCAGGTATGTTAACTTGACATTACATTCATTTAAATACTTAGCGTATTCTTAAACTTGATATTAGCTAATCATTGGATGATTCTAAATTATATTGAGATTTATTACTATTTGGTTGAAAATAAATTCTAGACTTGATTCAATAAATTAGAAGCTAGAAGATGGTGGTGTGTACAAAATATGAAATATTATTCAATATGGTCAAGTTTTAATTTGATATTTAATTATTAATTAAACTTTCAGGGGAATCGATAACGAGGCTACATGACTTTGACAATCTTGTAGAATTGTTCATTACGCCATTACCTGACTCACCAACGATGTAATAACGTATTTATGCTCAGAACACTACCGTTTCACGGAATATAAATTATTGAATAACGTAATTGATGTTGTCATTACTTCTCTGTTCCTCCTATAGTTATCAGATTTTCAGTAAGAATTAAATTGAATATTATTCAATTTTATTATATAATTCGTGGTAACTAGTAAGTTAACTACGCAGATAATGCGAGTATTGAATTTGATATAAGAATAAATTGAGACATTGCCATATATTAGGTGATTACTTAATTTTATTAGATTTTAAACATTTAATTCCATAAAACAACTTGAATGGTCCACATTGGTGATTTTCATGAGATTTCATAATTCTATATTATATATAGTAGATAATATATGTAGTTCGAAAATTTTCTGACTATAATGGCTTCGTCGAAGAAGTTGATAAATCTTTTCTCAATATATATATATACTACCAAAAATGTACATAGTATTATAATAATATTATATACTTGTGAAAATAAGCCTTCTGGTTTTCTAACATAAAAAAAATATCAAGCATATAAATTTATTTAAATATTAGTATTACTATTATATGGCTTTCATGTGCAACTAACTATGAGCCAATTTATTTTTATAGTATCATCAAGTAAGTTCATAATACTTCTTATTTTTAAACTCTTATATTTACATAATATAACATTTAGCAAAAATTGGTTTTTTTTTTTTTTTTTTTTCTTTTCTTTTCTTTTCTTTTCTTTTCTTTTCTTTTCTTTTCTTTTCTTTTCTTTTCTTTTTATCATAAACTGCTAACTCGATATATATTAAATAGCTAGGAAATCTTTCTGAAAAAAAAAAATAAATAAGATACCTATAATAATTAGTGTATACGTAATACGAACAGAATTTAACGAAATTAACAAATTATGACCAGAATTTTTAGATGACAGCAGATATTTTAAAAGCTAACTGCAAAATCACTGGCTCATGTTACCGATGGACGTACGAATTTATTATAATATAAATATAATATTCTAAAAAGTACTTTAACTCTTTTATTCATATATTTTTTTTTTTTTATCGCGACTTTAATTCAACATTGCATAACTCTTATTGTCAATAAAGATATTCTTTTATTTTAGTATTATCATATCCTTCGTCCATTGCTAACATGTATCGTAACATGTTTTTTTTATTTGATCTTAACAATTAATGGTAATGATATAACGACGCGCTTTCTTATAATCGAAGTAAGACTAGAATGCAATTTTCAGTTTATGCAGGAATCTTGATAGGCGCACCCAAAGTAATTTCTGTTCCAACATTATCAAGCTTTAAACCCGCCAGAACTTCTTCCCAAGCATTCATACAATTTTGATAATGCAAAATCTGCTGGTCTGCCATAGATATCAGCATTGTTTTCAAATCTGATCTCTTCTCTTTGTTCCAACGTTCAAGATCACTGCGTAAATTTTCGTTCGCACATTCCACACGGTCTTGTAATATTTCTACTCTTTTTCCCAAACGGGGAATCGCCTGACCAACTCTTTCCAATTTCTCATCGCGAGATTCACCCTTCCATAACGAACCACCCCATCCTGGTGATTGACTAGAACTGCTTCCTGGGCTCGTCAACTGAAAAATAAATTTCATAAAATTACAAAATATAATATGAAAGATGCAAATAATAGAGATTTAATAAAAAAACATGGGGCTTTGTACAGAAGCTGAGAATAATCTCTACAATCATTTTTCGTAAAGAGCAAGAAAAGCACCTGATCTTTTTCCTGGCGTTTTTTAGCCAAATCTTCAACAGTCAGTTCATATTCAATCTGCATAGAATCACGCCGGGCCAAAGTATCTCTCACTGCGTCAATGTAGGCAAGATATTCACGTATTTCGTCCGGGAATGAGTCGAGTACAGTTTGATGAGCGGTTGCATTATTTTCAATAGCTTTAGCAATTGCTATCAATATGGAGTTGAGCTCTGGCTCCGATGTTGACCACAGAGTGAATATTGGATGTAATTGATGCAACTCCATTAAATACTCTGTTTAATAATGTAAAAGAATAATAATTTTTCTGTTAAATGTTAGAATCGATTAAACAGAAGAAAACATATTTTACAGTTTGCTACGGCAAACATTAGTATTCTCATTTCTCAGTTATAAAATGACTGAAAAAATTACTCTACCTTGCCTTTCTTTATGAATTCTGTGGCTAATTTTATCTATTGTAGATAGTTTATCGGCTAATGCGATGCAATAATCTCGCACCTGTTCAAACTCAAGGTGCCTTTGCTTTATTGTATAAACAGTTGCCATATTTTGCAGAGAATCAGTCATCTTGACAAGAACATTACTGCGCGACTTACGATGCATTGAAAATTCCTGATAAAATTGAAAAATAATATATAGATTTTAATTATTTCTTATATAAAAAAAGAGAAAAGAAAAAAAAAAAATTCAATTCTCATTGAATTTCATAAATCTTAATCACGTTGATACGTACAGCTGGTTTTGCGGTGAGAAAAATAAAAAGATTTTTGTCTGAGCTCAGTATAGGATGATTAACAACACGGTTTAAAAAACCGTGCAACAGTTTCATTCGAGCCATAATAAATTCCTTTGAATAACGATCCAGCTGTGCCAGCAGTGTGTGTTTACCTGGCATTGGCTGGAAATTAGAATATTTTATAAAAGACGAATAGATAAAAATACAAGATAATAATATTCTCTAAGTATTCTCTCTTATCCCTGTTAGATTTTATTTTATCATATAAAAATATATTATAATACTACCCGGAGTGAATTCCTTCCCCCCAAAAAAAATTTAGAAAATATATAATTTTGTTAAAAATTATCAATTTTTTGTTTTTTGTTTTTAAGACATTTTTCATAAATTAATAAAATAAATGAGATTATCGGTGGCTTACAGGTATAATGTGGCTAGGATATGTGTCTACAAGTTTTTGACGCAACCATATAAAATCATTGTAGCGACGACGAACCATATATTCAGTTTCTTCAAATTCAGAACGCGATGTCTGAAAATGTAAATAGTATAAGTTTGTAAATGTAATTTCTGAACTTTGCTGAAATAGAAATGTGAAAATTAAACTAATGGAAATAATCTATATACAAAGTAGATCCTCAACATGGATGGTAACATCCAATGAACCAATCTTATCAATTATCACATTCAACGCCTTTTTTTTTTTTTTTTTTTTTTTTTTTCCGGTGTCATTATATCTAATAGTGTATCACATTATTTGGGTGATTATATATTTATATATATTATTGATGAATAAAATTCTACACATACCCTTGTTGTAATACGGAATGTAATAAAGGTTTCTAATGTTTCAAGATGTTTTTGAGGATTATCAACTTTGACCTGTAGATCACGAGAATCAATAGGAAAATCTGATATTTCTTGTTCTGGTAAAGTAGAGAAACTGTCAATAGACGGAGATGCTACCTGGAAATGAAAAACCGACTTTTATAACATGGTATAGGAGTGAAGAAGTGTGTTGTGTGTTTTATGTGTTATGTGTTAAATTAGTTGGAAATATTTTTATAGGTCATAATGTTACAGTCTTAACTTTTTTTTTTTTTTTTTATGAATACATAATTATTTCTCTACGAAGTGATAGTTTCCCTATATTTTTTTTTTTTTTATTTTTTTTTTCACAATTTTCTATTATTTCGAATTATATTTTCAAAACGCAAATTCGCTATCAATCGATTTTGGGATTTGAGATAGAGTATACTATCGTATTATGTATTGTATTGTATTGTAGGTTATCCTCACCACAGATCCTTCGACCGATGTACTATAGTTCGAAAGAAAATCTGTGTCTCGACTTTCTTGTTTAATTAAACCTCCAGTAGCCATCGAACTGACTTGAAGAACAGCCGAATCTTCCATAGTTTTATCTTCTAATGTGTCAACTTCTGTTTCGGAAGAGGTCATCATTTTTTTATTTTATTATTTTGACAAGTATCAAACAACGCTATATACGTGCTATGCTACAAACGTCACAACTCACACGCTACTATCGTACTTCGTGTATATATAAGATAAAAACGAATATCTAGTACAGATAATTGTCGAAATATCTGACTTGAATAAGATAACCGGATGTTGAGCGAAACAAATGACGTTCAAATAACCGGCGGGCTCAATAATTCTTGCGAGTTGCGGCTATACATTACATACTACATCTTTCGTTTGGTTTTTCCGCAGTTTTAAAGAAGAAAATCGGTTTTTTTTTGTTTTCTATTAGCAATTCGTTAAACTATTGTGTTTAAATAAATAAAATAGTCTCGTGGATACACCATAATAAATATTAAATACATTATAATAAATAAATAATGAACTGGCAGAATGAAAATAATAACTATGGAGCTTCGCGGCTTATTGTCACGCCAAGCGAAGGACGAACTCTAACTTCAATTCGTTATCATCCGTTGAAAAATCAACGTCGTAATGGTATTACAACGAATTATCGATTTAATAACAGTAAGTATTTAAGGTTTATTTAATTAAATTGCTATTATCTTACTTTGATATCATTTTATTTATACAAATATGTATTACATACTACAACCAATTTATTTTAGTGTACATCTCTACGATACATCTTCATCTAACGCATAAACTATAATCAGAAAAATTCGGTTATAGTGTTTATTTTTCAATCATATTATCGAAATCTGGAAAACCGCAAAGACGAAAAAAGTATTGTATAATAAAGAAAGGTAGGTATAAAACTATAGTTAGGAAAAGTTTCAGCAAATTACTGCATATAGCATAGGGAGCCTTGAGACACCTGTCACGGAAGCCAAGAATTACGAGTCAAACCCACAGCTACGCGGTTGGTGCTAGTGTTCCTCGCGTAAGAACATTAGTTCAGAGGCGTATGAAAAGCAGTTCCCTAGCGATAGGCGTTAGGAGTGAATTTAGTTAGGTTTTAGAGTTAATTAAGAGTCGAGTAATAGTTGAAAAATAAATTCAATCTTCTCGCTGTATGGTTTAGATTTTTTTCACTATAATAAACGCATATATTATAAGTTAATTAAGAAAACTAGTTACGTTGAACTGGTAGTTCTACGGCGTGTGATGCCGTAGCCAAGGCGACCGCAGCAGCAGACAACTGACAATCCGCTGCTCGTCGTCAACAATATTCTAGCGTGCATATTCCAGTTCGTTTCCACGGTGATTCGTAGGTTCGGCCTCGAGGAATCCTGGACGGCGTCAAGACACCTGTCAGGAAAGCCGGCGGGCTAGCTACGACGAGTTTATTCGTCATTCATGAAAACAGGTGCGACCGATTGATTGTGTAGTTAAGATGGCTGCATAATTGCATGCTAGTTTCTTATTTCTTTTAATTTCGATCAATTTTGCCTATTTCACATTTGGACCTTTCGACTTTCATACATGCCGGTATAACGTCGATAGAATTAGTGTAGTGACTTTCATAATACCAAGGATATCGTATAAAAATAACCAAGCAGTGATTCGAGTCGATCCTTACAACACATTTTCACCTTTTTATCAATCTCAGATTGACAATTTATATTCATTTCATTATTTTATTGTCAATAAACAGCAACAATACTTCGTCATATACGATCTCTTCTATCATCTATAATCCACATAAAGTCATGCGATACATATCATAAAATGACAATGCGATTGGGTTGCGCTTAAAATCTTTTACCTTATATGTATGAAATTTATTTTTAATTTTATTATCAAAGAATTTTGTCAATTGAAACTCTTATCGACTTTACTTTTGTAGAAAACTCACTTAGATATATGAATAAATACAATTTTTCCTGATTTTTCATGATTTTTTTTTTTTTTTGCTTCTACTCATCTGCACCATACCCTAGTCTAAGCCTTGCATTATAGTCCCCTTCGGTATAGCAAATTCTAAACATCACATGCATCAGTGGATATTTTCAATTTTCTATACCATGCTAAGCACTCTCCCTTTTTAAGATCAAGCAATAATCAAATGGACCAAATTTTTAATTAAAATGGTCTTATCTATATTATTAGATCATTGGATTATCGAACAGGAAGTATTACGTCACAAAGGTGTACAAAGGTGGCAATTCATTAAATCCTACAAATGAATGATAATCTCTTTTAATAAGAATGGCATTACAACATCTGCTAACAAAAAAAAAAAAATAAAAAAAAAAAATAAAAATTAACTATCGCTAAGTTGATGAAAACGTTAATCAAATTATATTTTTATCTATAAATTACTCATGGCTAGATAGAAGCAAAAGAACAATTGAAATAAATATAACTTAATTTTTTTACCCACAGCTAAGCTATACACCTGGTTGTTACGCTTGGCTGGTACCTGCCGTGCACCCTTCTTTTGTTACCCCCATGTGATAACCAACAGTCATATACTATACACTGCCTCACCTTATATGTATATAAACTAGAATACTAAGACCCTCAATGTATATTATCCGGTCATAAAATAGTGCAGAATTTTCTTTTCGCCATAAATACATAATTCTACACTTCAAACATATCAGTAATGTTCAGGGATTCATTTATTCAAATTGATTTGCATCACTCGAATCAAAATATCACATTTCATAAATAGTATCATTCAATTATATTAGAGAGATTTAGCGATTCATCATATTTGTTTTTCAATGAAAGCTATGAGTTTACCTTTTCCTTCCTTCTTTGATAATTCTTATTTTCTCACATGAATAAGATACACACCCTATTGAATGGCTACATCCCATTAAATGAATAGCAAAAATGCTATATATTGGACATGTCAGTTCATATTATATACGAGAATGAGGGGAAAATCATATGTGATGCACGCCACCTCACTGTGGGAAAGAAACATAACAGTACTTTCACACATGTTTGTCGCTTCCATTGATAGAGTGAGGATATTTGATATGATCTAAGCCTACATTATCAATTTCACCGTGATATTTTTTGGCTAAAATTAAGTGAACCATATGTATTTCCATCTTATTGCGATGTTATAATACCTGATATATTTAGTCTCTCAATTGTTTTTACTAATTTTCAATCTATTTTAAACAGCTTACTATCATTGCTCTTCTCTGCAGTGCGATAATTCATTATCTGGTCTTAATCGCAACTAATAATCAATACTATCAATATATTCTGACAAACCGAGATAGAATTCCTTTCCAGATAAGACAGTATTGTTTTGATGAAACCTGAGTCACCCGTAGTAGCCTCTGGGCATGGTTGTCTTAGTCATTCAGTGGTTCTCAATATCTCCTATCTAATTAATTGGCAAATATTTTTTGGACAAACTTCCAACCTGGTGTTTCATAATAAACCTGGTTTGATTGCAAAACGCGATGTTAAAATCTAATTGAAATTTATTTCAATTCATAATTTTGCTAGACCTTGTTATATCACATGATCTGCAAATCAAATTCGAAGTACCAAACTGTTACTTCATTCCTTGAGAATTACTGCCCTTTACCATTCAAATGTTCGCTGTTGTTCAATGTTGTCACACCGAAGGAAATTGCAGATTGAATTACCTAATTATCCCAGCTATGTTATGTTATCTGAGACTCTTCTATGAGCTTCTCACAATATCAAAATATTATATTTTCTTTTAGCACGGAACTTTAGGGTTCCGTATAAGATGTATCAAATAACGTTTTACGAAAGTACAGCTTTGATTGAAGTGTAAAGAAAGTTATCAAATATTACTAAATGATTTATAGTTGCATATTTGCGTTTTATCATGCCAGTTGATTTTGATTACAGAAAAAAAAAAAAAAGAAAAAAGAAAAAAGACAAATGATCCGCTCCTCTTGTGCTATAGAGTTTTAACACAGTCCTGAGCGTTACTATCTGATTCTAATAAAGGTGTTAGTTGTTACCAGGGCAACACCCTTGTACCAAAACCTTCTTGAACTTTTCTGTATGAAAATCTTTTATTTCAAAGTTCCAAAAAAACCTTTCTTACATTAACTAAAATTCATTATTTCCTAAATATTGTTGAATATGTCTGGCTTCCCTCGTAGCACATTAAAAACTTAAGTATCTATCTATCTATTCTGATTCATATAATATTTGAAAAGGAAAGCCTATTTCGCCACACATGCAAAGACCTAAAATTAGAATATTTTCCATATAGCTGAACTTGATTGAAAACTCTTGAGCGAACCTGCGCGGACGGCTATTGTTAGATACTAGGGTGTGCATTTATTGTATGTACCCCATGTACCAATTTGATCTTCTAATTAAATGGAATACTATCAATAGCACATATACCAGGTGCCTCATCTATGATCTGGATAGTAAGTTTCAGTACTTATTGCAGGTCATAAGGCTCCCCTTTTAGGGGGTTGGGGGTAGGGATAATTCCCTCTAATTGCTCATACAATATAACCTGCTCTACCTACCTACCCACCTACCTATCTACCTTTCTCCTTCCAATTTCCTACCTACTCACGGGTGTGCTTCATTTATCTCCCCTTCTGCCCCCCCCCCTCTTCTACATGTGTTTGGTATCTGTCAGTCAGAGAGATACACGAAATCAACATTATTAAACTGCATCGAGTACAATGTGATATAGCTGTTACACGATTTGTGCTACTTGGCTTCCCTTTGATCTATGCTTCACTCGCAGCACTACTAGTATCTACACCTGTGGAAAGATCATTTCAGCGTAGACAGTTTAGATCTGAATTACTCCTCAGGAATTATTATTAATGAATTAACTTATGGCCTAGGTATTTATTTAGATTCCTATAAAATAAATATTCTGATGATCGCACAGTGGATATAATTAATAATCTATAATCGAAACATCAACAATAGATTCGAATTTAATACGTATCTTGAATATTACCATGCTTAGAATGAAACCAAAGGTACATCAATTACGATATGTACACTTGATTAAATTGTGTTTGGACAGTATGCCACAGTATTTTGCAACCTGATTACAAAGTCTCTGTGTTATTGTCAACACAGAGAGTTATGTGTTAATGATAAAATAGTACTTTCTTTGCATGTAATTCAGGATTAGAAATGATTTTCCAAAAGTAGATTAACTAATAAGATTCGAATTGGAAGTTTGCTATTCATATTTAACAAATATGAAATATCTGGTGCTACCTTTATTGAAACCTTCTCCCTCCTCTCTCTCTCTCTCTCTCTTCTCCCAATGCCCGAGAAGACGTTATTGATATTCAGTTGAGTGGTGCTTACTCCGTGTGCGTGCTTGTGTCGCAGATACATCCCTTCAGAAGCGAGGAGCCGGAGGTGGTGATTCGGTGGCTACGGAGAGAGTAGAGGGTGTGATCACCATGACTACGACAGGAGCCCAGTATGCTCTCGCTACGTCGGCTGGGACAGGTGGTGGCGGGGGCGGCTCAAGCGGGGTGGGAGTAGACTCTAAGTCTGGCGTAGTCGTTGTAACCACCTCAAGCTCCAGTAGTGGGAACGCAGCTCAGACTCAGTCCACTAGGGGTCAGCAACTCATCACCGTGGTCACTAGTCCAGATCCCTCCAGCCCTAACAGCCTCCAAGTGCAACCCATTCAGGTTGGTCATACCATTCAAAGTTATTATCAACTAACACCAACAGTGGGGAAATATTATTCGTGTGTAGCGATTGATCTTTGGAATTATTTCAATCATTTGATACTTATGGTGATATTTTCAATATTTGACAAAGGTTTGAATGATCTTAAGAAACTTTATTTATATTGTTTTGACCATTTTTCGATTTCGTATTTTTGACTTACACATCATCAAATTCTGCTACAGTGTATCTAGCAAATCTACATTCATCTTTTATAGTACAACTATGATCATTGTCTCATTCTATCGATATTGTTCAACATTTTTATTTATAGATAAAAATTTATTTTCTCTCAAAGGATCTTTGAGCAAATTATTTTTTTCTTTTGATTTGACAAAAGAAATTTTAGTGCCTCATTGAGTACAGTAAGGTATCAGTTGAGGTTTAGTACTTGCATAGTACACATCGAAGAATTGATAATCAGTTATTTGTGCTAACGTGAAAAAGGATATGGTTCGACAAAATCCTTGCATCGCGAATAAGAGATAACATAGTGTTGCGGGCAAATAAAAATTGTGATATCAATACACGATCAATATTAGTTATGGATATCATATCTTTCAGGCTTTGGGGCTGTTGTGTGGTCAGTCTGATAACAGGCACGAGCCATCTGCTCCTATGCTTTGATAAATGCAAGTTATTCAAATATTTATCTAATATCTCATAAAATATATTGAGGTTGAATATTCTCTAGCAAACTATGGATCCGATTATTAACAGACGACTGAATACATTCATGAATGAGATTAAATTTTAAATAATCTAACTTGTGTAATCTGATGATGGAAAATCGTCAGTCACAGTTACGCGATTATTAAATGGGCATACTAAATTCCATATATTATATAAAAAAAAAACAACAACAACAAGTGGTCACAAGAGCATGCATACTATGAATAATGATTTAGTTGTTGGTTCAAGATCCGCTTGAAACAGCTGCAGATTCCTCTAACGGTTCATCAGGTACTTCAGCTCATGTAACTGCGCAAGTTGTAGTAAATACTACGCACTCTGGTCAGCACCTCGTTGATACAGACGCAACTTCTTCTGGAGCTGGGACAATTGTTAGTGGATCGCCACACTATATAACTGTTACAGGTACGGCGCATACGCTTTGTTTTTTAACATGTAAATTATCCCCTAATGTAAAATTTCATAGGATCCCATGAGATCTCATATAGGTTCAATCGCACAAGACCGTTATTGCAATTGCTATTATCTATTTGAGACTAAGTATCAACTTGTAGGATTAAATAATGCCAAAGTAATGGGCATTTTTTAACAATCTCAAACCTTTGATCCATTTAATTAATGGGGTACTTTTACACCTCTATCATTAACTAGATAAACGTAGATAGTCGAATGCCAAATAATAAAGGTAAGCATACACTACTGATTTTAACCACGATAGTATTTGAGTAGAAAATTTGGCAATTTCCATGCTGCTCACAATATGCACGTCTCTTCTTCTCTACCGATCACTAGGCACCGGTGACTCACCATCCTACGCGTCCCTTACAACGGCTGTAGGTGAGGGCTCAGGCCAAACTGCATGCACTACCTAACGTTTTTTTCATATGTTTTACATATTGCTGAAAACGTATGCTGTTGCATCACATATTCATAAATGATGAATATTCTTTAAAAAAAAAGATTGAACGTCGATGATACAATAATTTTATTCTTAATTATATAATTTTGAAAGATTTCTAAGCCACAATAACTTCACCCATTATTTCTTACTTATTTCTTAGCTAATACTCTTCATTTTACCATTTGTCAAATGATCCTCAAAGTCACATTGTTAACGCAGCTTACGCTCGTTTGTTACAGTGTCAGGAGACGCAGAGGCAGTGGGTTCCGAGTCTGTATCACACCCGACGTATGTCCAGTATGTCGAGGGGGATACTTCAACGTATATACCGACCAACGGACAGATGTTAGTATACTCTTATCTAGAATATTTAGCCCTTTGCTATAAATCTGCTAGAAATTCAACAGCTGTTCAAATGAATTACAGTCAATTAATCTGATAATTCTTATATTCAAGTTTTAACTCATTTCATTAGAATGCGCGAATTTTTCTAATCAATATTTACTTTTTATTAAGATATTTCGATATTTCGTTACAGGACATATCCGGTATATGCTGTCGGTGAGGCAGGAGCCATGTACACTCCTGCTTCCAGTCAGTATTATACACCTGCATCGACACCAGTTACTTACACTCAGGTAAATGAATAATATTTGTATAGATGAATTAAATATTGACAAAGAATATCTTCAGACCTGATTCTTGATTTTAGTTTCTATTAAAACGAGATAACTGTGCTTTCGCAGGTCACAGGACAAGGGTCCGGTGCCACAACTGGACAACTATTGTCTCAGGGTAACGGAACTTATCTGATTCAACAGAGTGTTGTGGACGGAGATCCTACGACACATGCACTTATATCCGCTGCCGCAGCTAGAGCTAGTCCTCAAACTGAAAATGCTGTATGTAATTAGATATTTGATCATTTTTCGAACGTTTAATTGAACTATGCTTATCCTTATATATTTTGTATATAAGAAGCGAAACGAACTGAACAAGTATAATGATATATTTAAAAAGTAAAATATGGTGCATGTTGAATTATGCTTGATGAACATTTTGAGGGAATATAGGTAATGATAATGAGAAAAATTAATCGCACATTAATAAGTAAAATTAGAATCTATGTAGAATTATTGAAATAACATATGAAAATTGCGTTTCTTTGGTAAATCTTTTAACAAATTTATAAAATAATTTATATTTCATGCAGCAGGAGATCTGCTCTCAGGTATTTGCGATATTCTGAATTCAACTTTTCACATATTATACAGATATTTTAATATTTATATACATAAACTATTTTGCTACTTTGCTTGTTTTGTAGGATTTTCTCTTAATATTATTGACCATGATACAAATTTTATCATCCGATTTCATACCGTCATTTATAATCTTTACATTACACGTTGACAAACTTTAAATTGAGATTTCTGTTTTTACATATAAAATCACATACTCAGAACGTCTTTTTTCTTCTTAACTGAAGCTTGCAAATGAATGTATGAGCAATAATTCGAATCATCATCTCTTGGAAGTTATAAAAGCATTTATCAAATCAAAATATTGAATTTAGATGCTTATAAAACTTCATAATTTCAAAGAAGCTATCCTCTTCTTTTCGTACAATTGAGAGACACTTGTTATTGTTTGTGAAATAATGTAAGAGTAAATTTTAAGAGTAATAATGAACTATTGATAGACTGCCTGTCCTACGCATAGCATCTATTATGTTTATTTCTGCGTATGCATATATTTAATAAACTTTTTGTAAGTACTAACCTCGGGGAATAACAAGGAATTGGGATGATGGGCTGTTTGATAGGAGGCAGTGGTTAGCGGGGGTGGCGGGACATACCTGATCAGCGGAAATGCAGGTGGCACGGCAGTCAGCGTGGAAGAGGCTGCTGCTGCTGCGGCTAACATCACGCATGCCACTAGAGTCTCCCAGGCCACCGTAAGCCATATCGACTCGCCATTTGTTAGCTACTTTCTTATACTACTAAATGTTGTGTGTCTGCATGTTTGTTATGCTTTTTTTTGCTATAGCAATGGTCTTTCCTTATTTTTTTTTTTGCAACTAATATACTTTGTGAATATGTAGACTTATCTAGCTATCAGCTAAAGTTTGATATAGTCTTTTAACACTTCCATTCAATTTACACGCAGTTCATAATTAACGACTATTCTAAAAGATTCAGTATTTTCTGATTTTGTCGAGCTATTTTTTTGTGTTTGTAAATTTGAAACATTCGATCTTCGTACAAAGTTTGCAAAAGTTCATACAATGGGTGGGATATGTGATACTGATATGTTTTCGAATTACAATATTCAATTGAAAACGACGCAATAACGAGTTTGAATGATGATGATTATTTAAACTATGCAAGCTGTAGCCTTGTGAACGTGTCGTTGCCTTTTTAGCACTCATATACGATCTAATACTGTGCAAATATGTGTTCAAAGTGTGAAAAACACATTTTAAATGCCGTTGCTTTTCATTTACATTGCGTTTGAGAATACCACATTAACTCAGCTTCAACACTGTTCGAATAACGCTATGTTTTTAATTATCACTTGAAACGAACTGAATGGTTCGTAACAGTAAATTCAAAAAGTCTAATTGCTGCAAAATCTTGATTGATTAAAACTGGAGCACAAATGTTGCTGCTTTGCACTGCTTTGCGATATGCTAACAGAGGAAATGACTAATGAAATATGTGTAAAAATCCTAAACCATGAAATATCGCATTAAAAAGGAGTATAACTTATGCAGGTACAATGGCTATTGGAAAATTATGAGACAGCAGATGGGGTATCTCTTCCGAGGTCAACACTTTATAATCACTATTTGCGCCATTGCTCCGACAATAAATTGGATCCTGTGAACGCAGCAAGTTTTGGAAAATTAATTCGTTCTGTATTTCTGGGACTAAGAACTAGACGATTGGGTACTCGGTAAGGAAATTTTGAAAACTGCTTGTTGTGTGTAAAAATAATTGAGAAATATAGTCTGAAATGGAATAATGTGAAGCAACGCACTCTTATTTACAGGGGTAACTCTAAATATCATTATTATGGAATTCGTGTTAAGCCAAGTTCACCATTGATAATGTTGAACGAAGACGGAACGTCTCGTCAACAGCAATCGTCGAATGCTCAAGCAAAGCGGTTCAAATTTGTTAATCAAAAACAAGAATCTGCATATGACGGCAATACTCACGCTAACACAAACATTTCCTCAAACACTTCGCCGCCACAGTATCACCAGTATCTAGGCGAAGCGAGTGGTGCTATACCTGAATTTCCTGAAATTGATGTCGGCCATGGATCGGCTTTACCTGACGATTGTACGCTAGAAGATATCGATACATTCCGCAGTATATATAGAGAGCATTGCGAGGCCTTCTTAGATGCAGTTGTGACCTTTGAATTCGCAACTGTAGAAAGTCTGTGGCGAGAATTTTGGCGTAGTCAAGATAATAACAACGGCGATGAATGCGAGGAAGAAAAGTACCTGTCCAAGTGAGTTCTAAACAATTTAAGAAATTCAATAAACGATTTTCATCATTTTTATTACACTAAGTGTCTGTTGTGTTAGTTTTACTTCATCTCCGCACTTTCAGGAATTCAAATATCATTAATCATCTATATTTATTTATTTTCTAGGACTAAACTCTATCAAATGTGTAAGTGCTCAGCAGTTCAAGATTTCATTAGGAGGGTTGACTATACCTTTTACCAAAATCTCGTCGAAGTACTTATGCCCGATGTTCTTCGACCTATTCCCAGTGAGTGATTAAATTTTGTACATTATTTTTGCACATTTAGTTCGTCAATATGAAATGGAGTTCAGTTTCAATATTTCCATTCTATACGAATGTATTCTAAAATGAGCCAATATCAGTTAAAACTAAATTTTTTTTCTCACAGGTTCGCTGACTCAATCGATAAGAAATTTTGCTAAAGGTCTTGAATCCTGGTTGACTTCGGCTATGAATGATTGTCCCGAAGAAATGATGCAGATCAAGGTGTGTGTTGTATAAAAAATGCTAAATCTACAATTCAGAGATTTTCAATATCAAGAAATGATGAAAAGTTAAATATTATCACATGTCCTAATTATCTCTTCAACATTTCAGCTTACAGCAGTATCAGCATTTGCACAAACTCTGCGACGGTATACATCGTTGAATCATTTAGCTCAGGCTGCGCGCGCTGTACTTCAAAACTCTAGTCAAATTAATCAAATGCTAGCTGACTTAAATCGCGTTGATTTTCACAACGTTCAAGAACAGGTTGGTGATAAATCGTTTACTATAATTCCTAAATATCATAAAACTGCGCTCAAACATTTCAATAACGCCTATATTTATCCTATATTTCAGGCCTCGTGGGTTTGTCAATGTGATTACGCCGTTGTTCAACGATTGGAAGCTGACTTCAAAGTTACGCTACAGCAACAAAACTCATTAGAACAATGGGCAGTCTGGTTGAAAGGCGTTGTTACACAAGTACTTAAACCTTACGAAGGAAAGCCCACCTTTGCTAAAGCCGCTCGTCAATTTCTACTGAAATGGTCTTTCTATAGGTAATTTATTGCCTTTTTCAGTCTCAGGCAATCTCGATAACGTATTTAGTAATATTTTCTCAATAATTATGATCTTATATCGTTTTGTTACAGCTCAATGGTTATTAGGGATCTCACACTAAGGAGTGCTGCTAGTTTTGGTTCGTTCCATCTGATTCGGCTACTTTATGACGAATATATGTTTTATTTGATCGAACATCAAGTGGCGATTGCCACCGGTACAACGCCTATCGCAGTAATGGGTGACGTAAGTAATACAACGATTATGAATAACAATGGTTCATTACCTTATTTACACGTTTTGAAAATATTTTATAAATAATATTTCTTACATGTTACAGAAAAGCCAAAGCTGTTCGTTAATCAATGCATTTGGAGCAACATCGAACGGAGGTAATTTTGTGTCATATGATTCTTTATCAGAACTGATCTACTTTATACATGCTAATTGAGAATACATATAATAAATTAGGTGTCCCTATTACGTATGTAGACGTGGATATGGCAACGCTCCAGGTCAAACAGGTACATACCATCCGCATACATGCATATGTAGTCGTTTATTCATGTGCAGTGTTTTGTAGATTTGATGTAATGTGGTCCTGTACTGAGATTGACTAGTTTAATTGTTTTTCTCCTATTGAGAATCTTAGCTATTCCAGTAGAAAATTATATTTCTTTAAACTTATCATTTCTCATCAATTTTCGTTTAATAATAAAAAAAAAGGGTTGCGATATCCGATGGCAAAGTATTCAATTACGGTAGTAAATTGAATAGAATGAATATTATAATTATAAACTAAATTTATTATTATTTTATTACATACGTAGCGGTTGAATTTCCTTTTTTTTTTTCTTCGATACATGTATTTTTGTTATTAAATGCTGAATGATTCTGATCATAAATTTTTGAATATTGTTTCAGATACATCGAGCGCCAGCCAATCAAAGCGCATAAAGCTAAGCTAACTGCGTATCTTTGTTGCCTGTTGAAAATGTGAGTAATCATCAGTATGAAATGATATATATGAAAGATATAGGTAAATAATCTTAATGCATGCAGGCCTACTAATCTATACTAGTCGATTAAATTATTATTTTATTTAATATTAGTACATAAATATCGTAATTTATTGTAATAATAATACCTAATAATAATAATACGGTATTAAATTGTAAACCGTATACACACGCGATACACGACTATTGAAGTTGCATATACTTCTTTATGTAATACCACGTATTACATAGCAAAGCCTTTTCATAGAAAATGTAACATCAATTATATAAGATATTATGAAGAAAGTACTAAGTTAATTAAATAACAAATCGTTTAGGAGCGACGTTTCTTTTCTGATTAATTTTATAATAAAAAAAAAAAAAAAGGATTATCTATTTGCAATATAGATTTGAGACATCATACATTCGATTTTTAATGAAATTATTATTATTATATATATAAAAAATATAAGCTAATTAATACAATATAATAGACATCCATGATTAAAAATCGTTCAATCGGTATTACAATATGCCTTGAATTCTCTGGGATATTTTTATGACTAGTTTGACGCTTCATATAGGTATAAATGTTATAACAACTATCCCAGCATGTATTGAATTTGAGCCGATATATCAAATGAAGGCACTTTTTCTATTTTTTATTAAATGAAGCAAAAATTCCCTCTACAATTATTTTTTTTCTTTTAATTATTATCTATCTAATTATTTCGCTCACAATAATTATTATCTTACATTAGATTAATAATGGCAAACATATAACTGCTAACAGATTTTTCTAATTATGAAATAAGCTTCGCAACAGCAACAGCATCAATTCAATGATTCTATATTCTATTAACTTGGCTATAATTATGCCTCAAAATTTATATTGTCTATGAAACGCATAAAACAAATAATTTCATTATGCAAACTTGTATTAGTTCGCTGATAGGTTTAAAAAGACCCAATATATTTAGGAATAAATGTGCATCTATAACTTATTGTCTTGGGCACATTGCATTAGATGATTACTATTTCTTTCTTTTTTTTTTTTCTTTTTTTTTTTTTTTTATATTACTAATTTAATATTGTATCTCAATTATTTGGAAGTAATTAAACTACTCCAATGTCCATTTATGAATAAACACAGTCGTCGAGTGTCCTCATTCAATGTCTCACTCTATCGCATTGAATTTTTTTAATATTCGACACTTGATTATCAATTCTGCATTATATTTTTATTTAAATGAAGGTATTACCATATTTAATGTATATTCAATTCATTCGAATCGCCTCATCTGCGTTTTTGGTACTCTACGTATGGAACTAAAATAGCATTGAAAATTCTACTGAATTCTGTTGTATCAATTCCAATTGTCGCATGGATAATAAATAATCAAAAATTCAACACTTTTCGACTAGGAAAGTACATTGAACGTTCTATATATAATTTTATATTGTAATTTATTAGAGTAGCTTCGATTATTCTGAGCCTAGGATTTGAGGATTTACAAAGAGAACGAATCTCAGAACTATTATGTATTGAAAATGTTTTAACCGATTAAGCTACAACGGTAAATTGATCTCAATATTATAATCAGCTGCTTACTTCGTTACTAGTCACTTTGGAATAGCTAGTTAGGCAATAATTAATCCTTGTAAAAGGAATTGAAAAATAGTTTAAACTACGATATTTCCTACATAAACTATTTTCTGTGGAGATTTGTACTTATAAATACATTTAATGTATTATTTATTACTATAATAATAACGATGTCTACGCTTTATAGACAATAATGAAATCTGTACGTATAACTGAACCAAAAACTGCAGATTTGAGCGTTTGATTTAATACAAAAACATTTTCAATTCGATTAGTGAAAACTGTTGATAATCAATTGCATTCACTCCACATTATTGAATAAAGAAAACAAATCGACGTAAGGATAAATTATCGTCTGGGATAAATATAAATTATTTATTATCCGGTTGTAATGTATCTTAGCATTAATATGTAAGCTGTACTTTACTGTAGTAAATTACGACTGCATTTTTATTTTACATTACTGCAATTTGTGGCAACTGCAATGCGTAGAATATAAGCTTTGTATGAAATATATTTAATAATCAACTGGAATACAAAGTTCGACAAATGTTTTTTTGCAATAATGTCAATCAATGATTTATTAGCTTTATAAAATTGAGTTCTCTATTCAAAAGATAGACGATTTGATTCATGATTAATTTGCAAAAAAAAAAAAAAAATAAAAATTCTTTGTTCGAAAGTTAATGTCTATGTAAGGCTTGTCCTCTAAAAAGGCATACCTAAGAAAATATTTATATTCGTAATATATATTTAAATGAAGACACTACTGCACATGGTAATGCATAGTTTTCTATAAACTTCGACACTGAATGTTCCTCTGTATGCAGTAAATTTTAATATGAAATGAAATGATGGAATTAATTTTGATTAAGTCCAAAGTCAATACTTAACGCTTTATTAAATTGTCTTAATACAGGGTGTTGGAAACACACAAAAACTATGTAATTGTCAACGAAAAAGGATGTATAGTTGAAAAAAAAAAAATTAAAGTTATCCTATCTGTAATGGAGTGAAAAAGCGTCGATGTTAAATACCCTGTAAACTTAAAGTATGAAGTTAAGATAAGGCTGTATATTACAAGTACCGATATCCCTGCTTGAAGAAGAAAAAAAAAAACAAAAAAAAAATAATTGCATTTTGCACAATTAAATGCGTGAATAATATTCTGTAAATTATACAAAGGCATTACGTTACGTACTAGTCAGAATCTGTAGACGTAAGTTGAAAAACAGGGAATGCATATTGCATAGAGCGTATTCTATATGTAATGCGTAATGTTAGAAATTAATTAATGTGCACTGAAAAATATTTCTAGTAATTATATTGAATTGAATGAGCTTATACGTGTAAAAACTATCGATACCTAAATGTACCTAATTCAAGAATTGGTAACAAGTGGTTGTTTTATGGTATAGATTCTTTAAAACAACTCTAAGACGACAGAATGTCAAAGAAAACAAAAAAATAAAATAAAAAAAATAAAAAAAAAAACAAGAAAAAAAATCAGATAGTGGATAGAGTGCTGAATATTTTTTAAGGCAAAGAAAATTATTCATATATAGAATATAAATAACATATTGTTGCCGTCGATGCATGCTCTAACTACTAGGATTGTACGATGTTTTTTCGAAATTAAGAATTAGTATAGAGGACACATTGTTGTATGATTAACAAAAAAAAAAAAAAAAAGGGGTGACCTAAAATAGAATTATATATTATAAATTAAAACTAATAAGCGGATGTATCCAAGAGGCGAATTTCATCGTCCAAGTAATTTTAAGACTGCTGTAAAGTTATGCGTCCCAAGTGTAATGCGATACGATACAAATACAATAAATAACTGAATTAAGAAGAAGAATTAAGAATTAATAAAATAAAATAGAATAGATTAAAGTCGACATTTTATAAAATGATACAAGCCAAATTTTTCATCTAACAAATTATATCTTTGCTGCCTCTGAGGTAAATGGATATAAAGTTAGTTAGTTTTTTTCTGTTTTTTTTTTTTTTTTTTTCCTCTTTTGGTTTTGTTCAAATAAAAATCGTACTACAGTCTGCGTAAATCTAATTAATTAATTTTTCATTCTGAGTAAATATGATGAAACTATATTATATACTATGAATATATAATTTGTTAGATAACAAAATTTAGGCCTTAGAATTTCACTGATGTATCCAGCACTCTATCGTTTATACTCATAATAATAATAATAATAATAATAATATACAAAATAATCCGAGGTTTTATATTTTTCATAAATATGTCAAGCGGCACGAGGGAAAAAAAATAAAGAAAAAAAAAAGTAGCTTATTTCGATAAAAGAAAGAAAGAAAGAAAGAAAGAAAGAAAAAAAAAAGAAAAAAAAAAAAATTATGACTTGAAAATCAAATTAACCAACAGTTTCCTATGTTGTGGTATAAAACGGCCTTAAATATTCCCAAAATGTATAAAAAAAAAATAAATAAATAAATAAATAAAAATAAATAAATAAATAATAATAATAATAATAATAAATAATGATAAATGAATGAATAAAAAAGAAAAAAAATAACAAATAACAAATGAAAAAGGAAGAAGAGAAAAAAAAATCCACTGTCCTAATAAAAATGAACCAGAGAAGGTCCATTTGAGAAAAAAAAAAAAAAAAAATTATAATTGCTTTCTTTACGACGTATAGAAGATATTTTGATACCTCCCAATTTGCACAAACTAAAAATGCATTCATAAACTGCTTGAATAAGATTATATATTTAAGAAATATAGCTCAAGATAACAACTTATACAAATATTATATGAAATGTGAAAAAAAAAAAAAAAAAAAAAAAAAAAAACTTAATGATCATATAAGGTGTGCGAATCGCGAACATTGAATTACATAATAAATACATGTTAAAAGTCAATCGTTTCGATGTCTTATATTCATTTTAATAATTATGTAAACACCAGATCCTCCAAATCCGAAATATGTAAATAAGGGTGGTCCTTAAGGTGGTTCCCTACCCAATTCAACCTGTTCCCAAAACATTGGGCGTTGACGGTGCTATTAAGGGTATCATTATAGTCGTCTCATCTCAAAACACCTGCTGCACGATTCCAGGCACAGCGTTGATCCGATTCGACTTCTCAAGATTCAAGATTGTTTGAAAGCTGCGTCGTCATAAAATGAGTGAGGGAAATTGATTGAAAAAATTTATCATAGAAGATAAAACCGATTTTCCAAAAATTTAACTATTTCCTTTTCACTTATTGGCAAATTATGCAGCCCAAGAATGGAATGTTCAAATTTCCTTCACTCATTTTTTAACGGCCCTTTTTTCCGAACAATTCTGAACCTAGAGAAGTCGAATCGAACCAACGGTGTGCCTGAATTTGTGCAGCAGGAGTTTTTAGGTGAGACAATTATAATGATGTGAAATGAACTTTGGTGAAGAAATAAATTGATTTTCGACTATGTTTAATTTTTCCAATCACGACATACTGGTCCCCACGGGAAAAAGAGCTTTGTAGCGCAATTCTATTGTCGATTTCGAACACGTAGGTCCAAGAACTTGTTCGTTTCCAGCTAAAATAGAGAAATGGAGCGTAAGGAATAAACTTCTAAATTTTATTGGAAAAATTTTGTCTGAACAAAGTTGCACATTGAAAATATTGCTCATGAAGTAAAAAATGTCCATCCTAAAATGAAAAAAGATTCCATATCAATTTCTAACTGGTACTACCCTTTTTTTTTCTTCCCATTTTAAGATTATTTTCAAAAAAAGGAAAAAAAAATAAATAAATTTGAACGATTGAAGAACATCGATCTAAAAATTAATTAAACTCCATTATCTGATTTATATAGGTGATTTCCACTCGTTTTTTTAGACCTTTTTCTTTTTTAGTTTTCTTTATTTCATAATAATAAATGAATAAAGGTAAATAAATCAATACATAAGCAGATGGATAAATGAATTATTTATTTATTTGTTCAGTTAAACTTCAATTACAGTTTTTTATTCTGTTGTATCAATGTCTTTGAGGAGCGCCGCGAAAATTGAATTTCAGTTTATAAAGTATTTAAGACTGTAGATCAACTTCTAAAGCCTCCGCAATGGCAGCAATCAAGCTAACGGCATCTACGTCGCTAACACCACATTTATCCAGAACTGCAACGACTTTCTCAGTCATTAAATTCTCTTCTCCTCGTGACCTTTTAGCCACTGAAGGACCAGCTTCCTCTTCGCTCCTGATATCAGATGATGAATTCGACTTTGAACCGACAGTTTTTTGACTTGAAGTTTGATCAGTTTCCTCACTGCAGGATGTCGGTTCAACAATTTCATCTAAATAGAAAAAAGAGAAGACAGAAATCTGCTAGTATTAAATATGATTCAGTTGTCTTTAGAGTTGCATGTCGTTTTTTGTTTTTCTCGTTCTCTTTCAATCTCTTAATCTCGAATTTTTAGCAGCCCGTTTCTCAGCTAAAACACATCCGATCGATGTGAAATTGATATCAGTGACGCAGAAAAAGTGCACGGAGGGCACGATGCTCTTGGATTTCCAAAAAGCGAAAATGTTTCGGGTGTTTTCATATTTATCAAGTACAACGTCAGCAACAACGATTATTCGTTACAGAGCACTCTTGATATAAAATTCTAAATTTTATTTTCGCTTTTTGAAAATCCAAGAGCATCATGCCCTCCGTGCACTTTTTCTACGTCACTGATATCAATTTCACATCGATCGGATGTGTTTTAGCTGTGAAACGGGCTGCCAAAAATTCGAGGTGTATAATTCACTTTTCATATCCCCTTAATATAATTACCTAAGTTAAGATCGGTAATGTATCCAACGCGACCGTCTAATCGTTGATTTTGAAGAAACTGCATTCTTTGAGGATCAACAAGTTTGGCTATATTTCCATGAGCAATATCGAACAGATTTTTCAATGACAGAAGATAACGTTGTTCTTTCTCGATATTCGAAGGCCTTTTCCTGTTCTTACTTAGTAACGTCCATTCTTTATGTAAAGCTTCGACTTTGACAATACAACGGCTGATTTTTTGGATTGGTAAACGAGCTTTGTCCCAAAAAACTTTTACCTGACGTGCGACCAATGATGCACTTTCACGTAATGTCAATTTCACCTTTCGGATGTTGTAAAAAAGTACTTTCAAGACCTGCAATCTCGATGGTAATTTATTACCGCAAATCTCCGCATCAAGATTACCGATCATGAATACATTAGTACGAAGATTTGGTCGATCACACATTGTGTCAAATGAAAATTATGATGCATCCGTTATGCTTTCCCGTCGCAACTGACCATTATTAACGACACGGAAAAAAAAAAAAAAAAAAAAAAATACACACATCGAAATTATGACAAAACGTTTTTTGTTCACTATTTCTCTCTTTTCATACAAACAAACGATATATACGATGATTTGGATGTGGAAAAAAGCAGAAAGCGATAAAGCCAAAGAAACGAAAAGCTTCCCAATTTTTTATGTAAACATTTCAGAGTTGACTGAATATTTTCAATATTAAGCGTCTGGATCAGAGCCTGGGAATAGAGAAAAATGATAATTTCCCAAGTCTTTGAAAATATTCATGAAGCAAAAAGAAATTTTTTGTCTGTTCGAAAATTCATTGTTTTTTTTTTTTTTTTTTTTTTTCTATTATTATTATTTTTTTATTATTATTAACGCAAATTTAACTGCGTCGTTCAAAAATACGAGATATTAACATAACATAATATAACATAACCTGACATGCCACTATCATAACATAACATAACATAACCTAACTTTATTTGACATTACAGATGGCGCCGCTTAGCTGTATCCACGTTTAGAAAATGCATCACCACCATCATTTGCATTTGTCATTCCTAATCTATTTCGCGATCTAATATTAGTTTACGGCTTTAAAAATAAATAAAAAAAATATATATATATATAGTATATATTTATGAAAAATAAATTGTGTTCATTAATATTATTCACCTTTATGATAATACCATTGGTTCAAGGTTAGTATACGTATTATTTACAATTTACATCAAGTATGTGTATATTTTTCTTCCACACACTGTCCAACCTTTAAATTACCATTAAACCTAAAAATAATAATATTAGTTATTAAATAACTACATGCTAAGGTTCGTTGCCCTAAAAATCAGTGATCTTAGAACCTAAAAAATATCTTCAATAATCACTAGACCCTATCCTCAAATATGTATTAAATATAAATTTCGTTCAAATACGTCAGAGGTCAGATATAGGTTATGTGAACTACGCGCAATATGGGCCATTCAATTTATCAAATGATGATCATTTTTAGATAGAAAGTTACAATAAACAATATTCTTTCTCGTTACGATATAATACCTTAATATTTCCAAACTCGATCAAATAGCACTCAAAGATAATCAGGAATCTTGACGAAGCAGGTGTTGCATGTCGATAGCCATATCAAAGTTAAATCATTTCAAAGTACTTTGAGGAAGTCCTTAGCACTTGTGTTTTGATAATGTGAGATAAATCTCATGAAATTGAATTTTTTGATAACATTACGTCAATTAAACGAGTCGTTATCTGATTTTGAATCGATGACGAGATTTAGGTCCATGATAAATCTCATATCGTCAATTGATATTTAGAAAATAGTCTTCACTTAGTTATTCTATGTATTCTATTTAATTTAACAGTTTGAAAATGACTTCGCGACGAGATGAAACCAAGGAACCTCTGATGGGTGATATCGGTAGAAAAGAAGAAGAACTCTTGCCAAATTTAGAAGACAGACATTTTAGTATTGTGAATGAAAAAGGAGACCATAATTCTAACGCCGGTAATACCAATCCACTCGCAGCGACCAAAGCCCTAATTGCGGAAGAATCTGGCGGTCGATCTACCTCTCATGATAATACAATCTCAAGATCTATACCTGGAATTATAGTCGATGAAAAGGTGGATAAAATTGATCAAGATAATGTTAATAAACGAAAACGCACCGAATCGCCTGACAGTGAAATTGTTGTTATCGATGATAACGGCGAAAACGGTACGTATGATTCATGTTCGACCTACATCCCAATGTCGGCACTATTTGATGAACGATTTACACGATTTGATGTTATATTTTCTGTAAATGTTCAATTTTACACCATATCCTATTTTATATTTACTCAGAGAATGAAGAACTCCGTATAATCGTCCCTCCGATTGGAAAATATCGTCGATTATAAATTATCACAGAATTTATACTCAAGAGAATTTCTATTGCCAGAAATCGCTATCCTTTATTCCAATCGATAAGTCGCTAATAGATTTTTCGTGCCGCTTAATATCCACTCAATAGTACATCACCATTTGACGTCGGTGTTACCAGCTGTATAATCTATTAACTTATTTCACACACCTAAATCCTAACTGCTTTCTTAGGGCTTCATAGAGACACACATAACTCGCAGCTAATTTAATAATGAAATCAATGCTGAGCCAAAGACGCTATTCCTACCTTATAGATACCATTTATTATAGTGTGTAGTGCAGATCATCAAGCCATGCCTTCTTATTATAGAAAAATACGTAAATTAAAAAAATTTCAAGGTGTGCTATTGCCCGTTTCTAATATCAGAACTCGTAGTGTTTTCCCAGTGTTTCCTAAGCTCCAGTCTCTCTCTGCTTTATTTGTTACTCAAATCTTCTACATCCATTGGCTTTATTGATTGCAGAAAGCATCGGGTCAGGGCTAGAATCTGATATCGAGGATAACGACAGCGATGCTGGAGCATCTGCTCCTCATGCCAATGTTAAAGAATACGATCCTTGCATTGACAATGATTTACCAGAGACCGTTACTCTGCTCCCAGTGTCTGGCGGTAGCAAATTGTATCTCGTTGGTACTGCACACTTTAGCGTTGAGAGCCAGAACGACGTTGCTAAGGTAGTCATATGACTCATTCGTCGATATATTACTCGCTATTAACAATAACTACTCAACATTCGTTCGTAGTCTAATTTTAATGAAGTTTCCTGAATTTATATTCCCATAAAATGATGTATTGAACTAATAGCTTATTGATTTTATCATAAAGATTATCCAAGCTGTTCAACCACACATAGTAATGGTTGAATTGTGCAAAGCGAGGGTCCACATTCTACAACTTGATGAAAACACTATACTTCAGGAGGCGCAAAAGCTCAGCTTTGGTATGCGCCAGATGTTGAATGATTAGTTTTACCCCCTAACGATTCAAATGACAAAATAAATAGTAATATTAAATGAATGGATAGCCAAGAAAACTAAGAATTGAAACAAGCCAATTATAATTTAATTTCAGCAAGTATCCGCAATACAATTCAACAAAATGGGCTTCTCAATGGACTGATGTACATTCTTTTGTTGAACATGTCTGCTCATCTTACCAAGGAGCTTGGAATGGCTCCTGGTGGAGAATTTCGTCGAGCTTTTGCGGAGGTATAATCATTTATTTTTGTTATGTGTGTATGTATGTTTTTCTATGTTTGTACGTAAAGATTAATCAATTTCAATGATAATCCAACCAGGCTAAGAAGGTACCAAATTGTTTGGTGCACATGGGCGATCGACCTATAAACATAACTATACAACGTGCGTTGAGTTCGCTGTCCTGGTGGCAGACTCTGAAGCTTGGATGGCATTTGTTAACATCTAAAGGACCGATAAGTAGGGAAGAGGTAGAGCGTTGTAAGCGTAGAGATTTGCTCGAAGAAATGTTGGCTGAAATGACGGGAGAATTTCCAGCTTTAGGAGAAGTTTTTGTTAAAGAACGAGACCTATACCTAACGCACTCTCTTCAATTAGCTTGTCTTCCTCAACGTACCGCTACTAGTTTTACACCAGTTAGAGTAGTCGGCGTTGTCGGTATCGGACATGTTTCTGGAATAGTACAACACTGGGGAAAAGTAAAAACCTCTGAAATTCCTCCAATTTTAAGGTAAACAAACCACTCCACTCTTCAATTCATCGATTTACCTATTCTTCAATATTCTAACGAATTAATGAATCGATGTATTTATTTTCATTACAGAATACCACCGCCGTCTCTATCGAGTAAAGTATTACGTTTCACAGTCAAAGCTTCGTTTCTTGGCGTTATCATTTTCATAGGGTATAAGATCATTCCAATTCCATCTGGCCAAACTATACAATCACTCAAGTCATCGGTTGAAGGACTTTGGAAGGTCAGTGCTACTCGATAAACAAATAAACTGATACCGTTGTTCACCCCCCCTGCTACTTATTAACGCATTTTATCAAAAAAAAAAGAAAAAAAAAAAAAAAGAACAACAAACTTATTATTTTCTTCATTTAATTTCTGTGCTGCTTTCTTCTGAAGTATCTGTTGAGTTGCTTCAAATTTGTTGAAAGAAATTAATCTTAACAATGGAAGCTAAAGGTTGTGAAGATCTGTACGAACATGTACAGTCGGATATTATTTATGTAGTAACAAATATACCTGGGCCAGGCGTAGATCTTGAAGAATTTGAATCTGAATTTTCATCCGGTTGTACCTGCGAGAATAAATGCGATGACAATTGTTCGTGCACTCGTTGTTCTGTTAATTATATAAATTATTGTGTTTTAGATGAAAGAATATCAGGTCCTGTTTTAGAGTGTAACGTACATTGTAAATGTTCGAATAATTGCGGCAACAGATTAGTTCAACAAGGTCCTTTAGATTGTTTATTAATAACACCAACGGAATTGAAAGGGTACTGTTTGAAAACTAGTAAAATAATAAAAAAGGGTCAATTCATTTGTGAATATGCTGGCGAAGTAGTTGGTATAGATGAGGCGAAGAATAGAATTGAATCTAACAAACGCGACAATTCAATGAATTATGTTCTCGTTGTTGCCGAACATTTGAATAATAAAATTCTAAAGACTTGCATTGACCCAAAGTATTTTGGAAACGTCGGACGGTATTGTAATCATAGCTGTGAACCCAACGCTAGCCTTGTACCAGTTAGAATAGAAGGAATAGTGCCTAGATTATGTTTATTTGCATCGAAAGATATACAGGAAGGTGAAGAGATTACCTTCAACTACGCGGGGGAAGAAGCAAACTCCGTCCACAGTCTTAGCGAAACGCCCTGCCTTTGCGGTTCATCTAAATGCGTTCATTATTTGCCTCACAATCCAATTTAGTTGAAATATTTTAGCGATTCAAATCGAACCATTATCAAAACGTCGTAAGACTATATTTACAACTATATCTAGCGGATGCCAATCCTAGTCCGGACTTATAATATTGATAGCAGTTTATGACCAGATAAACATTTCTATTATGTGCAATAAATCTTTTTTTTTTTTTTATTACACTACTATCTTGTATTTCTAATAAGCATTTTTTACTGCACAGCCCGGGATAATGTGCCAATTCATGAAACATTGTTAAACAAAATAAATATCTCTTTCCGATTAGTAATTCTCAATTTTTTTTTTTATATTTGTACGATTACTAATGAAATGTGCTTCTTAAAAATGATAAATGAGGGTAATATTTTTTAGTGTTTGCGAGTTTTCCAAGAAGTTTATTCAAATACATACACAGTTTTAGGAGTATTGAAAGTTATTAGTGAGCATTATGCCTTAAAATATTAATGAAAGCATTAATAATTATTTTATAAATTTAAAGATGAGATTGTTTGGGTCGGAGACTTTGAAGACAGGGCGAAGGAAAGGGATACTTTGCTTGTCTCTCGCATGAATGTAATCTGTTAGTTAGACAAATGAAAAGGGGAAAAAAAAAAAAAAAAAAAAGAAGAAAATGAATATAATCATTCTACGGGATATATCATAAATCGATACATTGAAAATGATCGGGTTTTGAAAAAAAAAAAAAAAAAAAAAATGATGATTTTTAGAGCTTAGAAAACTCAGTGAAGACTGAAGACACAAGACAAATATGTTTATAGATTATAAAATAATTATAAATCACGTTATTGAATGTTAAAAAATGATTTCTATTTCTGAATAGATTAAATTACTTTCATTATTATTCTTAAATATCAGCCAATAATCTTTTCATATAATTATTACCCATGCTTATAAATTTATAACTAATCAAACATTGGACATATTATGTACACTTTCATAGAGCGTACAAAGTGTTGAGAGCAATCATGGATGTAGGTAGAAATAAATGTGTTTTTGGAAAAGGGGTATAGTCAAGATTTTTTATAATTTATATTGTTGCCTGTTGTTAAGTCAAACAATGTAAATGTTATTCACTTGACATTGTTGTATGAATAAAATTAATACATAAATTATTCATTATTTTACAATGTTATTAATACATCTTTAACAACCAATCTTCGTAATCCTATATTTATTCTTATTTAAAACCAATTATTTTACAGATCAAAGAATAATACATCACTTTAATATGTATAATCTATTCCACAAGAAAATTAATTGTTAATATAATCAAAGCAGATAAGCGACGAATAATTTTCGATTCTCTTGTGGAACGGAATATACATTATAATAATTACCTAACAAGCGAGATGAGTTTCAAAATAAACTTAGAAAACCTACCACCAGATCATCTCATAACTCGTTTTCATTTCGAGTTCTTGACGTTCTGTAACAAATATTATTAGCTACACATCTAGTGTCAAATACAAATGAGTAACAAAATTATAAATGAATAGATGAATTTAGTGTAATTTTTTAAATTTGAGGATCTTGAATTAGACGTTACCGTATACATCACATAATTATCTCCTGGGTAGCCTCTCGCTCCAAGTCCTGTTACTTTATAAGTTGCACCACTGTCGGGATAGGCTCTTATCTCCTCATCAGTAATGCCTTTTTGCGCCGTGGTTACATATAACTCATCCAACTCTGCTCCACCCCACGTTACCGATGTCACTTGCGAAGAATTGATTGGAATTGACATTAGCAATGAGCCGTTATTCGGATTCACCACTATCACCTGAGATTTAATTCCAATTAGTTCTCATATTGCATGTTAGTTTTGTCTCGTCTATTATGTATAAAACTTTATGATATTGTGCTTTATCAAAGAAGTAAGAATTTTCGATGATCAAAATAACACGCCAATAACTTTTACCTGGTATCCGCCGTAGCACGCCAGCCAAAGATTTCCATCAGTATCAATTGTAAAGCCATCTGTCGACCCACTGATTCCTTGTTCAGTATAATTATAGACTGTTTGTCGGTTGCCTAATCAAAGTCATACAATCATTAATGAAATTTGCAAGCGATCAACTTACATTAGAGCCAAATCAAATCAACCAAATTTACTCCAAGTCTGAACATGTGTACGCAGTAGTGTAGATGAATAAAGTAATTTTCAACTTACTCAGAGGATTATCGGCAGTTGAGTTGAAATCGAAAGACTCAATAACTGAATCACCGGTGTCCGTGTAATACATGACGGATCCATCAGCAGACCATGCTAATCCATTTGAAACTAAAATATCTTCTACATGTGCACTGATTCCGGTGTACTGTGCTATTTGATATAATCTTCCAGTTCTTTCAGTGACAACGTTCAGCTCAATCTCTGGTCCCATAGTTCCTGTAATTGAATAGCCAGTTACTTGTGCGCAGTCTTCTTCACACGAATTTTCAATAACATAACAGAACTTCTATGCATTCAAATAATTTTTTGATCATAGTTATGCGGAGTTTTTTTAGTTTTCAATAGAAACATCTTCATACTAAATGAATCTCTCACCTGCCCAAAGATGTCCAGTTCGGTCTACTTTTGCATCATTAAATCTAGAACCATCCGAAGGTTGTATTGCGCTGTAAAAAATTTTTGACGATGGAGTCGAATCTTGCTGTCCATCCCATGTAACATGTCTTATGTCTAAGTCTGTCGAAACTAAGAATTCATCCGTTGTCCCTGTTATCGGTATAATAAAAGATACAGCTCCACCGCCTAAAAGAGGAAAACTACTTGATGAAATGTTATCAAATTTGCTTTGCCAGTTCAGAAAAGGTTGAAATATAACATCTGTTGTATTGTATCAAATTTATTACTGGTTCGTACCTAAGTCTGGAAGTACTTGAATAGGCGAAAGGAGAAAAATGAAATTGGCCACAAGAATTATACAGAACTTAATGCATGAAATTTTCGTTTATTCCTTCCGATTAAATGTTATCAGATTGATCGAGAGGAAACCCCGATAAATTTAATTGAAACGACTTGTTTTAACACTTTTTTTCGGAAGATATCTAATCTGTATAGCGTGATGACTGATATCAATCCTGTTATTGTTACGCAGATCGAGATAACGCCTTGATAGATTTGTCCTATTATTGTTTATATCAATTCAAGAACATCTTCACAAACACTAACATATCACTTTGCAGATAGTTTTAGACCCTATGAATGAAGAGCGTATCTATATTATCATCGAAGATCAACTTTTCTTTGATATGATGTATCCGACCTTTACTAACAAAATATGGCAAATCTATTTATAGAATTTTCTTTTATTGTTGGAACAGTCCAAATTGATTGTTCTTAGTGCTCAGACTTTTCTCAAAACTTTCATGCATAGGAACTGAAGAATAATTTAATTAACAAGAACGCTTATTGAAAAATTCAGCGAGTTGATTATCATATTATCCTACTTGATATTAATAATTTGTCGATTCTGATTGACGATAATGAACTGTATCTCAAAACAGCATTTTTGATATCAGGTGATGGATTGAGGTCACTCGATGATTGTGTATGCAAAGAAAAAGAAAATAGCAATATAAAATTGTACATGCGGTATTCTCCTTAGATTTTACTCACTAATGAATCGTTTCTTGGTCTATCAAAGCTCCTTACCTAAATAGGTGTAATTGTGAACAGCAGTCACTGGGTCATACACATGAATCGTGTGATTTGTAATATCTACAAAATACAGCAATTGTGTTAATGCATTCCAATGTGGCCCTTCGCCTAGCAACAGGGGCTCCGTAATTTTTTCCACCTCGTAGCCCCAGTTAGCTCCGAATAGAAACAGCAGTAGAAATGATCCACGCATTGTTTAAAAAAACGTTAATGCAGGTATAAAAGTCACTGTAAATAAGGTTGACCTTAAATTGTAAATTATTCTTGTTCCACGAAGTTGAATACATAGAAAAAGTCAAAAACGGGTAGGAAGTGGAATTCGTATCTTTATTATTTTACGTTATCTCGTAACGGAATTTGAATATGCATAACTGTTTTAATGAGAAGAAGAAAAAAAATATGAAAACAATTTCACTTGTATTAATGCAGACACATTATCTCTGTGGAAAATGCAAACAAAGTTATGCCACGGTTCCTACCAGTATGAACGCTCGAACTTACCAGATCAGATGAAATATTTAGAATGATTGAAGCTTTTGCGAAATTGCTCGACGAGCCTGCTTATATACCAGCTTGTAAAAGTACAGATGGGAATCAGAGGTCAATATCTTAATTGTCTTGCGTTTTCATTACGCTATCACACATATCAGATTATGACCTAAGTGCTCTTCAATAAACAAGATATATCAATCATAAGGTTTTAATATAACGTAGCAAACACTCACGATATATGTAAAGTAATTCCTTTATAAGTCGATGGCTGAAATTGGAATAAGAAATCTAAAATCATGAGAAGCATTACGTACCTCATGAACAGTTCTATGTTCAATTCTATTTCATTAGTCTGCGCAATTTAGTATGAAAATTTTTTCAGCGTGGCTCTACTTCCACATTGAGAAGAGTATCAGTTATAATATTACAAGCGTAGCAATAATCCGTTGCACCATATCAACTGTTCAAAAATTAACGCTGCTTAAACAATTCGATTGCTATTAATCCACGTAACTATTCATCATTGTATGTAGAGCTGGTGATCGAGCAATATTATACTATATATTCTGTAAGATATGACATTCTTATAGTCCCGAGGTGCGTCGCTATGCTAAATTAACTGATAGAAATGCAGAAATTTTTTTCTCTTACTGTTTAAACTAATTTTTATCGCATGCAAGCGCATTTTTCAGCTATATCAACGTTTAAAATAATTATCAGTTTTTCAGGTAAAGTAATAAACTACTGAAATGACTCTCGTTCGAATTCGTTCGAAAATACTATAGTATAAAGATTCCTTGAAGTATGTACTTTATCTCTTCGATAAGTGTATTAGCGATGAATTTTCAATGAGAAAAAATAACGTAAACTCGAAAATTGTTTTTTTCAATTTTTATTAACAGATCAACGATAAATTAGGACATGATTGTGAGCGATAAGGGGAATGAAATACTACATTTCTTTATATACACAGAATTCGATTATTAGTGAGAGGCAGAATCAGTTTGCTGACTCTTATCCTCATTACTATATCTCCAGCGCCACCAAGTCACCTTCATTCTATCCCAAATATTTTCCCAAGAATCCATAGCTGGCCGTACGTCTAACAGTGCAAATGTATACTTTTCGTCAACCTCTCCGCCGTCGTAATAATCAATAACGTATCTCACATCCTTGCCACATCTATCGACGATCCAATCGTGACGATCAAAAGGAAGTTCGTACCTATAATCAGAATAACAATATCATCATAAATAAAATTCTACATCTACGCAAACTTAAAAAATAATTCCTACTAATATATTACTCAGTCTATATTAAAAATCGTATCAACGCACCCCATCCAATTACGAATACGAGCACGTGGTGAATATTTAGTAGCGTTACCACCGAAACTTCTCAATCTTGGATTACCGCATTCCCTGGCATGAAGTGCTTCCCATTTAAGTACTTCTTGCCAAGCCTGTTCGTTATTAGCATTATGAATCTTTATTATATCATCCATATCTTTTGGAGCCAAATCGTCGTTCCTCCAACGCCAACCCTTCCTCAACATAGCATTCCAGAACATTTGCTGAGACGGATAAACCCAGAAACTACCATCTGCTGTTGCTTTTGGAATCGAAGATGTCTGTCTTTCCGTAGGTAGAAGGAAAGGCTGATCTGGCGCAGGCTCTTGGTTGCCCGCAGGCATCTTCAAATCAAAAATCAACAAGTTTCACAGAAATTTGTTTCACAAAAATCCTAATTCTTCACATTTGGAGACACGCATTTTTATTCAGGAATAGTAATACAGAAGAAAATATGAAGATTCTACAAATAGAAAGACTCTCTTTAATCAATTTTGACAATCAAAGTCTCTACATACTTGTTATAAAAAAATTTTGAAAACTATACTCTAACTTACCATATTGAGAGGATTGATATCATTATTAGCACCATAACCGACAGGACACTCTGTTATGACTGCGTTTGTTGCGACTGGTTTAGGCTTATGCATTGGACATTCTGGAGGAGGTTCTCCCTCAAAATTTTTATGAACATGTGGTTTAGACTGGTTTTCATTTGTATCTTGCGATACTGGTGATATCACTTTCGTAGCTGCGATCGATGCTGATGTAAGTGTATTACCCATTGTATCAAGCTGTAAGTTTTAATTATTATCTATGTTTTAATAAATTTAACTTCATGCGTGCAATTTTCCTATTAACATAACCTCGAAATATTATTATGCAACGATATTATTGCTGATCAATCAATTGGAATAGATTTTTCCCGTTGATTTAATGAACGTTGAATAATAGGCATAGGTGTGTAGTAGTAGTACACATTGCATAAAAGTTTGACGCAATAGGTTATCGAAGGTGAGACTTAACTAGTTTAATAATAAAAAAATACAACTTACCGATGTTAAAAACGTTTTTGGATACTTTCGGATTCAATCAAATGCTCATATTATCGAAACATTATATACCTGTGGAAAAATAAATTCACTTTATCTTCACCTGAATAACTTATTATCGGCTCTTACTTTTTTTTTTTTTACGGAAGAGGAAGTAATTTGTTAAATTTCTGGCACAAAAATTTAGCTTTCAATTTTACCTTTTGTAGCGACAGGGGATGAAATAGCGTTGAAATAGAGAACTTCGATAGGGTCACGTGATTGATTCGATTGATTCTATTGGTGCGTTCAGCACAGTTCAGCACGTTGCGCTATTTCATATGCGTTGATTAAAGCCTGGTTCACGCAGCGCCTTAAGGCTCATCCCTAGTCGCCCACGTATTTTTGATCGAAATGTGTTACATTTCGATTATTATCCGAGCCCAGGCGTCAAAAACGCAAAAAAGGCCAACACTGCGCAAATTCAAATTCAATTCCGAACACATACGTCCAAAAAAATGTTCGTTTAGTGCGAAAATAGAGTCTACAGATGGTTTTTGCATCATTCGAATGTTTTCGAATTCGATTATCCTCTGCGAATAATGTAAAAACCATCTGTAGACTCTATTTTCGCACGAAACGAACATTTTTTTGGACGTATGTGTTCAGAATTGAATTTAAATTTGCACAGCGTTAGCCTTTTTTGCGATTTTGACGCCTGGGCTCGGATAATAATCGAAATGTGACACATTTCGACCAAAAGGAGGTGGGCGACTAGGGATGCGCCTTAACTTGACTTAGTCTAAGGATCGACCAATCAGGAGGCTGCTTTAGACACGCGCCATGTGAATCGAGCCTCATGATTGGTCGATTCTTAAGTTAAGTTTAGTTACGGCGTTGCGTAAACCAAGCATTAACGTTGGAAAATGAAGTCTGTCAACTTTCTTGTATAGGTTTATAATAATTATACTAGTATGTATATTTCTACGCCTATGAGTCACACTAATTCGGTTCTGTTTATGTAGTAGTGAAGCCACGGTTGATGCTTCATAGTTCGTTGGGCGTGGATGAGTGACGATGTCCTAAAAATTGTTGCGTTTATAATTTAATACATATTAAACAATTATTTTTCTATACAATTTGTTGTCGTTTACTGACTTATTGATAAACGCAACAATATGGATCGTAGATTATCCATATTTTTGTTTACTGTATGTTCTCTTCTTATACACGGTAAGTTACAAATATGTATTCTTTATTGTTATTACTTATTGGTCATTCATTCTATGTATATGTAATTAGTTTATAATTCTTATTATACGTATATATTCACACTTTAATGTTAATCACTTCAATTTATTACAAACTCGCATTAATACGTATATCAATAAACAAAGATTCACACGATATATAATTTCGTATTTTATTCATTAATTCAGGTTATAATATGTAATATTCCATTTCGATTTAAAAATTTTATATTTTGAAAATTTTCGAAAATTCTAACTTCCATCTCAAAAAAAGTTGGTTTTTTTTTTTTTTTTTTTTTTTTTTTTTTAAATCAACCTTCACCAATAATCTATATTCACCCCTGCCTACTATACCAATGACCTCACAGCATACAATGACACTAATTTATTTTCTTGTATATTTAATATTTCAGCCAATTTATCAAACGGCAATAAAAAGGATCTAGCATGCCAGATTCCTCTGACTGTAAGAGGATCATGGTTTTCTTTTGAAAATGGTGAAAAAACTCTCACAGAAATAAATGCCGAAACTATGACACATAAGGGTTTCTGTATAAACATGTTAGAGGAATATCACGTAAACTACACTTTTGTTTTTCAAAAAGACGTCTGTTACAACTGTATCAAACTAATCGTCAGAACTGTAAACGTTCTCGAAAAACTTGAATGTATGTATAAACATATATATATTTTGATAAATCATATTTTCATCTCTTTCATTGTTTCAAATTTTCAGATTTTTATTCATCATAGTATTAAACTACCTACAATCTATCAAATGTTCTATCGCTTCACAAGCTTTATTGTTGTTATAATGAAAATCAGCAGGAATAACAAAAAAAAAAAAAAAAAAAAAACTATGATAATGAAAAAACTGCATTTATACTATGTATAGTTTAAGACTTGAAACTATCTAAATAATATGATCAACATAATTGATTATGTGGTAACCCATTTTAGCAAGCTGTGTAAATCTGCCTTCCGGAGTTCAACCAACTGTGGAAAATGTGTGTCGTGGTATTCGTCCAGATCAACAATTGATTACATTGTTTTCAGAGAACTATGTACCGGTCAATTGTCGATCGTCTCTCGAAGGTGTCTGGCAGTTTGCTTATCAAGTAAGGGATTTTATTCTTATTTAGATAAGAACTATTTTTGAAAATAAAGAAAAATGAGTTTTTAACTAACAACACAAATGTCTTATAATACCTTTTCTCTTCAAACAGAATCGATTCAGATTTACCGGTGAATGTAATCACCCGGCTGCCCAGATTCGCTCTTGTCAGACAGCCGGAACCCAATTTTTGATAACAAATCAAAAGTTTACAATAAATTATAAGCGTTGTGATACTCTTGAGGGAACTGCGGATGGATGTGAGTGTAGAATTTTATGAAATTACTCTTTTCGAGTAAAACTTGAAACTATACTGGTTTACTTATACATTTTTTTTCTTTTTTTACAACTAGTGGTAGAATTCAGTTGTCTGGGTGATTGGTTCGTGGACAAAAACCACTTTTTCGCCGTTGCGAATACAAAAGAATCACGAAAGGATGAAAAGTATCGATGTTTCCTTAAGAATCGTGACGACGATTTGTACATTGGTGTTTCTATAACACCGGAATGCAACGTATTGAAAACGGTTGAAAAAAGTCCAGAACGTCTCCGAGTTACGCCTGTTAAAGCTGAGGTTGTTGAACCAGGATGTAGATTACCTCAAAACATGACCGGCGATTGGATAAACACTGCCAACATTGACGCAGACATTTTCATAAATGAAACACACATTATAGAAACTTGGTATCCCGACGAAGGTCGTTTTAGACGAACAATTTATGTTTGCCGAGAACAAAGGGACACCAGAGTAATGATGGCCAGATTAACTGTAGACGGATGGTACGGATATAAGGAGTTTAAAATTTTACCCAAAGTTTTTACTAATTTCGAAATACTAATAGTAATTATTCCTCTCTTCTTACAGTCAGAAAGATTATGTATGCTTTGACTTCGTACCACAGCATCATAACATCATAAGATACAGACGTGGTATTGCTGTTATCAAAGACGATTTTCACACCGTGTGCTCCTGGGTTCAATTTCCGAATAAAGAATCATGGAAATATGATTTATTCTTAGGTAAATATTGATAAGTGAATCGAATTCGCGCTAATTACTTATTAATGAACATTCTGAGCTGAAAAATGTTACATTTTATTTACAGCCAAATATCCAGTGCCAGTTAGATGTCCGGTAGCAGGAAAGTACATGTTCCATCAAAAAGGAGACATTTTATTTGAAACAAGAATATTGGGAGGTGTGACTCTATCTCCTCGGCCAAATATTTACTGCAAACAAAATATATCAGATTTATCAGTATGCGATACTGACCAAAAGGAAGTAGCTATCGATGAAACTTATTGTCTTTCTGTGGACCACTTGGGGCGACCGGTTGATATTTACAGTAAGATTTATTATCAGAATCATTATCATTGAATTATTTGAAGAAAATATTTTAAATCATAAAGATTTCATTAAGTTCGAAGAATTGATAAACATTTTTTTTTCACTCTACACAGGCACACCGGATTATAAGATGAAATGCATTGGCTACTGGAAAGAGAATTTGAAGTCTTATCTAATTACATACGACGAATTAGATGCGTTCAGTAAATACCGATGCTGGGTTTATCAGAGGGCAGATTTAAACCGTGTCTTAATGTCTCAAGCCCTCGGACCTTACTGCGACCTTAAGCAAGATGTAACAAGTAGTAATTACACCGAGGGCGCAGCCGTTGCTCTGGAATTACAAGTGAGTTTTTGAGGCGATAAAAATCATCAGTTATTATAAATGATTTAGAAATTTATTTTTAAACCCCCATTACTTACATATAACAATTTCAGGAATACGAACGTGAGAGAGATCAGTGTCCGATGCATTTTGACGACGGTAGCAATCCGTGGGTGACAACAGAAAATAATATTCAAGTATTTCATTATGGTAACAGTGGTTCGACTCTTAATTCATTCACCGCATTCTTGCTAGTCTTATTCGCGATTACCTTAAAAAAATTTTAGCGCACAATGTTGCTTTCCTCGTTTATTAAGTTAACGAGTAAATGTGACTAGGCGATACTGTGAATGGATCAAGTACCTGCAATGATTGTGTTCTTTATTCTCACAATATTTCACATTCCGTGCTAATACTTTAATCATTCTATACAACAAGATCTGAAATTTGAAATCTCGATATATATATATTTATATTATATATAAATAGCATCAATGTGGCGTACTGTTAGACACTAGTGAATAATGCATAAGGAATAGTTCCCACGAAGACAAAATATTTTTAATTATAGACAACATAAGCAGCTCTCATATATAATTTTATCTCAGCAACATGAATCTTTAGTGTTGAAGCAGCATAACTGCAAAAATTTTTAATCACTCGCAGCTACTGTTGGTTGTACATGTATTGAATTGGTATAACAGTAATCGCTGGTCTAAGATTATCACTTATTATATTGTAATTATTAATTTATGTTATTATAACATATATATATATATATATAGTGATAAGTGAACTCCGTCCATTTTATATACTTATTTTATAAATACTTGTATTACAGAAGATTATAGACCAAGAAAGAAAAAAAATCTATTGACGATTATTTCTATACGAAAATTTTGACGATTTATTGATCAGTCTTAATGATTAGCAAAGGTCATGAGTAAAGATTTTTATATTTTGAAAAATTAATTAATTTTTAGCACGTAACTCGAATCAAATATTTACTCCATATACCTATATATATAATTTTTATAAAATTTATTAGATAGTTTATTTCTTTAGATGATAAGTGTTTAGATGTAATATTAGATTCGTACATTAATATTATTATAGCTATTAACATTGATTTAACACTGCATCTGTGACTAAAAGTGTCTAGTGCCTTATTATGTTATACCTATACTATAATGAGTACCTATTATTATACACAAATCAAATTTATCATTCTTATTCATCAGCTATAAACTAGAATCTACGAAACTTTTTTATTTTTTTTAATTTTTTTTATTTTTATTTTTTTTCTTGAGAATAAAATTTGTAAAAATTTTATTACCAGTATTATAAATAGCCTACTTTACACATCGATCTGATATACCATATGATATTGGTATTTATAAAGCTTGAAGAAAATCTGGATATTATTTCATTATTTTATTTAGTTAATTAGTATATCGAGCTAATTACAATAAACTTTTCTTACTTAATTGATTATTAAATGATTATAATTTAACAGTCAATGTAATCTGAGGGGTATCCGCATATTCATGGCTAATTTAAAATTGTTCAAAATATTATGCCAATAGAATTAAATATATTGTTAACATTGAAACATAGTATACAGATATTTTGGAATAAATTTTTTTTACTGCAATTCAATATAATAAATTATTATCTCCATTAGTTTGATGAATTTATTTAGTCCAACTGACTTTGGGTATATCAAAGTGCTCCGTAAGACTGTCTAAGTGTCTGTTGAATTCTTCTACTCTCTGCTTATGCGTCATTGATGCTTTTTGCTTGATACGTTCGGTTTGCTGTAAAATATACATCAATTTTTAAGAAATTTAATTTTTGCTCAATTCAATATTAGAAACCTCTTTTATTTTTTGAGGAAGAATTATTCAACAAATTTGCATTTCATATCTTGATATTAAACCACGTATATTCTATTCAAATATGAATATGATTAAAAATAGAATAGAGTCTTACCATTTTTTCTTGCATTTTTTGAAATGCTAACTCAGCCTTAGTTCGCTTGAGTTCACCAGATTTTGGCTTTTCTTCCTCAATTATTTTTGCCATCGCTATGCTCTTCTGTTCCTTTTGCTTTTTCTTCTTCTTTCTAGAAACAGACATGAGTATCATTGTTCTTGTAATATTCTTCATTGAACTTAGATGTTTCGAGTCTTTATGAAACCAATTCATTACCCTAAATAATTATACATATTTATAGCATTGTTTATCTAGTGAATACAAGTCCGTTTCAATATTCCGAAGAAAAGGACCTCCGTCCTTTTAAATGATATCATAATCTCGTATGTTTGTTTGTTTGTTTTTCTGTAAGGCTTATCGCGTAAACGCATGTAGCCAGCTAGTGTTTGAATTTTTTAATTTAATTTATTATTATTTTTATTTTCTTGTGACGTATGTTATTTTAGAACGTTTTTGTATATTATTGTTTTTTTCTGAAGAAGAGTACCCCTGAAGAATCCTGCTGATTCGTTTTTAAGATCTTTGGACCCATCCATGTAAATTGGTGGTATGACTTGGCGCTAAGAATTTCTCCCAGACTGATTGAGGATTCCCTGCTTTTTGGAGTGAGGATCTCCCTACTTCAATATCTACATGGTTTTTTTTAAGAAAGTGTGCAGTGTATGGAATCCTTAATCTGCTGTACCGAGAAACCGAGTCCATTTTTTTGTGGTAGTCCAGATTTTATACAGGTAATGACCAATTTTTGTTTATAGGCTCGGCTAGTTCTTGCCTCGAATTGTCTAGAGTTTCAAGACTAATGGAAAAGGTGTTAGTCGAATCTCTAGTTGATCTGATGACCATTTTTTGGATGAGAAAAATCTACTCTTTGAGACAACGGAGGAACTCCATTGATGTAAAGTAAGGAATTAATCAGATTGTGGTACGAAAGCATCCGGAAATATTTCTGGGAGTTTCATTTTGAATTGTCTCTAATTTTTTGAATAGTGCAAATTCCGCAATCACGAAGGCGTCTCACTCCAGGCTTGGCCTGACCAAGTTTTTATAAAACATTAGCATCGTTGTTGGAATGCGAGCCCAACTTATATGCCGAAATATATTTGAGCATGGAGATCAGTTTTCTTGCTTTTTCTTTGACTTTGTTGACCTGTATCTTCCAGTTCAGGTGTTTCTTTTTTTTTAATCAAACCGAGTTAAGTGATCTTTATCCCTGGCTACGACGATTGCCGTTCTCAAAACCTCCAAGCATTTCGAAGCAGATTTACCTGAGCAATAGTTAAGAAAGGAGGCAGACTGTTGCCGAATTTCCGGAAATCCGCCGCCTGATCAAGCGTTAAGAAAGGTGGCAGACTATTGCCGAATTTCCGGAAATCCTCCGCCTTAGCCTTGGCCACCACTTTTTTTGCCTTTCCCTCGGATTTTTTGTAAATTTCCCAATTTGATTCCGAGCAATCATGCTGCCAATTTTTTTGAGCCTGCCTTCTTTCTGTAATTGCCTGCTTGCACTCCGCATTCCACCACCTAGCCCACGGCGGGGATTTTTTTGACCGTTGTTTTGATGAGTTATCGGGCATAGTAGCGTTTGCCTCTTCCAGGCTGTTATAAATCAGAGAAATGAACTTGTCATACGATTGAAAAGGGAAGTTTTCAATTGATAATCTTGCTATAACTGATAAACCAAAACAGTTTTGAATTAACTGTTTGAATTTTTTTTTTTTTCCAGTCCACTAGCTGTTATGTTATGATTTTTTTGCCTGTTTACTTCGTACTCTTAGGATTGAATGACTTTATTGTTATCATGAATAGGGGGTAGTGTTTACTTTCTACAATCGGTATATATATGCTATAACCTTGTATGTTTACAATTTTATTATTTACGCTGCGACTACACGCTCGCAAGAGCAATACATAGTCGTATAAGAAAGAGAGAGAGAGCGAGAGAGAGAATAATTACGCTAGAATAGGTTATGGGCAATTGGAGTAAAGATAAATGATAATGTCGGGTAAAAAATTGGTGATGAATGAATGAATGAATGAATGCTACAAGAAACGATTTATAATATTGTAAATGTTAGGTATATAGGTTAATAATACTTTTTGATCGCTGCTGGGTCGCATTTTAATTTCAAAGGTCCTTTAGCGACGTGGGCGTACTCATCGTTTCCTGAATTTTCCGACATTTTGAACCCTTTTTATTCGTCGTAATAACTGTTTAACAATTATTGTAAAGAAATACTTTTGATAACCTCAAAAACAATTATTTTTTGACAACTACGCTGGTTAACTACCGTGCGAATTGCGAACTACGCTTTTTCTTCCTACGGCTTAAGGTGGAAGCACACAGGAGTCCATAAGCCATAAGCAGAAAGCATAATCCATAGCGCATGCGCATCACTTCGCTTTTACTGCAGATCTTATATCTATATCTATGGCTATGCATTCTGCTTATGGCTTATGGACTTCTGTGTGTCTCCACCTTTATCTGCGCAAGAAGGACAAAGAAGGAATGTACTATGTAGCTGGTGAACTTAACTGAGAAGGCTGGATTCTCATGCGCAGTAAATTCCTGCGGTAGAAAATGACACTATTCGTTGTTGATCACGTGGTTTTAGGGACCACGTGATCAACAACGAATAGCGTTAAAACTACACCATGGTGTTAAGTTACAACAAAGTTTTGCTGTAGCAGCAATTTACAGCAATGAAAATCCAGCCAAAACCTCGACGATCACATAGAGGCAATAGGCCTAATAGTAGATGCGCTGCTGAGCGACGTTAAAGATTTAGTGCAATTTTTAACTGAAATAAAAAGGGGATTTATCAACCTCACAGTGCTCACACCAGCCAAAATATTAGAGTACCTCTCGTCGGCACTACCACACGAATAAGCTTTCCTATACCATTGACACGACCAGGAGTTTCATTGTTGATGACGGTGGCAGATGTTAAATCTTATGTAAGAGAAGACACGGTAATCACGGTGATAGAAATACCTCTGATAACTAGCGAGGAGTTTAGCATAAACAAAGTATATCCTCTGCCTATAAGATACGCAGAAAATGATACGTATTATTATCTGGAAACGACAATGGAACTGGTGGTAGTGAACTACGAACATAGAAATTACATACGAATGAGAGAGGCGGACCTGCGAAATTGTAAACGGATAGGTGAACATTATTTGTACCACCTAACGCGCTTCACGAATTCGGTAGGAATAGGTTCACCCTGCGAAATTCCGATCCTATTGAAGTTAGACCTACTGCTTTCGCAATGCCCGGAAAGAATTGTTGAAGTGAATGAGGCGATAGTCGTAGTTTTGCAGAGACCAGGGACGTGGTTATACATAGCTCCAGAATCCAAGGAAATCACAGTAGCTTGCAAAGGTTTGCCTGCGGCACACGAAACACTGATAGGCACTGGCACAATAGCTCTCAACGAGAAATGTGCTCTAACTGCAAAAGATTTTCGTATGGCAACACTACGGCCTTATCAAAGCGAGCAGGAATTCGGCTACCTGCCGCCGTATAATCCCTAAGACCAACGACAAAAATGTCATTATAGTGCTTAAGAGCATCCTGCGAGTCTTTAGCAAATATTGAAGAAACGGAGACTATCTCTCTGAGTAATCACAGACTCGAACTGGAGCAAGTGCTCCAAACACATTTTTTGTATTTTTGTTACATATTGAATAAACTACTTCGTCGCTATCAGGCACTTAGAGTGATTTTCCGAATTACCTTTAGGAACAACCCTTTAATTCCCTATCCTTTATTAATGGCAGTTAATATTACAACACCCGTATCGATACGTATGAAATATCGATATACTCCAACATCAAGACTATAATAAACAGATGCTGAATTTTGAATAGCCTTGTTCTTCTTATAGTTAGAATAATAATGCTCATACTTTATTTTAATGAATAAATACCCATGTACCAAATTTACCTTCCAATGAACGTAAATAAAAAGAAACACTCAAACAATCATTAAACAGTTAAGGTAGATTAAGTCAATCCCAGGAGGAATCAAGCACGAACAAATGTGGAAACATTTTTGTGCAAATCCATTTCTGGCTATGTATGTATGATAGTTGTTATTAGTTTTTGTATGTACTTATATGTATTCATGTATATATAAATGCCAAATAAATTCAATTTCAAATTATTTCACTGGTATATACCTTATTATAAGAGCCCAAATTCCAATCCTACGAATGGTCTCCCTATTTCAATAGGGACTAGGTTTTTTTATATGAATTAATTGATATAATATAAAGGGATAAGCAAGCCGTCTGAAATATCATCAAATCCTGTATTAGCTCCAGCTACTTTAACTTATCAAAAGTATTTCTTAATTCAGAATCACACGTTATATGGCCCATAGCGATACAGTTTTATTTGTGACTATTATGACGGTTGTTAGAAAAATTCCAATTTTACAACTAGTCTGATGATAACTTATAGAAACGTAATGAATGATAAAACAGATATATTCATATATGTAATTCTTTATGTATACAGCTCGTGTTACAAATTTCTGTATTATATAATATGTGGTTCAATCAACTATGGGTACTTCTTGAAAGTTCCATAAAAAATAAACAATTATCATCAATACAGTCTGTTAACAATCATCATATAAAATGCAGAGTAAAAATGATCGTGTATAGTTTTGAAATATACCGCATGAAAAATGTATATTATACTTCTTTCTTTCTTTCTTTCATTCATAATATAATTAATAATTATGTGCATACATTTTCCTCGCTATTCTTCGCTGAGCCTAGGAATTTGAAATGATATGCTTTTTATGAACAAAATTATATCGTCACACATTTGTAAAAAAATCATTTTATTGCATTTCATTGATATAATATCTAGTTTTGAATGTTAACTTCTTTTAGGAATCATCCGAGGATTAAGAAGCTCGATATAAGTAGTTCATAATATTATCTAATCCAGTTTCAGACATTTTTGTAAATGCACATTTCCTTGCGGATAACTTCAAATATACAAAAGTAATAATTTATAAAAAGCATCATAAATGATTATTACAAATATAGATATTGTTTATATTATTATTCAATAATATTATCTATTCCTAAGTAATTGAACGGCCTGCAGCTATTTTCCAATAAAAATATCAACAACTGTGGCATTAATTCAGTTGATTGAATATTTTTTATTTTTTTTTCCTTTTTTTTCTTAGCCTTAGTTAGGATCGGATATTTGTATTGTATAAGAGAAAGCGTTGTCTTTCATGACACTGAAGAGCACAATAAATAATTGACTAAATATTGTCGGTAAAAAAAAGCGGAGAATACTTTCTAAAAAACAGATTTTTCTCATTTGGGTTTGATCAACTACTAAAATATCATAATAGATTATAAAATAAGCAATTGAAAAAGCAAATCTGATGGTAAAGATAATATATATTAATTCTTATAACAAACTCAATAGAGAAACCACTTGAATTAGGTATGTAGTTTTTTTTACAATTTTTTCCTTTGTGCATTAGATCAGATGATAGCTACAATCATTACCCAATGTATTGGTTTTTATGTAGTAGTACATAATATGTGATAATGACAATATATCCCAGGTAGTACGTATTTATACTTTGTCGAGCTGTGATATTAGTCATAGTCTGAAAATATGCTTATAATATGAATACTACATATTTCATTGATATAGTTTGAATAAATTGACTATCCATATCAATTCTTTTCTTTTATTTTTCTATTTTTTAATTTTTAATTTTTTTTTTTTTTTTTTTTTTTTTTTTTTATGGCTATTCATTTAGGGTTTATATAAATTATTATTTCACTTAGGTATTTTATAAACATTATTCGTTATTATTCGTTCAAGGGGATATAAGATACAAATAAAATAACATATTATACAATAAGTGTTGGAAAAAAAAAAAAAAAAAAAAAAAAAAAAAAACAGACATATTATTATTATTACTAATCTTTTTTTAGGCCAATGATGTAGTGCAAAAATTTACCTTACATAATATAATATAATATAATATTATATCATCAATTTTACCATAAGGTAAAACAAATTCAAAGTTATATGTGTAAAACTGATACTTTAGTCGATTGAAAAAGCTGTAAAATCAGCTCAGTATAGGGCAGAATCGATTGAAATTTTGAATCAAAGACAGAAATACTAGATTGAAAATTTTCATATTATAAACATTCTGACTGAGATAATATTCTTATGGACATCCACGAAAATGAACACACTAAAATCAGTGGCTTTGCTAACAATGCCTTTCGTCGACCAGTAGTAATAATTTTTCCTAATTAATTGCTTTGAATATAGGTAATTATCTACACTTAGATTTACTAAAATAAAAAAAAAAAAAAAAACAAACAAATTGCAACCAAAGAACAAACTAACTTCATATGATATTTCTGATTAATAAGATAACTTGAAATATCATATTAGGTAGTTATAGTACATTTTTAAACATGATTCTATACATAATAAATTTCTCACGATCTTGAGGCTGCGTATTGTCGGTGTTAAACTTTAGTCAATAATAAATTCACGATGCCTTTACTATATTAATAATTGTCCTGATGAAATAAAATCAAATAAAATTTCTATGTATAATTAAATTAATTGATTTAACAATTATATTTGTTAAAATATATCGGCATATTTCATAAATGGAAGTTCGCTTTTATCTCAACTTCTGATATTATCTCGTGTTTATGAATTTGCCTGAATTAGATATACAAAATGAAAAATTACTGAATATTAACAATAAGTCAAAATATTCAGGGCGGTCATAAAATCTACAATTTCAAACTATTGACACAATTTTAGAATAAGGTATGCGAATTATAAAATGCATTAACAAAATTTGATAGTTCATTTTTTACTTCTACATAGTATTTGATTAGGTATATTATTCCATTATTCACGATTTACAATAAATTGAAAAACTGAAATGCGTAGAATGAAAAATAAAGAAATTCAAGTCTATTTCTAGGATTTAAAGGATTTTAGAAAAATTCCAGTCCAATTCCAGTATTTATACGACCTGATATTATATTTGTATGTGATTAAATGGAACTAGCGTTACCCCATTATTAAATTATAATCAACCATTGTTTCAAGGAAATATTTTCATTCTAATTTATAATAACGATATAGTAACTGTTACAGGGTTTGTTTCTTTTCATTCACTTTTCGCATTACTAATTTTTTTTCATTGTTTTTGTTTTTGTTTCTTTTTATCTATTTTTTTTTTTTTTTTTTTTTCTTAGCACCACTTACAAATTGTACAAAACAAATAGAACCCGATGAGTTACAATTAGATAATAATAAATCAATTCGAGATGAAATAAAAGTTTTTCTTTACTTTTTCTGATTTTTCTAATATTCGTCTAATAAATAAATACGCAGATATTAAAATTGAGCTATTAATGCCGAAACCGTTTTTTTTTTTTTTTTTTTAGATAGTTATCAGATAGTTTGACACAGACTTAAATCTCCTCTCTGATGCTTTGGCTTTATTTAGAACAAATTCAGGTGGATATTTAACTGAGATTTTTTTTTTTTCTTTTCAATATTATATTACAGGCGAAATTGATTGGAAGACAGATATAACGTTCATACCGAAAAATTGGTGAAAATTATTCAGTCTCTTTCTATTCTGTTGATTATTTTTTTTTTTTTTTTTTTTTTTTTTTCACGATTCATAATTTCAAAAGAAAATTAAAACAATCAACAATTGATATTTTAGAAAAAAAAAAAGTAAGATACCTAATTAGCTATTTAGATTTTGAGTCATTACAAATGAACTGTGTGTGTGTGTGTGTGTGTGTGTGTGATTACTGATTACGAAAGCAACACATAATATGCATTAACAAATAGATATGAAATTAATATTTATACATTTTCTTTTTCACGATTGACAATTAGTACTAAAAAAAAAAAAAAAAGGAAAATTAATTGGATATACGTATGTATACGCATTTCGGTTAATACACCCAGTACAATATAATTTTTTCATCAACTTTCTACTATTTAATTTTTTTGATTCGTTATTTGAGTTATGTTATCGAAATTTTTCAAATTTCATCATTCAGTTCGTCAAGCATCGTGGTGGATCCAGGAATATTTCATACATACATACTTACTTAATTTTTTTTGTTTTTTGTTTTTTGTTTAGGAAAACTTGAAATAGTATTTCATTTAGACATAATAATATGGTAGTGTATAACTTTTCTGAATAAAAACTATAATTACATTAGAGGAATAGAGACTAAATATTATTGACCTTAAGCTATGCTGTAGCTGAGAGTTCCTTGTGAAGAAAAGTTTCAATATCCACACGGCATATAGGACATCGCTTGTTCGTACACAGCCACTGATCAACGCAGTCTACATGAAATAGATGCATGCATGGAAGCCTCCTTAAAAAATCAATAAAATCATGTTAATTAATTTCTACACATTTCATATAGAAATACAATAATAAATATCAATATATGATGGTCACAGTTCAACTTTATAAAACATCAGGAAGTTCTGGCTTACCTGACACTCTCGCAATCCTCAAACTCTGATAAGCAAATCGTACATTTTTCAACAGAATCTTCAGCGTTCTCTACCTTTTTTACCTGGAAAACAATACTCGAAGTTAAATTTAGGCATGTTTCTTACTAAATCATTATCAACGTGATCCTTTAATGTAAATCTTTTGGTGTAGAGAAGAAGTCTCTTTCACACATATGAAGTACGAAAGATGACATACCCGTTTGTACTTATGTGGGAATGTGTGGCTTTCAATTGATTCTTGTGTTGCTCCGCAGCTAATATGAGTCATACGTCGTTGGTCAACTACACGCATATAATGTTCAAGCCTCGCCGACATATGGCGTGCTTGATGAAGGACTACTTCCGGGAGTGCCAAGGCTGAAAACAACATATCCTGGCCTCCGGGATTTCGGCAGTTAGGTAGCACAGCAGTAGGATGCTATCAGAAGATAAGAAGAAAAAAAAACCTCAGAATTAGTATATTTTTAGCACTTCATTTTTGATGAAATGAGAGATTTGAAAGTCGAACCAACTGGACCCATTTCATGCTCGGATGATTCAGCCAAAAAAAAATGCTTTGATATGTATCTATATTCTAATCTGAATCTGAATTTAACAAACAGACAATAAAATTGAGTGGAACTAAAATCTGCACACTATTCTCGCTGTCAATAATGCATCGAAATTTTATGAAAATAGGTAATAGCGTGAAGAGTTTTGATAAAAACTCTCACCATATGTGGGCCAAAACTGATATGCAGATGATGCATGCGTTGTGGAGTTTGTTGAGGAGCTGGCGGATGATAGTGATACATATGGTGATGCACATGTTGATGTACTGGCATCGAAGGCATCATCTCAGGTCCAGATTCCATGGGCTCGGGTGGATGAATAGGGTTCATCTAAAATAAGATGATTTTATTAAAGACTAAGCAAAGTGGTAAAAAAAAAAAAAAAAAAAAAAAAGAAAACTATATATTTTTTCTTTCTTTCTTTTCCTATTTTTGATCAGGTGATAAAGATTGATACTCGAGATAAATGATAGATTTGACAAGCATATGGTGACATTTTCTCATGATGATTATTGTGATATGAATAATATTCAATCTGTCCATACCATCACAGGTGGAGGAAAGGGACCACCGATCATCATGTTCGGAGGCAAAATTTCTGGTCGACTATAGACCGTCGGTTGTAACGGCGTTGGTGGCGGTGGTGGCGATTGATAATTTTCAGTATACATTGCCCCTTCTCTTCCACTGCAACGAGCGCTTGAACTACTGCTGCTGCTACTGCTACATAAATGCAATCCAGGTTGTGGCACTTGTGCGTTTGGCGCGACGTATCTAAACCAAATAACAAACACGAATTTGATTAATAATAAATAATTAAGACGCAAATTTTTTGTCATCATCAAAATTTCAGATCATTTAATTCTCAAGGTAAGAAGTCAGACGTACCCACGAAGCGTGGATCTTGAATCCAATCTCCGGCGATGCATTTCTTGTATACGTTGTTGGTTTAGCCATAATCGTTCGTGTACTGGATACATACGTGGCGGTGGACCTCCCGGGGCTGCTTCTAGTCAGTAAAAAAATCCATAGAAAATTATATTGTACATAGAATATCAGAATTTATACATTTTCTAATATACACCTAATTCGCATCGTTAATTTATTCGTATATTTTCGTTACCTGGATGATAAGTGGGGTATGTAAGGTGTGCATAATTCGGAGGAATAACTGGCGCCCTGTGATGAGGATGGTACATCTGACGGGGATACATCTGTGATCGATATTCTGGAGTTCCGTGCATACAGCAAGAACTATTCCTAATAAATAAATAAACAATCAATACAATAATGTGAAATACTAGATATTTGTATTGTGTTTTTTTTTTTTTTTTGTTTCAAGACAAACATTTGTAAAATTGATATAAGAACAGAAATTTCGCTATTTAAGAAAATTAATGATTGATAATTAATTCTACGCAGAGATAGAAATGTTGAAAAAAAAAAAGAAGAGAAAAAATATGGTGAAATATTAACCAGTTGTTAACATGAACAACGTTAAATTTTTAATATAAAAAATAAAACGAAAAAAATGCATCAACTGATAAATATTAATCTAAAGTAATCACACCTATGAGGATGTGGCAAGTACCATTGAAGTCTATCTTCACCAGAACTCATAGTTGGACCATTCTGATAAATTTGTGGCGGACTTTGTTCCTCGTCTGACTCAGTAGTTAGGTCAACGACCGGTACAGTTCCTGTAGTAGTTTGATTTCCGTTCTGTGAGACACCCGGCTGTGCGATTTGAGGAAAAAAAATTTTTAATTAAAAAAATGTTATAAAAATCTACTTGGAATGAATAAATAAGTTATTCTACTTCAAGACAACGAATCTTTACTTTGTTGTGATTTATGGTTCCAAGTACTTCGACGGAGCCTTCTTCATTTTCACTATCACTGCTAGATGACCAATCCAACTGTAAATCAGGAGCTGATGGCGCGTCGTCATTTCCTAAAAAAAAGTTTACATCATATAGAATGATATTTGTCTCTGTAGATAATCTCTATAACAATTAGAACTAAGAAATCGTACTCGACGTATGTTTTGAATGCGATTGTTGAGATCTCTCAGGTGGTGTTGGTTTAAACTGTACTTGTGCTGCAGGATATAAAGTAGGTTCGTCGGTACTAGTATTCTGAATATCACGTGGTCCCTCTTCTGCTAAGGCACCTCCAATTTGGCTTGCTGAACCAGTTATACTACAGATTCAACAATATATGTATAAATTTCAGATATTAAATAAAGGGATTCAACAATAATAATAATAAAAAAAAAAAGGTCCTAATCATTTTCAGGAAGAAACATAACAAGCTTCTTCGTCTAGTCATTTTCTCCAAAGTTCAACGACGTACCTAAAACTTGATTAGAAAACGTTGATGTTTTTTTTTTTTTTTTTTTTTTTTTTTTTTTTCTTTCGCTCACCTATAATCAACGGGATGATCTAAAAGCCTAGACGGTCCCGGTATGCTCAATCTATCGACGTTCTGAGTATTTCTAAGTTTTTGTTTTTCATTTTTCTTCGCTTTATGTTTAGTGGGAATATCTCTTTCGTGTAAAATTCTTTTACGTCTATAATTTTCGCAAACTCTTTCCTCGCAAACAACGCTATCTGATTGTGAATCTGCCGCCGCATCTTTTCGAGAATTACGATCCTGTCTGTTCTGGCACATGTTACAATTCATACGACCAGGATGTCGATATTCTCTCGAATGTGTACTGCGTTCTGAAGCCGGTAAATATGGCCAAAATATTAAATTATTTTCAGAATTTGAATGATGCGCTTGAGTTGGAAATTGCTCAACCGGTACTACGTCAGCCTCTTCTATATCACTTTCGGCAAATAGATGCTCGTACTCCATTTCATTTCCTAAAAAAAAAAATCAAGAAAAAAAAATTAACAAGAATTATAGAAAATTTCAAATATTATTGTAAAAACCAGATAATTTAATGTATAGACCTGCTGGAAAACGTGATTGCGGTGATGGATCGACCGTAGATGTAAATGCCGTATCAAATATATCGGCTAAAGATGCAGCGGTAGAATCGACTGAGGCTGCCGCGCCTTCTGTGCCAAATAAACCATTTCTATTCTCAGTTTTTCCCTTATTACGCCACATTTCTTCGGTAGCCTTGCCATCCTCCATTCTATATTATATGAAAATTTCATTAATATTAATATAATAGATGAGAGATGATTGAAGAAATTTTTTTATTAAATGAGTAAAAAAATATTTTGCAAATATTTTTATTATTTATTTATATATATGATGATTTTACAATAATTAATTCAACGTCTTTAGAGTATTGTAAGTCTTTGACGGCACCTAATCTTCTCTCAATACATACGTTATGAGAAGTGTTAATAAACAATACATTAAACTTTTTCTTCAGACGTTCAGACTGAATGTGGTTTGGTATAGAAATACCAAGCTATAAGTTCTGTTCCAATTAAATATTGTGTAATCTACAACTGTACAAAGAATCGACTCGCAAGTATAAATTGTTGAGGAATTTAGGTTTTTTGAATAGTAAATATCGTAATATTCGAAGCATTTGTATTAGTAGTAGAAGATAAAATTAAATTATGTGTAAGAAGTAGTAACGATTTTTATGGAGAAATATGAGTCAGTACTGTATAGTAAAAGAAAAACCTGTTTTCAATTTTATGTATAATAACTAAGACGTAGATAATACTTTTTTTTCCAGCATTAAAACATCTTGAAAATTGAATATTAGTCAGACAAATAATAAAAAAAAATGTGCAAAAATTGAGTATAACGCGTATATTGTATGATAGAAATGAATGAATTGTTGAATATTTTTTGGTTTATCGCTTCAACTTTTCATTATTTATTCAAAAATATTACATAATTTATTACTATCAATTTTTCATGAAATTAACAGACGCTGTTATCATCGTGAAATGAATAAATAATAAAAATAATAACATTGCGCAACATGCGCATCAAACATTGAAATGCAAGTTAAAAATTTCAAAGAATATTTCTAGCCAATTACATATTTGTCTAGTTGAATAACACATAAACAACTCATGATTACTGCTTTTTTTTTTTTTTTTTTTTTCTTTTTTTTCTTTTGTAATAAATAATACAATCTCGAAATGTCTGCGCATACTTAAATATTGAGACGGATTATCATTGGATATAAATATTGTATGATCGTGTATTTAAATAGTATTGGCAAAGAATGGTTATACAAAAATGAAAAACTATGATTTTCAATGGTGAAATATTTTATTTACAATTTAGAAAATGAATAGAACCTATGGCTGTGGTACTATGATGATCAATACTAAAATCAAAGCTAGAGTATAGATATAAGATATAATAATGATGTATTTGGGTTTTAAAAAGATGAACAATGTTATTTGTTTTCTGAGTTTAGTATCATACATATGTATACTACATTAAGTTGGTATCTACTTATAAATTCTTATATTTTTCACTAGCTAACATATAAGTAAGATAAGGTTTAATTAGTGACGAGGAGTTATGATATTGAAAAAAAAAAAAAAAAAAAAGGCGATGGGTTTTTCCCTGTTTTTTTTTTTTTTTTCTATTTTGTTGTTATTGTTGTAGTAAATAAAATAGGAATTACTGAAATAGCAAGATGTATTGTATCGTGTAATTAAGGAAAGATTATTTTTTTTAAATATTTTTATAATATACAACAAAGTGATAAAAGAAATATAATATAAAAAAAAAAAAAAAAAATCATTAGACACGATTAAATTACAATAATCACGGAGTGAATGAATCATCTACATAATGGAGACGTGGGTCTCGCAATATTCGTTTAGTTCGTGGAAATGAATGTTCGATTTTATCACATATATAAAATAACTATTTCCACTTATCTAATTGATAAACAATTATAATAGAAAAGAAATTTATTGTATAAATAAATAATCATACCTTGTTCTCCTTCCTTTGGCGTATAGAATATAATATAATGTAATATGTATAATGTAATAGAAGATTCCTTCTTCACCTCGTCATTTTTAGCTCCCCCTAACTAATTATTTATCGCAGTTTATAGTTATATCTTTCCTGGTATTGAAACTTTCAATGAATAATAATAATAATAATAATAATAATAATCGTTTGATACCGTGTCGCTATTTATATTTACTTGAAAATTTATATAATTTGCGGTCTAAACATTAAAAAAATTTAGCTTTAGAAGTATATATACGAATAGTACTCTTATGTCAGTAACAACAATAAAACTGAATGGGGGAAAAAAAAAACAAAGAAAACAAAAAAAAAAAAACTATATACTCACGAATATATATTTTCATGTAGATATGCGTATAACTCCCTAAGAATCGGGCAAAACAGCGGCATACAGACAGACAGAAACGACACCTGTACGACAAACTGTTAACCCACTAACCCACCGTGAACACACACACACACACAAGAATGAGTAACAATGCATAACAGAGTTCGGAAGTGAACGCAGCCATAGACCTGTGTTATCAATGAGTGTGGTTAACCTAAAAAATATCTCGATTCTTGTTTATGTTCAAAGTTCGATACACGCAAACAAAATGAGCAGATACACAGGATACGGTATGAAACTATTGAAAAAAACGTGCGTAAAGTATTTTTACCATTAAATTAATATTTTATTATCAATTTTCAATCAAATTTGTGATAAAATGAAAATTGTATGAAACTATAAATTAAACCGTAGTGTGTTTTGAGGTTATAATAACGTAAAAAAAAAAAAAAAAACAATAACAAACTACGTATTTTTTCTTATTAAAATTTATTTTTCATATATTATTATATTTACAGAAATACTTACCCGTCCGAGGCTGTGCGTTGTCAAAAATGTTTGGAAATTGGTCACTGGAGTTACGAATGTAAAGGAAAAAGGAAATATGTACATAGATCGTCGCGTACAACGCAATTGAAAAAAGCGTTGAAACAACAAGAGGTAGAAAAATTGTGAGTTGAATTTCATTCGTGTTTATTCCGAATTATAACTTTGTCATAGGTATCAATTTTGCATTGATATAATCTTATTGTCGATTTTTTTTTAGGGAGGTGACGGTAGTAAAAAGTATTGAAATTATAAAACAGAAGAAAGTTAGAAAGCAGTCAAGTAGTACGAGCGATTTGGACAGCTCAAGTACGGACAGCAGCACATCAGGCAGCTCTTCATCGGATGATTCAGATTCTAGCGACAGTACATCGAGCTCAAGTAGCAGCAGTAGTAGTAGTAGTAGTTCTTCTAGTACTTCGAGCGGAGAGTCTAGTTCTAGCGACGAAGACAGTAAACCGACTAAATCGAAAAGAACTAAAAAGTGTAGGTCTATAATTGTTGCGCCGTTTATTTATTTGTATGTATAATTTCAAGGAATGGAAAAAGACGTTTTTACTATTTTTTTTAAAAAAGGAACTTTGCATAGATTTTATGCAGTTTTGGAATTTTCTTTCTAACTAAACTGATATTCTTGTAGAATGAAGAGAGGCGGAAGGAAAGTTGTCTGGTTGATCGAAACGAAACTCACAGAAAAAGGGGAAGAAGAGAAAGAAGAAATTAGTCGAAAAGTTTCATTCGTATATGTAATAACGATACGAATGGAATCTTTTAACATCGACAGTCTATTTTTTATCACTTTTTATATCACTGTATAGCTTACATAGTTATTTTTATTAGTATTAATATATTAAGGATTGCTGAATGCGATATCATGCTGACTCATAAAAAATAAATAGTTGTATTAAAGTAAATTTAAAATCTTTGAAATCTAGTCTTATCATTCTTTTTATTCGATTCTCAAACCAGCAGAAAAAAAAAAAAAAAACCTTTTCAATTTATCTCAAAACCGTGAATAGCGATGATGAATACATACTCCCAATATTTATCTTGCTTTTGTCAATATTATTGAATAATGTGCGAAAAGACAGATAAATTTGACAATATTTTATACACAGTGAGCATTTCTCAATTTTAACAACAGATTATCGTTGTTTTATGAACATCAGAAGATGAGGTGCCATATTTTATATTTTTATCCTTAACGCATCACTGATGGCCTTCTGATTGAGCGATCAAAACAAATTCCTTACAATTGTTGAGTTCTTTGAAATTTAACGAACACACGAATATGAAATGTTGAAATACGACGCCTTACGAAATATCTAATGCTTCTTGGTACGTTTCAATGATGTCGAATCCAAACTGGATGTATTACACCATTGTTAGTCTTGTGCAAATATCATCTATCGCTACATTATAATATACAGGTTGTTATCATTTTAGTCTCAATTTATTATCCTAAGAGTCAACATGTTAAATTTGCTACTTATGAACCTGAATGATATTGTATTCTATACCTAATGTTCAATGGATGGTTGACAGAAATTGATGTCTACCACGTCGACATAATTTCCATACCAAAATATAATGTAAATATCTCTTGTTACATAGTGTTTATAAATACAAGCTCGCTGCTGAATATATCATACAGTTGAAATCAGTATACCATAAATGTATGAGAAAGATTAAAATTAAATAATGAATTTCAAAGTTCATCGTCTCTTTATGATGCTGAGCATCATTCCGAGGGAAATTCTATCTACCAAAACTGTTGATAACGAGTTCAACACATTTGTTCAAAATCTGATAATAAATCAATTCAACGCTTCAACTTATATCGGCATTTTTCATAATACTAAAGGAATTCATGATATAAATCTACCACAAATTTTGAAAAGTCTTCAGGTTCCAGTCATACTACACGACTTAATAACACCAACAATTATATACAATCTCTCAGAAACTTTGGTACCAAGCCAGGCGATGTTACAAACGAATAGTAATATCATATTTATAGAAAATTCAAAGCAGTTTCGTTCTGCGTTAGAAGTTGCAATAAGTAATCCCTTCTTCAGTGCGAGAACAAACGTTCTAGTCGTATTAACGGGGAGAGTTTTAGGCACAGAGAAATGGATTGTTAAAATATTTTCACAGCTATGGCAGGTAGTGAAATAATACGGTGAAACATAAATACATTAATGAACGAACTTTTTATCCTTAAGGTGGGAATATTATGTTTCAGAAATATATTCTCAATGTTGGATTGGTGTTTTATAACGGTAGGATAAATTTGCTTACATATATCCCCTGGACTTCTCCACAAAAAATACAAAATCTAACTGATCAAGGAATTTCTGCAAACATCTTTTACAACAAGCTAAAAAATCTTTGTAAATATCCAATAAAGATTCTTCGCAACGACCAGCTGTCGAAGATGATAGCGGTGACTCGTAAAAACTCTACAGTCTATCTCGGAGTCGATGGAATGACGATGACTACAATTATTGAACATCATAATGCTACAAGCAATATTATTATCTTCAACCCAGATACTTTTAAAAGACCTTGTAGATTTGTACATTACAACTACACTATTCAAGGTTTATTCGGAGCAGACGCAAGGAATAGTAGTATTGATTTCTGTCCCTTTAGTCTACGAGTTCCTGAATCTTTGCAAAGACCATCGGAGCTTGATATCATTCATTTCGATATTGATGTGTACTTTAATTCGCGACCATTGAGATTTGATATGGATTACCGCGTGGATACAAGTAGTTTTCAACAAAGGAATAACTACTGTATTTTAATACCAGCAGCACATAAAATACCACAATCGATGAATTTAACGTTGCCTTTAAAAGAATTCGTATGGCTTGCCATAGTGTTGAATTTTATTTCGTACACCGCTTTTCATTTTGGAATTCGAACTCGGAATAAAAATAACAAGACAAGTCTGTTCAATACATGTCTTCTATTGTACAGAATTCAAATGAACAGCGTTGCTCAAAACCCAAAGAACTCAAGACCTTTGGAAAATGCATCTTTATTGGGCTGGGTATTTTACAGTTTTTTAATATCCGCAGCATATCAGTCAGTTTTAATATCATTCATCATAGTGCCGTTCTATGATCCACCTATAAACTGTTTGGAAGAGCTGAGGACGATGAATATACCTATTTTTTCTACTCCGGACATCCTAGCAGATATTCCTAATGCAATCGACAAAATAACTAGTGAGATAATACTGCCGAAAATAGAACTAGATTTACAAGTTCCACCAAAAATCAATTTGAAAAATGGGTGATTGTTCTTTGTGTTTATCGTCGACCATAAATACCATTTTTAATCTTAGTACAGTATCTCAATATCAGTAAATGTTTCATTATTACAGGTACTTAATACCGGAAAGTGAGGCTTACAAGATACTCGAACAAAAGGACTTAATGGACCAGAATGGAAGGCCTTTATTTCATGCAATGACCGAATGCCCGATGCCATCATACACGAGTTATCTGATGCCGCGTGGCTCACCTTTATTGCAAATAATTGATGAATTTACTTATCGTAGAAAAGAGTCTGGTTTGGAAAAAGTATGGCAAGATGAGGCCAAACGATTTGTACGTATTCGTCACTCGTATGAAATAGATTATAAACAATCGTGAAATCGTGTTACTGTTTCATTCATTTCTCACAGATGAACAGCCGGACTATCACACGCATTGAATATGGTGAAAAGCGTATCAGACTAAAGGTATCACATCTCCAGGGTGCATTTTACCTTCTCATTATTGGAGAAGCGGGTGCGACTGGTGTATTTATATTAGAAATTTTCTGGAATCGAATAAAAAGATTCTCACTGTATTTGCGATGTAATAACTCTCGTATAAGTTCATTGTAAACCGAATATCGTATTCGCAATTATAAAAAAATTAACATAGTGTAAACCTGAATGTAAGAAAATGAATTTCAATGATAAAATAAAGCTTTGATTTTTTTTAGAAAGCTTTTTCTTTCATTTCATATGTTTATTTTCATCTTATCTACACTAGGTCTTGAAAATATAAAAATAGAGCGTTAGAATTTGGTAGTTCAACCACCATTATGGTATGGTCTCCTTAGTTATTAAAAATCTTATACTATAGAATACATTTGATATTTTTTGCGACGAAAAATTCTTTACAGAACGATAATTGACGACATGCAATATACAATATTAAATAACGACTACTCTGGTATAAAAAGAGAAACATACACTCACGTCACTTAGCTAGATTAGTGATATTTTCTTAGAAACATTAGGCGACTTTATGCTTTGGAGAAAAAAAATAAACTACTTCTTATCCTTGTTTTCCAGTATCCAAGGATGCTTCATTACCGCAGGTAGAGAAATCCTGTCTGTACTTTTTCGTTTGATGAGCTGAAAATGTAGTAAGACATTAAATATTAAAGATACCATTACAACATTAGAATAAATTAGTAGTACAATCAATGCTGTGATATTAAATTAGGTATCCTTATTTTATACCTTGGATATGAGATCTCTTGCACCTGCAGATACGTGAGATGGCCAGTGTATTATACAGCCCTTAATTTTGTTGTAAGTTTCTTCGTGTGAATCGCTTAGGAAAGGTGGCCTTCCGACTAAAAATTCATAGCAAAGAATTCCCAAGCACCAATGATCTACATAAACATCGTATGTCTGTCCCGAGACCATTTCTGGAGCTAGATAATCCAACGTTCCGCACATAGTGTTGCGTCTGAAAGAGAAAACTTTGTTTCAACTATGGAATCAAACATATTTATTATTAAATCCAGAAGTAATAATTTTAATCTACAATTATTCATTATTAATAAACAATTCGTTCGAAACAATGCGCTGACTTAAATCTAGCGTAAAAAATCTGTAAAAGAAACAAAAATAGATTGAAACTAATTTCCCAAGTATCGTGAAAATTATTGCTTGCTTACTTTGATGACGGAGCGTGAACGGACCATCCAAAGTCTGCTAATTTAATATCTCCTTTAAAATCGAGCAACAAATTTTCGGGTTTAATGTCTCTGTGTATAACATGATTTTTGTGACAGTAGTGCAACGCGTCTGCTACTTGATACGTGTACTTTGCAGATCTGTATAAAAATATAGAAAAATAGAAAATCATGTCTTTAGAATTTTCTTAATTAGGTAATATTTCAGACGACTATTATACTTGATAGAAAACTAACATGGGGACGTTGAATCGCTTCTCAGGCTGACGTTGTAATTCTTTATAAAGTTCTCCATTCGCAGCAAATTCTAATACCAAATAGATCCGTTTAGAATCGTAAAACCATGTTAGTAGATGTAGTATATTTGGGTGTCTGAAATCAAAAGTTACAAGATATATTATCACCGATGGTTTAAGACGAGGAGACTAATGAGCTTGTTTAATTACTTCTAAAAGCATAAATATGATATTATAACGTACCTCAGATGTGATTGTATTTCAATTTCACGTAAAACTTGTTTTTCTACTCGTCCTTTAACAATCTCAGACTTATGCAATACCTTGAGGGCTACCATGTACCCCGTTCTTTTGTCTTTAGCTAGATAAACTCTCCCAAATTTACCGCGTCCCATTGGTGCTCCGATATCAAAATCATCTTTACACCATTTGAAACTGGAATAGAAATTTTTGAATCAACAACTTTTATAAAAATTTCTTTGAAATTAATAGAAAAAAAATAAAAAAATAGAAAAATAGAAAAATAGAAAAACGTTTATAATATTGAGAAAGCAAGCGTTAATCAACGCTTACTAAGTACAAGAATATTACGGTGAGCTAAGATATTCGATAATACGTGTGAAATTTCAGAAAAAAAATTGTTGAAATTTCTACATAAGTAAAAATTTTACAAATTGAACATTCTTTTTTTTTTTTAATTAATTAATTAATTACCCTTTCTCGCGGCTCTGAGTGTGTTCATGCATTGTTTGAATAATTTGATTAACACCATCTTTGTATTCTATGGGAATATCTTCAGCCATATTTCAGTCAACTTTCTGAAAAAATATATGAAAAAAAAATTAGTGATTAGATATGCGATGTTGTGTGATCACTAATTCAGCTCTCGTTGTCGTCAAAGAGTACGAGATTCCTAGATTTCAACGAATCTAATGGAAAAATTAATACGCAGTTGTGTTAGAGTTTTGAGCTGTGTTCCAAAACTTTACTCTAGTGATCCGAGTGTGTTGTATCTTTCTCTATTGTCATGGGTGAAGAAAGGATAAAGACATACTCGGATCACTAGAGTAAAGTTTTGGAACACAGCCTTGACTTGGATTTACGGAGTAAAATTAATACAGATTTGAAATAATATCGTTTATATTATAGAAGATTTAAATTATGATTAACGTTTATTAATCGAAACTCTTAAGGTTATTCGAAACGCTTTACTGCAAGACACGCGCGTAATTTGTTAAATTATACGGAACTGATATTTCTATATACTGAATTTATGAGACTCAGTTCTTCTCTGTTATACGTTTAAATTACAATGTGAATTCAATACCTATACCGTGATGAAGTAAGTTTTTAATTATAATGAATAGAGAAAAATTCATAAGCTGCGAAATCCCACGGTAACAAGAAACTCCATATACTTTTAACACAAAAATATTCAAATTGTCAAACACGCAACTGACAACACAGTGTATACAGTGAACGCAGCCAAACCTTAACTTTGTGTAGATAGCAGACTCACTCACGTTCACAATAGCAATAGATAAGGTAGACTAATGTCGACGAAAGTCTTGTTGCATGCACAGTCGGTAAAGAAGAACATCGCAATACTTTTTATTTATTTTTATTAAAATATCAATTTCGAATTATTCTAATGCGATTGGCCGAATTCTTTTTTTCTTTATTTTTAATTAGGTACTAATTTCATTCTAATTTTGTAATTTTACCCGAAAACAAATGAATTTCGTAAAGTATGATGAGGCAGGATAAATAAATTGATGTAGTTTATTTTTTATTGGTAAAAAAAAAAAAAAAAAAAAGAAAGAGAAATATCATTTCCATGTATTAATTATTAGGGTACAATTTTCGAGTTGCGAGTATTTATATAGGTATTGACTATATGTTAAAACTGATTCCTTCCACGACTGCCTTTCTGCCTACTTCTGCTGTCGTCAATACTGACATACGACTCTGAAAATAGAAATAAAAACAACAAATTATCAGACTTAATTTATAATATTTTTTTACTACTGGGTAAAAAATAGTGATTCAATTATTTCTGTATCATTGAAGTAACTGAGATATCCACTAATAAATTATAGACACGAATATTACTGGTCAGAAAAAAATAAAAAAATAAAAAATTAATAAAAGTTCTACCTTTGGTTTTGCTTCCTTTGTACTCATGTATCCTACGATCATTGATTTGGTTGAATGACTCCATAGCAAATCTCCAGTAAATTGTTGGGGAGAATATTTGATGGCAATAGTTCCGCCAAGTTTTTGGTCCAGACCTGTTAGAAAAGGTGATTCTGAAAAAGAAAGAAATGACCAAATTTATAACACTTATTAAGTTCATATCTCTAAAACTACTAATATACAAAGAGAAATCTAAAACAAAGAAATAAGAATTTAAGTCCATTGATTTAAGAATCTATACAATGTTATAAAAAATTTCTTTCCATCGCCATGTATTTTTATTACCAATAAAATCAGTCTTCATTATGTTATGGAGCGCAGTAGTTGGACAATTTGAACTAGAAATACCCTCAGCAATAGAGCGAGCTAGGGTTGTAGATATCAAATGTTCTCCACACCCCGAAGTACTAGTAGCTACTGAACAGTCTGGATAATTTGTACCATTGCGTGCCCATACTCCACAACCCCATACTGCAGCCTGTTAACATGAAAGAAAGAAAGAAAGAAAGAGAGTTTATTGAAATAGCGAGTAACTAATTGACGATAATTTCATTGAAATTAAATCACCTGCCCAACCCTGCCTGGATGTTTTAATATAATACCACCGCTAGAACAAGAAGATGCAACATTTCCATCCGCATCAACGCATATGGCACCAACTGTATCCATTTTTTTAGTAATTTTCTGCAAAAATAATTCTATTCATCATTAATATGTATACAGATAGATATATTGTTGAATAAATAGTGGCTAGAATTAGTCGGTTCACCTTTTGTACATCTTCACAATTGACAACTTTCCTTTTGTAATGTTTATAGATCTTCAAAGCTTTAACAGATATCAAATCTCCAGGCGGTATTGTCTCCAAGCCTCTTTCCTTACCCCATATTTGCGCCCCGTCACCAACTAAGAAACTATAACATTATTACTACATATTTACACTTGAGTCTAACTGTGTTATTCAATCTTGATATTTTATTAAGCAAAAAAATTCTGTATGATTTGTAGTAGTACAACATAATAAACCATGAAACTAATTTAGTTATAGATAAATATTAGCTTTATAATAATTTTCTAAATTAAACATTTGTCCAGTTATCTCAACCTGGGTAAAACTCTGCCGTATGTAAGATTGTTAGATTGTTGATTGCACAAAAGTTTGGCAGTTGATATTGGGTTCTTCAAACCACTAACAGCCCCGACTGCTCCGAACCGCAAAGTTGGACCATACATAACGCTCGCGTCACATTCAACTTTTCCATCGAATGTAAGATTAGAGCCATATCCAGCATTTGTTAACGGCGAATTTTCCAGTACAATGGTTGCCTCTACTACGGCGTCTAACACGTTTCCTCCTGATTTGAGAACGCTAGTTGCCTGAAAAATTTCGCATATTTTTATGTTCATTAGCTTTTTTTATTAGCTTATTTATTTATTCATATGACTAAGTAGGATAAATTTTCTATCACCTGTTTACACGCGACGCAGCAAAGCTTTTGATATTTTTCTCTCAGAGTAAGAGAGTGCTGTCCAGCGCCTGGAATTAATTTTACAAAATATGATTTGTTGAACATATAGTTCTGATTAGAACTGATTAAGACTAGATTTATGACCTAGAAATACTTTGCTTTCATAATAGTCCAGGAATTTTAGCACCGAAAATGGGTTCGCTCCGCAAAAAATCCTGATAATTGATTTTTCGATTGGATTATGTCAGAGGGTGTCCCCTAAGTGTAAAACCAAGTTTGTGTCGTCCGAAACCGCGAGCGTTAGCCGCTATCTTGAAAAACGCCTTTTTGCAAATATCTCGGAAACGGTGAGTTTTACGATAAAAATTGTAAGGACCTTTTTTGTAGAGGATAAAATTCTCTATATTTTTTATTCGAAAATTTTTTCTCTATTGTTAATATTTGCCGAGATATAGTCGATTAAAAAAAACCAAATTTTTGTTTTTGGAAAATATCTCGATAATTTGTGGAAACACGAAAAAAAAAATGTAAAAATTGGTTTGTTGGATCGACTATATCTCGGCAAATATTAACGATAGAGAAAAAAGTTTCGAATAAAAAATATAGGGAATTTTATCCTCTACAAAAAAGGTCCTTACAATTTTTAACGTAAAACTCACCGTTTCCGAGATATTTGCAAAAAGGCATTTTTCAAGATAGCGGCTAACGCTCGCGGTTTCGGACGACACAAACTTGGTTTCATACTTAAGGTGCTTTCCTAGGCAATTCCACCAGTCCTGAAAACATCGTGAAAAAATGTGATATTAAACGGAATATCTCTGCCTGGGCACCGAAATCAATGAAACAAAATACGTCGCGCAATTCTATGTGCGACTCCGAACATGTACAGCCCAAAAAATGTTCGTTTTGCGCGAAAATAGAGAAGATATCCATGAAAAACGTTTCTAAAACCGTTTTTCATGGATATCTTCTCTATTTTCGCGCAAAACGAACATTTTTTGGGCTGTACATGTTCGGAGTCGCACATAGAATTGCGCGACGTATTTTGTTTCATTGATTTCGGTGACCGGGCAGAGATATTCCGTTTAATAGCACCTTCTGCACGCGTTTATTACAATGTTGTGGATTGGGTAGGAAAGGCCCTTAAGGGACACTCTTTGACATAATCCAATCGTAAAATCAATTATCAGGATTTTTTGCGGAGCGAATGTCTAAAAATCCTGGACTATAATGTAAATGTAGATAATAATATAACGGTGTGTTAATCGTGCAGCACATGTTTTTGACAATGTTGTATAATAATTCTGACAGGTGTTTAACAATATTAAGATTCTTGTAGATTATTAATAAAATAAAATGATAAATAGATGAGACACACACTGCACTTACCTACGTGTACGGCGATTAAACCGTTTATAGAGCTATCCATATTGTCTATGATAATGTTGTTTGCAGCCATTCGTGAAAGTTCTTCTTATTATAAGTATATTAAGTATATGTAAGCGCAGTTCGAGAGAGAATTTTTGTAGCGCAAAATCGAAATACTGGAGTTCAACAGCTGATGCGAAATCACGTGGTATAGGGTACTATGGGTGTATTTGATTGGCCAATTTTAAAAGACATCTAACGGGTAAAATAGTATATTGAACAAAAAAAAAATAATAAAAATAACGTGGATTAATTAAAAAAAAAAAAAAATAAAAATAGTTTTTTCATCATAAAATATAGTTTAGATGATAAACATTATTTGACGAAAATATATTATAATACTACATGTATGTACCGTCCGAGGATATGGAATATGATGATAATATTATGTATGAGAATGTAGTGATATTATATGGGAACTAATAAAAAGTTTTATTGAAATTACTTTGAGACCTTATTTGTTAAAATAATTATTCAAAATATTGTTACAACATTACACAGAACCACTTATCACACGCACACGTCATTAGAAATCTTTGAGAAGTTTGAAAATAGGATGAAAATCAAATGGAAATTTCTCGATTTATTATTTTGAACTTACGGGGGCGCGGTTTTTTTTTTTTTTTTTTAAGTTTTTTTTTTTTTCAAATTTGCGCAGCTTATATCAACAATATTATCAGAACCATTGTTCCACTAGTAGGATAATAGTATATAGTAATCATAAAACTAAGGACGTCGGCATGTGAGCTATTTCCTATATATATATGATAGGTATTATTATATTTCAAGCAAATCTACGATATTATATGATTATAAATATATAAGTAATGGTAATATGTATTATGTACGACGATCAGCTGCGATGAATAAAAATAATATCATAATATATAGCGAGGATGATGATACATATAAAATAAATACGAATATATACCTACTCGCTTCCGAAATTAGATGATAATAATTATGATATGGTTAGATTTATTTGAAAAATTGTCATTATAAGAGATGAGAAACGGATTAGTATTTGAATACTACGATAATTAAATTAAAAATATATATATATATATATATATATATATATATATATATATAATAAATTACCTATTTCAAAAAGCTGATGCGCGAGTTATATATATATATATATATATAATGATATGATAATTAATAGAAATCGAAAAAATGTATCAAAAAGTTTTAAAGTTATGTATATATGCAGGATAATATAGGGGGCAGAATTCAAAAAATTTTTTTTTTCGTAGGACGCGCACAGACAAAGCATTATAGCTTTTACACGTAATTAATTAATTAATTAATTATACTGCAAAGATAATGTATTATAGTCAAATAAAATGAATTGATAATAAATATATATTAATATATATCGGCAAGCTCCCTAAGAATCGAATAAAATATCTGCGAGATTATTGTATATTATATTATATTATAATATAGAACTCGGTCTGTACGTATTCTTCTGCAGATTTGATAATCATCACATTCTCACCTTGTTTTATTGACGCAATAAAGCTACAAGCATTGTTTTTTTTTTTTTTTTTTTTTCTTTTCTTTTTGTTTGTTTTTTTTTTTTTTTTTTGTTTTTTTTTTTTTTTACGATTCGTTCTCAATCATATTTTGCGATCAGTATCATGGTATTCGTTTAACAATTTAATAATAAACTAACAATATAATTTATCCATAGATAATATCTATTTATCATTTGAAGTTTTTTTTTTTTTAATCATTTTTTTTTTTTTTTTTTCATTACAATATTTCATTAATAATAATTAATAGTACCTTTGTTCAAGATTGCGGATACATAAGTATAGTCAAACACGATTACATACACGTGTAGGGTAGGTAGGTAGGTAGGTAGGTGGGTAGGTAGAGTTCTGTGTCTATTTATATATATAGAGAGCACGAAGCAGAGAGAGAGAGAGAAAGAAAAAAAAAAAAAAAAGAAATACATACAATAATTATAATATAATTATTCATCGATTAAGACCTCGATAACAATTAATTAATTAATTAATAATAATTAATCATTATTCACCACGTAGTAATAATATAATTTATTTACAGAAATCTAAGTGGTGGATCAATTTTGTTGGGCGGTCTGCAAAAAAAAAAAAAAAAAATTAAAAAAAAAAGTTTAGAGAATGTATATAATAGCGATTAATTTTATTCGATTTTCTATTGCTTTTTTTTTTTTTTTTTTTTTTTTTTTTTGGGGAGAGTTAAAAGTTTGGGTAAGAGCTGAAAATAGTTATTCATTATTATTCTTTTCTTTTCTTTTCTTTTTTTCTATTTTTCATTATACTAATGGCATGATAATAAAATAACCATTGATATAGAAGTGTTATTATATTACATACATAAAAAAAAAAAAAAAAAAATAAATAAATAAAATAAACAGTATTGGCGATTAATAATTGATCATTAATCATTATATATCACATAACGCACATAATATAAGAGTTTCAATTATTAATAATATCAGCGTATATATACTATATATATAATATACATAATATAGTGTATGTATTAGACCGGTTCAAAAAAATGGACTATTCTTTTTTTTTTTTTCAATTTTCGCATTGAAATACTTTTGGAGGGGTGAAAAAAGATGTCTGTTAAAAGCGGAGCTCTTAATATTAAGATTTAGAGGTCGTTCATCGCGGATTTCTATTTTCCATTTGAATAGCATAGGAAATTTTTTTTTTTTTTTTTATATATAATTTTGTAGCTCACAAACCAATGAACAAATCCAAATGACTCAAACATATTTTTATAGGAAATTGAGCACTCTACAAAAAGCTTCTCTTATCATTTTTTGATAAATTGACTCCTTCCAAAGTTATTCAAGCTCAAATTTCAATTTATAGTTGGGGTAAACTATTTTTTTTTTGTGATTTTTTTTTCCACAATGATAGATACATTTTTTAGAGTGTTCAATCCCCTATCAAAATATGTAAGAGTCATTTGGATTTGTTCATTGGTTTGTGAGCTACGAAATTCTGAAGAAAAAAAAAATAAAATTCCTATACTATTTATAATATAAATCTTAATATTAAGAGCTCCGCTTTTAACAGGCATCTTTTTTCACCCCTCCAAAAGTATTTCAATGCGAAAATTGAAAAAAAAAAAAAAGAATATATAATAGTCGATTTTTTTGAACCGGTCTAATATGTATATTTATATATCGCACATAAAATAATATAATATATTTTTTTCTATAATTTATTTCAGGCAAGTAAAACGCGAGCTGCTGCAAAATTATAATAACTTATATATAGTATTGAATAAAAATAATGACAGTATTAATATAAGAGAATCAGTTTCATTTACCTATGGTATTATGCATAATAGAATTTAATAACTATATATATATATTATAGTATGTAGCATTAAATTGGCATGGTTTTTTTTTTCCCCCTTTACTTTTCTTTTTTTTTTTTTTAAATAAATATTCAAAGGTTTTTATCTCTTTTTCTTTCTTTTTCTTAAATAGTCTTTCAAGTAATACATAATACATATTATTATTACGTATAGGTAATTTGATATTGCACAAATTTACAACCCTTTGTCAGCTTGTTATTCTTTTTTTTTGTTTTTTTTTTTTTTGTTTGTTTGTTTGTTTGTTTGTTTAGGTAACAAATCCTTTGTCATATATTTTCAGACTATCGGATTCGGATCAGCATTTTCCGTGCTTAAATAATAATAATAATAATTATATTCGTATAATATTATAGTCACAAATTTAATTTTTCAATTTTTTAATTTTTAATCTTTAACATAAATAATAAATAATAATTTTTTCTTACAGATATTAAAAGTAGCATGAAAATAATATTATTATTTTTTTTTTTCTTCTTCTTCTTCTTCTTCTTTTTCATTTCATTTTATTTTATTTATTTATGTATTTTATATATTTTTTTTTCTCTTTTTTCTTGCTAAGACGGCTTTTTTTTCTTCTTTTATATTAATGGAGTATTCGACTTTTGTTTTCTGTATTTTTTTTTTTTTTTTTTTTTTTTTACTTTTTTTTATTTCCATGGGGATATGTAGTTAGTCGCGTTATGAATTTTTTTTTTTTTTTTAATAGAGACTTATTATTTAATTGGTTATTATTATTATTATTATTATTATTATTATTATTATTTTTAATAATTAGCGAGAAAGATATACTTCGATGGCTCATGGGAATTGCATAAAAAAATAATTATCTGTTTAAAATCAAGATAATTGACACTTTTGGAGAGAAAAAAAAAAAAAAAAAAAAAAATAATAAAAATGCTTGTAATAAAATAATTAACTTTCAGAAGTTGGGATCATATTATTATACTATATTATGAAACTGCAATTTTTCAAATTGCTGCTCTAACTTCTTCTGTTGCTTTTGGTTTTTTTTTTTCTTATTATTCTTCTTCTTATCTTATACATACATATGTTATATTATTACGTATGGGACCAATCGTTGTCTGTAAAATTTTTACTAGTATATTTATGTATCAGCTTATAATTTATTATGCAATCAATTTTCTTAAATTGACTAGTTTTTAATAATCATTTTTTTTTTTTTTTTTTTGCTTTGATTGCTTTGATTATTAAAATGAATTTGATTGCTTACATTATATAATTATATATATAGTATAGTTTATAATAATTATTATAATAATAATAATAAATTGATCTTGCTACAAGAAAAGTTAATTTTCATACACTTTTGAGTCCTTAATATTGTTTATATATAATATTTATAGGTAGTATTTATACGAATCTTTTTTTTTTTTTTTTTTTTTGCTATAGAAAGCAGATAGACAATTTTTGGTTTGAGAAAGCGAGATCAGTAAAGTTCCGAGAGAAAGTTTTTTTTTTTTTTTAGGAAAAGCATAAATATCTTGATGAATTTTCAAACGACTATTTTCACAGTCTCACACACTATATGGCATAATAATAATAATAATAATAATAATAATAATAATAATAATAATAATAATAATAATAATAAATGAACAGTATTTCATACTATAATAATTCTCCTCGGTATAATGCATATGCATATTTATAATCATATTATGTGAACTGTGATAAACGTCTAGAGTAGTTAAGTAGTATAAAAACGAAAAAATTCATTTAGAGATTTATAAATCATTTAATTTAATATAAATAGCGTAATAGTATTTATAAAACGAAAACGAAAAAAAAAAAAAAAAAAATTTTTTTTTATAGAGATTCAGATATATCTCTGGTTCACAGCACTCAGTATGACCAGATTCTGTACGATTATTCTTACTATATTCCATCATATTATAATAAGTTCTGACCCAAACTTTTACTGCACTATCTAAGAACCGTTTAATTTCAATGACTTTTATTTTTTATTTATTATTTTATTTTATTCATTTTTTTTTTTTTTTTTTTCTTAACGGTGGGTTTGCCGAGACTAGTACACACTCGTCCAGGTTCGATAAACTATTCTATAAATTGTCTTCTACGAGACCTTATCCCATTTATTATTATTTATATACTGGGGCGGGGGGGTCTAATAAGAGTATAAAGCCAAGTGTGACAGATACCAGATTCAAATTATTATGGAACTAGCTACCATGCGCGTGTCCACTAGCTGACAAAAACTTTACACATATACGTATGTAAATTCCAAACTATATTATTTTCATGTGACAGAGCTTTTTTACCCTACTATTTATCCAATGGTCTTTTTTTTTTTTTTTTTTTTTTTTTTTTTTTTAGTTATAATAATATTTTAGAACCGTTATTGGTTTCATTAATATTCATAATATAATTATCCGAATAAGGGCACCTGTAAGAAAGGTACTTATAGTGTAATTTTTTTTTTTTACTTTTTTTTTCTTTTTTTTTTTTTTTTTGTATAATACAATAATACGATCTGTTTCATTTATTTTCTCACTTCTTCTTCTCTTTTTTTCATTCTATGATTTCTATCACTCTTTGCATTTTTATACTCTTCGGATACTCACAGACAGGCCACAGGCCCAGTGTGGATTAAGTATGCGATATGAAGAATGTACCAACATGCAATTCTTCATATAACACTGTCCGTTCGCACCCTCAGACAGTGGACTCTTATTCAGTGTATCAATCGTTTAAATTAAAGTGGAAATATGTACAATGTGCACTGATCTACTACGTCCTCTGTTCGTGCAGTAAAAATTTTGCACGATTAATTTTTAGCTACTTATTAGGCAGAAATAGGTATAATAGAATTTTTTTTTCTATATGGAAAGAAAATTTCTAAGCCTTGTCTAGATCAAATACGTAATAGTTTACCATTCGATATATATATTATAAGATTTATAAGTATACATGCTGAATTGTGAATTCACTAAAACATTATTGAGTTATAATAATTAATTATTCGAAATTGAAATAATTTAAAATTAATCTACATCTGTACAGTTGAATAAACTGTTAAGAGTTGTAAAAATATTGAATAAAAAAATTCAATTTAGGTCCTATCAGTGTGGTTTTTCTTTGATTATTATTATTATTATTATTATTATTATTATTATTGTTATTATTATTATTATTATTATTATTCCAATACTAAATATTTCATAATATATCTCACACCACAGTGGACCTATGAATATACACAAATTTAAAAATAGCTGCCACATAGTAGTACTGGAGAATCAGTATTCACCGATACATCATATATACACATTTCCAATTTGTGGAATTGCACATAAATCAACATTTTTGTACTAGCTAGAAAGCTGTCTAGGACTGACTGCGCGAGTCAGATTGACTATGAGCCAATTATGCATAATATAATATAACATATTCACCGCTATTTATACACTGAAAAGAGGTTCACATACAGTTGTATTCAAAATACTAAAATTCTTCAGAATTTTTCTTCATCAAGATTTGAAAGATAAATTTTTTTTTTTTTTTCATTTACCTTCCCAAAGAAAAAAAAAAAAAAAAAAAAATAATACTAACGACGTTTAGTAACTCCGAATGCGACGCGATTGAGACAACCTTTTTTTCAAATACCTTAAGATTACGCATATGACAAATCACACTTCGTGTCATGTCATGTGTAATCTAATAAACATTTTCAATTAAACATTTTTTTTCTTCACATCAAAGTGAATTTTCCCCCTCGCTATAAATGTTCTTCGGAGCCGTGTGACTGGTATACCGTCAACTGCTAGAATATCTGTAGGCTTTTTATAATCTAAAAAGGTATCACATTCCTGGTTGACCGTGGGTACAACATTGCCATTCTTGATGTACGTGAGAAATTCTCAATTATTCCCATTTATCCTCACGACTTTCTGCTGGCTACCGTCGTATCTGGTACAGGCCTGAACCTACGGCACCTAAAACATTAAAGATTGAAAAATTTCATTAATAAACTAAGTCTTTATAAAAATTATTCATTTTTCAATTTAACAATCTTCAAAATATTTCAACTTCATTTCTACAGCTAAAAAATTATTTGTACACAATATGATTCAGAATATGAATTTTTTTTTTAAATCAAGATTACTTGAATTTCTCCCTTGAAATAACTTCATTTGAATATTATTCTCATCTGTAAAAATATATTGATAAAATTTCACGATTTACTCAAACTGTATTAAAAAAAAAAAAAAAAAAAAAATTAGGATAAAAAGTTCGAAAGAAAAAGCGTTCATGAAAAGAATAAGTATGATTTTTTTCATATGTTCAGGAAACTGGGAAAATACTGAGGTAGAAAGAAATGACAAACAGGATTGATACACAGAATGATTTGACGTATCGTTCAATACTCATTTTCCCGCTCTGAGGAATAAAACTAAAATCAAGATTTGCACTCCCGATATTAATAGAGAAGCGCTATATTGTTCAAATTTCATTTGATCGTCTGTATTATTGTGCGATAAATCATTCTGCGTATCAAACCCATGAAAATTTCATTATTTTAATAAATTTTTACAATACAAGAATTTGTATGAGTAACATGATGATATTTACATATTATTATTTCGTTTAGTTTTAGTGAAATGTTTAAAGAAAACAATTCAAGCCAAAGAAGAGAAAAAAAAAAAAAAAAGAAAAAGAAAAGAAAGAAAAAATACGACGTCAACTTACAAGCTATTATTAACCATGTATTATTAGAGATACACACAAAGTGTTTTTTCTCTTGTAGATTGCGACGCAAAGTGTTTACATTCACAGAAATAAGAAAGAAAAAAAAAAAAAAAAAAAAGTAAAGAAACAATTTATTATCTTTATTCTTACGAAATTTCATTCAACTCTGAAAACCCTTGTCTCTTCATTTGAGTTCACATCATGCAATAGATATTGACAATTTGTACAATGCTTCTCCGAGTTTCAGGAGGGTTTTACTACTTAGAAAAAAAAAAGTACTGTATATTACGGTGTGCCAAAAAAAAAAAAAAAATTCAACCGCGCATCAAAAATTTCGGTAGAGCATCTCAAATAGAACGTCTCAGCCAAATATGGGCTCTTAATATTGATATTTAGAACTGCCTATTTTAGTAACTATAAAATTAGTAAGTGAAATTAGTAACGAAATTAAGCAGTTCTAAATATCAATATTAAAAGCTCATATTTGGCTGAGATATTCTATTTGAGATGCTCTACCGGAATGTTGATGTGCGTTTGGATTTTTTTTTTTTTTTTTTTTGGCACACCCTACTGTATATAAAACATTTCTGATTCTAAATGTGTGAGATAATATGTATACTACGAGCGCTTAAATGTAGAGCTAGAAGAAGGAGTGTCTAGAAGATATAGCTTAAGTTGTTTTGTATAATAGATACAAGGAATCTGGCTATAGAGTCATATATTGTTCTTTAATAATTAGGTAAGTCAGTAAATGTGTAAAGTATAAGTCGTTATATAGTTATTTGAATTACTTCATACCTAGCGTTATTCTCAGCCACATGAGGAGGCAGCGAGGTAGGTGGTGGCGGTGGCTGAGCATTTGGTGGTCCACTACTATCGGATTCATTATCACTGCTTTCTTCGCTTCGTTTTCCACCTTCCCCTAGTAAATATGATGGTACACCCCTAGCATATAGTGGCATATATGGTAATAACTCAGATATTGGTCTGGGTCTACGTTGAGGTCTTTGGAAGTGAAGATTTAGTTGACTAGCGTCGGTAACGTATTTTTCGCTTTGTCTACGACGACGAAGTGCGGGTGTACAACCAGTCAAATTTTCTTCTTCTGTTGAACTTGCCGATGTTAATGGCGGCGGTGGTGGTCGTGCGTCGGGCAGTGTTACGCAACGTCGAAGTGCGGGTGCTTCTGCAGGTACTGTCAATGGTTTACCTTTGTTTGCTAAAATTTGCTGTAGTTAATAAAGCTAAGAAGCTAATTAATAAACAAAAAAAACGTTTTTTTTTTTTTTCTTTCTTTTATTGCAACTTAAAAAAAAATAATAATCATTCATTTGCACTAATTAAGGTGAAAAATTCTCATGTGTGATTTCTTATGCAATTTGATACTTATAATACATGTTTTGTTCTCTTTTTTTTTTCAGTTCCGTAGGATGATGATAAATACATACAACAATAAATAAAAACCCTTCAAACTAGGAAAAAAATGTTTTCGGTACTCTAAATCGTTAACATCAATTTATGTATAAACAAATATTTCAACAACTCACCGGTATTGTCTTTTTCTTTATGTTGACCGCTAAGAGCAGATGACTTGTCTAGATCATTTCCAGTCTTCGGAGTATTTGATGTATTATTTGTCTCTGGTGTAGATTCTGATAAAGAACATCGTGGACTTTTAACTGGGACTGGTATCTTGCTGTGTGTACTGTGTGGTCTGCTTGGGATTTCCTTTTCTTTTTCCTTCTCCTTTTCCTTTTCTTTTTCCTCTTCTCTTTCCTTCCTTTTTTCTTTTTCTTTGTCCTTTTCCTTCTTCTTCTCCTTTTGTGTCTCCTTTTCTTTTTCTTTTTCCTTCTCTATTTCTTTTTCTTTCTCTTTCTCTCTCTCTTTCTCTTTTTCTATTTCTTTAACTTTTTCTTTCTCTATCTCTTTTTCTTTCTCTTTCTCTTTTTCCTTGTCTTTGTTTTCTTTCGGTTCTCGAACCGAAACAGCATTGGGTGAATTATTTGATGTAGTAGCTGCGGAAGGGCCTCCGTTTGAGACGTTATTAACAGCTGCATGGTTCTCCGTTGCATCAAAATATACAGACTGATCTTCAGGACCTGGATTTGGACTGGCTGGACTACCGACTGTACCGTTAGTCAATTTTTCTACAGAAAAAACAATAATTAAACAATTTTTAATAACAGTATTAGAACAAAGCGTACATATTTCTATATGAATAAGACAATACGATTAATTTTATGAATCGGTAAACACAACACTCTCTTATAGAGAGTAAGAAAGCTATGATGCTTTCTGTAGGGCCGAATATGGATAGATGCTTATGACTCATTTTCAATATCACAAGACTGTGCTCCTAAATTCCAAAGCCAAAATTTTGATGAATCTATACTTTAGAAATATCGATTAATTCACTGACTCTGCAACGGTTCCTTGTCGACTCTGGTCTGTACGATTGTTGCCCCTCCTGTTGCATCGACAACTCTAATTTCAAGTCTTCCAGCAACGGCTTGTTCCTCGTCATCTCCCGCCGGTGTAGTCGGTACTGTGTTTGGTGGTGAAAATGCAACCGCTGGTACACTAGCTCTCCTAGTTGGCAAAGGTTCCCTTGGATCATCACGTCGCGTTGCAATATTCCTCATAACGTCAACCTCGTACAATAGATCGTCGAAAGCTGCTTGTTGAACCTGTGGAGAATAGAGTTGTTAAAAAATGAACATGACCGATAATAAATTAATTAATCGATGGGAAATGATGAATGAAAAAAATATTTATTTCATCTTTTACAAACCAGAGGTGCTTCCAAGTCATAACGAATGTTGGAAGCCATCACCGGCATGCTCCAAGCACGGGGCAATCCTCCTTGAAGTTCTGGGTATTTTTCAATACCTGCGATGTTTAGACATCTGTGAGGTACTGGAGGACGTGGTGAATCTTCGCTGATTCTTGATAAAGCGGCTTGACCAGCTGGGGCAAGTTGTTGTTGTGTCGATGCCGGCGCTATAGATACTGCCGGAGTTGCAAGTATTTTCGTTTCCTGAGATACTAGTGTTGTTGTCACAGTAGCTACAGCTTCGCTACCAACTGTGGACTGGATATTTGTCTTCTTACTCGACCAATCAGTTTATAATTTTGACAAATGGGTTTCAGTAAATACAGTAAACGATTATTTCAAAGCTTTGGAAATCTGGCCTAATATTGTTATTAGATTACTACGATAAGTTGAGTTTAAAATTGTAAACCTACTTTTTGTTTCTGGCAACTAGGCGTAATGATATTAATGATATTACACCTTTGTGTAACGTGTTATAATATATTTCACTTTCATAGTGATACAAATATCTATTGCAAGATTAATACAGCAAATTACAGCTGCCCGGGTTTTATAATCAGAAGAAGTCTAAAGTTCAGCTTTATAACTTTTGATAATAGGTATTTTTTTTTTTTTTTTAAATTGTTCTCATACAGTTTTTATATTTCATAAATTATTTGATCATATCGAACAAGCTGCTCGTTCGGAAAATGTATGTATATATATATAGTATAATGTTTAAAGTGATTCAAGAAGTATAAGACTGATTTCATAGCACGTAGCATTTATTTGACTCTATCTCATTACGGAATCAAATTATTATCATTGCACTTGGTGTAGAGCTTTACTTTAATCTAAAATATCTACCTACTCTACTCTTAGCTCGATACTCTATCATGAGATCGCCTATCTATTATTAACGGTAAGTTAAACTGTAACTCAATCACAATAAGTATATATGAATATTCCAAATGTAACGTATACCTAATATTGTTACACGCGCGATTTTTACCTCTCTAAAATAAACTAAAATTCTCTAAAGCTACCAGCTAAATCTTTCCTAATAAGATGCTATTGATAAGAATCTGGTTAATTCTTTAAGCACCGATGATTGTACTGATAACAATGCTTGATTTTAACGTAGCAGTCTATCGTTTAATACACGCAATATTATTATCAATAGCTGATTAACAAATGTTCAGACTGATTCAGAGGCAATATCAGTTTCATTGATATTGCATTCACGATTTGAAGACTTAAAAACTTAAAATAAAAATAATTAAAGAACACAAACCAAGGAGATCTACAAATTAGTCTACTGAATTTATGAAATTTCTGGCAGAAAATTGTACTACTGAAGTATAAAAGAGGGTCTTCATTATCTGTACTAAACGAAAACGAATGCTTGGATAAGAAAAAAAAAAAGGAAATAGTTGAACTACCTATTTGGCGAAACGATATAGCTAATAATACTCTTAAAAATTTCGAATCTATATTGTTGGATAGGTAATTTTAAAAACGAAAACAAATTACGAGAAGCCTAAGGCAATGCGAACATCTAAAGCTTAAGCGTTGGTAGTCAGGACGTGGGTTGGCAGAAGATCGGCAGATGATAGGTGGCAAGTGAGGGTCTCGATACAGGCCAGACGTGGCTAGAATATCAAATATCGACAAATGTGAATAATCATATTTTATAATGATACGCTTCGTATACGATCGATAAAATGTTAGTTGAGAATATCGTCGTAAAAAAAAAAATACAAACTGATGATCTAGAACCAACACATCGTATACTCTGATGTTATTCTCAAAAGCAATAGTCAAATTCTCTGTAAATTTAATCAACAGATTTAAAAGATTAAAGTTATTAGATCTGTTCAATCGTTCAAGTATTGATAGCTCTCCTTGCCTTTGCCAAAGTTGTTTCTCTGAAAATTATTGCTTGATAATAATTAAGCAGTTAAAAAATGAAAAAAATTTCAAAGTCTTATTGCAAATACTGTTAGATTCTACTCGCGTCTGACCTTTGTTGGTAAAAAAACTAACTAACTAAGATTTATATACCTGTGGAACTAAGGACGGTGGATTGGCGCCCCTATGCTCAGGGCTCTGTAGATTTTCTCCTTTCCATTCATTGTCAGTTTCTTCGGAATCATCGAATTGTGATTTCCATTGTGAAGCGAGCGTTAAACCTCCTCCGCCTCTCGTCACTTGCTGTAAAGCAGAAACATTATCGTCGTCTATTTGCGCAAATTGTGTTATTGAACAATCACGAGCAGCCGCACGACCCCCTCTATTTGATTGTCTTCCATCTGTTCGTCTTCTCGGCTCTCTTCGTAAAGGTTCTCTCTGCTCAGTCACCTAAAATAACATCCAATTATATTCCTCTCTTTTATTCGGACAAAGATGTATAAAAAAAAAAAAAAAAAAAATCGCATTGATTAATTAAGCTGCGATTAATACTGGACTTACGGGACTTTGGTTTCCCACTTGTTTAGCGTTTGTTCCATCGTACGAACAATACGAGGCATCGACTTCGGTCTGTATTCTAGGAGTAGAGGCATCGCCAGGTGCAGTCTCAGTAGTACCCTGATTCATAAGCTCTTGAACCTGTACTCTTAAACATGCGAAAGTAGCACCACTTGCAGATTTGCGAAGAGGAGTGGAAGTATTGGCAACATTTTTTGGGCGAGGAACTTCGGAAGCGGAACGAGCAGATGTCATCAACGCATCTCCTTCGTTATCCACTTGTTTTTCAGCAGGTGTTGCCTGTGTTTGTGGCTCAACTGCCATTGAAACTGCTCGTCTCTTCCATATTGAGCCTTTAAAATTATTAACAAATTTTCAAATTTAGGCATCGAAGATTTATGAGAGTGCTCAAAGAAGCAAGAAGCGGTAGGTAGCAGCTTTGTAATGTACAAACTACTACCAGAAATTGTTCATTCTCAAACTATTGTGATTCGTAAAATTTCAAAGTGGTTTAATATATCTTTGATATACATAAATGAGCCAACGAAGGAAATTGATCTTTAAGACGATTGAATCATAAATTATTATTTCATCCAATTACCAAACTAATGGTAGACATTAATAGTAGGCACAGTTTGGTATCGTTAAGAAGTATTGATCAGATATCTGACGGAGGCAATAGCATGCTTACTGGCCATTACTAGCTCTTGTACCTGTCCCCAATATTTGTCACATTGAATTTAAGATAGGACGTTCGTGTCGGTTGACTAGGTTTTCAATAAATCCAATATAATTGAGTAAATGTTAGAGGTGAATATTTCTAATCCATTTTTGTCGTCGTTGTTGTTTTGTAATCAAAATAAGAAAGATGTATGAAAATTTTCATGAAAAATCTCCGCTATGAAGATAAAACGAATATCTGGTCAATGTGAAAGAGCGATATTCACCTTGTATTGGAGACGTAACAGCTGGCTGCTGCGCATCTTGTTGATGCGTGTTGTCTGTGACCGGTATCGTAGCGTTGCAATTTTTATCTCGAATACCTAGATTGCTTAGAGCCGGAATTAACGAGACTGTGGATTCCTCGATTCCTCGTTGTCGTATCTTTCTGTACACGCCTTCATAGTCAAATTGAGCCTGATGGAGAAAAAATGAAACGATAAATAACGACTCGTTGAAGATATGAGGTGAAAAACTAAACAATAACAGCCCGAACTTACATCCAGTTCCTTTCTGTTATCCGGCTCCATGTTTTCTTGATTATTTGTATCAAGATTTGGTGTTGTTGGTGGCTGATTAGTTGTGGTTGCGGTAGTCGGAGCTGGCGGTATTGTGGCAGTAGGTAAAGATCTGGTAGATGGTAAATTTTCATCAGCTATCACAGGTTTTTCCCAATCGTAAGGATCCTTTTCTTTTACGCCTCTTCGCTTCATACAACGTTCGAACAGACCAGCTAGCATTGAATAGTTTGGTTTGTCTACATATTCCAGACTCTGTAAGAAACGTTTAGATTATCTGTTAAAATATTTAGGATAAGCGTTGTGTCCTTCGCAAGTTAACATTCACGGTCAAACGTATTCTACGCTGCGCCTAAATATTTCGCTAAATTCTTGGCATAACGTTTCATCTTCGTACATTCGGTCGAACGTAAGTTTTGCTAAGTCTAGAAAGTGGAGCATTTCAATGATTTGGAACAGGATCTTACTATTACAGGATTACTATTTTTAAATAGAAAATTGCCCACTTTCTAGTCCACTTCAATAACATTTAAAGACGACAGTTTTAAAGGGACCTTGGCCTATTTCATTAAGAGCGCAGTTTGAACATAGGCCAAATTTTCTATGACACATGCACACGGCCCATTCATAACTACCTAGTTGTGACGAAGACTGGCAGATAGAGTAAGTGAAAAAGAGATCGTTACAGGATTTTTTTTTTATTGATTGATGATACCGAAACAGAATCGCCTATGACGAGTTTGTATTTCATTATATTGCATTAAGATGCGAAGATGTTGACGAACTATTATGAAAAATGAGAGTATAGGTATTTTTGTAAAAAGTATTTACCAGTATCGAGTGCGAGCGGCGCATTCTATTCTATTTCTTTGCAATATCTATATCTAGTTATTTGCAATGATGAAAGTAGTCCGATTTTTCGTAATACACCTAGAGCTTTGTAACTGTTTATTTAAAAACTCTCTCTCGTCTCTATGTCTTAAATACCCTAGTGACCTAAAATTATTTTTAATATATTTGGATAGAAGCCAGTACTAATTTGAATTCGTAAAAAGTCATCCTGAACACAGTACAAAAGAAAAAAAGCAATTTACGTTAATTGCTAGTTTAAAACGTTCAGAGTAATATTGATACAGAGTCTGAGAAGCACGGGTAATACATAACAGCATACAACTAAATTTTCAAATTTTCAATAATCATTGAAACAGAGATGCAATCATTAATTAAAACAATTTGATTAGCATGAATTCATAAATTTAAACTATTATTTCGCCCACTTTAACATCATGATAAATATTGAATAATACCTGGATGTGTTCCAAGAAGACACGAAGATCAGAAGGAAGGTGTTTGAGCAGTAGACGATGGTCGTATTTTTCTTTCATAAGACCCACCTGATTTCAAAATATATAAATTATTCAACGATAGCAAACGAGGTTTTATGAGTATAATAATAATAATAATAATAATCAATAGATAATATGAGGATAAGACAAAATACCTGTTCTTTGTCTTTGATTTTACGCCAGGGTAGTTGTCCGTTGACAAATTCAACGAGCATATAAAAAAGTGACCACAAATCGTCGTGCCTTCCCATCTCCTTGTTTCTATGGGCATTGACGGAAGCATATCTAACAGTTCCCCTGAATCCGGCTGCCACGCGCGGCGCTCGAACTTCCCCTGTACCAGTTGTGAATTGTCGGGCCAAACCAAAGTCCAACATGTATACCCGTCTCGAAGTGTAAGGAAGACGGCCAATTGAAAAATTTGACTGTAGATATTAAGGAATAATTATTTTCAATATCAAGTATAGAGTCTCAATGCGCGTAAGTTAAGAATGTTGAAGTAGTGGTAGTAGTTGAATAAAGTCTTTATATCAATTTCTAGTTATTTTCAAGTTATACTATCATTTATACATTTTAAAATGGACTGAAATCTCCTTATAGTGAGTGAGTGGTAATTGATTTGGCATTAGACCAATGACGAGTGTTGAAATATCCGACCTATGCACATTGCGAACTGAATCGCATGCGGTTTGGTTGTGCGTGAATAACATTTTGCAATGTAACATGATTTCATGATTAGTGACATCGTTGTATGCTTGCCAAATTAGCATATTACTTATTACGGCTGTGTCATCCCTTGATTACACATGCTTAAGTATTCGTTTGCTTTTCAACAAGTTTGATATAACACGACCGTTACTAAGGGTTTGAGAATTATATTGCTATTCATGAGTATAGAAGTATTAAAAATGGAAGAATATATAATATAATAACTGTAAAGTCTGATAATAATCGATGCAGTTGATGATATACAGTCATATTCAATGCATGTCAGTCCTTATCTGCTACACGCGACAATTTTTGTGGAGGGAGAGAAGGAAAAAAAAAAGAAAGAAAAAAAAAAAAAAAACTCTACATGAGAATGACAACACTTGACAAGCCTTGAATGCCTATAATAATCTCTGAAACAATCTTATGAGAATATGATGATCTGATTCATTTAATTTATCCTCTTTGTTCTATTGACAAAGCATCGTATTATCCTAGTATATTTATGTTCCCATGTCTCAGCCTGGCATAAAGTTACAAGATAATTGTATATTTAATTAAAACTAGTAAATGAGAAAAAATATTATTATATTGCGCAATCCAAAGTATGAAGAGAGAGACACGTTTTACTCGCATTGATTAACGAATGATTAAATTAACAACAAATAACATTAAGCATATATACATACAGAAGCAGGAAATTATTCAATTGAATGATAATGATAATGACAATAACTTACTGGTTTAATGTCTCTGTGTAGGAAGCCCACTTGATGAATACTCTCAATAGCCTTTAGTATCTGAAGTCCCAATCGCAATGTTGTGGAAAGTGAAAATGCACCCCTAGGCTGCGCCCTACGTAATTCGGCTAAGTTTCTTCCTTGCAATTGCATAACGACGTAATTAAATCTATCATTACGACCACAGCCTATGAATCTACAAACGTGTTCTCTGCCTGAAATGAAAATAAATGAAAAATAATAGGGATTAATATTATTATTCTGTATAATAATAGAATGCGAAGTATTATAAATATGAAACTTTGAATGTATAATAGAAATTTTGTTATTTCATTCATTATTAACATTATATGTATTCATTTATTCTCTATTTTCTTTATTGTTGTTGTTTCTTTTGGGCATATTATTATTATTATTATTTTTTTTTTTTTTTCTTCTTAACACAAATTGCGTCAAGTTGTGTAAGTTACCTTGTAACTTTTTAAGAACAGCCACTTCCATTTTAAGAACTTGCTTTGGCTGTCGTGCTGATTCTACTTTCAGGGCAACTTGTTCCTTCGTGACCAAATCTAGACCCTCGTAGATTTCACCAAACCCACCACCACCTATTTTCCTCAACTGTTTAAGGAAATAGAAAAATACAAACGCATCACAAAGTGTATTAGAAAAAAAAAAAAGAAAAAAACAAAAAAAAAAAAAAAAAAAAAAAACATTCTATTTCTACTATTACTGTTACAAAATATCTAATCATTTTTCTACCACTATTATTTTACTGCCAAAAATGGTATTGTGCAAATAGCAATGAAACACAATTTCATAAATCTAGAAAATATTTTCATCCGTGTCTATGATATAAAAAAAAAAAAAAAAATCGTGTTTCCTAGCAGTTGTGTGAATAGATTTAGCATGGTATTGAATTTGTGCATTAGATAATACAAGGAATAGATTTGAAATTCATTCTATAGGTAATTCTTTAATGGTAGCCGAAATTTGTAGTATGATGATTGAACACTTGTATATCCAGAAGAGACAAAGGGGTCTAAATCAATTACAAGAATGTCATTTGACCTACATACATGCCAAGCAGTGTGTCTTCCAAGGTCAAGACTCTTTAGTAAAAGAATTGGAAAATTGCCTAACTAAACTCTATATACCACTAAAGATTTTTACATACTCTTATAGCATGTTTTTTTGTAAAAATACAATAAAGACAAACTTGACTATATTTATAAGATAGTATAGTAATGCTATTATTAATTACGTGCGATTAAACATGACGTGATATAACAATGTAGGTATATACCTTCGTATTTTGATATAACAATGAGGAAATGAGATTAGATACTAAACTAAACAGCTGAATAAAATTTCAACCATATATCTTTTTTTTTTCCTTTCTTTCTTTCTTTTTTTTTTTTTTATTATATAAATGAGAAAAATGTTGTAAATTTTCAAATTAAATTGAAAGTGAAATTTAATGAATCATTTAAGGTTTCACAAGACAAATACATACAAAAGGTTGATATAACATTGAGGGAAACCAGATGAAATCAGATCAGACGTGATTCATCATAGTTTAAATATTTATACAAGTGGTTTGACAGAGAGTGAGAAAATAGAAAAAAAAATTTTTTACGAAATTTTTTATCAATTGTCATGGGATTTTGAAATATAAGAAAAAAAAAAAAAAAAGAAGCAAGGTGTAGCCATAGATAAATAAGTGATAACCATAAGAGTATGTAGGTGTACTCACAACTTTCCATCGTTCTTTGACCACATGGCCTGGCTGCAACAAATCCACACTAGTCATGGTGATGTTGTTGTTCTGATCTGTACTCTCGTCGCCTACATGCCTTAACACCAGTTTACCAGGGTGATTTGGATGCCTGTAAAATTGTATGAAATATATATGATAATTGTGAATCGAATAAATCAGATGTTATCGTTGTCGATTAAAGTAAAATCGGGAATTAAGGGTCATCAAATATTTACTACCAGGGTTAAATAGACACGCCCTACAACCCACACACTAAGGTTTCAACTTAAAAGTCATACGGTAAAATTGGTCAATACGCGCCCCGCGCTAGGCAGCCATGATTGCGTGCAAGCAAAGGGTGCAGCCAGCACAAGGGGTGCCGTTTTTTTTTTTTTTTCTTTTTTTTTTTTTTTCTTCTTCTTCTTCTTCTTCTACCCCTTCTACCGCGCCGCCGCCGCGCCCGGCGACAGCAGAGCAGATGAGAAGCAGACAGAGAAATGATAGACTAGATATATCCGCGAAAAGAAATTAACGAATGATAAGAGTTATTGGATTTTATAATAACACTTAACGATTTATATATTATGAGGACACGAAAGAACGCTGGTGCGAGTTATTAATATATATTTCTTCCGCGCCCCCCCGCTAGTAGTACACTGATCCAAATATAATGACATTTTATTTTTACTATCAATGTCGTCTGCTAGGTGCTGACGGCGGGTATCTCAACAATCTAGTTTGTTGAGTTTCGAGTGTTTAAATAATTTCACGACAATGGTAACGATAACGATAAATTTTCTATACACTTTTTAAAACAACGACAATTAAATTCTTCTTTTTAAACTTATTGACGTAAATTTTTTTTCTTTCTTTTACGACACGTAATAAATACTCACAAGTATCACACGGAAATCCGTATAATGCCGATTTTACGGCCATTTTCTTTCCGGATTTCAGACTTGTGAATTGTGTCGCATCAAACACCGTGGGATGGTGCTGGTGTTCCGCGATCGATGATATGTCTTTCGAGTTATATCGAAGTCGTAGAACACTTTAACGGAGAACGGAAAGACACGAAGCTTGCAGGTTCGTTGACTCGGCTTTGTCTGCGCGCAAGCGCGCGCGGAATCGCGTATTTTTATGATTCTTAGCGAATATGTAGGAAATATAAAGCAAAGTATCTACCTAATACTATAACATGCGTGAGGCTATATACTTGCGGAGGAAAAAAGCTAACCGGCATAATAACGTACATTTCACATATTGTACTGATTATTATTTATTATCAAACATTACACGCCCTTAAATAATGCGATTATTATAGCTTTTCAAACTAATAAACGCAAATCTATTTTTAGGCGCGCATATTTATATATGTATATATATTTCGATCATACTATGTATATTGCGCGCGTCATTCTATTATCTGTCTCGATGTATATTATACTTTATGAACTATATATTATGTTATGACTTATAATATAAACGTTATAATCATTCCGTTCAATGATCTAATATATATAGTATAAATTTTTTTTTTTGTTATCGACAATAATTTCATTGCATTTATGCGATACATTATTATACACGCCGATATGTATCTTATTTAAAATAGGTATATGTATGTATGTATGTATTCGTTTCTTGAACGAATTGAACTTTTGGCAGAAACTTTTAGCAGTGAAACCCAAACTATTTCTGCAATAGAATAAATGCGATATACGCAAGTCCCCAGCTGTTGTCTGACATTTATTAATAAGGATACAATATATATACCTTTATATATTTAAAGATAAAAGAAGATGTGTAAAAACGATTTTATAACATAACATTATGATGGATAAATAGAAATCGCATATTTATATAGAATCATCAATTACGAAATAATATAATGTAATTTAGCACGTGCTAAGCGCCATTTTTATATTATAAGCAATCAAAGTATACAAACGATCCGAACAAATTTAACAATATTAAATAAACTATATGAACAATATTAGGATGATGACTCTATAAGCCTCCGGAACAAGCGTGCGTAAAGAATAGAACAGAAATTTTTCTGGAGCTTGCTGAATTTTTAGTCTAGGTATGTATATATATGTAAAAATCTAAAAGTAAAAGTTTTTCCCCGGAATATATTTTTACGAGACAAGCTCGAATATACCCGAATGAAATCGATATGCAAAGCGAAAACCATCGGACGACGGTAGGTAGGTATTTCACATTGTATATTGAATTGACGAGGCGTAAATTCAACTCTTTATTTGTTTAATAAAAATGTAATGTATTTAATTCTATAATATGTACTTTGGAGTCCATAGAGTATATTTCTTATTACCAACGACTACAGTAGGCGGATCTGGTTATGGTCAAGTACGACCCACATAGGTAATAAATTTTCAATGTTATAGTTTAGTGGATGGACTAAACCGAAGGTTAATTTCTTGCGTTTACTATATACTAAGAATTAATTTTTCTCTTTCGAAAACATGATATCTAGGTATATTGATAATCTAAAAGATTTGGAATTGTAGATATATTTAAATTTTTTCACAAGCTCAAACTCTGAAAGCAGAATAATTTTACAGTATTCTGATCACTGCAGAGAATTTTCAAGTAAATTATATTCTAGTATTTCATTATACTGACGCTATAATATAAGCAAATCCAAATCATTTAAGTTTAAACAACTATTTTTAAACCGGACTAGGCCTGTTTATGATATACCAAGCACCAAAGTCTGAGCTGATATTCGTTTTTAAATACTATATCACTCATCGAATGTACATAGTACTCGTTACTTTAATTTAATGCCCACTGGGAGACGCGTGAAATATACCTCGAAATTATTTTGACGATGAGCGGATTTACAATTCAACTTATTTCGTAATTCGGATGTGTTCAATAAAATATCGAGAAATTTTTATAGTATCATGAACTTGAGAATAATAATTGAGAATAATAATTGTATTAGCAACACGAAACGAAAAGTTGTTTGCGAAATTTGTCATAAGCTGACATAAAAATGATTTAATACTTTTGTACGTAGTGCCATGAACGTTGTATACATAAACAGAAAATGTGGCATTAAAAAAAAAAAAAAAAAAAAAAAAAAAAAAAATAATGTCAAATATTTGATTCCTTAATTGGAAAAAATCGTGCGGACAAGTTAATATAATCTCAGAGACTTTTCACCGCGGCTAATGAAGGAATAATATTAGGTCAAGTTCTGCACTAGATCCGGTAAAAAAAAAAAAAAAAAAAAAAAACAAGTGTAATTATTACGTTAAACGTTAAAAATGTGGTTAATGTGACGATGGAAGACTTCGCCTTGACCTGAATTATTAACGCGTTAAAAGCGAGAAAAAGCAAGAAAAAGAAAGAAAGAAAAAAAAAAAGCATTATACAATCAGCAATTTTTTTTTCAAGAGCACTCTTGAGATCACTCTTAAGAGATGCTGTGCTGGTTGGCAGAAATAGTCATATTTCCAAGCCTATGATCGTAGGGATTGATTAAAGAGCTTTATGACTATATATTTATATATAGTATACGTGTCCTGAAAAACTGTAGCTGTACTTAAACTTTCTACCCTAGGTGGGACCTTTTATCTATGAAAAGACGAAAATCATATAAGATTTGAGAAAACCTGTAGTTTCTTTGAGCATAAAATGTATCAACGCATATTAATTTTCAACTGTTTGGAAAAGTTGAGCTTAAAAAACGCCGGCAACAATGGCAACCCGCAATACTTATGTGTTATTTTGTGAATCAAAGACTGGAGTTGATGATATCATGCGCGCCTGTCGCCAGCTTATTCAAGTTTCTCTATTATAGGTTTTTGTGTGCAGTGTGCGTAATGCTATTGTTGGACTTTTTTGTTTAGGCAATTCGGAAACCACAGAGAATAACATAAGAAGACGTAGGCGTCATATGATATTGTATAGTAATTTGATATTTCTTTGCACTATAATGCAAAGGTCATTCTATATGCTTCGTATAATATAAAGACAGAGGTTCTATACCAGTTCGAATATACTTATATTATGTTGTATACCTATATATCTCCATAGTACTATACGAGCACGATATATTATGTAGTTATATTTATGTTATAAACAATCAAATAAATTTGTTAAACAGTCTTTTGTTTACTTTCTATACTTCGAAAACATGATTATCGATGATTTACTATACGATACGCTGAAATTATTATTATATCTTTGAACAAATTTGCATCCATATAGAAGCTTGCGAAGCTTATTATTGGTTTCGATTTCTATACGATAATATATTGGATAATATTAATGTCTATGATAGAATATATCGTTAGTCATCGAAAAATTCCATCGATAAAATATATAAAGTCAATTTCAGCGCGGATTTATATTATTATTAATAAAATGATAATTCATTCACCTGATGTGTATAGGTATAGTTTGGCTACCCACTACTACCGCAGCTATTATTTTTGTCATAGTATTCAGATTGTTTTTTTGAAACTATACTTATACTTGATGTTTATCGTCATGCTACCTGGCAATGTACTCGTGATCAAAATATTTGAAAATCACAAATTTGCTTTTACTTGGCGACATATCAAATCGAAATAACGACCAAGTAGTATAATGGTCAATTTAATATTAGAGCAATTGAAATGCAGTATAATCGAGATGATTTGTGACATTGCAGTAAGTAGTTTACTTGGAATGATAGAGATACGCGGACATCATGGGTCTTCCATAATTTGAAAATCAATTCACTATTATAGTAGTTATATATCTGCAGTGAGTTAGAATTTTTACACAAGCCATCTTACTAAAAAAGTTATGTGATTTATTGTCTATTTTATATTTGGATAAATTTTCAGAAAAAAGTACCGCAGGACGTAAATTTGAAGATAAAAAAAGAACCTCTAATAAATCTAACGCGAATGGAGCGGGAAAAACTAAAGCGTTATAAACTTCGAAAAACGTATTCTGTACACAAACACAACTTGACTAATTGATGGAGATCTTTTTCAAGGATTTCAAGTAAACAACTTAAAGACAAAGAACAGCTTTTGTCTTCTAAAAACTACAGGGAAAATTGAATCATAGTATGAAATTAGTATACAACAAACTATGTATGAAAAAAATGACCAAATTTTAGAATATTCTCTGATTCAAACATTTTTCTGTATAGATAATTCGCAATTTCATTATCAAAACAATATAAACAGATGAAAGATTTCTGTATCACGAAATGCTCATTGTTAATTACAAACGAAAAAGTGTTTAAATAACGCTCAGACTTTAACCGCGAAAAATCCTTTGGCGCGAAATTCAAATATATTACGAATGGACAAGCGCTGCCACAAAGATTTCGTCTTTGATCGATCATTTTTGAGATATACTTTGAACGTATAGCACGCCAAATCACTAGATAAAGTTATCCTTCCGTAGCGTTGAGCATAATCGAACATTCCCTCATGGTTTATCTCCTTCGCACATTATTTATACGCTTTATACTTATTATTATTCGTTATACTCGTGTAACTTATAGCCGATCAGGTATATTCCGCACATGCACACAAACGTGTAACACAACACGGATAGAAAAAATAAATAAATTATAAAAAAATGAAAAAAAAATATAAAAAAAAAAAAAAATACCAAAATATTACATACTGCACATAAACTTATTTACAGTTACGAACGGAGACGTACCACTTCATATCTCGCGTCCGATATTCTACCAATCTTCAATAGAGAAAATTCAAGACGAAGAAAATCCAGCACAGAGTATTATGGTCGTTCACCGAGCTGTGGTCCTTAGCACACTGATCCCAACTGATTCGTTCTTAGCGTTCAGCCACGGGATATGTGCTGATCTTGGCATGAGCCAAAACTAAATCTTCACGTTCCAATGCGAGGCCGGACGCAGTGCAACGACGTATCGCAAAACACTACGGCTCTATAAGTGTCGAATCAACAAACAAAAGGGCTGAATATTGCAAAACATATAATAAATTATGACGCCCTGGATTTTATTGAAAATAAACTAAACTGCAATACTCAAACCAAGATTTTTTATTGCTTAGTTATATTAGACTCCGAATTCCCCTTATTCCTTATACTAATCGCAAAAATATTATAGTTATAGCGAAACTCCAAATTACAGCATCGGAAAAAGAATGAATAAACATCGTATACGTTATTTACCGCCTCTGTTTAGGTTTCATCAGATATTGCTTCGCACATCATGCGTGAATAATTTGACCTATATTATCGATTATCTTTTATTGCCGAATTACACCGAATCTCTTTTTTCTTCATAATTTATCGATATGCTATATCTATGATTCTCATATCTGGTCTCTCGCCATACACCTCTGGTATAATCCGCATTTGTCACTGATAACTGACCTCGGTCATAACTAGCTCTAAACCAGCTAACTGACTGACGAATGACGATTAGCTATACAGGCGTGAGGCTTAACTATATACGCAAGTGCGAGTATCATGATGGTTTGAAGATCGAAAGGGTCTTATAACTTGTATATCTATTACGAAACGAATCGAGAATGGCCCCTGAGTTTATGATCGTTCTGCTCTAATACAGCACTTTGACTCATATACATGTATGTGTTCCGCGTTTATATTCAGAGTCGTAAAAGATTGTGATTAGATGGCTCTTTGAACGCGATGAAAGTAGAATCTGGATCTTGTGATCATAAGAGCTGAGTAGGTAAAATTCGTTTTGAGATTTTGTAATCCACGGAGTTTCGTCGCCCCTATCATATCGCGAAAGCTCAAAGCAGGCGGGCAGATATTTTTCAGGATCATAGTTAGCCGAAATGAAATTTATTATATAGTTTCAACTTGGTTGCAACTTATTTATATTATTCCGAAGAAAAATAACTTTTACATTGCAGAATGATCCAACGGTCACCCGCTCGCGCGTTCATTGACTGGTTTTTGAGCTTTAAAATATGGTGACACAAAGATTAGCTGCGGGGACATGTACACGTGATTAATAATAAAATTTATGCAAGAAGCAACGTTCTGCGGGAATCCAAGTTTCAAATCACTTCCATTAATTACATGCAGGATTAAAATTATGCAAGCAGGGGATGGTTAGATAATTACGGAAATAATTACGTCTTTTCATAAAGATAATTTTTCATAATTGCCAGGTAACGTATCTGCATATAGATATATGTCATTGTTCGTGCAGTGCTCGTGCATAAAAAAAAAAAAAAAAAAACATGCAAATCGCCTGCTAGTGTCTATCTCACTTCTCATGCTGTAATAATTTTCTACAAATGATCACTCTCATTTCTTAATTGATAAAGCGACAACTTTGTCTCACGTAATATGCGATATGAAAAAGAAGCAGTAGTATATACATCGTATGAAAAAAAAAAAAAAAAAAAAAAAGAAAAAAAAATCTATAGGTTCACGGTTTATTATCTTGTTTGCGTAAAATTGTATACTCTTTTAAACGTGATGCGAGTTAGCTGTATAAGCTGAGTTAGATATGTATAATTATTTGCGTTAACATCAGCTAAATACGTGATTGTAAATGTGTGTAGATATGGACCGGGAGAGTCAATTATATATTATTTTTGTTAAAACGGTACAGCATAGAGGCAGAGATGAATGAGAAATTGGTTGAAAAAAAAAAAAAAAAAAAAAAACGATCATTTTCTGCTAGTTCAACATCGCAGTCTTCGACTCGCGTTTCGAATATGTTACCTTACATGTTTATTTTAGGGATTCAATTTATTTATGTCGATATAATAATAGACGGATGTAAAATTGTTTGGCTGTCGACATCTTCGCCCGTCTTTTTCTCCCATAGGTATATAATAATATATTACTACGTTTGTGCGTAATTCGCGATCAACTTTTCTTTTCTACGCATATTCATATCATCCAATTGCGTTATTTCACGAGAAAAAAAAGAACCAACGTAATTTCGGGAAGATGCGGTGATTCACGTTTCTAAGAAAAATTCAAAAGACAAGGAAAAAATACCATTTAATATTATCTTATAGACATGTGCAGATTAACAAACTTGGAGTCAGAACTTATAATTTGAATCTCAGGATCTTTCAATAATCAAAATTATTCGCATATGTATATTTACAATTCAATTTATAGCGTTACCGAATCGCGGCCGCGAATATTGGGATCGCACGTGGAACAAAGAGGTTCTTATATACGCGAGCTAAATGCTACTTTGGGTATTTCTACTAGCATTTTGAGAAGTGGGCAAGCTTGCCTGGGCCACGTCTGGGCTTTATGACCACTGCCGTAGCTAGGGATAGAGGCGAACAATTTACACCATAGGGTTTAATTGTTCTTTTATTATTTCATTTTTCCTAAAAGGAGGTATTTTTCAAGTAGGTACTGCGTAATGAGATATTATGAAAGAATTTTTTCCAAAGTTCAAAGTAGGTACAGTCTTATAATTATGTTGGTATAAAAATTATCAAATACAGTAAGTTCAAAATGCTTTCGCGCCAAAAACAAAGATTTAGAAAATCGAAAGACGTATATCCTGCCCAGCTAATTATGTATATTGTCCAATTTCCTTAATAAGTAGCAAAGCTCAGAAGAATCCTAAACTGAAATTTTCTGATTTCAGGAAAATTATACTGACGAACGATAACTTATTGATCTGTTATCAACAAATTCGCATATTTATATAAGCCTGCTCCAAAACAACCATCGGAATATGTTCACTTCTTCCTCGAAATTTCAAAATTGTTTATAGGTACTTCTACGCACAGGATTTTGTTTTTGCAACTATACTAATATGATTGTTCACCGTTACTAATTATTTGTTTAAAGTGAAGAAAAAAGAAAAAAGAAAAAAGAAAAAAGAAAAAAGAAAAAGAAAAAACACACGAACGCCAACAAGGATTGACACATAACACCAGCAACACTAAATACCAACAAAGAAGATGATTATATATAGTTAGCCCAACTCCAACTTCCAAGACAATAAAATGGATGAAAATTTTCACGTTGACAACTATATAGCTATATATACTTATACCAATTAATATCCTAATTAATCAAAGCCCAAAGGCATTGTTATTTGTTAGACCTTATTAAATCCCAATCAGATGTCTGCTTTCTCAACTATATGTACGGCATTGTTCGTAGCTAAAGTATAGTAGCTATACATACTATATATGAACGCCCCCGTGATTGGCGAGGCTGAGTTATTTTCGCTCTATGTAGTACGTCCGACGACGCCGTACGTAGGTATTCTTCGATAGAATTTTGCAGAGCCGCTAATCTCTGCTCGTCGGGAACAATTCATCCAGGTGGTTGCGCGTCGTCGCGATGATTCGACAGCCTGTTGCTTTACAGAATGAATATTAAGTATAACAAAAAAAACTGATTTCTTTTACCCCAGTTATAAAACCGCAAAAACCTTATACTTTCATTTCGCATATATATATACGCAATGGATGAACGATGTAAAAATATGGAATCAGGAAACGCTGAGAAGGTTGTATAGCATTATAGTCTGAGATTGTAATAATTAGTTGACGGTCGCAAATGCTGGCCAATTTATTTTTTGGATTTATTTTTAAAAGGTAAAACTGGATCGTTATAATTAACATGAGGATTTTTTCGAATTCACAAATTGGGGTTCCGAGGAAATATGTCTATTAGACTGTGTCGAAAAAAAATGGCATCTTCTTTTTGTTCGGGCCCTTTCGAAAATAGTTAGTGCTTAATATAAAGAAAATTGTCCCCAAAGCTTAGCTATGTAGCTCGAACACAGAATTAGCGCATTTGAAAATAAGATTTCACATGTATTTCAAATGGCAAAATTTGTTTATCTTAGTTTTATTTTTATAATTCTCTATATTCAACTGATAAGAATAAAGTAAATATACGGTTTTGAAGGGACAAAAAATTCGGAGAAAATGCATGAAAAAAAATTTTTTAATTAATTTGTCGAAAAGTAAGTAGTAATCAAATATACATATGACTTTTAAACCACTGTAACTCGTTAACGGTTCAATCGAGCAACTTGGGCCAAAGGACTATTTTTGTAGATCATAAAATTCTCTACAAAACCGTATATCTACTTTATTCCTATCAGTTGAATAAAGAGAGTTATAAAAATAAAACTAGGATAAACAAATTTTGCCATTTGAAATACATGGGAAATCTTATTTTCAAATGCGATAATTCTGTGTTCAAGCTACATAGCTCAGCTTTGGGGACAATTTTCTTTATATTAAGCACTAACTATTTTCGAAAGAGCCCGAACAAAAAGAAGATGTCGTTTTTTTTTTTTTTTTTTTTGTTTTTTTGACACAGTCTAATGTCTATGCATATGTATATCTATACCTACCTATACAACGATCTTATAAGTATAGAAAAATGAATAATACTTATAAAACTACGTCTTTAGATTATAGTAAATGATTTTTGTTATTAATATTGGCGATGAATTGACCCTTTGTACGTCTTTGGCATACATAGTTTTCTTATTTTCTTATTTTTTTATTTTTATTTTTTTATTTTCTTACAATTTGGAATGAATTCAAAAAGAACTTTATGTTTACAAATTATTAAAGACTTTACGTCCGATTCGTTTGGTTGATAAAATATAAACGGAAGTTATTATTGCGCAAATTGAGAGCAGTGATTAATTATTGTTGAGCCCAAGTTTTGACTCGCTGACATCTCTGACCTACAAAATGCGCCGCCTGCACGTAAGAAAATTGGCTTACTTACCTAGCAGACGGTTATAGGCTTAGGCTAAACCTGCAGAAGTGTAGCATTATCAGGTGGTCATAATAAATCTTACCAAGCGGAACATATTCAACGTTTGTGTATATTGTACGTTATGCAACTGTTCGAACAACTAAAAGCATCCTCTTTCGTCTGGGGTATATTTATAAACCAGAAGTGCTACTTTTTTTTTTCGAAATTATTATAGTATACATCTTAAACACATTATTAAATCAAGCGAAGAGGAAAAAAAAAAACAAAAAAAAAAACGAAAACTAAGAGGAAGAAAATTCTTAAATCTATATAGCACCTGCTCAGTTGTAGTCGGTATATAGAGAGGTGAACGATTCTGACTTTGGTATATGACTGCAAATGAAACGATACTATATATAACAATAAAACAATTTTTTATTACTGGTATAAGTATAATAATTAATATAAGAGAGGAATTAAGACAGCAGAGCTAGTTTCTCGATTAAACGAGGAGCTATTAAGTTCGCTCTTTCGACGAAACCAACTAGTGCACTCCCTAAAAACTAAAATTAGCAGAAAAGTTTCAAGCACCATACTGCGGCGTCCGGGTATCGTATTTTCGCGTGGGTTATGCGAGTGGGTTGTCGAGCCTGTTAGCTTCGATGACTCTTTCCGCGTGGAAACCTGCCTTGAAACTAAATTATCATAATCCATATATTGATACTCTTATTATATCAATTAGCGCTCCAGAATGCTCCACTTTGCCCTGTGTGCGTGTGTGTGTGTATCTTTGAATTCTTGAATCGCTGATATATAGACTGACAATAATAAATTATTGACCACAATACTTATACTGGAACTTTTGAGTATAAGCTGCATTTATATTTGAAAATATCAAAGGTCTAGATATCAATGTAGCACTTCGAAAAGTTTTTTTTTTTATACAAAATATTAAATGCAACGAAAATTTCCTTTCCTCTAGAAAAATTGATCAAGATCTTCATATATATCTATATTAGGGTGTGCCAGAAAAATTTTTTTTTTTTTTTTTTTTTTTTAATCTCCCACATCAAAAATCACAGTGGTTTTATAAATTAAGAAGCCTCGCTAAAGAAGGGCATTGAGAAAAAATGCTAAGTATAGTGTCTCACTCGACCAGAAGTCATACTGATGAGGCACCTTTTAAATTTGATTATCAGCATTCCCCTTTTAGTCCAGGAATTTTAGCACCGAAAATGGGTTCGCTCCGCAAAAAATCCTGATAATTGATTTTTCGATTGGATTATGTCAGAGGGTGTCCCCTAAGTGTAAAACCAAGTTTGTGTCGTCCGAAACCGCGAGCGTTAGCCGCTATCTTGAAAAACGCCTTTTTGCAAATATCTCGGAAACGGTGAGTCTTACGTTAAAAATTGTAAGAACCTTTTTTATAGAGGATAAAGTTCTCTATATTTTTTATTCGAAACTTGTTTCTCTATTGTTAATATTTGCCGAGATATAGTCGATTAAAAAAAACCAAATTTTTGTTTTTGGAAAATATCTCGATAATTTGTGGAAATACGAAAAAAAATGTAAAAATTGGTTTGTTCGATCGACTATATCTCGGCAAATATTAACGATAGAGGAAAAAGTTTCGAATAAAAAATATAGAGAACTTTATCCTCTACAAAAAAGGTCCTTACAATTTTTAACGTAAAACTCACCGTTTCCGAGATATTTGCAAAAAGGCGTTTTTCAAGATAGCGGCTAACGCTCGCGGTTTCGGACGACACAAACTTGGTTTCATACTTAGGGGGCACTCTTTGACATAATCCAATCGAAAAATCAATTATCAGGATTTTTGCGGAGCGAATGTCTAAAAATCCTGGACTATTTCGGCAATTGAAATATTACATGAAATTCAGCTGTTTCAGCATGTGATATAATAAGTATAGAAAAAGGAACAAGAATTGTTAAAAATTAAGCTATGAACACGTATTTTTTTTTTTTTTTTTTAATTTTCTTCTAGAAACAGCATTTTTTATTAGTGTATTCCCCGTACCACCTTATGATTTCATTCAACTTGCTGTGAAATTTCACCTCACGAAAGGGGATTTCGATCAATTGAGTCAAGCAGGTGCCTCAATCACTATGATTTCTGGTTGACTGAGACACCTTTGAACATTTTTTGTCAGAGTCCCCCTTCGACTACGTTTCTCAAAATTCATGAAAGCAATCATTTTTTACATGGGAAACGAGAAATAAAAATAATTTTTTTTTTTTTGGCACACCCTAATCTATATAGGTGCAGATCGTATAGCTATAGAGAAAGAGAGAGAGAGAGAGAGGGAGGGTAATGCGAAAACTCTGTAATGGTATATTATTTACGACATATTTACTTCTTACACGAAATTCGACTATGTCAAAGATTATATCACGCGTTAAATAATGTGGAGGATTCGCAGACGTTCAGTCGGAAGCTGGAGAACTTCAGCTAACAAGACACAGTTGACTTTTTTTTTTATTTTTATTATAAGTAGTTTATTACATTCTCCTATATATATATAACAGGTGCCGCAGACTCAAACCCGCATTTCTTTCCGGAGGAAGATTTCGTTAGAAAAAAGATATTCTGAATGAATAGTGCCATCATATATATATATATATATATATATGATTATACACACCTATATCTTATATACTCAGTTTCTCATTGATTCCACGTAAATAAGATAAGGTCCTCAGCACGAAAAAAAAAAAAAAGCAATTGTGGTGACCAATGCTGTAAAAGATACTTCTGGAATGTATCTAGATACAGATTCAGATACGCGACAGTGAAATGTATCTAGATACAGATACAGATACAAGGATACTAAACGTATCTAGATATAGATACAGATACTTTCAAGACTATCTAGATATTTTGACAGATACTTTCTAAAATAAAATGAGATCACATAATTATATAGGCACAAGTTTGGATCTCAATCAGCTTTATTTTTCAATACAAAATTAAAACGAAACAAAATTAAGAATTCCACATTGCAAAATTGCAAGTAACAGAGCGACAGACTATTGACTACACAGTAAGGCTTGAGCGCAAGAATAATTTTTTTCAAGAAAAGTAAGGTTTCGAACAAATTATCACTTGGAGCATTGCGTTTGGCCATGACGTGTACAAGACTACAAGAGTCATTCAATGATTCAACCTTTCTTCAGATTTCCAGAAGTATCTTCAGGAGTATCTTCAGAAAGATATAAAGATACTCCTAAAAATATCTAGATACAGATGAAGATATAAAAAAAAACATCGTATCTAGATACATTGTTTAGATACAAAATGAATCTAGATACTGTATCTTAGATGCTTGAATCTAGATACCTCCAGCTTTGGTGGTGACATATAAGGTCGCATAATTCTTTTTTTACGCCATCATTCATAGGAATACATAGGAAAAATATTATACATATGACCTTTTAATTTAAAAAATTGCAAACGGTCGTACTATAATGGTCGTACTACGACCTTATATGCCATTGGCTGGGTGCACGCACATAATATACTACTTTAAAAATAAGTGTGTATTGCGTAGCATGAAAAAATGCTGAGCATGATTTTAGATGGCGTTGACAACACTGATAATTAAATAGTATTAGTATTTTCGTGCACGGAGCCAATAGGTATATGTTAAGGTACATCATATATGTTTCGTCGAAAAAATTGGAGCTGAAAAACTCGAACAATTATATTCATTCAACGAAGAACAATCTCAGCTTCAGCCTAATGTCAAGTGATCATAAATCAACATTGATTATATACCTATAATGAACGAAGTTAAAAAAACTGTTGCCTTGAATTCGCTAACTCTTTAAACATTCATTCGATTTCTGTGTTTTTTTTTCTTCTTTTTTTCTTTTTTCTTCTTCGGCGTGAAAAGCCAGATCTGCAATGGGGTCAGACACTGATACGAAGAGAAAAGTTGGTAATTATAATCTACCTAATTGCGGTTCATTCGTTCGTCGCTCGAACGAGGAACGCGCGTATCGAATGACAGTAGTGCAGCCCAGTTTTGGGTCAGACAAAGTCCAGGTCCGGCGTGATCTCGCTATTATAAGTATTCTGTATATCATATGCTGTATGCCGATGCACGCGACTACTACTGATATTTTTAGTTTCGCTTTGAGTAAGTCTCGAGTCCGTCTTCTCTATCTGTGTTAATTTGGCTATCGCTATATACCGCACCTACAGTGCGGTTATACCTATAGTTATATGTATACGCATGAATACCTATTAGGGTGTGCCAAAAAAAAAAAAAAAAAACAATTCAAACGCACATCAACATTCCGATAGAGCATTTCAAACAGAATATCTCAGCCAAATATGAGCTCTTAATATTGATATTTAGAACTGTCTAACTCAGTTTTCCCATTTTTGATTTGAATAACACGTGAAAAAAAAATCGGAAAATTTTCGAATTGTTTTTTCTCGTAACAGGCTTGATTTAGAAACTATCTGAATACAGAGTCTTATAGGAAATTTCACGCTCTACAAAAAAGTACTGAGTTAGAATTTTCCTAACTCTCACCGATTAGGAGATATTCGTCTATAAACATTGAGTCATAATGTCATAGAGTCATATGACTAGAAAAAACAAATTATTTTTCAACCGCGCATCAAAATTTCGGTAGAGCATCTCAAACAGAACATCTCAGCCAAATATGAGCTCTTAATAATGATATTTAAAACTGCCTATTTTAGTAACTAAAATTAGTAACTAAATTAGGCAGTTCTAAATATCAATATTAAGAGCTCATATTTGGCTGAGATATTCTATTTGAGATGCTCTACCGAAATGTTGATGTGCGTTTGAATTTTTTTTTTTTTTTTTTTGGCACACCCTAATACCTATATTGCATATTGTGTATGTTAAAGAAAGGTCTAGTTTCAACGTGATTCGGAGCTAGCTGATCATGCCACTATGTCATTGGGCCACGATCAAGAATAGCCGTTGCCAGGCCGAATGCCTGCATGATATACCATATAGCAAACGTCAATTGAATGCCTACAGAGACGCACATTACTCTGCAGACATATATATATACCGATACCTGCACCGCAGCTCTAGCCGTACTGGAGACGGTGTAGCTCTATAGTCTAACGACCTCTCAGCTATTTATCAACGAAATTCTAATGCAGTAATGCCATAGGTATAATATAATTGCCAGTAGAATCGTATCGGTCGATTTCAAGAGTATGCTACTTGGCAGTTCGTTACCACGTAGGTATATAGATATATGTATACATAAATTTTTAATCGACCTAACAAATCTTCAAATATTGAACATCATTTTCAATTACTACAATAACAGGAAATCGACAACTTCAAAGGTTCCAAGAATCTCAATTTCTATCGCACTTAAAATAGCGATATGTATACTAGGGCGGAGTGAAAAATTCGCTTTTTTCAAATCGCTATCTCCTTAGCACTCAAAAATTACGTCTTGACATCCTGAAAACCCACACCAAAGGATTTTTTTATGAGGCCACATCTTGAGGTGCCTAGACGAAGATTACATTTTCACTTCACTTTCGGGAACTTCCAGACTCGGATATATCCTTCCATTCACTAGAATGCAATTTTCAGCTAACAATTAAAATTTCGAATAATGATCTAATTGGCTTCATTTCAAACCTTCAAAGAAACAACAAAAATATGGGTATTCTGAGTATGACACGGAAATAACCAAATTTCTGTTGTTTTTTTGAATGTTTGTAATAAAGCCAATTAGATCATTATTCAAACTTTTAATTGTTAGCTGAAAATTGCATTCTAGTGGAAGGAAGGATATATCCGAGTCTGGAAGTTCCCGAAAGTGAAGTGAAAATGTAATCTTCATCTAGGCACCTCAAGATGTGGTCTCATAAAAAAATCCTTTGGTGTGGGTTTTCAGGATGTCAAGACGTAATTTTTGAGTGCTAAGGAGATAGTGATTTAAAAATAGTGAACTTTTCACTCCGCCCTAATGTATACTGATTGAGGGATTATTATGATAGAATAAAAAATTGTGTTCAATTTTTTCACGAATTCGTATATATGCGAAGAAATAGGAAAGACAGCTGCGTAGTTGAAAATTAGGTTTATCAGCACAGCGTCAGATATTTCTCATCATAAGAGACAGAAGAAAATAATTTTCTCTCAAATCGCATATAGCTAATTGTTATAATGCTCATATTTCGCTGATCTATTGGATTAGTATTTTCAATATTGTTATTCATTTTCATCTTCGTTTAATAAATTTAGGTAGATTTATACCACATGAAAATTATAAGTGACATGTCCGATGTTCATATGGATATTATATCCTGCGCAACGTGCGTAAGAAATTAAAAAGCCATTAGGCACGCGTGCAAGCTAGTCATTATATAATTAGTTGACATATAGCAGATATGTATGTGATTATATAATATATACATGTATGAGATAGTATATTGCGTAATGCCTTGAACGAAATTCAGTCTTGACGATGTATATATATATATATATATATGTATTACTATATCTAAAGATATATATATCACACACATGTAGGTATATATACCGCACGCATATAATGTAAATCCGCAAGAGCTTAGCAAATGTGAAATATTATAAATAGGAAAATATCATATCAAGCATATCGTTCGCAAAGCGACTTCATGTCTGCGCACGGTTATTTGGCGATATTTCTATGAATCGGCAGGTTCTATAAATAAAATCAAAAATATACAAATATATAATATAGGAACCACCAGGGATGTGCCAAGGTTTATCGACATATGAAAGTCCCGCTGCAATAACCGATTGAAAGAAAAAAAAAAAAAAAAAAAAAAAATCAAACAAGTAAAACTGCGCGAAGATCAGTTTTGATTAAATTCATCATGATGTACATACATTGTACATTTAGGTACAGCAATTTATTACGCGGTATTGTGCAGCGTATTATATATCTATTGGACAATTAGGATAACATAATCTAATAACATTCTTTGAAACTTAAATCGATTGTTCTTTGATAACGCGCTTATGACGCGTTTTAATACATGCAAAGCATGCATTACGGTTGAAATTTTGACTAAAAAATAAGTCGTTAAGTCGTGTATGATATATATATAGTATGCGATGCGCATTTAGAAAAAATAAAATAAAAGGAATAATATAACGTCTTTACGCCGAAGTAGATAAAAAAGAAATTCGCAAAATTTGTACGCTGGGTTTTTGAAGGTAAGCAATACTATTCTGAGAAATAGACTACATAACAACTATACGGTTCCGTTTAAATTTCTAAGAAAAATATAACATTTGAACAGAAAAATAGTTATCGTCGAATCAACAGATCTGACAAGCTGGTTTTCTGCTCTTCAAATAAAAAAAAAATAAAAAATAAAAAACACAAACAGTAAAGGGGCAGTGCGCAAAGAAGTAAAGTATACGTGGCGAAAATTCAAGAATAGAAAGTAAGAATTGTAATGAATAGAAAATGTTTTTTCTAAAACTTTTCTGGACTTTCTATATATTCAATGGAATCAAACGGCATATTATTTATAATCCTGCTAATTGTTTGAAAGTTTGCCAAAGAGTTGTGCGGTTGTCGTATAATATATGTATATAGGTATATATGCTGCACAGCCACCGCTCTTTGGACCCGGACAGCCTGTTAATACCATCATACACTTTTATATATATTTTAAATGTATTTTACTGTTCTATGTTAATATAAAGATACCCGTGCTCACTTATGTGCATACCAAAGATAAAATCTCTCATGCTATAGATACGATCCGACTTTCCATAATCCTTCGTGCTCTAGTTTACTCAAAAATTGTCTTAAATATCTTAATTACTACCCCGAAATTATAAAACAAATATAGTCTAACTCTTCGTGGCATATATATGATAGGTACTACCTAATGCTCGTATTTTTGTAGGTATAATAATTTACACTTTTATCAGCTCTGCAAACTCGTACATATAGTACATTCGAGATAGAATCTAGTATATTATCGGATTAAGTGGAAAGTAAATATACATCAGCATATGGGGATATATGTAATGGAGATATGAAATTGGACGAAAAATTATTAGTGCAGATGTCTCTAATTTATTAGAAAAAATAATTCTGCCCTTAGTATTTCGAATCATGTCGATCTGAACGTTTTCAATTTAAGGGGACATGCGAAAGGTGAATTACACCTCGAATTTTTGGCAGCCTGTTTCTCAGCTAAAACACATCCGATCGATGTGAAATTGATATCAGTGACGTAGAAAAAGTGCACGGAGGGCATGATGCTCTTGGATTTCCAAAAAGCGAAAATATTTCGGGTGTTTTCATATTTATCAAGTACAACGTCAGTATAACAACGATTATTTGTTACAGAGCACTCTTGATATAAAACTGTACATTTTATTTTCGCTTTTTGGAAATCCAAGAGCGTCATGCCCTCCGTGCACTTTTTCTACGTCACTGATATCAATTTCACATCGATCGGATGTGTTTTAGCTGGGAAACGGGCTGCTAAAAATTCGAGGTGTATAATTCACCTTTCATAACCCCTTAAGGTGCTTTCCTAGGCAATTCCACCAGTCCTGAAAACATCGTGAAAAAATGTGATATTAAACGGAATATCTCTGCCTGGGCACCGAAATCAATGAAACAAAATACGTCGCGCAATTCTATGTGCGACTCCGAACATGTACAGCCCAAAAAATGTTCGTTTTGCGCGAAAATAGAGAAGATATCCATGAAAAACGGTTTTAGAAACGTTTTTCATGGATATCTTCTCTATTTTCGCGCAAAACGAACATTTTTTGGGCTGTACATGTTCGGAGTCGCACATAGAATTGCGCGACGTATTTTGTTTCATTGATTTCGGTGCCCAGTCAGAGATATTCCGTTTAATATCACATTTTTTCACGATGTTTTCAGGACTGGTGGAATTGCCTAGGAAAGCACCTTAAGGGACTACACAATCGATTGTAAAATACGTTGCCTTCGATCTTCAGGTATTCGATTGTTGACAACAAACCTGGGCCGAGAATTTCCTCGTAAAAATAACTTCTTTTTTTCAAAAATAAACATCAATCTAGTCAGTATATCTATTGTTGGATATATACCGACTGTTGGAAATGAGGGGTAAACAATATGTAGAATGTGTGAAATCTGTTTTCGAACTTTTCGCGCGGGAAAACAATTGGCGAAACATAAAAACAAGGGTAAATAAATGCACTGTGTTTTATTATTTCTATCTGATTTTGATAATCGCATATTATATTCTATTTATTTACAACAATATGCAGTATGCAGCTCGATCATACACGCGATATACATATAGTCCAGTCCAAAATTCTCATAAGTTTTTTTATTGTCGCAATCGTTTTATTGACAGATAAGGAGCTTAACTTCAAAAATCTGCGGTCCCCCCTGCCCGGCGTCAGTCGCCATTTTGAGAAACGCGTTTAATACCATATCTCGAAAACGGCTGACCTGAGGATAAAAAACGTTCGGACTTTTTTGTAGGTAATTAAATTCCTCATCTTTTTTATTTCAAACTTTGTTCGATTCGATTTGCCGTTTTTTAATTACAGCTTGTTTAGTGTCGCAAATTTTCTTTCTCCTGTGAAACTCCCTTCTTCTTTCTTCCTGAGAGAAGAAAAACGGTAAGTTGAATCGAAAAAAGTTTGCAATAAAAAAGATGAGGAATTCAATCATCCACAAAAAAGTCCTGAAGTTTTTTATCCTCAAGTCAGCCGTTTCCGAGATATGATAATATGAAACGCGTTTCTCAAGATGGCGACTGACGCCGGGGAGGGGGGACCGCAGATTTTTGAAGTTAAGCTCCTTATCTGTCAATGAAACGATTGCGACAATAAAAAAACTTATCAGAATTTTTGCATTACGACCATATAAATCCAAACTCTATTGACTGGACTAATAATATAACCCTAGAATGGTAACCTTATTTTTTTTTACCTATTCCGGTAACCTGGGGTCATAAAATACCCCAATTTTGAAAATTCATATCTCGGGTATAATTTCACGTAGAAGGTCCTACGGGGGCTCTTTCGGTTCGTCTTTCAATGCAGAATCACGTGAGCCTATGGACATTTTGCCCGAAGTCTGTAAAGTTGGTCAAAAATTGGGTAACGGGGTAGGAAACGTGAGAAAATCGTAAAAATGCCTGTTTTCATCAAATCGTTGGGGTCCAAAAAGACCCCAGGTTACCATTCTAGGGATAATATAATATGTATAGTTTCTTGTTTCTTAATACTGCAATGCAACAACGCGGAGTGACGCAATCTATGAGATAATACTATAATTCTTAGATTTTCGCTTTTATTCTACACGTATACAGGGTGGTCCATTTAAGTTAACACAGCTGAATATCTCGAGAACAACGAATTTTAGAAAAAGATGTTTCGAATAAAAGTTTCATGGTTTGAAGGGGGCAAAACACTGTGCTATCGTACTTTTCATATGGCGAAGGTTTACAAGGTCATTTGGAGGTCAACATTGTTTTTTTCAATGGGAACGTATACTTTTTTTTACAGATTCGCATTCTACGCTGAATAATATAAAACTTTTATCCCAAGTTTTTTTGTCTACGACATCAATTTTTTTGAATAAATTTTTTTTTTTTTTCAAATATCCGCAATAAAACAGTAAATTATAATTCAAAAATAAATTTATTTCAACAGATGCTCAAAATTATGCCCATTCACTTCAATACATTCCTCAAAACGTTGTGAAAAATGGACAAGAAAAAATTAGAAATAAAAAGAATTTGGAAAAATTAAAAAAAATTGATGTCATAGAAAAAAAAACTTGGGATAAATGTTTTGTATTATTCAGTGTAAAATGCGAATCTGTGAAAAAAAGTATACGTTCCCATTGAAAAAAACAATGTTGACCTCCAAATGACCTGGTAAACCTCCAACATATGAAAAGTACGATAGCACAGTGTTTTGCCTCCTTCGAGTCGAAAATTTTTTATTTCAAACATCTTTCTCTAAAATGGGTGGTTCTCAAGATATCCTGCTGTGCCAACTTAAATGGACCACCCTGTATATAAATCTGTTCTTCTGTTTTCAGAGACTTAGAGTTTATTAACATCAAAAACTAAATGAAAGTAGTTTAAATTACACACACAATCCCATCATTGTGATAACAAAGAGAGAAAAAGCTAATTTCGAGCACGTGCGCGGCTATGTAATGCTAGCTAGTTACGGCCTTACAGGAGGTCGCCACCTTCGACGACCTTTATTCAACCTTGTAGACTCGTTCCGTCGACAGACGACCACAAAATCGTTTTGTATCCTTACGAATTCAGTCTGTTCGAGGTCGTATCGCGTGCACTCTTCGTTACACGGTTCTCTAACTTTATTATCAATTCACCGTATTAACACCGCTAACAATAATACCAAAAAATACAATAACGATAAATTAGTGAAAATGTCTTTCAACAAATTGAGTATCGACCAAGTCGACTTAGCCGGCAAAAGAGTGCTTATGCGGTATGTAGACTAGTATACAGATTTTATTTACACAATAAATTCATCAAACCGCAATTTACGCTCATATTACCTACTATAACAAAAATATTTCATTTCCTACAATTTTTCACTTTTACATAATACTTCGACTATGGAGATTCACTCGCATTAAAATTCTAACGTTTATTTTTGAATGACAGTTCGAAATTTAAAAAAAAAAAAAAAAAAAAAAAAAAAATATCAAACAAGGGCAACTCCCACTTTACAAAACGTCAAAATAACTTGACAATCGTCGAATATAACCTCAAAAAATTTTTTTTTTTTTTTTGACACTACATTCATTTTATCTCAAATATATTCTATTCTTCAATTTTTTAGAGTCGACTTCAACGTGCCTATGAAAGATGGGAAGATCACAAACAAACAGCGAATAGTCGCGGCAGTAGATTCGGTAAAATATGCTTTAGACAAAAACGCTAAGTCTGTGGTGATGATATGCCATTTGGGACGTCCAGACGGATCTAGGAACCTTAAATATACTTTAAAGCCGGTTCTCCCAGTACTCGAAGAACTTGTCGGTAAGAAAATCACTTTCTTAGATGACTGCGTCGGTCCTGAGATTGAAAAAGCGTGCGCAGATCCAGCGCCAGGGTCTCTTATTTTGTTGGAAAATTTGAGATTCCACATAGAGGAAGAAGGCAAAGGCGTTGGACCAGACGGCGCTAAGGTATGAATTCGGTGATTATTTCATTATGTTGTATTTTTTTTTTTTTTTTTTAAATATTGATACGATAATTGAAAAAAAAAAAAAAAAAAAAAATTAATTTCTCATCTAGATTAAGGCTGACAAGGATAAGGTAGCAGCCTTTCGTACCTCTCTAAGAAAACTTGGCGACGTTTATGTTAACGATGCGTTTGGAACTGCTCATCGTGCGCACAGCTCTATGTTGGGCGAAGGTTTTGATGTTAGAGCCAGCGGCTTTACGCTGAAGAAAGAATTGCAGTATTTTGCAAAGGCTCTTGACAACCCGGACAAACCATTGCTCGCTATACTTGGCGGTGCTAAAGTTGCCGACAAGATTCAACTGATCAATAACTTGCTTGACAAAGTAGACGAAATGATTATCGGCGGTGGAATGGCTTTCACTTTTCTTAAAGTAACAAAGAACATGAAGGTGAGTTAGACGACGTAGATACAGGCCTCAAAGTATTCTGAGGAATCTTTAAAAATTGGTAATCATTGTTTGCCCAATTTCACAGATCGGTGCATCTCTGTTCGACGAAGAGGGAGCAAAAATCGTGAACGACCTCATAGAGAAGGCGAAAAAGAACAACGTACAACTTCATTTACCAGTTGACTTTGTTACGGGTGATAAATTCGCTGAGAATGCGACCGTTGGAGCAGCTGATGTTGAAACAGGCATAGCTGATGGCTTGTTGGGTCTCGATATTGGTCCTAAATCACAGGCGATATTCGCCGGTGAGAAATTTGTGATAATCTGAATGTTTGTTCAACAGAAACACGAAAATTTTTTTTTTTATTTTATGTAAAAACTTTGATTGTTATTTCACAGAGCCCCTGAAACGAGCGAAGGTAATCGTATGGAACGGACCGGCGGGAGTATTTGAATTTGAAAACTTCAGCAAAGGAACAAAAAGTCTGATGGACGGTGTTGTTGCGGCAACGCAGCGGGGAGCAATAACAATAATTGGCGGTGGTGACACTGCGACTTGCGCTGCTAAGTGGCAGACCGAAGACAAAGTTAGCCATGTTAGTACCGGCGGTGGTGCTAGCTTGGAACTTTTAGAGGGAAAAGTTCTTCCCGGAGTCGACGCTCTATCGTCTGCACCTTAAGTGCTATAAATTAATTCATGTTTCATAAACTCTTTACTTGTTAAAGCAGAGTAGCGCTCTATAAATAGTTATATTTACAGAAGCCTGATACATGTATTAGTTTAATATTAAAATATGGGCATCAAAGATTATCATTTCCTTTGACGTGATGGCTGTTTTCATTCATGTTCAATTTAGCCGTACTATGTTTAGATATATAATTTCTTTAAGAGGTCAAATCATGAATATTATCGTTTATAACTGTTACGAAAATGTATAGAACAGTGCAAACAAATATACTGTACGAAGAAGTATCATGGTGTTATTCAATGAAACATCTCAATTCTAATTACGAATTACTATGTAGATTATTTTACAGAATCAATCACTGATTTCTGCCTCTAATTTCATTTTCACCCATTTTTTGTTTAAATTACCTAGGTATTATTTATTTATGGGATGGATTAGTGGATTTATAAATTCTAAGGATAAAAATTTTTCATTCCTGTGCGAACTGGGTAACAACGATAACGCTGATACTCAGTAAAGTATTGGCGAATGAATCTGGTATAATAAATAATAATAAATTGAAAATATTTGCTAATACGAATTTCCTATTTAATTATCATTTATTATGACCATTTCCTGCGAGTGGCTAATAGTAAGGATCACAGATCATATTTAAGTTTTATTTTCTCAAATTATAATATCATATTTCTACTAAAATTCTGTTACCCACTATCAAAATCTATCCTTTATATTATATTACATCCCTGACTACATCTAAATCATCAGTAGAAATAGGACGATTCCAAAAGCTGCATATTTCGATAATGCCATAAGCAGCATATGAGCCGATTCTATATTACAAACTAGGTATTTGACAGTGGATATTCTATCGACACTTTTACTTAAAACGTAATTTTTTATAAATATTGTGATGTAGTGTCGAAATCGTCCCATGCCTAATGTTATGTTTATATTTCGTATGTAGTGATAATTAAATGATTGGATGGAAGAAGGGCTTAGGCAAAAAAAAAAAAAAAAATGATATTCGACTTGAAATATATTCCATCAAGTCTGTGTCGCCATAAAAAGAGGGCTCTAATTGAATTAGAGGCTTCTTCCATCCATCCCTTAAATTATCATTGGTGAAACTTTATGAAGTACATAACATACATATAACACATTTCAAGTGTATGATACATATAAAACAAAAATCCATTACGCACAGCGTAGAAAAAAAAAAAAAAAAAAAAAAATAGTTTTTCTAAATTCGACGCAATTCCACTTCCAAAAACAATAACTTATTAAAGAGGTCAACGCATAGTCATACAAATGTACAAATGAAGTAAGTGATCGGATTAAGTGCATGACCACTGACTTGTACATTGATTTAAGTGCTTAGAAAAAAGTCTCGATGCAAAATCACCATCGATTATCAACGTAAGATTTTTTTCTTTTTTTTTTTTCTGATCTTTAAAGCATATCTATATTAAAACGAAGTGAGAAAGGTCACAAGGAACTACCTAATATGAAATAATTTTCATTGGTGTTCCGATCTACTTGATTGAAAAATTTTTGCGAATCGAAATTGATTCTTGTTACCAAAGAATTATAGCTTATAAAAATGTCTGTTTTTTACACAGATAATGTTATAAAAGTAATGTAATTACGAAATTTAAACAGTTTGTAATCTTTTGATTTAAATATCTGGACAGTTCTATTGCTACCGAAAAAAAAAGACAAAAAAAACTTTTCAGTCTTTTTTTCTTCTTTACATCACAGAGCAGTTTTCAGGTGGTTCAACTCCTGGCGGAAGAACAGGGTTTCCTTCGGCGTCACATTTGAAAACAGAAGGAGCACCGACTAGCTCTTCCGGTGGTTGACCACAATTTTGCATTTGGTTCATCAAAGACAGTGTTTTTTCAAACCGGGCCTTTTTCACTTCCTCGGAGTCGTCTTCTTTCTCATTTTCTAGCTCCGCACATACCTTGGAATACACACAATTTACATATTATGTTAAAATTATCTCATGTTCTGTTTCCAACTTCCCAAGCAAAGGATCAAAAGATGATGTATGATACATTAGGGTGGTTCAAAAAAGACCTAATTTCTCAGATGTTGCTGCTCATCCGTCAATATGTTGTTTGTGATTTTTAAAAATTATTCCGTTTTTTTTTAGCTCTATTGGACAATATTTACTACTGCCTCAGTGAAGTTGAAATTTCGAAATTTTGCCATTTTTGGCAATTTCAAAGTTCTCCGATCAAAGCGCTCATCTGGCTACCTCGAGATTCTCATTCAATGAGCATGTTGGTTCAAGATGAGACTCGTACGATTATATTTAGTACTGCCTCGGAGACATTGGAGTTTTTTCAATATTTTGCGTTTTTTCAGAGATTCGATCGCCAGGTGCTGCTCATGAGACAGTTTCATCTTACCAATATAAGGAAGAAATCCAAGCAGTTTGCAGTCTGCGGGACCATTTTTACTACTGCCTCATTGAGAGCGACTTTCCTTCAAGTAAAATTAGCAACATGAGGCAGTAGTAAAAATGGTCCCACAGACTGCAAGCTTCGTGTACTTCTTCCTTAAAATGGTAAGAAAAGACTGTCTCATGAGCAACACCTGGTGATCCAATCTCTAAGAAAACCCGTAAATAGTGAAAAAACTTCAATGTCTCTGAAGCAGTACTAAATATTATCGTACAAGTCTCATCTTGAACCAACATCCTCATTGAATGAGAACCTAGAGGTAGCCAGATGCGGACTTTGATTTGAGAACTTTGAAATTTCCAAAAATGGCAAAATTTCGAAATTTCAACTTCACTGAGGCAGTAGTAAATATTGTCCTATAGAGATAAAAAAAAATGGAATAATTTTTCAAAATCACAAACAACATATTCACGAATGAGCAGCAACATCTGAGAAATTAGGTCTTTTGGGAACCACCCTAATGATACATCCTAAATATTATTCAATTAAAATGATGTTTATCCCGAAAATTCGAGAACCCTGTACCTTTTGCATAAGGTTTAACTGTTCGGTATATCTTTCTAGATCAGCGGCTGGTAATGTGGACTTTTTTTCTTCAAGCCAGGCTGGATATTTATCAACTAATTCCTTCATTGTAGGGTATAGAACTTCCTTGGATAACAAAGACTGCATCATTCCTTGCATAAACGATGGGAATTCGGCTGATTCATCATCCAAAGATGTGCGTCCAAACATTGCTGCCAAGTCTGCTTCACCTAAACCCGATACTGGATTCTGTATAGGATGAAAAATGGTGAAAATTGCCTTTTAAAACTTGAGCAGCTAAAAAAATGAACGTTCTTTATCTCGGTGTGATAATTTTTGAGAAATTCATCACCTGCAAAGTTTGGCTAGTATCAGACAAGTCTTTAAGCGCTTGTGAAATAGCCGATTGAAAATCAGCCCGAGAATCATCGCCTCCAGGTTCAACGCCCCCTGTAATAGCGCTTGCAACGGTTTGTGCCATTTTTTGAAACGATGCTCCAAGGTCGCTATCTCCGCCTGTTTAACAAACTGTGTTATATCAACAATCCGACAATTATTTCTTCATTCATCACCATTTTGTATGAGGTTTTGTAGATTCCGTTCAAACTGGTCAGCGGCTTGTTTAATAAAATCTTGTGACCATTGCTCATCGGCTCCTGCTGCCTCGTCTAATGGTTCAGGTTGCGTCGACTCAACAGTTGTCGGCGCGCCTTCGTTCTTTGGTTTTTCACTTTGAATTTGATTAAAATCTTCTAGAGCACCTGGCGCAGTTAGAGAATAAATATCATGGTGAATTTCAATAGAAAAAGAAAAGAAATTCCTATTTCTATGGGATATCTTTCTTTCTTCTCATTCTACATCGCATTAAAAACTCGAGATATTATTTCTACATCGGAAATAAAATTGAGCTCAGAGAAATTGGGCCAAAAATTTTGTCATACATGTTATGTAACAGTGAAAAATCTAAGCCGGAAAATCGGATAAATTATCGACTTTTAAATGCTGTTTAAAATATGTATCTTCATTCTTGGTTTAGATTCGTGAATTGAAGAAGAAAAAAAAAAAAATTGTTAAATTGATAAATTTTATCACGGTCATAGATGCGATAGAAGTTATAATTGTAGGTTAGGTTATACCGTGATAATTTATTTGACGAAAATATGGCTAATTTTTAAGAAGACATTATGTGATATAAAATAGTGTAATAAACGCTGATATTTACTGTCTAGTAGTTCGTTTAATTCTGCGTCCGCAGGTTCAGCTGGTCTTTTCTTATCCTCAGACATAGTAGATGGTTATATATTTTGCCGTATCACGACCGATTACAACAGAAACACCTTTGTAAAGCTATACTAACTAATCACTTGTACTATATACCTACTATTTGTATCTCGATCCTTATGAAATTAGATTTTCGATTTAGTAGTAGTATAGAAACGGAGAACATGAGCTGCGCTGTATATATTTAATTCTTATTTTACATCTAAAGTTTACACCCTTTAAACTTTACTAATAATTTTTTATTTCGAAATTTGATTAACTACGCGCTTTTTGCCAATTAAAATTTATTTTTATACTCTTATTCCTTTTTTTTTTTTTTTTTTTTTTTTTTAAATACCGTTCGACGCTCGCGTACACACATTACGTATGCGTTCATACATATGCATGTGTGTTTACGATGACATTAATCTTTCATTTTACAGATTATATTAGTCGCACATCGTATCTTATACAGCTATAACTTGAAACAATTATCATTCCAGACGTTTAAAATTTTATTTCGAAATATTCGACATGATCAATCGCTAATTGTGTCTTTATTATATCGCGTCATTAATGCCATAAGGTCGTAAGCGCCAAAAAATTATTTTTTTTGCGGATATGCCCAAACGATGTTATATGGCACGAAAAAGATTTTGCCACCAAAAACACGAATTTTTTTTTTTTGGCGCTTACGACCTTATGGCATTAGTGACGCGATATACCTAATTCGAAAACTGATAATCTAGGTCGATTATTTGAGTAGAGAATAATTATTATCAGAAAAGAAATCTTTACGATATTAATATAGAAACAGACAGACAAAGATTTTTGTCTCGATAAGTTCCTGCGTGGTTTTACAAAAATTTCTGTTTATCTGACTGCAGAGGTTTGCATTTTGAATGTCTAGAGATCCGAATCTAAATAATCATTATTATAATTATTGAAAACTCCCAATTTCGACGCTATCTTTTTATTTACCGAATTAGAGACAAAAATTGTAGATCTCATGATCTTTTACAAAATCGGTCTTATGTACCCAGATAACAATCGTGCGACGCACGCTGTGCGTGCGAAAACGCAGCATTTTCGCACGCACGACATGAGGCGCATCTCAGTGCGAGCGTAATGCGTCGCACTGCACCATCAGTAAATATAATATGATATTATATATAATATTATAATATAATATTATAGAGTTAAAATAATCATTACATAATCAAATTGGATGTTAAAATGTTGATGAGCTATAATATTATATAATCCAGAAAATAACCTATAAACGTACCATGAGTTAAATTAAAAATGATTTGCGAGTACTGATTGGATTTTTATGGATCGAAGAAAAATATTACGTCAAACGACATATCAAAGCGATAGTCAAAAATGTGATTTTAATTTTTTTTTTTTTTTTTTTTTTTCAAGTCACATGCGCCTATATATTTGTGTATAACGTGGAATAATATATATAGGGGCGAGCGGGGCAAAGAGGGCACCTCCGCCAAATTTTCAAAATTAAATTTCAAAAAAATTAAATTCCTTCGGGAAACAATTTTTTTTGAAAAAAAAAAGTCGAAAATTTTCCAAGAATTTTTTTTTTTTTTTGGCCGAGGTGCCCTCTTTGCCCCGCTCTCCCCTATAGATATATAATATCTATATTAGGGTGCTTTTTTTTGAAACGACTATTTTTTTTTTTGCAACTCCCCATTGAAAATCTTGTAGACGTCGAAAAGGGAAAAGGGTTGAAACCACAGCCAAACTACCAATGGCACTTTTGAAAAACACTAAATTCTCTGTCGAATGACTCTAGGATAAGAACAATCCATTGAAATGCGGCTGAGTTTTGCGCGGCGAAAGAAAAAGTCGTAATGTTTAAATGCTTTTAGCATGGGAAAACTTGAAAAGAAAAGCGCGAGTGCTGGAATTGGAATGAAGAGCTAAAAATTGGACAGGATTCCCTTTTCGACGTCTACAACAATAGATTTTCAATGGGGAGTTGCAAAAAAAAAATGGTCGTTTCAAAAAAAGCACCTCGAAAGCACCCTAATCTATATACTATCTTACTATTTATATATAAATGTGATATTACTATTTTCAATAAAAATGTTGTGAGAAATTAATTTTATTTTTGATTTTACAATTTCAATGAACGTATTTGCAAGTCCCAATGCACTCGCATTACGTGCCCGCATCATGCCCGCACGGATGCGACAGGCACGTCGTGCGAGGCATATGTACATCAATTGATGACTCAGTTGCGTGGTGATCTGCGCGCACGTCGTGCGGATAGACCCGCACGCGTGGGTGCGTATTGCGTCGCATATCCCACGCATATTGTTATCTGGGTATGCATGATAGAGCTGATAGAGTGCGAAAAAATTGAAGTGGTAGTTTTTACTACCTCTGTTCGGGATCTGATAAGAAAAAAACTATTTTTTTTTTGCCTAAAAAGCACGTTTTTTGCGGGAATAAAATTTTTGCCCATAAGCAAATGGTAATGACTTCGTCAATTTTCAAGTTACCGAAAATAGGTATCGAAGGATCTGATAGCGTGTCTTGAGAAAAAAAAAGAGAAATCATCCCTTAATCTCTATTAGAACCGGAGATACAGACAGGTCTACTTATTTATTCATAATTGTTGATCCAAGTAACATTTTCAAATAAATAAAGTTCGTAAGTGTTCTGGAGACATTCGGGAATGACCTACATCGTTGAATACAGCCGCGCGTATTTAATCGCACTGCCCACCCGACGTCGCACCGCTAAGTTAACAATTGGAACATCTTGTTTAAGAATTGTCTTAGATCGTACATACGTTCTTTTTTTTTTCTTTTTTTTTTTTTTTTTTGGGCCACTTTTTTCTCACCTATCCGGCTAGGTATACTGTCGAAAATAAGCGTTGATCGATATTTGTCGAATAAATTATCGTTCATCTCTGATTTCAGTCTTAAAGTGTTTATAGGGAACGTAATATTATTGAAATGAAGGTGTAATCAATAAATTTCAATTATTTATCAAATATATTTATTGTTAATATTATTTATACAAAATCTTAACGAATAGACTTAACTTTACTTCCATTCATATCTCCCGTTTTTTCGGATCTTATGGATCGCTGGTACTCATGATTTTCTTTCTTCTAGTCTTAGTTTCTGCACCCTATGTATAGAGAACAGTCCTCTAAAAAGCAATCGTTACCGTTGTCATCGAGTCCAAAACTGTACGGGCAAATACAACTAATAACTGCATGTGTAATGCCTATACTATTTTAGATCAGAATTTACCCGTTTCTGTTCCCAGTTTATCGCTTCAAACTACCTTATATATCTAGAAAGATACGCAAAAAATTGGGTATATAACTTTTTCAACGTTTTCTAAAGATGCAATTAGGAGACGGATGAGTTTCTACATTACATTCCTTCGTATATAATTTTAGATACAATTTAGATACAAAATTTTGTTACAAGTATCTTGTATTATAAATTATCATCATTGCCAAGCCTTTGATACAATTTCTTTTTTAGCCATTGGTTATTATTAGTGGCTTCACACCTTTATTTTTAAGCATCGATAATATTTGTTTGAGTGAAAAAAAATTATGTTTCTTCTGATGATAATTGTTCAGTAGCTGACTTTGAATTAGAGGCAAAAAAACGCAGATAGCAAAGAGCGTGGTAACGACTTCGTGCGGCAATCAGACTGGCCACTGAAGTAACACGGTTCAAAACTTCATTGCCCCATTTATCAGACCGTTCACCTGCTCTGCGAAAAATAATCTTTTGCAGTTGTTCGGAGGTAACACTCCTCACATATTGTCGTTTTGAAGAATTTTTCTTTTTCGATTGATTTTTTATAACACTTCCAGAAGAATCTTTGCCACAAAGCAAACATTTCTTCTCGAAATCAAAATTGCTTGAAGTAGCGCGCGTCGACACACTTTCTACTTGCGCTTCTTTTCGTCTTTTGCATGCTTTGACGTTACCGGCGCTGATATATGATTTATAACACTTCTCATGTACAGTCACACATTCTTTGTTCTTCAACTTATACTTATAGTGCTTGTCGTCTTGTCTCTCAATACTGACTGATATTAAACTTTGAATGCTTTTCTTTCTTGGGATTCTCAATTTTTGATCTTTTTCAAACAGTTTCTCACAGATGAAACAAGTGTCTGCAGCCATTTTCAAAATTTTGTAGATACATACATGTCTAGAAAATCGGGGAATAGTTCCTGACAATCTGTAATAAATAATTGTAAGTTTTTTTTTTTTTTTTTTTTTTTATATCATATTTCGAATTAGGCTATGTCGAAACAACAAATATTTTCGCTCACTAAAATGATGGATGCGTTCAGAGATGTTCAAAAATCAAACTTACAAGTAGAATTCTTCACTGCAATGCAATCGCAGTTTGCTGATTCACAGACGTTCTGTAATGCATTTTTTGTTAAGGTTACTTACACGATAATACTCTTGTTATTAAGTATACACACTCTGTTATCTGCCATATGTTCATTAGATAATATAATATTAAAATATACCTAGCAAAGTGTGTTTGCGTTTGAACGTGTGTCGCAAGTGTTCGTATCAAAACAAACAAAGCAACTTTATAAACGGACGACTATCAAGAAGAACACCGTGTCTTATGGAGTCTCACCCGAAAATGACGCGCCGGTGCATGAAGCGACCTGAGGGACCCCCCCGCCGCTGTTTCCCCGTACCCTTCCGAGAACGAACATAGTACATACACATAGCAAAGAAGACTGCATAGTTCTATGTTCCTATAGGTATATCCTCGTTGGTACACAGAATATGATTAAATAATGCTCAATTGATACTTAAATTATATTAAAAAACAATCGTAGAAAAAGATAGGTGAAAGGTAAAGAGGAACTATAATTAATTTGACAAGTATCGATCAACGTTCATTTTGGACAGCATAGTAATCGGATTGGTGAGAAAAAAATAGCCAGCTGAAATTTAGAAAAAATATCGTAGATCGTACCCGAATGTCTCAAAGAACACGTACGAATTTTACTCATCCGAAAATGTGACTTAGATCAACAATTATAAATTAATTGTTAAGCCTGTCTGTATCTCCGTTTCTAATGGAGATTAAGGGATATTTTTTTTTCTTAAGAGTCTCAAGAAGACCTATCAGATCTTTGAAGAATATTTTTGGCAACATGAAAATTGACGAAGTATCATTAAGATTTGTATTATAGCCAGAATTTTATTTTGCCCGCAAAAAACGTACTTTTTTGGCAAAAGAATCGTTTTTCCTTATCAGAACCCGAAAGAAGGTAGTAAAAACTACCACTACGATTTTATTTCCACTCTATCCGCTCATCGGCGTAGAAACTGTGGATTTCGGGAGAGAATTGATTTTTGCTAAAGTATGCGATATTTGCATAAGACAGATTTTGTAGAAGACGATGAGATCTAAAACTTTTGTCTGAAACGTTTTTCCCTCAATTCGATAAATAAAAAGATAAATTGGGAGTTTCCAATTTTTAATAATTTTTTACTTCCAAACTCGGACCCTAGTCGTCTTGGCACTTTTATATATATGAGGATTGGGGTAAAATAAATAGCGGAAGTTTGTAATAAGAGCAAAAAAAAATAAATATTACGTTTATTGTACATTTGCGTAGTTACAGTAAACAAAAATTAGAACTTTGTTAGGCGGCGGGGGGAGGTTTGGCTAACTGCCTAGGCGAAGACTATCTCTCTTGATCTGTTTCTTGATCTGAAAAAATTTGATCCAAAAGTTGAGTGCAAATATCAGCTTCGTCAAAACTTTCTTCAGCTTTAAGCTCCTGCTGATGGCGCTCTAATGTTTGTCTTAAACAGAGTTCTGGCCTTCGGCATTCTCTTAGAGCAGGCAAATAATTGTTATTAGCCAATCCTGCGAGTACCCTTAGCAGCTGGTCCCTGTTTTGTTTTCAAAATGAGAATAAAAACGTTGTTAAAACAATTGTTAATCATCAAATATCATTATTTAACTTAGTCTACGATTTCAAATCGCATTATTGTGACCATAATTCGAATAAATATAGTCTCGCCAAGTACCTAGTGTCACAAGGAAGTCCTTGCATGGCTAGCAGGCCAGCTGCTTGTTCGACAAGTCCCATTTTGACAAGAGTTGTCTTTAAATTGTTTTCGTCCGTATTACACAAAGAGGACAAAAGAAAGGCAGATTTAATCTGTAGCTTTTCTACCGGGCTTTGCATCGCTCTCAAAAGAACAGAATAGCCATCGTTAACGTCCAAATGCTTCAACGAGATTGGATATTCTCTGACCAGACCTAAACAGAGCATTATAGATTATTGTACGTCAGAACCTGCTTCTTCAGATCAATTCGTATTCCAATGAAAGCAAAAAATCGTTATGATCTCATCCTACAGAGAAATTCTCTTCACTTACAAGAAACTGCATACAGAGCCTTGATTCTGGTTTGTTCAGATGGGTCAGTGTCCACCATACCTAATAATATCGGCATTAGGCCAGCCTCCAATACCTTTTCTTGACAATACGGATTATTCTGTGTTAATTCAGCAATAATGTGCGCTGCCCTCCATCTTAGACTACTATGATTTGAGTTTAGGCATGGTCCGAATATCGTGAAGCCTCCAATTTTGTAAAAATCATTAGCAGTGTCCATATTGTCAACGTAATTGGCTATACGCTCTAAGGCTTTGTCGCATTCAAAGGGATCGTCTTCAATATCAAGTTCGCAAGCGTTTTGTAATATTTTTATTGATTTTTGCAACTCTTCTATAACATTTACAGACATCGAAGTGAGCGCCTCGTTCAAAAACTTTTGTCGCTATAAAGGAAGAGGATATAAAATGATATTAGCAAACTTTTAGAATCGTAAAGAATACAAAACTTCAAAAGTTTTAGATTTTTTTTTTTTTTTTTTATACCTCTTGATCCAGGGGTTGCAAGTGAGAAGAATGTGGTGCGTCTTCATCGCGGGTTGCCTCCATTGCAAATCTTAGTAGTCCTTGTAAATTACTAGGCTGCCTTGGTTGGTTTGGAACCGGTTGCAGCTGCCCTTGATGCGATTGATTTTGGGGTCTAGGTGCTTGAATGCTCAAGGGCCTGGCGTTACTTGTGTTATCTTCATTTCCCATGCTGCTGCTTGATCTCGACGTATTATTGCTAAATATGGGATTATTGATTTGAGCCAATTCTTACATAACGGAAATTTTAGCTCTAGACTAAATCAACCGCGGTGTCGATTTTGGTATAAATTGTGAAATTTTTTAAATTATGATGTAAATTGCTAAATAATTGCAGTTAATTACATGCGAGTTTTGAGGTTATAGACAAAGTACGATGATGATTATATTAGTGGTAAATAATTATCGAACGTTATGCAGATTTGAATAATATTGATTTAACAGATGATTCAAATGGAAGGACGCGTTAGCTTACCTGCTCATGTTTTTACTATTTGTATTCTTTGTAAAAGATGAACCCATGAATTTAAAACTAAACGTATTTAATTGACAAATGGAACTCGAGGACAACCAGAGTTACTCATACCTCGCGATCAAATTCTAAAGTAATACTAAAGACCGATCTACGAATGACACAAGTATATGACGAGTGGAAATTAAGATTGTATTACTTCGAGATAATTCTAGAAAAGGAAACGTTTGTAATAATAAAAGTTGCGCGGAACTGGTACTACACAACATATACACCCATACGTATTAATTCGACTTCGAAGTTCGACACATGTGTGCGGCCATACCCATAGATGTGCATCAAAAGATCAGCCTATCACAATTCATTATTCAAGGTCTAGTAAAGGCGGGGGAGGGAAAAGAATTGGACTTTTTCTTTGTCCAATTCGTCAATTTTTTGTTTTAATCCAAATTTGGTAGCAATTTTCGTAAATACTATGTATTGTACCCTTATATGAGTAGGAAAAATGTAAATATTGTATTTATTTGATAGAATCGCTTTTTTTCAGGCTTCATATATACATGATTCAGGGTATAATGAGAATTCATTTTTTATTCAGGCATTATTATGGTATAAATAAGTCCTTGTATCAAAATAATGAAATGCCTATAAGTTTACATTCGTTATTTTCTATAAAACACAAAAAAAAAAGAAGAAGTTTCTTTCAAAATCGTCTTAACTTAATATCGTAATACTAATTACGAGATTTTTTTTTTTTTTTTTTTCAAAAATAATTTCTAACTCTCGTAAATAAAATAACCCAATTTTTTTTGTTTTTTTTTGTTTCTTCATTTGATGATCACTTTTATAATATTTGAAAAAAATTTATTCTCTCCATCTGTGAGAACAATGTTGATTTGTGCAAACGTAATACAGTCTCATTTCTTCTTCAGCTCTTCTGGTTTGAGCTTGGAAAAATACAGCCTCGCGATGATTACATTTAGGACACGGATGGTCTTCGGTTCTCGGTAGTGTTGGATCTGATATAACGTCGGCAACAATATTCTTCAATTCACTGTAAAGCAAAGAATATTACAATATTATTATTATACTATATTATGTATGTTTGTGTGTATATGTACAATAAAATTCGAAAATATTATCACTTACTCAATTTCGTGCATAATTTTGTTCACGTATATACAATTGCTGTCGGCGAGTTGCTTGAAGTCGCAATTTCTACACTGTAATATGAAAAATCATATACGAAAAATAAATGTCAAATGTCAATTCTAGTATTTCTTATTTCCCTTTTAATTTTTCTTTCAAAGAGTAGGTAAATTGAACATTAATTTCATGTGTTGGGTGTAAGTTTTTTACCTACTATGTTTCTTAATTTATAATTTTATTATAAATAAGAAATTTTAATATCGAAATGCAGGATAATATGATGCTAAAGTACTACTTACCGCATACATCAACACTTTGTTTTCCTTATCTTCCTTTGGGTATAACATGTTATTACATTCTTGACAAAATCTTATACCAACAAAGCCAGGGCCGTTGTCGTGCGTGTCGTATCCAGCAATTTCAGACATTGTTTTTTTTATAAGTATTAACTAACGAAACAAAATACAATTACGTTCATTCATCTGCAACTCACGATACGATTCATATTTTTAAGATTCGCTCTGACCTAACCTCAAAACGATAATAATATACGCGTTTATACTACCTTTTAACAAATCAACGAACTAAAATGCGAAACAAAGTGCGATAAGGGAGGGCGGAGAACAGTAGATAAAAATGTTCTCCCTAACACAGACGTGAGTATACTCAAAAAGTGTTCTCATAGTTCATAATATTCGACACAGATGGAGATCGTGCCTTAAAAGACCGGTTAAAAATTGTTTCGAATAAATTCACTGCTTTGCTGTAATCGCGTTAACGCGTGTTCGTTTTAAAAGTTGAATATTTCGTGCGCATCAATTATTCCAAAGTGTTTCAATGATTTTTCTATATTTATCTATAAATTTGACGACGTATTAAATCATGCGACGTTTTATACATATCTAATAATAATAAATAATAATAATGAATTTATCAGAAGACAGTTTCGCTTGGGCTAATCGTTTAGGTTGCCCACCGTCAGCTTGTAACGAATCAACAAAAAAGGCGTAAGTTACATGTCAAACTTACTAAATGTAAAAATTAAACTTATGTCTAGGTAAAGTACTAAGTACAGTTTTAAATAAAAATCTGCAGATTATCTAAAGGAATTGTTGGTATTTTGTGGGATAATGTCGCCGACAAGTTGTATCCAATTTCGGAAGTATTGGAAGCAAGAAAAAATATTTTGTTATACAAATTGTGCGAAAATTTTGAAGACGTTGAGATAGAAACTATAAGAAAAACGTCGAAATTAAAATGCGAAAGGCAGGTTTTACAACAGAGAATTTTCGCTGCTGAGGAAAGTCGAAAAATTCAAGAATTTTCGGTTCGTAAAAAACGTAAGTTTTCTTTACTATATTTAGTTCCTTTCCTTTATGTTATGTTATTCACCATATTTTTATCCCATCGTTTCAAAGGTCAACAACTTTTGAACTTAAAGTCGGCTCGTCAATTTTTGGAAGTAAAAAAAAACTTGTTCACTACAAAACATAAACAAATGGAATCACAAGTTCAGGATTGTTACCAAATGCGCAGAGTCTGCGAATGTTTAATGCCATCAGTCGGCGATGAGATCAAGCAAAGCACCATAGAGGAATCGCTAACTCTAGTCAGTTCAATGTCTAACGGTGCCAACAAGAAACAGGTCCTTGATCATTATTTTTGCCCCCTTTTACACAGAATTTTTTATAATTCATATTTCAGTTTTTAATTTATCACCGCGATTTCAGGTGTGGAAGAAAATATTGGAAACACTTTATCCTGTAGCGACTCCAGTCCTCTGGAATATTCTTCTGGAAAGTCGCGGTGTAGATACCGAACGAGTTATACAACTGGGATCCGAAGTATCCCAGAATATTACGTCTAGTAATTGTGGAGAGAAATTTGATATTGGTATAGCGAGAGCTTGTAGTTTGCATTTAACAGCTGTGTCGAAAAGACTGTTACACGATGCAAGGGCAAACACTCGTCAACAAAAGATTATGGAATATATTGAAAAGATTGAGGTGACTTTAGCAGAGGAATTTTCTCTGCTTTTTAAAGAACCAGTTTCAATTTTTACGAGATTTTATGCGTCATTCAGTTTTTTTTTTTTTTTTTTTTTAACTTTTACAGAAGTCTCAAAGCAACAATTTGGACATAAGCGAATGGCTGGTATTAACTTTGGAAGTCCGAAAGTGGGAGGCAGAGCAGAAAGGATTGCAGACAAAAGTTGAAGAAATTAATCGTGATCTGGAAGTACGAACTGAATTGACCGCTGAGCTGAGTAATATAGCGACTGCAATGCAGGGAATTGATGTTCAAATTGTAAGAACGTGACTAGGTGATAGGAACTGATAGAAACTTTTCAAAAGAATATTTTTTAGCCAATTTCACCTTTTCAAATGCTCAATATAAAGTTTTTAAATTATATGCAGGGACAATGTGCTCAGGATATACAGACTTCTATGGCTCTTTTGAAAGGCGCTGGCGCTGCCTTAAACTGCGTCAAAGAAAAGCTCATTGGTGGTTTGCAGAAGTTTGTTATATTACGAGCGACGAATCAAGACAAAAACTGGCTTGATATTGATCTCAGCAATGAACTGGACAACTTTAATGATAGAATCGACGTAAAGGCTTTAAGAAAGATTACATTAGGTGGAGAAATCGGTGCATATAGGTAAAAAATTATAAATTAGAGCTGAAAATTTGTAAAAACTTGAAACTTTCATCGTTTTAATTGAGTTTATATTATCTGATTTGATTTGAAAAGGTAATTTCATTCCATCTTATCTAAATGATGATATTTTATTTTCCAGGCATGCATCGTACTGCATAAGTCAATCTGCGCTTTCAATTCCTGTTCCTTTGGATATAGACAGCGTTCATGACTATCCATTCATTCGAGCTCCTATCTACCATTTATTAGACTGTTACAAAGTACTGAACAAATTCATTTGGTTCGCTAATGATAAACCAAGTTCTACAACGGCGGACGAAAAATTAAATTTCCTAACTGAAATCGATGAACAATGGTGCCTAATGTCAGCTACAAACAATACTCATACTATTAAAGAGGTTCTCGATCTCATAGATCAGGCTTTTGAAAATACGCAGGAAGAGTTGCGGCAATTTGATGCAACTTTCGAAGCCTGGTGAGTGAATTGATCATAGATCCAAATGGGAAATTGAATTAAAATTAAAAAAGAGGATAAAAAGTAGTAGCAGTAATGCAAATAAATTTCAATTACCAAAAAAAAAAAATGGTAGAATTACTTTTATTGGATTCGAATCTAATCATTCGCTTTTCATTTTCTAGGACAAAACAGGGGGTCAGTAATGTATTGATTCACGACGAGCATACTGTTGTTGATGGACTAACTTTCAAAGAATGGCAACAGAAATTCAACGTGATGGCATCAGTATTGGCTTCGAAGACTAGAGCTGTGAAATAAGTCGCATGATGCTCGTCTCAAAAGTCATTCGTTGGGGGCTGTAATATTCGTCGATATGTTGTGTACACATACATACTTATAGATATATAATATTATAATGTATTTCTACTTTTTTTTAGAATATGAAAATAAAAAGGCAGTTAATTTTCAGAATTTTTTATTTTTCTTTCAGTAATACAACGTCTATATAATATTATTCATTCATATATATATATATACAAGATGAGATATTTTAAGAATCCAGCTTTCTTTCTTCTATAGTATGAATTGGGATCCTTGGAATGGGTGTGGCTTTGAAATTTTAGCCTTCTTTGAGTAGTTCTATTTTCTGCCACTAGTTGGCGTTTCGAAGTTCTAAGATTCCCAATTCAGTTTTTCTAACGAATCGAAAAAAAAAAAAAAAAATGTGCATTTCTATTATTTTTATTCCAACAATAGATAAGTAAAAGTTATCAATTATTATATTACGACTAGTGATTATTGATTTGAGAAAAGGTGAAAGAAAAAGTCTTGATATCGTTATCTAAAATCTAGAGGGGAGAAAAAAAAAAAAAAAAAAAATTAAAAAAAAATTGTTTGAATATCGCGGTCACGTGAGAATGTCAATTGAAGATTGAATATAGAAAAATAATCGCTAGATGGCGCCAGTGGTTTAAAGATAATCGCGCTCCTCGTGGAGTTAACGTCGTACTATCCAGTAGGTGATTGGCGACGGTTCGAGCGAGTCAAGTGATTAAAAAAATGGCATCCGCGACATCGTCGCACGATGAAATTTCACAGCAATGTTCTGTTAATAAACTTATACGCGTCGGTTATTACGAATTGGAGAAAACAATCGGCAAAGGTAACTTCGCCGTTGTCAAAATGGCCACCCACGTTGTAACGAAATCAAAGGTAAGAGTATTTATCAACTATTAAACCTTAACTACTAGCAGCTTGGAATCCATCATTTTGCTCATGAAATTTACTTTTAAATTATACTGTAATCAATTATTTATCAACATTACTTACTTCTCTTACATTTTCATCAAACTGTTATGTTAACAATGTTTTAACAATCGTTGTAACAATAACGAAAAAAAAAAAAAATCACTCTCATAGTATATTATGTCTTTCAACAATCCTACGGGGGGCCTACATTGATTTTAAACTATAATAACTGTTGGTTATATTATAACAATTTCAATCATTTTTTTTTTCCTTTATCTATAAATTACTCATAATTAAACGATCTTATGCACCCCCCCCCGATCGTTTACGACGTTGTTTTCTTTTGTTTTCTTTTTTCATACATCTCAGATTCTAGCAAATATTTATTATTTATTGATGCTACTATACCTTCGTTTACGTCACATGCCTTTACGAGTTAAAGAACTCGAATGTATATGTATATCTATTATTGCCGTACGTAGGTAGTGTTGTGTGTATGTATGTGTGAATACGTGTGTTAAGTAGTAAGTTTTGTTACAATCAATTTTTTTTTTTTTTTTTTTTTTTTTTCTGAAATCTTATTATAAATGAATTTTTATAATTGAAATACTACATAAACAGCTACTAGCTAGATTATTTCTTACTAAATAGCATATAGTTAATGGTTAATGTATTATTTTTTTTTTTTTTTTTTTTTTTTTTTTTTTTAATTATAACAGTCGCCATTTTGAAACCGCTGAAAGTACCCACATCTTTGGAAAGTTCAAAAAATAAATAAATAAATTTCATTTAGAAAATAAAGCAGAAAAAAGTAATTTTTTCTTTCCATTTTAAATATTATAATTTCACTATGGAATTATACAGATGTTGAAAAATGAAATTCGTTATGTAGCCACAGCGAGTAAACTAGAACTGAGTGAGACAAAAAAAAAAAAAAAAAAAAAATTATCTAGCGTATTTGTAAGGATACTATTATTTATTTATTTATTTATTTATTTATTTATACGATTTCGATTTCGATTTCGATTTCGATTTGAAATTCCGAATCAAACCGCACGCAACTGAATTTTTTTTTCTTCAAAATACATACCTAGTTCAACGTACTTTGTATATACATATATATGTAAACAAATTTTTATCGTATCGCCATCTTGAAACCGCTGAAATTTATTCGTCGTATATTTTATTATTCCTTTATAGTGTTAATTTTTCCGTAAACCATGTGACACGTACAAACATATACACATATATACATACATACAAATACACATTCATACATGCATAGCTTATAATCAATTTCATACGCGTATTGTGTATGTTGAGCTTTTCTGTCTTATTCCGATCTCAACTCTGAAGTTTGTTTTTGTATTTAGTATTTACTACCTACCGTTGCGTTTCCGCGCTCCCCCGTCTACCACCCCGTAAATCACATAATTTTCCATTCTAGTACGTTTATCAATTTCATAATATTATATATAAGGTAGTTAGTGAACCTTGAATGCCGTTTGTCAGCATAATAATAACAACAACAACAACAACAATAATATTAATAATAATAATAATAATGATAGAAGTGCAATAATTTATAGATTGAGGGTAAAACGACTTATATAATTAATCATTTCCCGAAGCTACATGTGTGACAAGGGTATACACAGAATCGCAATAATGAGAAAACTGTACACACATACTACGAATATGTACATGAGTTGACAGATAATACAATAATATATTAATTATTTCAATTATGTATAAAAAAATAAAAAAAAAAAAAAAAAAAAAAAGGATCATGAATTTATGAAATATAATTATTTTTTTTGTATTATCAAAAATTTATATCCACCTTTGTGTTTTCATTATGATTTTCAATTTATATTTATTAAATAATTCGATACATATATATATATACATATATATATATATGAGTTTGAATTCAATAGCGAAGGGATTGTCTCTCTCTCTCTCTGAGTTGGATTGTCCGTTATGCCGCTAAAGTAGCAGTCGGACTTGACGATAATTAGTGACAATTAGCGCGAATCAACAGCTTTGGGTGAAGCCTTGGTACTGTACAAAATTTTCTAGCCACTTGATATTATAGTACGATAACTTATCTCCCCGCGCAAAAGTCTATACTATATAATATATATATATATATATATATATATGTATATACACATACTGAGGCTCGTGTATGTTTCAGTACCGTAATATCCTAATATATCATCGGTTTATGTATAATATATATCGTAGTTAAATATATATATACTTGTAGGTTATATTTTAACATCGCAGTCTATATATATATATATTATATATCTTTTATTTCATTCCTTTCTTTTCTGCCAATCATAGAATAAACCCGCGATATATTTATTGAAATAAGAAAAAAAAAAAAAAAATAAAAAAAAAAAAAAAAAAAAGAAGCAAATGGTAAACAATAAAATCATTGATTCGTCACTTTGAACTTTTATATATAAATTTTTTTTTTTTTTTTTTTTTTATTTATATACGCATCTCTGATGTGACAATTAATAACACTATAAGCTTTACAGCGAACGATAATAATAATAATTAATTCTTGCTTTAATACATATTTCCGTAAAACTACTCAAGTATATCGTCAATCTATCGTAATACATATCCATAAAAAAAATGTCGCATTTTTTTTTTTTTTTTTTTTTTTTCAATCATTTTTCTGTTCTGTAACCATATAATGTTAGTACAGATATATATAGGCGCGAGCAAGTGCGCTGCCTGCTCGCTATACGACAGGGCTAGGGGGAACGTTATACAGTATGTACTACATAAGTATTACATATAGGTACATGTATACGTATGTGAAACAGGCATGTGTTACGCATATATTCGCGCGGGTACAGCGTGACGTCAGTGTGATGTCACAGGAATCTACTCGGTTAGCCGGAGACATGCTAAATACGAAATATATATTTTATAAATTAGAACTCTACCCGTATTATAGAGAAACATTGATGGGTTACATATTTACACGTATATTTGTTTGCGAAAATTTCATCCTTTTAATCTATCGATACTTACTTAATATAATCACCCTTTGCTAATGCATACATATATATACGCATATATACAATACATACAAGCTGAAATATCATTTTTGCTAAAAAAAGATGTCTTTTTTCGTTTTTGAATGTGTGAAATTTGTACCTACCCTACATGGTTTTAAGATTATTCTTTTTCTTTTTATTGATACACATAAGTTATGCGCGGCTAATTTTTTTTTAATTTCATTATATTATATACAAGAAGAATTAAAGTGTAGGTAGTATAGATTTATTCATTGATGAAGATTGGTGTCGATATTTATATTTTTTACCTATACCCAGGTAGGTATATTAGTTAACGAAGTGACTGAGTGATATTTTTGTTTTCAATTCTTCACTTTCATTGACAAATGACAATGAATCAAAAGCATTTCATTATTCGAGATGTTCTCTGATAATACAAGGTTGAACGTAAGTTACCGGAGATTTCTGTCACGAGGATTAACTCGTGAATGATTCAACGTAACGTAACGTAACGTAACGTTACGTAACGTAGCATAGCGTAGCGTAACGTGACGTAACGTAGCATAGCGTAGCGTAACGTGACGTAACGTAGCATAGCGTAGCGTAACGTGACGTAACGTAGCATAGCGTAGCGTAACGTAGCATAGCGTAGCGTAACGTGACGTAACGTAGCATAGCGTAGCGTAACGTGACGTAACGTAGCATAGCGTAGCGTAACGTGACGTAACGTAGCATAGCGTAGCGTAACGTGACGTAACGTAGCATAGCGTAGCGTAACGTAGCATAGCGTAGCGTAACGTGACGTAACGTAGCATAGCGTAGCGTAACGTGACGTAACGTAGCATAGCGTAGCGTAACGTGACGTAACGTAGCATAGCGTAGCGTAACGTAGCATAGCGTAGCGTAACGTGACGTAACGTAGCATAGCGTAGCGTAACGTGACGTAACGTAGCATAGCGTAGCGTGACGTGACGTAGCGTAGCGTGACGTAGCGTAGCGTAACGTAGCGTAACGTGACATAACGTAGCGTAACGTGACATAACGTAGCGTGACGTGACATAACGTAGCGTAACGTGACATAACGTGACATAATATAACGTAACGTAACGTAATATAACGTAACGTAACGTAACGTAACGTAACGTATAGCCGTATACATCTAGAATTTAATACATGTTTTTTTTTTTTCATCTCTTTAATCCTAGATGGGCATAAGGTTCATAGATAATTTTCATTTTGTGAATGAACGAAAGTTTATTTTTAACATGTCATATCAGATTTCGTTACTTATCTGAGCGTAAATCGATCGAAAGACCTGCGTGATGTTTACGTGATATATTCTTCAATTAATTACGATGGGAGATACGAGAGGGGGGGGGGGGGGGGGGGGGGGGGCGACATTTTAAGCATATAAAAAATAAACTTATATACCTATACCTATTTTACCTATAATCAAATTTAACGCACAATATTATATTTATTCTAAACAGGCTGCGTTTATGTATTTTTTTTTTTTTTTTTTTTTTTTGTTTTTTAACTTATATAGTTCGGAGTATATATATATTATCTTAATTTACTTATATGATATCACAAGATTTTATTTTACTCCTCAATGTTATATCATAAGTGACGTCAGAAATGATTTTTCGTTCTTATCACTAATACTACGCTGTTGGAAATTATATTTTTTATTTTATATTTATTTTTTTCTTCTTTCATTCTTCTGATTTTCTTTTTGCTATAGTACATAATATAATCCAATGCTTACGATTATAGTAGTAAACTAGTATCTAGCATATTATAGTTGTATTGCGAGTTCGGTAGATATATTGCCATAACTGACCGCAATAAAAAAAAAAAAAAAAAAAAAAAAAGAAGGAAAATAAATAAATAAATAAGAAAATGAAAAAAAAAAAAAAAAAATTACGACAATTTTCTCTCAAAATAAATCGACCTTGACACGATACACGTTGCGCAGCAATTGTCATATTGAACGGGCCTGTATACGTATTTGAGCATTGAATTGTATCTCTTTGTTATTGAAATATAATATTGAAGAAGAAATTTGTGAACTGTTTTACCTAATAATTTATATATTACGTCGATGAGACTTTATAGATGTACTATAGAATTTTGTTCGATTATAGAATCATTATAACGATAAATGCCGAGTATATATTATATAGTAAATTAATAATACGATGAATTAACTCAGACGAAAAAAAAAAAAAAAAAAAAAAAAAAAAAGAAGAATTAGATGTACTTGTTTATTATCTAGCGAGTATAAGAATCAGGTATTACATATAGTACGTTGTATGATTTGTAAAAAAGATATTTGAATAAAATCAGTTTATCATCTAAATCGCGATTGTTAAATCTGTGTGAGTTTTAGATCGTTGAACCGATTTGTTACTCGCGAGGCGGGGGACTTGCACGTGTGTCCGAAACTAGTAAATGAAATAAACATACATATTGTAGATACGTTGAACAGATACATATATATATATATATATATATATATATATATATACTTGTAATGAAATTTTATTTAAATCTTAAACATTTGAAGATAATCCTATCCCTGCGATGGATAACATGAGTCGATTTTTTTTTTTTTTTGACCTTTTTAATCAAATTTACTCGAAACGAGGTAATGCGAAGTGAAATATTTTTGTTATTATCACCAGATATGTATTAATCTTTTAATTATTTCATACAATAATCAAGACTTCGGTAAAAAAAAAAAAAAAAAAAAAAAAAAAAAATTCATCGTCATATTTATTATTTACAATAATAAAAAGACCATTACAAAAATAACAATCAAATTATACATACATATATATATTTATCAATAAACAGATTTTGATAAGCTGAGATTGGATAAGACCGAAGATTACAAAAAAAAAAAAAAAAACGAGACTTTATAAAATGAAGAACTTGCTTTGTTACACCCTTCCTTTTTTTTTTTTATTTTTATTTTTTTTTTTCTAGAGAAAAGTGAAAAGTTTCACTATACAAAGCTGAGTAATTTGAAATTGAGGCATACATGGTAAAAAAAAAAAAAAAAAGAAACTTGAATAAACCTAAATCAATGTTTAGAAAAGCATAAAACTATATATTATTCAGAGATAGATGATCATTACGAAAAGACACACAATTGTCGCATAGGATGTAGAGAAGTATTAGAATTGTTATTGTATAGCACAATGGAAAGGGCCAGCACTTTATTGCCTTGTAACGGTGTTGCGGGACGGCGAGGAGGAGGAGGAAGGGATTTGTCATTTATAAGGTATAAGTGATGAGCGCGCGCCGAGAGTAGTCCCTGCCCAGTTACCACTTGCTATCATTTAGCATGTCTATCACATGATTCTGCTCGCTCTATATGTATCATTGGGTCAGTCGAGAACAAACAAGGTGCCGGCCTTTTAGATCGATGCATAATATTTAGTACGCAAAATAAATAATTTAGATACTTTTCTAAGAACCAGATGCTAGTATGTAGTAGCAATGAGGATGATCATTATTTTAGGTCACTTAAAATAGGCTGGTTATTCGTTACGTTACGATTCTCTGACTAGAGAAACTATCATCGTCGATTCGTTGTTTTCATGAACCGATGATTTATTAAAAATTCATAATAGGAAAGGTTTTTTTTTCTTCATAACAGTTTTATGAAAATTTTTTTACAGGTGGCTATCAAGATAATAGATAAAACAAAATTAAACGAAGAGAATCTAGCAAAAATCTTTCGCGAGGTATACATAATGAAGAGGCTTAGACATCCGCACATAATCAGATTGTATCAAGTGATGGAAACAGAGAAAATGATATATTTGGTAACAGAATACGCAGCTGGTGGAGAAATATTCGATCATTTAGTAAGAAATGGTAAAATGTTGGAACCTGAGGCGAGACGAATATTTCGTCAGATAGTACAGGCTGTGCGTTACCTCCATCAACAGAAAGTTGTTCATCGAGATCTTAAGGTATTTATATTCATTTATTTAGTTTACTGTGTAGGTGAAGCGGCAAAAATGTTCCACATTAAAAAATGAATCAGTGTTATTGCTTCGATTAGAATCTGTTCCTTATGGAACTATTCTGTTAATTTCTCTTCATAATTAAATAATACTTCAGCTTATTGAGTTTATTTAAATCCTTGTTGATTTAGGAATTTTTATCAATAGTGTGTGTTGCAAGTGATTAGCTGACTATGGCTAAGTTATGCAAAGCTTATACTATATCAGGCATTAAAAATATCAAATGCAATTATTATTATTACAAATTAAAAAAAAAAAAAAAAAAAAAAAACTAAAATTATTGGTAAATTAATTTAAACTTTAATAAATAAATATAATTTTTTATCGATTACAGGCTGAGAATTTGCTACTTGACGCAGACAATAACATAAAGTTGGCTGACTTTGGCTTTAGTAATGAATACACACCAGGGGTACTCCTCAGCACCTGGTGTGGTTCTCCTCCCTACGCCGCACCCGAAATATTTAAAGGAACACATTACGACGGGCCTAGAGCAGACGTATGGGTATGTGTCCGGTAGCAAAGGATTTAAATTTGTAGTTCTCTTTATATTTCAACTACGAATCACAAGTTTATTGTTTTACTTTCTTTCTTGTATAGTCACTGTGTTTCAAAGCATGAATACATATGATTGAAGGTTCTTCGTCTAGCTTTAATCAGAGCTAACAAAGCAGTAATTGTATTCTCGAGTGGCATTATTCTGTGGAGATTGAATTCAATTCAAATTTGATCATCAGTTCCTTTTTCTGTTTTTTTTTTTTCCTTTTTTCATTTTTAGTTCTTTCTTTAGTTTTTTTCTTTGTCTTTTTTCTTTTTTTTTTTCTGTACTGAGCACTATTCCTTCCATTTTACACTTATAGTTCAGTTTTCAGAATTAAAACTTCTCTCGTTAAACAATTTCTATATTTCTATTGCTTTTCAAGTTAATCAAATGTATTATTATAATACTTGAATTGACTCTATTTAAAACGTTATTACAGAGTCTTGGTGTAGTATTGTACGTGTTAGTTTGTGGTGCCCTCCCATTTGACGGGCCTACAATGCAGTCGCTGCGCTCTGTGGTGATCTCGGGGAAATTTAGGATACCTTATTTCATGTCTGCAGGTGAGTAGAAACTCAAAACTTAAGCACTGCTTTTTTTTAAATAATTGATTCGCTCGGTTCCCCTTCGTATGCACAGATGATTACGTCAGTTTAAATAAAAACCAGCACCTAGTAAATTATGAATTCAGATCATTGGAGCTTTTTAGTTCGTTGGTAGGACCAGCAGATACTTACACTTTCTATCAGAAAGAGTCAGGATTCAGTTTGCAGAAGTAATATGCTCTTGGCGAACGTGTCAGTGTCTAATAATTGGATGATTTTTTTCCCTCATATCCAACAATTTTTTTTTTTTTTTTTTTTTTTTTTTATTTTCCCCCTCAACAAGCATCTTTTAATTTCAGAACATTTGCATACATTTAATAATGCTGGAAAGTTGGGTAGAAATGGAATGAAATTGTGGACAGTAAAAAAAAAAAAAAAAAGAAAAAAAAAGGGCTCAATCCTATTCCATGATTCGAAATTGAATGATCAGAAAAAAGAAACGTGAGATTCGTAGTTCATAATTTCTCCGAACAATTTGCTTGTTTATAAAAATTATTGTAATTAAAATTAACGTATGAAAAAAAAAAAATAAAAATAATAATCTCGGTATTATTTATACTTTGGGTAGTAAAATATTTGACAAATTATGCTTGCTTAAACGTTTTGAAACCTGAGTGAAGAAATGACTTAAATCAATTATTCATTTATGAACATTAATCTATAACTGGGTATTCGTTTACAGAGTGTGAAAGGCTGATTAGACACATGCTGGTCGTCGAACCAGAAAGGCGATTAAGCATAACACAAATTCTGACACACCCCTGGATGGGTGGAGACGGTGTAACGGAACCAGAACCAGGAGGGTGTGTGTGAAAAAACTATTTAAACACTTTGAAACTCATCGTTATAAAAATACAATAAATAATAATCGAATAATAATCAGTTACATGATATTATGCAATATGCAAATATGTAATATGATACAAGAAAAAAAAATAAAAAATTGATCATTTTTTTTATAGGTGCAACGCCGAGCCACCTCCTCCGCCACAGCTTAATCAATTAGTAATAGAACACATGCTCAGGCTACCTGGCCTCAGTGCAGACACGTTATTACAAGCTATCCAAGGCAATGCTTTTGACCATGTTTCGGCTATATATAACTTGCTGGCTGATCAGCTCGAGCCAAGTATGATGCCCAGTATCCCCATCATACAAAGTATACCTGGCGATTACTTGCCCGATGGTGCTCATCAACTAGAAAAGGTGAAAGAATAGGCTTTGCGTTATAATCAGTAATTTTTCTAAAATTATATCAATATTAAGAGCCTTAAACAATTCATTTACCTATTTGCTTTCTTCATAGTTTGGCGAAGCAGAAGCAGAAACAGAGGAACGTAGTGGCCTTCATTTGCCTTCTGGAACCCCTTATCACGCTACAAGGAGACACACAGTTGGACCTGGAGATGCTGCCCATCAACCGCCTACGCCCTATCCTTACACATGTACCTATGTTCCGGGATACCCAACCCTTCCCTTACTGCCAACTTTGCAGTGCAATGTCGATCCTCATTTGCTACCGCACACTAATCTTCCGTTAAATCTCCCTCTCATTCAGCATCAACCTCCCCAAAACTTCCAAATCAAAGATCAACACTTATTGAAACCGCCTATAGTTATGGGTGCAAGTGAGTTTAAAAATCAGATCAGACTACATAGCTTTTAATTATATGATGATTTAGACATGAATTATCCATAGCTTAGTCTGTGACCCACATTTTTAACTATTTTGTCCATTTTTTATTGTAGCCGGTGGTTTTGGAAGAAGAGCATCCGACGGTGGAGCTAATCTCCATGTATTTTACCAACAACAACAACACGGGACCAGTGCTGGTAACAGCGACGATGGTGGGTGGAGTCAACCCGGTAGTCGAGAGCACCTGCAGCCTGTAAGTTTACTTAGTGTATAAGTATTAAAGCTTTTATATTACACACATGAGTTTCCGAGATAAGATACTGTATGGAAAAACATTGCACATCGATATCTTTATAAGAGTAACTAAGAATCGTGAACCTAATGCTTTTAAACTTTTTGAATCTCATCTTAAACAATTTATCCATCGCTTTTCTCAAATGATTAGTTATTGCTGTGAGATCCATAAACGATTCCTTGAATCATACATGTACAGAAATAGAACAAATTGTATCGTAAAATTGAAAAAATTGCCTAGTTTATCAGATTATTTTTTGATTCATAAAAATTTGAATCTTAGTGATATGTTACATTCAACAGTTACAGGCTGGAAGTCCAACGATGGTACCTAGCTCGCAGCCACTAAGTGTTGGGGTTGGTGGTGGTAGTGGCGAAGGTGTAGGCGGTGGTGGTGGAGGTGGAGGTGGAGGGACAGATCGAAGAAGGCGTAGTGGTCTCACCGCAGTTATGCAACGACCAGGTATAATAATCGTACGATTATACGAATTTTTAAGAAATAGCTGTTTGTAAGAAACCAGCTATAGTTGCACATTCATGTATTATTATTTGTCTTTGTTTGACTATTTTTTTTTTTTTTTCAACCAATTTTTATTCGTAACAAATATTTTAATTTTCTTTTTTCCACCAACTATTAGTCCTCGAATTTTATCGGGCTATAAAACTATTTTAAATTATTCAAAAAATTGATAAGAATCGATTCTTTGAATAAGTCATTTCGAAGAATGTTTAGATAGATTCAAGAAGAAAATTTTTCATCGTGTTATTTACCGTTAAGTAAATTTTATTTCATGTTATAATAGTTTTTAGTTAATCGTATCGTTTCGTATTCAACGTCCCATTATATTATGTGCTTTTGAGTTAAATCTTATTCCCATAGACATTATCCGACCTTATTTATAGCCCTTCATTTAGTCTTTTTGTTTGTTTGATTTTGCATGGTTTTGTTGCGCTACCTCGCACTGCCATGCCTCGTTGGTTGGTAACTTGCATGTAGTTATAAATCCGGAACTGGTCATGGAGGTGGAAGCTAGGATGAATAGAGCATATCTTCCGCCAAGACTGCTGCCGCCTCACCTTAGAGCGCCTACGCTTCCTCAACACAGGAAAACCTCCCTGTTCTTCACTAGCGCTGGTAATTTGTCATTAATTCTGGCTTCATCATAATATTATGTCACACTACTTATGCAAACTTAATCCCTTTTCTTTTTTTTTTTTTTTTCTCTCGATTATTATTAGCGCAGAGTATTTTTCACGATACTTTATACACCGCAGCAATCAGACTATTTTTGCTAATTTCACTTTTGATCTAATAGTTTAATATATTGTGTGTGTGCGTGTGTGTGTGTTTTTTTTCTTTTTTTTAAATTGTTTTATCAAATCTAAAACACTACCTCGTTATTCAACGACAATAAAAACGTATGTAGCGATGAGAACAGTAATAAATAAAGGTGTAGTATAATCGAAACATATCTTATGTACGAGTGCATACTAGTAGTTGTTATCGTTGTTCCGTTCTGTTTTTTTTTTTTTTTTTTCTTTTTTTTTTTATGTTACGCTGTATTTAGTACAATAGAAGTTGTTCTGTATTAACTAGATCCTCGTCGATTGATTAATTATCTGTGGTTTATAGTACGCTACATTTTTCTGTCGTACAAATTTGTCTGTTGAAAAGTTTCAGTGAATAATATCACATCACATGTAACTCTTTTTTCTCCCAAAAATTAAATCATGATATAATTCTGTTTTTTATTTCATAAAAATGTCGTATTATTGAACGTAGTTTAAACATAATTATTGATATTTATAGCAGGTAGTAGAGACTCTTACAAAGAACCAAGTATGCACGTAGCTTCGGAGAGGTATTCTCCGGTACGTCGTGCCTCGGAAGGATCGGGGCCTCCAGGCCCCGGAATTCAGGCATTACAACACGAATATCAACAGCTCCAGCGACTGGCATCACCATCACACAGTCCTGCTAGCATTCCCGGAAGTCCCGTTCACGAAAGAGGCGTGGCAGCCATAACGCAAGGTTTATATCATTTAGCAATCAATAATTTATCCCAAAGTTATCGAATCTGGCTTATTGAAGATAATTCTATCGTTCTAACTTTCATCTTATCAATCAAAGGTCTAAGTGGTCTAAGTACGGCCCCCGTACCAGGGAGCATAGTGCACGGTACTCCTGCTCAACCACCAGCCGCACCATTGGACTTGAGTCCGTTAAGGCATCACCGTTCTCCAGCGACAACACCAGTTAGTTATTCCCCTAGTAATAGCCCAGCGTTGGACATGATACAGGAAGAGCATCCTATCGATGTGCCCAGAGTGAGTGGGTTGAATATTTCCCAGATTAATTACCAAGTAGTTTAAAAAATATTTGATTAATTATATTTGTCAATGATTTGTTCATCTCTTGCAGATACCACCTCCACAAATATCAGTAACTGATGTGCTCGGTGATCAAGTTACCCTCGTCGATGGGTCACCGTCTCCGTCGCCTTCCCCAGATTCGTTAGAGGATGCTTTGCCCCACTATAAACCACTACCAAGTTTTATTATATCGGAACCTTGCGATCCATCAAGACCGAGTATAACCAGAGGTATTGGTAGACCGTTGAATGTTACTATACCAACGGAAGTGGAGGTGACATTATCCGATGAATCAAGTAGGTTGAATTCGGACGCGATTTTAGGAAGAGTTAAACAAATAATTGACGCTCGCGCACCACCCAAAGGGTTTATGTTCTCAAGAGAAGAAGTTGAGGGCGGTGGGCTTAGCTTAGAATATCCAGGTGGTGTTCAAATTGAACTTAGGGTATGCGAATCTGAAGAAAGAGAAGTAAAGGGAATTAAAATGAGACGAATTAGCGGGGACCAATTACAGTACAGTCAACTTTGTCAACAGTTGATATCATGCATCACTGTTTGACGATATCTGGCGTGTAACCAAATCTATAATTTTCTGTTTTTTTTTTTCTATTTTTTTTTTTATTTTTTTTTTTTAAATACTTTACATTACATTCCTGGTGCCACATACACCGCACGTCACAGTATTGCACACGCATGCTATCGTACGCATACATACTATATGGTACGCTAGATTACGCTGTTTCATATTAACTATATTCGTACATGCTACATTTAGTAGATTTCATAGTTTAATACATTTTTTAATAAAATTGTACATGAATACTGCACTGTATTAATACAGGAATGGAAATACCACTAGTCATAGTTTACTCAAAATATTCATATGATAAGAGTCGGTTTGATTTGTTTATTACTTATACCTAACTAATTTCACGATTTTTTTTTTTTTTTTTTACTATCATATAGTAGTATACGCAGATCATAATTAACGTTTATTGAATTATGATTCTTATAAATCGAGTTTCATAAATTTCACAAACATTATATCATTTATTTTTTTAAGAAGCTATTAATCGAACATTCGGCGATACTGCAATCACTGAAATCGAATCATACAACTTGTATTTCTTTAAATTGTATAAATATCAAACGGTTTTTTATTACATTGACACATTTACTAGATAAATTTTTAACTTAAAATTGAATTTCTTTATGTCTTCTTTGTTTTTACAAAAAAAAAAAAAAAAAAAAAAGAAAAAAGTATTACATAAAATGATCAATACTCCATTCTCGTATTACTTTTTTTAAGATGAAATTATAACAGTACTGAAGTTCCAAATATCCGTATACCTATACTACATTGTATTTGACTGAAGCTTATGTGTACAGACAATATTATATATATCTGTCTGTAAACAATATAGTTTAAAGCTTTTATCTCTATTACACCGACGTTCTCGTCACAGTGTTTGATAACATACCTAATTAAAGAATGTTGATAATTGAATTGAAATGCTGGAATGAATGAACCCGTCTTCCGGACACAAAATAAAATTTATGCAATGAATATTTTGTGTTTAATTAAAAATGAATTTGTTTCGACAGAAAAAAAAAAAAAAAAAAAAAATTAAAAAAGTACATAATATGATTAATTAAATTTTTAAGAAATTATTATACATTCGCAATGTGTGCAATTCTGTTCAATTATATATATATATATATATATATGTATTTTTTAATCATGAGAATGGCTTATGCATAAATCTATATATGTATACAGTTATCGACTTCCAATTGAACTCTGAATAATGTAGAGTTACATTACCCGTATTATTACAGTTCATATCGCAGTATTTCATAATTAATTTTTAATTTAATGGACTCCTTAAAAAAAAAAAAATATATATATATATATATATATATTTATATAAATATAGATATATACATATATATATATATATATATATATATATTATATTATATTATATTATATTAAGTACCTATCATATCGTCATGTTACTGTGAATAGTAAATTTAGGTGTAAATATATGACTCTGTTTGAAAACCATTCGATACATAGGTATGTTAAGAGTATAAACGGTCCACTCAGATACGCTTACAAATTAATTAAAAAGAAAGAAAGAACAAAAAAAAAAAAAAAAAAAATAGGCTTCTTTTTCGGTTTATTCTTTGAATAATGGAGGGATTTGAAATTTTTTTTTTTTTAAATTTACTGTAAAGTATTTCAACAATTATTTCAAAACCGCATCATCAATCAATGCTATTTATTGTTATGTAATTATCAATAACATAGTACATTGGTTTTGGAACAATCGTGTGATTGATTTGTACTGCGAAAAAAGAGTGGTTCTGTACGAAAAAAAAAAAAAAAAAAAAAAAAAAAATCGCCATGTAGATAAACGACTGCCGTAAAGAAGAAAGAAAGAAAGAAAAAAAATAATCATATTTTGACAGTGAAGATTATTATTATGATTATTATTATGATTATTATTATGATTATTGTTATTATTCTTATTTTTCCATCAGAATTATATTTTGTTGCAGAATTCATCGAATGTATTGTAGAGCTACTAAAGCACAAGAGAGAATTTATCATCGTTTTTTTTTTCTTTTTCTTTTCTTTTTTTTTTTTTTTTTTTTTTTTTGTTTAGGCTCAAAATATAATATTCGATCAAATGAGTGTCTTGATCGAAAAAAAAGGAGAGAAAAAAAAAAAGAAAAAATAAATAGAAACAATTTGATTTGTAATGAAGAGAAAGGGCTAAACTAAAAAAAGTGAACGTACGCACAGTTGCACATTCTAACATAAAATGAGAGATATAGGGTGAAAAAATTAAACTAAATATTGTAAATAACACATAATGTAGAGGTGCAACCAACGTAATATGTACAAGAAATTATCCATGTATATATATATATCGTATATACATATACATATAGTGTATAAATATATATATATATATATATGTATGTATATATGAATCATGTATATCATAAATAATAATAATAATGAATATCATTATTATTATTATTATTATTATTATTATTATTATTATTATTATTATTATTATTATTATTATTATATGAATAGAGTAAAGATAGTATTTTCTGCTGTCAATTCTTCAACTAAGACTGTGATTTTTAAATAAAATTAAATAATAATTAGTGCTCATAATTAGTATACATATTGATTGAATATGAAGAAATAAAATGAAGTTAAAAAAGTAAAGAAAATTTTTTTTATATATATATATTAGACTGTTTCAAAAAAAAAAAAATTTCAAAGAACATTGAAAAATCGTCAGAGTATGTCTAAACAAAGACCCTGTTCAAATGTGAGCCCTTAATATTAATATTTAGAGGTGGCGCTTTTCATTTTTCTATTTCCATTTAAATAACATGGGAAAATTTTTTTCTGAACTTCCGAATTTTATTACTCAGAAACGAACTATCTTACAATAATAACTAAGATAGTTTTTTGTAGCAAATTTGACGCTCTATAAATAAGGTTTGAATGAAAATTTGCGTGAGGCGAGCCGTTTCGGAGTTATCAAGCCTCAACCATTGAACTGTTCAAAATAATGATAATTTCTACTTATACGCGACAAAATTGACTTATCTAACTTAAATACCCACTATTATCAACTTTAAAACCAAGATCCATAAATTTTCAATTCAATGTTGATCAACAAATTTTATTAATCAACAATAAGTGAATAATTATTTTGATCAATAATCAAAAATACGGGTATATCACAAATAAATGATGAAATTTCATCATAAATTTTATTTACAATGCATCAATAATTCATTTCAATTTAATTTTAATTTTGATTTTAATTTTGAACAGTTCAATGGTTGAGGCTTGATAACTCCGAAACGGCTCGCCTCACGCAAATTTTCATTCAGACCTTTCTTATAGAGCGTCAAATTTCCTACAAAAAGCTATCTTAGTTATTATTGTAAGGTAGTTCGTTTCTGAGTAATAAAATTCGAAAGTTCAGAAAAAATTTTTCCCATGTTATTTAAACGGAAATAGAAAATTGAAAAGCGCCACCTCTAAATATTAATATTAAGGGCTCACATTTGAACAGGGTCTTTGTTTAGACATACTCTGACGATTTTTCAATGTTCTTTGAGAAAAATAAAATAATCGCTTTTTTTGAAACAGTCTAATATATATACACAATTCCCAGTACCCAAAAAGACTATACCAAAGACTATACTAAAGACTTATCGCTCTTGCGAGAATCTAGTCTAGTATATGAATTCATAAAGCTCATTCGTCCTCCCACAGCTGTGAAAATTCAAGGCTTTTCTTTTCAGAGATAAGCGTAGACAAATGGTACTCGACACGTGATATGCACGATGCGTAATGGTCACGTGATCTTATTTAACCAATCTCGATAGAGGTTTATCTTCTTTCCAACCCCCCCGAACCAACTAGTAGATTTAACACGCGCACGAGCTCCGAAGTGACGTTTAGCTGCGTTTCGTTTCGCTACGGGGCACGGAACAGCGTTCTGCTGTATTTAAGTAAACATTATTCAAGTACGAATTTTACGTGTTGAAAACAAAAATTCAAAAATTTTGTTTTATTATCAATTGTTTTTTTTTTTTCAACAATATTAAACAATGCGACATCAAGGCTGTATTGGATGGTAAGATAATCATATAATATTATATGTATACAGTTTTAACTGAATGTAAACACAATGCAAATTTATATGCATCCTTTCTCTTTTCTAGGTTGTGACTCATGACATGATCGTATTTCGCCTTTGTTGTAACATTATACTTAAAACCTTCTCTCATTAGTTATGTATTCTTCTTCTGCAATCTACTGATATTCAGATATTCAAATCGCTCAATCCATCCAAGTAAGTTAACTTACGAATTACAATCCTCTATATCGCATCAACAACATTTATCATTCTATCCGTTTTTTAAATATTGTCCAACGTTGCAAACTATTTGCAAAAATACAAAAAAAAAAACCAAAAAAAAAACTCTATCCCCCTCATTCATTGTCATTAAATTCATACAATAAATAACAAAACAAGTACAATGTTAAAATTTGTGTTCGAACAGCTGTTCAAAAGAGATTCGCGATCTTTTTTTTATATATACAATAATAGAATATAGACTAAAGAAAAAAAAAAAAAAAAAATAACCATGTAGAATCTGAAACAAGCTAAGAGAGTGATGAGAAATCTATAAATAACGAATATTCATTGGATCATGAAAATTTCATTAATTATACATAAAATAAGTTTATAGAAAAGGAGAGGAAAATATTGGATATGATAGTATCACGAGACACACCATGGGGTTTGCGAGGAATAGAATGGTTATGGTCACGATGTACCAATCACCGTCGTTACAATCGACTTGCTTGGCACAGAGGAGGAGTATTGGCCCTTACCTACATGGCTTACACGTGTTACCATATGACCAGAAAGCCAATATCAGTTGTAAAAAGTATTCTCAGTCAGAATTGTACAAATTTAATACCTCCGCCTGGTGTAAGTCCAGATAACGTCAATTCCTGGTGTGATTGGGCTCCATTTGGTGAGTGAAATTCATGTCTTTAAACATTAGACTTATACTTAGTTTCTTTGTATTTATGCAAGTGAGAACAGTTTCTTATCTCATATTATAATTATGGATATAAAATTGGTTTTAAAATATTTGCAAAATCGATGAGGCAACAAAAATTGTAACAATGATAATCAAAAGAGAATATAACATGTACTAGCTTATTGTTAATATTCGAATTTATAGGCCAAGCTATGTAGTAGTATAAAAGATGGTCAAAGTCCTTTCGGTGATAATTCTGGTCTGAAATCTAATCATTCATGCATGACTAATTTATAATTGTATACAGATTTTACTCGGCTAGCATTATAACTCCTGAATAATTGAAATAGGTTTTGAAAATATTTCTAGTTCATTTGAACAATATCTTGTATCTAATATTGACCATTTGCCATGAAACAACTTCCAGAAGACCTTGTACAGTTTCTTATTCTTTCATTCTTTGATAGAAGATTTTTGTCTGACGTCATATTTTGTTCTTAAGATATTAAACGCAAACATCCGTGTAACAGTCGGATGTTTTATGACGCAAGTGTTATCTCATTACTGCCTTCTGAAACTCGGATTTGAAAAAGGGGTTTGCTGGTTTTTAATTCGAAATTGTACATTTTTTTTTTTTTTTTTTTTACCAGATACAAAAGATGCCCCGGCACTGCTGGGAACGTTGGATTCGTCATTCCTGTTTGCTTACGCGGCGGCAATGTTCCTGAGGTGAAAATTTTAAGTGAGCCTGTCTTCTAAACTGAGTCTAAAGAGAGCAGCTTAAACTGTACTTCTTTTTTTTTGTCTGTTTTTCTTTATTTTTTTGCCCAGTGGGTTTGTCGCAGAGCGTGCCAATCTACGTTACTTTCTTTCTCTTGGCATGATATTCTCCGGCATCTGCTGTTATCTATTTGGTATTGCCAGGCCCTACCAGATCCATAGCCTTTGGTACTTTATTTTAGTACAGGTCAGTATTTATAATATTACATAAATCTGTTCCTCATTCATTTACTTTGTATGACATCATAACGTGTTTAACAAATACATCTTCAAGTATCTCGAGATATTTGTTATCTTATGATGCGAATCGTTAATATCATTGAATTTTATCATATCTGGAGCTGAAAGTATTGTCTTGATAGCATTTCGACCTTATGATAATACGACAATATCAATTAAATTTGCTTTATCGCATTGCAGATAATTCACTATAGAGATTGCATATGTATTCTTTTGAACAGAAATGCAATTGAGATCTAATGATTATGAGAATTTTTTCAATGCCTCATGTTCAAGTTTAACAATTACTTCAGCGTTCAATCTTTGCAAGATTGATTAGAATGTCTAAAGTTATACTTGAACTTTTATATTCTTGATTTTCAGGCAATGGGTGGAATTTTCCAAACATCTGGCTGGCCAGGTGTAGTTACAGTTGTAGGAAACTGGTTTGGAAAAGGCAAACGAGGTTTGATCTTTGGGATATGGAATTCTCACACATCGTTGGGAAATATTCTGGGCAGTTTAATTGCTGGAGAATTTGTTGAAAATGATTGGGGTCTGAGTTTCATGGTGCCCGGAGCTATTATGGGAGTTGTTGGTTTTATTTTGTTTCTCTTTTTGGCACCAAATCCTGTAGACATTGGTTGTGTTCCACCAGAACCACTAGGATACAGAAAGGTAGAGGCAACAAACAGCTCGGATGAAGGCAGCACCGTCGAGGACCCCGAGTCAAATAATGCACCAGATAATGTGAGTCAGACGATAAAGAAAATTAATATTGCGTCACAAAGATCCTGACTTTTAATTTGTCTGATTGTATCCCATAGATTTCATAGACACAGAAAACTTATTGTAGTTTATTCTCACAGTAGTTAGTTTTTCTTTATTATAATTCTTGAATACAATACAAAAAAAAAAAACCTTGCTGCTCAGGCAATATATTATCCCACACTTTGCTATTAGCATGAAATTTAATATTAATCTATCAGATTTGCTAACAATTAGTAAATGTATGTTTTAACAATAAGCTTGAGCAGCGATCACATTATGTGTTATATTTAATATAATTGAATTCCATATTATTTAATTGTGCATGCATTGTTGCCTGCATCTATTCTCCTACTGTTAATTCTACTCACAAGTGTTCTGATTCATTTTTAAATCGGATAGGTCAGATCTGTAAGCATATGTTTGAATTTTCGTATTTCTAGTTATTGATGAGCAAGTGTTGCACAAGTTTCTTTGAATAAACGTAAATATATTCATTTTTAACTAAAAAGTATAGCTGAATAATGTGTCCAGCAATAATAAGGTCACGAACTTTTTCTTGACCAGTCTTGTCGTATAAATAGCGCAAGGATCTTTCTGAATGTTTTAAATTGCCCAAGTTCTGTTTATAAAGTTCTAAATTCCATTAAGAGTTGGTATCTTTTTTGTATTCCCATATAATGATGAACAAAAGATTTTTGACTAGTATTTTCAAGTAGTTGTCACACTTAGTGATACATTATTGTAGTTTGCTTTATTGGGGTGTGACGGACACATTGATACTCTATCAGTTCTTGGTCAAAAGTTTGATATTGTATCTCGGTGTCTGGTATGCATGCTGCAATTACCAGATACAGTAACAATAACAAAGGCTGCAAAAGTCTGGTATATCTACTAGTTTTATTTCCGAACTTAAAGATGTCAAGGACCTTGGTCATTCCAGCTAGACAATCTGTTTCACAGAAAACTCTGTATTTAAACTCAAAGAATGACGACTTACTGTATTGAAAATTGAATTCTTATCTACGTATAACTTTATGCAATTCTCTAAAGCTCCTACTTTTGTTAAGATGTTTGTATTCAGCGAATTCTTTCAAGTTTTTTTATGCACACCTACTAATCAAGCTAAGCATCTGTTTACTGTTTCTTAGCGAGTCACCTACCGCAGTGTATTGCGTCCTCAGTATGTTGAAGGTGTAAGTGCATGCTTTTATTTTCATAGTCAATACCTTTGTTACCGTTCATTCGAACATCGTACACTTATATTCACAGACTTGTCTATAATCTATACAACCAGTAGAACGTAATTGAACGATACTGATATTGAGTCTTTAATTATAGGATGAGAAATCCTTGTTTCTAATCGTACTAAAAATCTAATTTCAAACCCACACATTACACCTATCACGTAAGATACTTTTATTAGTAACAATGCTCGTATAAATTTTATAGAGGACAAAACTTAGTTTTTATCAATAAGCATGTATTTTTTATGTAGTGTCTAGGTGTAGACCGATCATGTAAAAAAGAAATATAAAATATGCGTAATATCTTATATTCCCAGTTAAGGTTACAAGTCATACTGTAATAATGAGATCTGTTAAACCTTATTCCTTATCAAAAAGTAAGACTTTATTCTCTAATAAATGATTATATTTGAAGGAAGCAATTCTTCGGACCGAAACAAGTCCCATGCTAACAGTGAATCGTAGGCCTCACATTCCTGGGGAAGATAAACCAATAGGATTCGTAAACGCTATAAGTATACCGGGAGTAGCAGAATATTCTCTATGCCTATTCTTCACAAAGCTAGTCAGCTACACATTCCTCTACTGGCTGCCTCAGTATATAGCTGCATCAAGTATGTAAAAAATAAAATAAAAAAAAAAAAAAAAAATCATCTATCCCATAATTTGCATAAGACTTGTTAACTATATTCCCAATTTTTTCTTTATTCATCAGCTATATCTGAACTTTTATTCTGATATCTGATACTCAATACATTTATTATTCTTAAATGAAGTTTCTATAAAAAAAACAAAAAAAAACAACAAAGTCTCCAATTCTGAATTCAATTTCAAACCGATTTGGCCAATAAATTTTCTTAATCCAAACATTCATTACAGCCAATTACAGTGCGAGACTAAGTGCAGATTTGTCAACCTTATTCGACATTGGAGGTGCAGCTGGCGCAGTTGCAGCTGGTGTTTTATCTGATTATAGCGGAATGAGTGCAGTCACTTGTGCCGGCATGCTATCTCTTGCTGTCCCTATGGTAAGAGTATTAGAATAGGTTCACTTTCAATGAAATAATATTCTCTGTTCTCAATTTGGCGATCTCATAAGTTTCATATCTAATATTTGAAATTGCAGCTATTTGTTTACGATTTTGTTGGAAGTACAAGTATTGGAATAAACGTAACGTTACTCATAATGGCTGGAATATTAGTAAACGGTCCTTACGCTCTAATAACAACAGCTGTATCAGCTGAATTAGGAACGCATCCCAGCTTAGGGGGAAATTCAAGAGCCTTGGCAACCGTCACAGCAATTATTGACGGAACGGGAAGTATCGGAGCTGCTGTGGGCCCGTTATTAGCAGGTGTAATATCTAACTGGGCAGGATGGCACAATGTATTTTATATGTTAATGGGTGCTGATGTAGTAGCACTTTTGGTGAGCGTTAATTTATAATGTGAATAACGAATAATGAATTTTCATTCAGTTATTTCATTAGAAAGTTCATCAAATCATCACCAATTAAATATTTTATTTTTTTAGCTACTATCAAGGCTGGTGTACAGAGAAATAAATTTATGTATACAACGACGGAGGGCCGTATAAGCTTTAAATTATCATCCTGTTATTCAACGGTGTCAAAACTAAGATAAATGTAACAGATAAAATGATGTCTATCAATCTGCTGAATGTATTGTATTACGTCTTATTGTAATGTGTACAAATTTTATCATAAATCTTAAATCTTAATTATATAAAAAGAATATATTAATTATAAGTGATGTAATAAAGAGAATTGTTGATATGAAAAATGCGTCGATTTTAATAATACATGTGAACAACTAAAGTCTTAAAACATAGCGAAATTGTTTATTCAACAAAATAAAGTTGACAAAAAATATGGGCAGAAGGTAGAATAAGTTTTTTTTTAATTTAGTTGTCTAAATTCGATTATCAGACTCATGGTATACCCGTGGGTATAATATAACTGATGCTGTCTCCAAATTCACCCCACGAGGCTCGTTGGGTCTGAAAAGTGATAATCCAAGCCAACAGGCCTGCGAACCACAGCAGAGCTCCTAGGGCTGAGAATATGACGTCTGAAAGAATGATTCATACAACATGAGGTTTGGAAGTGTATCCGTTTCAGCGTTGAAAATCGTTCAATTCATTGGAAAGTAGGTAGTGTATTTATGTTTGTTTGGGTAATAATACGGGAATAATTTATTTTTTTAATTTAATTGAAAGTATTTTAACTCACATCTCCGGATTTGTTTTTGCTCATCGTATTGTGGCACTGAAAAAGCTTCTTTTGCAAACCAAACTGCGTTTACAGCCCATAGAAATGGTAGCATAGCAAAGCCTCCTGACAGGTGTCAAAATTGTTGTATTGGTTAGATGATCGAATTTTTGAGAAATAGTAAATCGGTAAGATTTATTGTTATGAAATTAAACTCACCACGGAAATACCATTTACAGAGGTGTAGTTTCTTCTCGTTTGCCATTTTTGACAAATCCATTTTAAATGATTATTAGAGAACTGAATGACTGACGATCGTAACCTCAAAATACTGTCGTGTGTCTTGTCTCTCTGCCTCATTCATGTGTCATCTCGATGATTCGATTCGATCTGATGGCAGTCTAGTTAGCCTGAACATACGAAGATGGAGTTACTAGTAAAGTCAATTGGTGGCGCTGTAATTTTTCATTTTTTGAGCAATCACTTTGAACTATGTTTATTTTGACAAAAAAATATTATGCAATTATTTATCTATCATTTTTCGTTCACACAATTATTGATGAGCAGACATTTTTCTATTTAAATACCTATACGTTCATTTATAGCATTGACTCAACGCATTGACTGGCGTTGACTGAGTAATATAGAATGGAACGATTGCTTACTTCATCTGTACGCCTTATTATATGCGATCTCACGTTGGATATCACGAGAATGATATGCGGGTTGCGTGCAACGAGGCGTAGATATGTTTGCGGCAAAAGTAGTTCGTCAATTCGACCGCGAGATGGCGATACCATTTGGCACCCTGTGGCGTCATAACACCTTCGTGCATGCCCACTACGCGGCGCATAAGCAGAATTACTATCTCACTAGCGCTATACTGAACAATGCTTCCGTATATCTACGAGCATCTAGTTATATCCAATGTCCACTGGACAACATGCGCGTCTAGGGCACAGTATGTTCGGTTGAGCCCTACTGACGAGTCCGCCGAGCACACCAGGACGAAACGCAACTAAACTCATAGCAAATAGAAGGTTCGATTCCTTCGACACGTGGTTCGACTCCACGTGATCACAGGCAATGATTCCTTCAACCCTACTGACGCGACTTGCCGCGCTAGTACGAACACTGACTGACCTGGGATATGGGACACTTGTCGTGGTGTGAAGTGACCCTCATGGTGCACCGCGTATGCATGCAGGCTGCGATAAAAAGATTCGACTGTGACATGCATCTGAATTAAAAATATTCCGAGCACAGAGAAGCTGCAGTCGCAGAGGAAAAGGTTCTTCTTGTCTACCGTATAACAGATTATATCGGAATGACAAAGCTACGTGAAAATTTCGGAGTAAAAAAAAAAAAAAAATCGTATCTCCAACACTACTTGAGATAAATATCTAAAAAAAATTCAAAGACGCTTAGATGGCAGTCAACTCTCAATTTGGGAGTTGGACACTCAAAATTTGGGAGCTGGACACTCGGAATTTGAGAGTCAACTCTCAATTTGGGAGTTCGACACTCGAAATTTGGGAGTCAACTCTCAATTTGGGAGTTCGACACTCGAAATTTGAAGGTCAACTCCCAATTTAGGAGCTAGACACCCAAAATTCAGTGTTTACACTAAAAAATGGAGTGTATTTTCCGTAAGGGTATAGGTACCTGACAGTAATCAAGTTGAAACTTCAATTTCTTGGAAATGGACCTAACAAAAACGATATCGCCATCTTCTCTTCCCATCGGAATTATAAAATCCACGTTTATAAAATTACAAGATTACGTTTGAAGTACGGCAGTCCTTATAGCACCCACTCTAGATTTTAGTAGATAGAGTCTATCTGGTTCAAATCCTCTGGCTTGACAGTTGAGATCATGATATCAAGGGCTTAGGACCAAAAGGGCATCACCCACAAAGAACGGAGTATACTGCCATAACGGCGTATTCCCAACTTCAACACCATAAGTTCTCCATAAGAGAAAAATAAACAGCCTATACGGCCATGAGAGGCGTGAGCCCATTACAATACTACCAGAAAAGCGTAACGCGCAAAAATAACAAAAAAGTGGGTTACGCTCTTCCGGCAGACCACTGATAATGTTTTTCCGGATTTGAATCGCCTTCTTACAGCCAGAAGAGCGTAACCCTCAAAAATTGAAAACGTGATGTTTTGTCAATTTAACATAATGCAATTAAATTGAAACTAAAAAGTGTTAAATATTTGACACAAACATTTTTAACACAAGACTTTATGTTAGAAATGACGCAAAATTTTTTTATTGTGTATTGACTAGAATGGATGAAATAATCAAGATGACAATAATAATTGCAAGTATCTTCCTTATGCGTACAAAATAATGAAATGAAATCAGAGAAAAACTTCGTTATTATTCATAAAATATATATTTATTATTCAAATTAGTAATATCAAATTACAAGTCATCGATCATCAAATTATCAAATTACAGGTCAAATATTTTCGTCATATATATAATTTTACAATCCTTATATCTATGTACTACCTAAATTCTTAAGCTAGACTTAGTCGAGCCCGACTTTGGGCTCCTGTTAACCCTGCTCGCAAAGCTACTCTTGCGGCCAACAGTTGGTGGGCCGACCTTAAAACTAGCCTGGAAAACAGGGAGAGCGACAGAGTTTACCCGCGGAGACTTTCCGAGTCTGTGGGTCGCGGCAGAAAACCCATCCTGGAGAACCCTGCGTCTCTCCCTGCGTAGGTAACGGCGAGCGTGTCTCCGGAGGTTTGGGTCCCCCCGACACGCGTTCATCCATCTCCGGGATACGTGCGAGGCGTTGACGAGGGAACCCGCGTCCAGGAACCCGAATATCTTCTGCGAGATCTCTAGGGGAAGGTCCGCGACAAAGTCCAGGTCCGGGGAGCCGGCGCCGATAGCGAACAACAGCGAGCCAAAGGATTCCATGTTACTGGTGTGACGGCGAGCTGTCGAATGACTCTCCCAGGTCAGAGGTCCGACTTATATGCTCGTGGTCACCGTTCCGAATCAGTGCACCGGCCAATCGGGGGCGGGTGAATCCAGGCAAAGTCACTTCTCCAAAATGACCTGCCATACATCAGCCTGCACGGTTAATTAATTCGCTGTGCATTTCCAAAATTGAAATGACAAATAACTGGATGGAAGAATTCCGGAAACTATCATGGTTGAGAAAAAATATTCGCTGCAGAAGTCCCATGCGTGAGGTAGAAGCTCCGAAAAGTGGATGTCATTATCTCGAATTGTTCCAAAACAATGATTTCTCCTGCAGTATACATAATCGCGTGGAAACTGCACAATTGATTGTACATTTTACGTCGCGCATTTCTTCATCGCAATTCATTTATCACTTTCAGTATCGCCTTGCGAAAGAAATTTTTTTATCATCAAACCAAATGTCAATGTGAAAAATCAGCCTATCTTGCTGTGCACAAGCAGTGTAGGGAAAAGATCACGCACTTTTGCTCCAATAAAAAATATGGCTACTAATAAATTCGGTAGCAATGTGTTCTGAAGGGTTTCTACAAAGCCATAAAGAACTTTATGCGGTGCGTTTTCGAATCTTCCCTCCCCACTCACTTGTGATTTTATATTGATTTCATTATTGCTGTCTCATTTTACGTCGGTTAAAAACCGTACCGTAACTAGTGATGCCGTCGAGACGAGATTTTCGAGATCATCAAGATTTTTTGAGGAAACAGTTTTTTTATGACAAATCATCAACACAATATGAACCAGACAGTTGAACAGGAATTTATTTCTACGTAGGTAACACAAAGTTTGATATTATACAAATACTATATGATACTGAATATTTTTCAATAACATATTCATACCAAAATGATGAAAATCACGAACGATATCGCAAGTATTTATGATCAATCATGTCAAATGTCACGTCAGTCATTTCTGTGGTTCACAGTCTTCTAAATTTCCGAAAAAATTGCGCTTCTCAATGTAAATATCAACTTTTAATTAACAATTTTAGTGATGAATTGAATTTTTCGATAAATGAGATTTTCGAGACGAGACGAGATTTTTGAAAAGTCTCGTCTCGTCTCGTCTCGTCTCGTGGCATCACTGACCGTAACAATAGCGTTATAGGTCGTACTTTAATCAGTGAAGTTATCTTATCGTAATAGGAACGGGTAATTTCATTGGCGCATGTTATTTTAATATTTGTCAAATTCTGATCAAATCAAGGATCAATGCCATATTTCCAATACTTTCAATGCAACAACATCAAGTCGATGCGTTCAATAGTAATTGCCTATAGAAGTTATGTGGTTACTAATTACTTAGGGCCCGGACACACTCAAACGCGAACGCAGTCGCAAACGCAGTGATCTGACGCTCTTGATTGCCTTAACTTTGGACAAATTTTTTCAAAAACCAATCAGGAGCGTCAGATCACTGCGTTTGCGTTTGCGACTGCGTTCGCGTTTGAGCCTGTCCGGGCTTTAACAGTGAGAACCGAAGTGTTCAGATTTGAGTTTGAGGCCTGGTTTTATGTGCGTGTAGAATTTATTATGCTGTACAATATTGTCTATAGGTACGACATACTGTACAGGGTGTATCACCTGAAGTATCGAGAATGGGAGGGACTTAGTTGCCGCGAAGTCACGCCCCATCAACCAATCAACAAAGAGGAAAGAACCGCTGTTGTGAGCGTCGGAGTAAATAGATACCTAACAGCCTGATTCGAGTCGTTGTTGATATTTTTTTCCCTACACCGAGAAATTGTATTTTTTATCTTTCATAACAATTTCGGTCTACGAAATTCTTCTCTTTGTTAATTGGTTGATGGGGCGTGACTTCGCGTCAACCAAGTCCCTCCCATTCTCGATACTTGAGGTTATACACCCTGTATATAGTATTTAGCCTAATTTAGACGACTGTGCTATGAACGCAGCAGTTTGTTTATCATTGGTCCGAATCTATAAGCTCCGCAAGTTGGGCTAATCAATCTTATTTATTTTGTCAAGAGATAATATATAGCTTGCGGTATAAAACCGAGCGAAGCTCAATGCAGTATTCATATACTGCCTGACGAGGGATTTAGTAAGTATCTCTGGTTGATCATTCTCATTCATCAGGGACCAGTGAGACCACAATAATGGTTGTTGCAAAAAAATATATATTGAATCGGAATTTCGGAGAAGTGCCCAAGCCTTCAGATTTGACCTTGGTTGAAGAAACATTACCTGATTTGAAGGATGGAGGTATGTATTGCAATTTTAAGATAGTTAAGAAATTAACAAAATGTGTTTCAATGGTTTATGGCCGGTTTCACCAACGTCGAATAACTTTATTCATAGATTAAACTCTTATTCATTGAAAACAATAGTAGATTGCGCAACTAGTGCGCAAAATAGGTGAATCCCGCACGAGTCGGGTTTGTCGCCTGAGCGCAGCGAGGGCGACAAAAAAGACGAGTGCGGGAGACACCTATGCGCACTAGTTGCGCATACTATTTTTCCTAACAAGCTGCGCAAAATTCGACAACATCGGTAACTCGTATGTATTATTAAACGATTAAAAATAAATTAAAAATGCATAATTAAATAAAAAAAATTTGTGCGAAGTTTGATCACAAGAGCAATGAAAAACAACCAAATACAAGGTCGCTAAGCAACTTAAACGGTTATTATCAACAATCAACAATTGAACTCAAGCAAAACTCGACTCTGTGATAACTCTAACTAGCAAATGGAATTACGGCCGTAGCCTACACGACTGGATGGCGTTACCAGGTCAACAATGCGGGAAAGAGGCACTTTGCGCACGCAAACCCGTGCGCAAAGTAGAATTTTGCGCACGCTGTTAGGAAAACGTCTATTTTACATTGTATTCGCGACTTTTATTCGATGAATAGCGTTATTCTATGAATAAGAAGTTATTCGACGTTGGTGAAACCGGCCATTAGTAACATAAAAAGTGGCTTTTTTTTGTCTATCCGGTTTAAAAACTCGGTGCTTACTCGAGGGAAAATTGTCAAACAATTGGCATTCAAGATTTTAACTCACTAAAATGAAGAAAGTGTTTTTCATATTTCGTTCTTGATTGTATAATACACTGATAGAAAAGATCATTTGGGTCCAATGAGTTGACTTAACTACTAACGAACGTGGATTTGGAATAGATCAAATGAACGTTCGTTGATAATTAACGACAAGAGTTGATAATTAACGACAAGAGATTTGTACGGAACCACTGTATTAACAGTTAATGACAAAAATCTCACAGTCGGTGAATGTTCTTTCGGATCAAATGTTCGCTAAATTCTGATCTAGTTGTGCACGTTTCATTGACTATAGGCCGGTTCCATCTCAAATCACCCAGCAAGGTCGGGACGAAAAATTCAAATGATCCGTAAAAAATGTATGTCATTCTTTGGCGAATTTGGGTGACCTGAATTCAGTCATTTTGCTTAAAAAAATTTGTGTCGCCCTATACGGATTTTACCATTTTTTCGGTGAAAATCCGTTTTCACGGATTTCGTAAATCTACTTTTTCTTTAAAGTGCCATAACTTTTGAACCAATCGACGGATTGAGATCATCTTGGTCCTGAAATGTGCGTATTCTATTTGTCTTTAAAGAGATTCCAAGTTTAGGTAGATCGATTCAGAATCGCAAAAGTTATCCAATATGATGTGAAATAAAGCGACAAAATTTAAGCGCAATTTTCGGTAATTGCATATATTTCGTTTTCTTCGCTGATTTTTTCCCAAATAGTATTTGAAAAACTTCAACTTCTCGTGCAAGTTTTATTAGCGGCCAAGCTTTTTTTAAGGAGTTATGAATTTTCCAATATCACGAATTTTCGGTATTATCAAACAGCTTATATTTTCCGCTATGAATAATTTTTACATGGGTCGACTACGTTCTTCATCGCATTGTTTCTTGATATGTGATACATGTGGGTAATACATGAAAAAACGTAGGTAGGAAAAGTGGAAAAAATATATTCACATATACGACTCTATATTAACCTCCAATGAGTTAAGTTTAAAACAAAAGTTAAGACATACGCCTATTTAAATTGTCTTTAAACATCACTGAATCAAATTATTGCTTGTTCAACCCAGGCGTGTTGATTTGTTCTTGCAGTGAAGGTACAGTTCGTCTCTATGTCCTTTTTCCAAACGTGAGTTTTTTGTATCCCTTTGATTGTTTTCACGTTTTTCCATTGTTCTGTTTATAATATTATTATTATTACTATCACTAATACTATTATTAATAGTCGTATATGTGAATATATTTTTCCCACTTTTCATACCTCCGTTTTTCCATGTATACCCACATGTATCACATATCAAGAAACAATGCGATGAAGAACGTAGTCGACCCATGTAAAAATTATTCATAGCGGAAAATATAAGCTGCTTGATAGTACCGAAAATTCGTGATATTGGAAAATTCATAACTCCTTAAAAAAAGCTTGGCCGCTAATGAAACTTGCACGAGAAGTTAGAGTTTTTCAAATACTATTTGGGAAAAAATCAGCGAAGAAAACGAAATATATGCAATTGCCGAAAATTGCGCTTGAATTTCGTCGCTTTATTTCACATCATATTGGATAACTTTTGCGATTCTAAATCGATCTACCTAAACTTGGAATCTCTTTAAAGGCAAATAGAATACGCACATTTCAGGACGAAGATGATCTCAATCCGTCGATTGGTTCAAAAGTTATGGCACTTCAAAGAAAAAGTAGATTTACGAAATCTGTGAAAACGGGTTTTCACCGAAAAAATGGTAAAATTCGTATAGGGCGACACAAATTTTTTTAAGCAAAATGACTGAATTCAGGTCACCTAAATTCGCCAAAGAATGACATACATTTTTCAAGGATCATTTGAATTTTTCGTCCCGACCTTGCTGGGTGATTTGAGATGGAACCGGCCTATAAACGATCTTTTCTATCAGTGTAGATTTTAATCCACAACGTTTATCAGATTATACATAACGTTGAACAAGATTCAATCAACTCATTATTGATAGATTGAAATTCTTGATAATTAATGATGACGTTGATTTCAGAATTTCTTGTCAAGGCAGAATATTTATCTGTAGACCCATACATGAGAGCATACGGAAGTTCGATACCATTGGGATCTACTATGGTCGGAGCACAGGTGGCTGAAATCGTAACGTCCAAAAATGAGCGCTTTCCAGTTGGCAGACGTGTTGTGGGTAATCTCGGCTGGGCTACGTATTCCGTAGTTGACGAAAATTCTGTTGGCCAATATAATCAGCCTCCGTATTTACTGCCTGATTTCGGAAGCCTACCTTCGTCTCTAGGTCTGGGAGTACTGGGCATGCCAGGGTAGGACCTCCGTCCATTTAAATTTTGCATAAATACTAGGGTGGTTTTTTTTTGGGACTATTTTTTTTTCTTTGCTCCCGGCCTGAAATTTTGTTGGAAATGCCCAAAAAGAAATTCCCTCCAAATATTAGCCCTTAATATTAATGTTAAGTACTCGCCCAGAACGTGAGAAGATTTCCCATTTAAATAACATGTAAGTTTAGATTTTTTTTTCTTCAAATTTCTATAACTCAGTGGCATTTTGTGTTATCATATCGCCCAAACTCGGAAATTACTCAGGATTAAGCGCTCTACAAAAGTGCCCATGGCGACTTAAGGACGTTCCCAAGGAAAATCACTTTTCTTACAATCATCTTGAAAATTCAAAATTGCATACTTATTAATGTTCTTCATACGTAGAAAAAGTTTTAATACTCCTTGCGGCACTAGATTTTGAGAATTTGATTGTTAAAATTTACATTTTCAACATACGAACCCTATACCGGCCTAGGTTGAAACGCATGTTTCGTGATATAACAATGGTAATTTTCTTACGACTTTTTTGAAAAACTTGGAATGATCACTCGAAATATAACAATTAATATTATCGTGTAAAGAAAATTATAGCAAGCGGTATTCGTTTTTTTATAAAATATGTTAAAAGTGAGCTACTTTCGATTGTTTTCGACTTTCCTCACGTAATCTGGTGACTAGAAGATCGCGATTTGATAACGTCGCACTACGCGGAAAGTTATATTATTTTTTTAATTTCTGCGAATGTGGGACAGGGCGAAAGAGTGCACTGCGCATCAACTATTTTTTTATTGTGTACATGTTAGTTCACATAGTTAGATTTTCTGCAGGTTGAGCACCACTGCTCCTTGGGAACGTCCTTAAGGTGAAGTGAAACGTTTGTCAGAACCTCGAAAACGGGAACCGTGAATTCTCCTGAACAACTGAATCAATCGCGATGAAACTTTGAGGGATTACACATAATTGTGGCAGGAAGTGGCTGATTATTTCACTTTTCCAAAATTTGGCAAAAATTTTTACAGATTGACGTACCGACCACATAAATCGCGAGATTATTCACTGTTGCCGTAGATAGTCGCATTTTTCCCGATAATTACCCACTCCGCAATGAAAAACTACACACTTTGAGCCTAATCTCGTGTCATTTGATGGAGAAATGGGTGAGAATTGACGATTCTCCGTTACTCATAACTAAAAAACCAACATTCAGTTGAGATCACAACCCGTATCGACATTTAGTCGAGATCACAGCCTGTATCGAAATTGCAGCCAGTATATTTGCAAATAATCTAGCGGTGGACAGAGGTACCAAACGTTCGGTAGTTCTGTTTTACCGCGGTGCAAGGCACCCGGCCGTGGCCTTGAAACGTTTCACTTCACCTTAACTGTAACTCACACCGGTGAGGTAGTACAGGTCACTGAAATCAAATTTTGAAGAACAATTTCTTGTTTTTTTGTTGTTATTTTATTTTTTTTATTTTTTATACAATTGGCACTTTTGTAGAGCGTTTAATCCTGAGTAATTTCCGAGTTTGGGCGCTATGATAACACAAAATGCCGTTGAGTTATAGGAATTTGAAAAAAAAAATTCTAAATTTACATGTTATTTAAATGGGAAATCTTCTCACGTTTTGGGCGAGTACTTAACATTAATATTAAGGGCTCATATTTAGAGGGAATTTCTTTTTTGGCATTTTCAACAAAATTTCAGGCCGGGAGCAAAGAAAAAAAAATAGTCCAAAAAAAAAAAAAAAAAAAAAAAAACCACCCTAATAAATACATATTACATATACAATAATCTACATGATTACATGTTTCGTAATCGAATACATTCATGTTTGATCACCCACATGGCACTATTTAGATGATTATTATTCAAACCATATGTATGTGAAAGCTCAACTATGATTTCGTCATCAACAAATTTTCGTACGAATCAAATTTATCGTCATACCAGTGAAATTGGTATTGTTCAATCCAACTGAATGATAAATTGTTGAAATGGAAATCATGCTCGCGGCAAGAAATATTTAACAAAAAGATTGTATAATGATTATAGGAACTCTGCATATTTTGGGCTAATTGAAATCTGTCATCCGAAAGCCGGAGAAACACTTGTAGTGAGTGGCGCAGCCGGTGCAGTTGGATCTCACGTTGGGCAGATAGGCAAGATTCTTGGATTGAAAGTAATCGGAATTGCCGGATCTGATGCAAAGTGTAAATGGCTCAAAGAAGAATTGGGATTTGATCATGCTATCAATTACAGAACCCAAGATGTGGCCGTAGCTTTGAAGGAAGCTGCCCCGAACAAAGTTGACTGCTACTTTGACAACGTATGATGGATTTTTACCATTGTTTTATCAACATTTTTTAGACGAAGCTCTTATTATATTGCAACCCTGCTGGAAATTATAGCGTGTATCGTGTTGTCCAGTTATTCTGTCGTTAATTTCATTTTTATTAATGGCATTTAATTTTTATTTCTACAGGTCGGCGGAGACATTTCTAATATTGTACTTGAGCAACTGAATATGTATGCTCGCATCTCGTTGTGTGGAAGTATTTCTGCGTATAACACAGATGCCAAGGTGATTCCCAAGAGTTATATCAACCAGTTAGCCTTACTTGCTAGTCAATCGAAATTGGAAGGATTCATTGTGTCTCGGTGGCAGGATCGCTGGCTTGAGGGTATCGATAAAAATCTTGAGTGGATAAACCAGAATAAATTGAAATATCACGAAACAGTCACCGAAGGATTCGAAAATATATTTGATGCATTTGCTGGAATGATGAGAGGAGAAAATCTCGGAAAGGCTATTGTAAAAGTCTAATTTCGCCGTTTCTGTGTCTAACTAGAAAAGTTTTACTCACGTAGAAGCTGTGAGCCTGCAGTATATTTTCTGCTTACCACGGGAGACCATAAAGCAAACGAAATGTCTAAAATATGTGCAAAATAAAATTCAAAATCTAACAAAATGTGTTTCAATCGATATCAACTTTAAGATACATTGCACTGTAAAGTGAATCAGCTAAAGAAATGAACTGATTAAACCCGGAGCCAGCTTATCCTGTATATAATTCTTAACATAAAAAATGAAATTGTTGTCAATTTTAATTATAAATACAAAGGCAACCCGTCGTTAAAATTATATTATAATTTTGTATGGGTAATGGGTATGACATATTTTTCCTTACTTTTCTATTCTCATGAAATGAATACACTTTCAAGAATTTCCCACGAAAAAGTCTCATGACGAAAATCCATCAAATGCACCTCAGCTATGTGATAATTCCTAAAATATTCGTATGCTCCTAGTATAATAAGTATATATAGTATCAGAGTTTGGGACTGTTTTCTACCCGGGGGTTCATTTCAAATAGTGCGCCTGATGCAAAATCTCGGTTGGCGGCCAGAATGTAGATCGTGATGTCTGAAGGTTGCCTGGGTTGAGACGGCATGTACGAATGAGATGTGTCGATGTATTGAAGCAAATGAACGGACGGTAGCGAAAAAATTCTTTGATTCTCTCTGATGATCTCTGAGTCAGTTATTGCCCTTTGTTCGATTTAATAGATGCATTATCCATCACTACTGCCAGTACGTAATACTAAATTGTGAATGGCACGAAATCGATCTGCGTCGACTTAGGTCCTCATCTTCTAGCCAGGTATTTTAATCCAGGGCCCGGCACACTCATCAGTCCAAAAAGCCAAATCCGTACATCCACTTAACCCGTTCACCGGCACTTATCCTTTTAACCCTTCGTAGTCACTCTGGGTGGATTCCACCTAGGCGTTCTGGCCCAAATATCCATTCTTTGACAAATTGACCTATTTATGATTTTTTTTTTTTTAATATGCGTTGTCATTTGAATTTTGACATACCGACTCTTGATACATGTTCTAGAATGTTTGAAGTATTTTCTAGTATTTTTTTGATCCCGATCGAACTGATAGTTTTCACACAGCAACCATTTGAAAATGGGCTGGGTGAATTTCACCCAAGTGTGACTACCGTGTGATTCTACAGAAGTGTGACTACGAAGGGTTAACGCCATTTCTTGGATTATAGCAGGCATAGGTGGGGATGTGCAGGTATAAAAAGACCCGGACGGTCCGACGCAGTTTTTGCAGTCCCAAATAGACCACACCCCTTAGTTCCTTTTATTTCCCCTGAACGCTGCCCTTACCGTCGAACTTTCCGGTAAGGACAAGTGACCATTTTCAGGTAGACCGAGGGGATTTACGGTCACACTATTGACACTTAGAGCCGGGCCCTGTTTTAATACGTATTGCATCAGATTATGAAACTATGCGAGTTTAGTATGACATAGCATGACTAACATGATTAAGCATTTTCGACTTTAAGGGGACCAGTACAGCGACTTTTCGAGAAATTATCATAGTCCGAAATCAATTTATTTCATAACCAAAGTTCATTTCACATCAAAATATTTTTCTTTTTCAAAATCATGTGTCGTAAGGATTTCAGAGCACCGTTGGACCGATTCAGGTCATCTTGGATTCATTTCCTTCGGAAAACAAATCCTCATCATGTGAATGTAGGAATTTTGAAAATTCTTCATTTTGGCCAAGTTATTTAAGAAATGAGTGATAATAATTTTTGCAAATTTGGTAAATTGATCATAACTTATGACATAATTTTTTATTTTAAAATTCCTACATTCACATGATGAGGATTTGTTTTCTGAAGAAAATGAATCCAAGATCACCTGAATCGGTCCAACGGTGCTCTAAAATCCTTACGACACATGATTTTGAAAAAGAAAAATATTTTGATGTGAAATGAACTTTGGTTATGAAATAAATTGATTTCGGACTATGATAACTTCTCGAAAAGTCGCTGTACTGGTCCCCTTAACTTTCCGCATCGCACAGTTGACGAAACATTTTGTTGGATTCATCGTGACATAGTAATTTCAGGATTAGCAGCGTAATAATGAGAAATTCCCAGATAGTAAGATATGAGAATAGAGATTAGGGTCACTATTTACCAAAATTGGAAACTCATACATGTGGTTCATATACCGTGCGATTTTTTTAACGCCCCGTACAGAACTTTGAAAAACTTGTTTTTTCTGGCGTTTCGCAACCCGGCACTCAAACCTACGCCATGAGATCAAAAATGGCCGTAGGAGAAATTTTTAAAAACCATCTTAAAGATGTAGTTTCAACCTTCAGAATGCTTTTTGAAAATCGGCATTATTTCGCCGAGTGCCAGGTGCGCCGTTAATTTTGTTGCTGTAGTCCAGTCAATAGAGATTTTGCCGTGACAAAAATCCCACCTAAAATCTGATTGTGCCACGTTTTGAAGAACGTTTCACAGATGAAAACGTACGTGTTTCCAACTCCGAGTTTTTTCCGGCTGTTTTTTAAACAATGCTTAAAAACGAAAAATCCGTTGTTTTAGTAGTTTTTCGCATCTGGGATGGAAACTGATAGAGCAATCTTGTTACTCCAATGAGAAAAGTTGTAGAGAATCGAACAACCTTCAAAATGAGCCTCTGATCGACTCGATCGGGGCATTTTTAACCGAGAAAAATCGAAAAAACCTTCAAAAAAGGTGTTTTTTCAAAAATTCATAACTCCGCCATTTCACAAGTCGTAGCATGAGCCTTTCGCGACGTAGTAGTGAATAACATTTAAATAACGTGGGCGAAAAATGGGCACTGTCGGATAAGTAGTTTTTGCACAATTGCAAATTGAATTTTTTTATGCCTGATTTCCGATGAGCAACCCTTGCTCGAGAAGTGGTCCGATCGTAATTTGTCAAATCGATTTTGAAACTAGACTATATTCACTACAAATCGTTCATTCATAATTTGTCGCTATTTCGCGTCGAAATAGGTGAAAAATGCATCCAAACATAGGCATGAACGTCGAAGCGCGAGAAAGTAGGCGCGTGGTGGGGGCGATTGACTGCGGCGGAGAAGCGTATAATGAAGGTGCTCTATAACTATACATACGCTTCTCCGCCGCAGTCGATCGCCCCCACCACTCGCCTACTTTCTGGCGCTCCGACGTTCATGCCTATGTTTGGATGCATTTTTCACCTATTTCAAGGCGAAATAGCGACAAATTATGAATGAACGATTTGTAGTGAATATAGAGACCGTGCGTGAAACCGATGTCAGCGCCAAATCAGACACTATCGACGAAATTTGTCCCAAGCGGCAGGAGAATCAAGGAAAATCAGCCTATCAAATGCTTGGCGCGAAAAAAAGGACCAATCGTTTTGAAGCACTCCTGCCGATAGGGACAATTTAGCGGCGCCACTTGTACACGCGCACGGTCTCTACAGCGTGATTCCCAAGTCGCGGAAAAGATTTCACATGCAGATTCTTTGTCAAAATCTAAGAATAAAGTTCCTTATCAAAAACTTCGAGGGAGCGATCGTTCCTGAGTTATGGAAGGTTTAGTCCACCCAATAAGACGGCCGTAAAGTGACGTGCTCAGTCTCGTAGCAATTCTGTAAAAGTGATAGTGCCCGCGTCGTATGAACTTTGCCTGAAACTTCGGTTTCTTATTCCGTAATTTTTAGTATTTACGTCGTCCGGTCGGTCATTCTCGTGCCCTACGTCGTTCGCCCCGTAGTTGACGTTTTCCAGGTGGTCAAACTGGTGACTTACATTCCCCAGGTCTTTTGCTTCGTAGCGTTCGTTATCCAGGTCGTCAGGATAGTGAATTCCGTACTCCAGGACTTTTGCCCCGTGGTTGACCTTGTCCAGGTGGTCAAAGTGGTGACTTACGTTACTCAAGTCGATCGCTTCTTGGTTTTCACTATCGTTGTCATCGGGTTATTGATTTCCGTCCTCCAGGACTTTCGCCACGTGGTTTACGTTGTCCAGGTAGTCGATCTGGTGATTTACATTCCCTGGGTCTTTTGCTTCGTTACTCAGGTCGTCCGCTTCGTAGTTTTCACTCCCGTTGTCATCGGGTTGTTGATTTCCGTCCTCCAGGACTTTCGCTACGCAGTTGACGTTGTCCAGGTAGTTAATCTGGCGGCTGATATTACTCAGGTCGTCCGTATCATAGTTTTCGCTATTGTTGTCATCTAGCTGTTGATTTCCGTCCTCCAGGACTTTCGCCACGTAGTTTACGTTGTCCAGGTGGTCAAACTGATGACTGACATTACTCAGGTCATCCGCTTCATAGTATTCGCTATCGTTGTCATCGGGTTGTTGATTTCCGTCCTCCAGGACTTTCGCCACGTAGTTTACATTGTCCAGATAGTCAAATTAGTAATTCACATTCCCTAGGTCTTTTGCTTCATAGTTTTCGCTTTCGTTGTCATCGGGTTGTTAATTGTTGATTATTGTTGTTGTTGAGTGCTGGAGGACGGAAATCAACAACCCGATGACAACGATAGTGAAAACTACGAAGCGGACGACCTGAGTAACGTCAGTCACCAGTTTGACCATCTGGACAACGTAAACTACGTGGCGAAAGTCCTGGAGGACGCAAATCAGCAACCCGATGACAACGGGAATGAAAACTACGAAGCGGACGACCTGAGTAACGAAGCAAAAGACCTAGGGAATGTAAATCACCAGATTGACTACCTGGACAACGTAAACTACGTGGCGAAAGACCTGGAGGACGGAAATCAACAACCCGATGACAACGATAGTGAAAACTACGAAGCGGACGACCTGAGTAACGTAAGTCACAAGTTTGACCACCTGGACAAGGTCAACCACGGGGCAAGAGTCCTGGAGTACGGAAATCACTAGCCTGACGACCTGGATAATGAATGCTACGAAGCAAAAGACCTGGGGAATGTAAGTCACCAGTTTGACCACCTGGACAACGTCAACTACGGGGCGAACGACGTAGGGCACGAGAATGACCGACCGGACGACGTAAATACTAAAATTTACGGAATAAGCAACCGAAATTTCAGGCAAAGTTCATACGACGCGGGCACTATCACTTTTACAGAATTGCTACGAGACTGAGCATGTCACTTTAAGGCCGTCTTATTGGGTGGACTAAACCTTCCATAACTCAGGAACGACCGCTCCCTCGAAGTTTTTGTTAAGGAACTTTATTCTTAGATTTCGACAAGGAATCTGCATGTGAAATCTTTTCCGCGACTTGGGAATCACGCTGTATACCGTGAGTTTCTGTGGACGCGGAACGCTAGGGAGACCAATCCAAAAAGGGTGCTATTCCATGGGCAGTAAGCGGCAGCAGCTGTTAAGTAACTTACCAGACGTTTCTAGTAAAATCACTAGAAATCACTGAACTAAATTATAACTAAACATAGTATTGTATACCGGATACTAAAACGTTATATGGAGAATATTTCCGACACCATATCGAGGACTAATTAGGTCCAAAAGGGCGTAACCCACTGTTCTTCGGCTTTTGATGACCTTACCGCCATAAGGGCGTATCCCCAACTCTAAACTAGGCAGCCATTGATCATTCCGACCCACTGAACTCTAATAATACTGGAACACACGCCGGCCATGACTACGTTTCGACCGGAGGGTCAGAATCGGGTTAGGTTCAAATTCGAGCCAATGAGAAATAAGATTTGAAAACACTACCGTAATTTCTTTTTAAATCTTGTTTCTCATTGGCTCAAATTTGAACCTAACCCGACTCTGACTCTCTGGTGGAAACGTAGTCTATGTTCTTCCATAGAGAAGAGGCGAGTCGAGAGAGATAGCGACTTGATGTAGTTTTCTCTCTGTCTTATTGCATCACGCATGCGCACTTCCAACTATAGTATAGCAACTGCAAAAAGTTAGTGATCTCACGCCTCGGTCACTGCCGTCACTGCGTTGAATGTATTTTTCGTTCCCTTGAAATAACTTTTTAAACGGGACTGTACGGACAAAGACAGAACTACGTTAAGTCGCTATCTCTCTCGGCTCGCGTCAAAGACGTCGGAGTGCGTTTCAGTATTATTAGAGTTCAGTGTTCCGACCTATACTATGAATCAAAATTGTATCACCCCATGTCTCCGCAAAGTCTATCCACATCTGGACAAATGTTTGTCTAAAAATTCGCTTGGTCGCGCCTCGGTCCATACCAATCCGCTGGCAGGAAGAGCGATACGAAGAAGTAATACCGAAGCTAATTCATTCAATTAAGTCGTATGAATCAGTTCACGACAAAAATCATTCTTGTCTATATCTTTCCCAAAATGGTGATTTGACAAGGGGATAACAAATTAACTGGAAAAGTAGACTAAAGTTGAATGTTAAGTCATTTTATTCGCATTTCATAATTACAATGACATTCTACGACAATTATTCTTGCTGCCCAGCGTGGGTCGCTTGGTTCAAACATTCAAAATTGTTTATTGGTTCAAAATTAACGTTGTACTTTTATGCTTTTAAATTCCAATGAATAATAGATTTATTTATACGAAGCTGTGAAATCAGCTGACACTAATACATGACCGATACACAGACACATGGTATTAATAACATTATTTTCTGCACTTTATCTGGAAAAACCGGTGCTGGGATAACCAGCGCGCCGTACAGGCTTTCGTTAGCAATCTTTTAATACTATCCCGCGGTAAATCAGAGCAGCAGGAGCAATCACATCCGTCGACTAAAATCTGAAGTGACAGGGTAGTGCAGGGTAGCATCGACACGAACACATGCAGAGACTAGCCTATAGATGTAGTCATTTCGATAGGGTTCTTCAGCTGGGCGCTAGAGGCGCTCTTCCGAACGAGGAGTTGTCGGAGCTCGCTCAAAAGCCCTTAAAGTTTCCGCCATGTATTCCTAAGGTGGTTCCCCACCCAACTCGACCTGTTCTAAAAACATTCGGCTGAAGGGTGCTATTAAACGGAATATCTCTAACCGGGTACCGGAAATGGGAAAAAGAGCTCTCTAGCGCAAATCTATTGGCGATTTCGAATATGTATAGGTCCCAAACATGTTCGTTTTACGCTAAAATAGAGAAGTGGCGTAGGGAATAATTAAAAAAATAGTACTTTGCGATACAAGTACAAGAAAGCGGACTTTTGACGAAGGCTGTCAATTTCACGCATTTCATCAACCGTCTGCTTTTTTGGAGAAGTGTCACATACTACTTTTTGTGAAGAATGCACAAAAATTGCCTATTTGTGCCGCTGAAGTGTCGACTCAACGTCGACTTACTTCTATCTGGTCAGATGGGGCATCGGTAGGAAAAAGTAACTCAAGCATCAAAAAAGTGTGCGCAAAAGTAACTAGAGTGTTGAAAAAGCATGCGCAGAAGTAACTAGCGTATCATAAAAACAGATGAACCCGATTGACGCATGCGCGGTAGATTTTTATCATGCCTTACTGAAATACGCCACTTTTGACACACTTCAGAGGCACAAGAACAGGCACTTTTTGTGAATGTGTAACAAGAAAGTTTATTTCTCACGCCATCTCTATTTTAGCGTAAAACAAGCATGTTTTGGGACTTACGTGTTCAAAATCACCAATAGAATTACTTTGCAAAGCCTTTTTTCCCGTTTACGGTGCCCGGTTAATATGTCGTTTAATAGCAACGTTCAGCCGAATGTTTTTAGATGAGATCGAATTGGGTAGGGAACCACCTTAATACGGCACGGGGAAATCACTAGAAATCTAGTCACTAGATTCTAGTCCAGAAATCTAATGACCAATAATTACTAGATTTCTAAACTAAATTACAACTAAACATAGTATCATATATGACCCTGAAGATTTCTTCATCTGCAAATTTGTGTACATTGTCAGCTGTATATTTTTATAGAAGCACCGAATCCAAAAGTGTCTCAGGACTTTTTTGTTCATCGATCGATTTTCTCAAGGCGTGTATTTTTTTTTTTTTTTTTATTTTCTATTTTAAGGCACTTTGAGACGTTTTTCCCCGATTTTACCGATAATGTCACCCGTAGCTGCCTCCCCGCGGATCCAACCGAAAGATGTCCGGGGACTTTTCAACTCCGTTTTTTATTTACGAATGGCGGCTAATTTTCTTTTTTTTTTTTTTTTACGAAGCTTTTTGAGCCATTTTTTTTTTTTTCGATTTTGCCGATAATGTCACCCGCAACATATTTACCGCCGATCCAATAAAAATATGTCCACCGGAAAAGTGTAGAAGCACCGAATCCAAAAATGCCTAAGAACTTTTTTGTTTACTGATCGATTCTCTACTTTTTTATTTTTTTCTATTTGCTATTTTAAGGCATTTTATGTTGATTCTATCAATGAATAAAAAAGTCTTCAGACACTTTTGAAATCATTGATCGAATAAACGCAAAAGTGGCTCAAAATAGAAAATAGAAGGAAATAAAAGAATACCCCCCCCCCCCCCCCCCCCTCAAGGAAATCGATCAATGAACAAAAAAGTCTGTAGACACTTTTGGACTCAGTATTTCTATAAAAATATACGCCTGACAATGTACAAAAATAAGAAGAAAAAAAATTCCATCAAATAGAAAAAAAGCCACCATTAAAAAATCAAAACATTGGTGACGTTATCGGCAAAATCGAAAAAAGAAAAAAAAAATGGTTCAAAAAGCTTCGTAAAAAAAAAAAAAAAAAAAGAAAATTAGCCGCCATTCGTAAATAAAAAACTGAGTTGAAAAGTCCCGGGACATCTTTCGGTTGGATCCGCGGGGAGGCAGCTACGGGTGACATTATCGGTAAAATCGGGGAAAAACGTCTCAAAGTGCCTTAAAATAGAAAATAAAAAAAAAAAATAAAAATACACGCCTTGAGAAAATCGATCGATGAACAAAAAAGTCCTGAGACACTTTTGGATTCGGTGCTTCTATAAAAATATACAGCTGACAATGTACACAAATTTGCAGATGAAGAAATCTTCAGGGTCATTATCATATACTGGATACTAAAGCGTTATATGGAGAATACTTCCGACACAATATCGAGGACTAATTAGGACCAAACGAGCGTAACCCTTACTGCCATAAGGGCGTATCCCCAACTTTAACAAGGCAGCCTCTGATCATTCCGACCTAAACTATGAATCAAAATTGTATCACCCCATGTCTCGGCAAAGTCCATCCACATGTGGACAAATGTTTGTCTAGAACTTTTCTTGGCCGCGCCTCGGTCCATTGCAATCCACTCGCAGAAAGAGCGATGGTAAGAAATAATAACGAAGCTAATTCATTCAGTTAAGGTGGTTCTAGCGCGAAGGGGCGATTTGCGGTGGGGCTTTAGCGAGGCCCTCTATTTTTACAATAATACCCATGTGTGCCATAATGCAATGACTTATACACAGATTATTGATAATTTCATATGAAAATTATAATCTTATACCGTTGAATAAAAACCGTAGAATAAGAAAAATTTTACGTTACGGTCCTGCATAGAGAAGCACGGCAACGTCGCAGCTTGCTATCTCGCTCTCCCTTTATTATCTTCGTCGTACTTACCGACATTTCTGACAGCGGCCTACCTGTAGGTTATGTGGATCGTTTAAAATCAGTGGTTTAAATATTATAAGAAATGCCGTATAAATAATTCATTTATTAATGAACTTCAATTGTTTTATTATTACGATGAAAAATGTGTCCTGCCTAACCTCAATCACAGATGTCAAAAGATAGGTTAGATGAACTCGGGAAATTTGTTCTCACGCATGCGCTCTGACGTTTTACTGACCACCTGATCTTTGCGACGCTGCCGATTCTCGAGATAGTTACTGAACCTTTCTCAACTACAAATTTTTCGACACTTTGACATTAAATATCTATTTATGGAAGTCGGTGACTCCACAGTTTTATGTTGCATTTGTAATCCTCATAATCTAATTGACATCACTCTAGTTTTTCGTCAACATCTGTTGCGTGAATGTTGAGATATTACTCGGCCCAAGTCTTCCAACGCTATTGCTTCCATAAGCCCTGTGTTAAAAACCCGATTTTCAACTATTTTTATTTCCCTTATTCAGTCGGTGACCTGGTCTGAAATTTCACGTGCATGAATATGGACACTTCATCTACCATATACTACAAGATTATTTTTTTCTGTTGCTGACGAGTTCATGCTAGAACCACCTTAAGTCGTATGAATCAGTTCATGACAAAAATCATTCTTGTCTATATCTTTCCCAAAATGGTGATTTGACATGCGGATAACAAATAAACTGTAAAAGTAGACTAAAGTGGAATGTTATAAGTCATTTTATTCGCATTTCATAATTACAATGACATTCTACGACAATTATTCTTGCTACCCAGCTTGGGCTGCTTGGTTCAAACATTCAAAATTGCTTATTGGTTCAAAATTGACATTGTACTTTTGTTCTTTTACTCCACAATTGTCAATTTCACAACTTTAGAGTAGTAGGGAGACTGGAGTCGGATGAAACACGGAGTCAATTGAAACACATCCTCTCAGTTCACTATTTAATATTAGTTATCGAAATTTTATCGCTAATCAGTCACTTCATCACACGACAAACGTGTGATCAAAATTTCAGACTCAAGTTCAACGAAATGCCCTGGCTATGCTCATTTGAAAAAAATTCGTTCCTGAATTTTCGCGAAGTAAATTTGTTCACGTCAGAATATTTCTTAATTGCATAGTCAATATTACGTTTAATGACAAGTGCACTACATCAATGAGTCCGTTAGACTGCGATGTTTAACATATAACATTCGCATTTTATCCATACATCAAAACCATTTCGATAAATAGCTGAGAATAAAAATTATGGCACTGGCGTCAATTGAAACAGTGTCGTACAGTGTCAGTTGGAACACTGTATCCAATTATAAATGACAAAGACGTAGAAAAATTGAAAAAACAAATTGAACATCGCTCATTTTTCCGAGCGCTCGCAATCTTGCCGCGACAAATCCAACACGAAAGTTCCAAATTCTCCTCCAAATACACTATAGTACTGCGCTCGTTTCAAAGCTGTTTCAATTGACTCTATAGGTGGTGTTTCAACTGACCCCCGTGAGCTGTCAATTGCAACATATTGCTTGCTCATCATTTATGATTTTTATCTCCAGAACTGTTTGTTCGATAAAATTTAACTATTGGTGCTATGTTGTAAACAGTATAAAGAATATGTGCTGAAAATTGCAGCACAGCACTGTTGATGGATTGTGAGTTATCTACAAGATTAATTTTTGTGTTTCATTCGACTCCAGTCTCCCCTACAATGCTACTGATCGGGAATCATGGCGTAGATACGTTTCCATGTCTCCCACATATCTTCACAGAGGTTCACTTCATTAGAAAGCTCCGCACTGATCTCCATGTAGTTCTTCGACGTTGGAGTCACTGGTTCCCACTTCTCGGTGATGAGATTGTCGATTGATGGAGTTGGATTTCTGTCGACCAATAATTACCAGATGTTTATAAACACGACGTGTCTTCCTTTTTACAACGCTGACTTAGGGGAGAGAGGGGGAATGGCGGTCACTTAAGCAGAAATTGCAATAACTGGAGAAATGACGATCGGAAAAAAGTCAGTTATATAGGATATGGTGGAAAATTTCATCCACATTGACTGCTATGAACGGTATTCAGATCTTCAACAAACTCCACATGCTAACTTCACATCACTGGAAAATGAAATCGACCGGCATTACCCGACCTAGTCGGGTAATGCCGGTCGCCACAAAATGCATTGACGGTCAAAGTGGGGTAATGGTGATCACACACGAAAATCTTGTGAAAATTGGTTTAACCGAAAATATTTATACTTTGAATTATTTTTTATTTTTTATTTTTTATTTTTTTTTTATTTTTATTTTTATTTTTATTTTCATTTTTCTACCTGGATAGCATGACCGGCATAACCCCAACACGTCGAATCAGCTTTGACTTGTTGTTTCAATCACAAAATATATTATAATCAAAAATTATTAATATGTAAAATTAAGAGAAAGGCTGAATTAACCACCCTGTCATATTATTTGTTACGTAAATGTGACAAAAATGCAACATATCTCTTATAAATCGTATCCAAAAAATTAGAGTGGCACTACCACATAACTACCGATTGTCACAAAGAGCTGAAACCTTGAACCAAGATGACAAGCTCGATGCCAGTAGTCTGTATCTGCATCCTCTACGTGGTAGCAGTAGAGTCGTTATTTTCAAATGCATAGAATATGAGATATTGACATGACCGCCATTACCCGCATGACCGCCATTCCCCCTCCCTCCCCTATATCTTAAGACAAAATTATATCTACCCGGTCTTGGCAAAGTCCGTCCACATCCGGATTAATCTATCTCGCAGGGTATTCTCGGTTGATCCGGGCTCGATTTGAATGGGAATATCAAATTGTACACCCGTGAAGATGTACTGAAGTTCGTCAGCATGCGCCGTACCTGTGTGAAAGATTGTTACACTTGATTGTTACGCACGGTAACACTTAACGATAAGAAAAATAACGACATAATCGGATAAGTTTCTAAAATGATTTTTCCCTCATCCTAATTCAGTACGAATCAATAAAATTTAACTATTTATACGCTGGTTAAATTACGCACCCTTTGTAGATACCTGCAACACTGGCGTGGTAGGTGGCTTGGGACTATTGTACGAAAATCTGTAGAAGTACGTAGGGGACTTCTTCTTCCTCTGGATCTCTACTACTTTATGAATACCCAAACCAAAGTTCAAGTCCCCGCAGCATTGAACGTATTCATCAACCAGGTCCTTGGTTATACGCCTCTCTCCGAAATACAATTTCCTAATTTCCTTTGCGATTTCTGGTACTTTTGACGGAGCTTCAACAGCTAGATCTCGAGGCACTACTGCCTCGAAGTTTTCATCAAGCTTTTTATACGAATCTTCCCCAGTTTCTAGCAACCGAAAAAATGGGTCACATTATTCATTGTCGAATACTTGTCCCACAATAATAATGGTACACTAAGAAACAGGATTTCAAAGATGTGTTGATGATTTCAATGTGCTCACCTAACAAAAATAAGCCTTCGTGGCTGTTGTAGCCAATTATGACGGGTATGTCGAAACCTTCTGCAACGAGCTCTTTGCGGGACCTTGGCATGAATGGTTCAAAGCTTTTATTGTCTATGCTGGGCCCAAACGGAAGTATCATTTGTATCTTCGACTGAAAAACATAACGAACCTCGGAACTTGTGACCACTGGCGGTTTATAGATGAGGCATTCCATGCCAACTCGACCAGCCCGTGACCTCGACCTTTCCGATTTGGTCCGCGATTTTTTATATGGTTAATCGACCGCAAAAAGACACTCCAGATTTTTTTCAGATTTTTTCTATTATTAGGTTATTTTTAAATCGACTCGAAAGGTAAAAAAAGAACGCCCCTTCCAAAAAATCTGAAAAAATTCACAAAATTTCTAAAAAACATACCGAATTTTTTCATATTTATTCCAAGATGGAGAAATCGATAGATAGGCTTTTTATGGATAGCACTTCTATGGTATTGAAGGAATAAAATTTTTTTGATGTTCTTTCTATATGTTTTTTGGCACGCTGAATTCGAATCCGAAGATGGTTTTCACGTATCATGATTTTACAGCTATTTTTCATTGGAATGAAAAATTGAAAAATTGATTCGAATAGCTGTAAAAGCATGATACGTAAAAACCATCTTTGGATTCGAATTCAGCGCGCCAAAAAACATATAGAAAGAACATCAACAAAATTTTATTCCTTCAATACCATAGAAGTTTTATCCATAAAAAGCCTATCTATCGATTTCTAGATCTTGGAATAAATATGAAATAATTCGTTATGTTTTTTAGAAATTTAGTGAATTTTTTCAGATTTTTTGGAAGGGGCGTTCTTTTTTTACCTTTCGAGTCGATTTAAAAATAACCTAATAATAGAAAAAATCTGAAAAAATCTGGAGTGTCTTTTTGAGGTGGATTAACCATATAAAAAATCGCGGACCAAATCGGAAAGGTCGAGGTCACGGGCTGGTCGAGTTGGCATGGAATGCCCCAGATATATTGATACTTTTGTTGGGAACGTGTTCACTTGTCCCAACAAAACTCATTTTATTAGCGTCGATTCCGTAACAAAACTGAACCTGACATATTTTGGAATGCTCTAGTTATGTCATCTCAAAATAGCCTACATAGAACCGATACTCACCTCCATAGGTAACACTTCGTGCTGAACTTCAATAAGCTTTTGAACTGGAATAGTTCGGAGATACTCGACGATCTCATTTGGGTCGGTGATATCTTTTCTTAGAGCAGCGACATAGCGCCGTGCAGTGTCGACCGGTTCCGATTGCGCTGCCCAAGGGTTCAACACTACTCCACTCTGTGAGATGGCCTTGTGGAAAAGACCTTGACGCAAAATAAGAAAATCAGAAATGATTAGCGGGTAGGAGTTACCTACGGTAAATATAAGCAGCCAAATCATTCACACGGAGAGAAATAAATTGCTGTCTCAGCTAGATTATTGCTACTTTAGCAATTTTCAGTGGTAAACATACAGCTTGCAAACCAGCATGCTGGAACTACCATTTTCGATTGCTGAAATTGTCTTGCTGGTTATACCACCCAGCCTAGCTCATGCAGCAGGTATGTGATGCTGCGGTGAGCAGTTTGCATGCTGGCGTGGCAAATCGCTTGTTAATTCATCTAATATCTAGTTGCAGCGCACGAAAAATGTTCAGCAAGTAACTTGCTGAAGCAGCAATCACTTTTCTAATCCTGCGAGAATGTTGCATCCAGATACACAGATTCAGAATGAATAGATGACATTTAATTGAGAATAAATTCTTTCACATTTATTGTCATCATACATTCAACAAGTATAGTATTACAATATACATATCATTATTGCACAGATATATTAGAAGTGTATTCCGCAATTAAAACACTATTAAACCATGTGCAGTGTAAGAGGTTATGTTACACACGCGATGGCACTTCTTCAACACCACCCTTAGTTCAGTGCTTGATTCTTACATTCTAACCTGTGGATGACGTCCAGTTTCATCCCCCATTCCTCCAATATCCTTATCTTTTCCATTGTATATATTTTTCCACTTTCATGAATTATGCACTGCACTTTGGTACTAAACAGTTAACGACGCTAACGCTATAACGCTATGATGCTACGACTATGACGCCGCCGGCGCGCGCAACAAGTCCCAGACGTTGTCAGCTAGCGCGCTCGCTCGGCTACCGACGTAACTTGCTCTTATGACGAGACCTGGCAACCGCTTGTTACAAAGACATAGTAGTTTTCTAGGACAGCAATTTTGAGTTAGCAAGAAACACTGGTGATTCTAACAATCGTACCCCAGCTAATGGGGCAAGATGAAGTGTTGCATCAACACAAAGGATTGCTCTATTGACAAATCAAGCGTCAGCAAAGCATCGATAGCTAATACAGCAATTTTATTTCTCTCCGTGCATAAAACGGTTGAATACCTTTGGCAAGTGGTGAAATGAGGAGGTAATGAACGGAGGCACCACCAGCACTTTCTCCAAATATTGTTACATTATTCGGATCACCACCAAACTGGGCGATATTTTCCTTTACCCACTTCAGGGCTGCAACTTGATCCTTCAGCCCCATATTTCCAGGAACCGCCTCGTGATTAAGATCAAGGAATCCTTATTAAAGACAATTGATCATCGGCGCCAATCATTGTCAAATAAATATAGTTAGAAGGAGTGACTCACCTAGAACACCAAGTCTGTAATTGATTCCCACGTAGACGATTTCTGACCCCATCATATAGTCTGGCCCATAAAAGTCGAGGTCCCCATGACCAAATATAAATCCTCCGCCATGAATCCAAACCATGACTGGTCGTGACTCCGTCAGGGACGTTGTAGCTACATCGAGATAAAGGCAGTCGTCACTGCCAACGATTGTATTGGTAGCAAAATCTACTTGCGCACACTGTGATCCTGCTTCTAAGGCATCTCGTATACCAGTCCATGGCTGCGGCGGTTGTGGATCCTAAAGTAAAGCCATAAATGAATCTAAGGTACCTACGGGTAATAAGGCCTAGCTAAGGGAAACTTGAAAAAAAAAAAAAAATGGAAAATATCCAATTTAACCGGTTCACTGGTAAGGGCACATATATGTGCAAAAAGAAAAAGTGCCACAACTGGTAATGGCACATATATGTGCAACGTGGATATCTCTGTCAGTTTTGAACGGATTTACATCAAACGTGATGTTCCTAAGTTTTTTGGGCTTCCCGTTGAATACGAAATTATTTCCTTTCACCAGTTTTGGCACAAAACGTTGATTTCGGGTCCACCAGTGAACCGGTTAATAAATGGATTCTAATAAAAATCCTTTTTAGAGTTCAGTTACTATAAAATATAAACAGAAAATGGCAACTTCTTCCATAAACATAAACAGGATGAAACATTTTTGAAAACCTTGTCATGGTAGGGTATTGAGGCCTGGTAGGGTAATAAGGCCTACTTACTTCAACTTGCTTAAACAATCAGACTACCCAATATAAATTGGGTATTTAAGATCCATAGTGATACAAATGCAACACTTACACTTGAAATTAAAAAAAAACAAAAAACTATTAATTGCGTTTAATGGCGCTTAGGCGGCATTATGATCGCAAGCACTAATAATAATGATCAATAAATATGTAATAATTTTGTACTGATTATTTACATTCGTAACGTCTTGAAAATAATGTAAAATTCATTATGAAAGAAAAAAATGTCAATACACGGAGTAGTAGGTCAATAAAGCTAACCTTAGTTAACCGTAATAGGCCTTAATAACCATCGACCACCTATGTAAGAAATACGGAAAAAAAAAAAAACTGGACAACGATACATTATTTGAACACTTGAAATTATCGAAGCCTGAATGAATAAAGAAATAGATTATGATTTGAAATAAATAGGTGTAATTTTACAAATAATATTTACGATTGATTCAGACCGATTTTTATTAGCCGTGCTCCTCAGCCGCCTCTCACGATATGTATAATGCAAGAATAATGACGATATAATAATAATAATAATAATAAACTACTCAACAAAATTAAAGGCCCCCTCCTAGCATAACCTACCATTTTCAGACGCCTTGACCGATTGACTTGAAATTTGTACCAGGGCTAGTCCAAAGTGTTTCCAACTTGGGCCCAAAGCCGATTTTCTGTATCTTCAAGAGTTGCGATGTGGCACTCCGAAAACCAACCCTCTGCGTAAAATCAAAGTCACAGGTCTGTAGCACCGGGTTCCAACACCGATTTTGTGCGCAAAAAATGTTTGGACAACTTTTGGTCGAGCCAGACGATTCGGTCCACTGCTGAATCATACACCCTTGCCTATTCAACCCCTCCGCTTCCATCTCTCTATCATCGGGGGTTGGACAAAACATTTTGACACATTTTCGAGCATCGAAGACACAAAAGTGTTTCCGAATCGTTTTCGCGATTCAGCCGAGCACTTGCAGCCCACCTGTCCCTGAGTAACCGAAACCAACCCCTGAACAACCCTTAGCCTAGCAGTAACTTTTCACTCCCAGCTACGGAATCCTAGGCTAGGCGCAAAATCGATGTTGGAACCCGGTGCCACAGACCTGTGACTTTGATTTTACGCAGAGGGTTGGTTTTTGGAGTGCCACATCGCAACCCTCGAAGATTCAGAAAATCGGCTTCGGGCCCAAGTTGGAAACACTTTGGACTAGCCGTGGTCCAAATTTCAAGTGAATCGGTCAAGGCGTCTGAAAATGGCGGGTTATGCTAGGGGGGGGGCCTTTAATTTTGTTGAGTAGTTTAATAATAGTAATAGTAATAGTAATAATAATAATAATAATAATAATAATAATAATAATAATAATACTAATAATAATAATGATAATAATACATGTAGGGGAAAGTGGGGCAGAATGGCCGGATGGGGCTAAATGGCCGCGGTAAAAAAAATTGACTTATTCGCATTTTCGCATCAAGGGGGATCGTATGAGACGCCTTGCAACGCGATTCCGCTGAAAGTGTTCAAAAAATTTTAGGGTGGGGCTAAACGGCCACCCTAATGAAAGTAGCGAAATTGCATTTTCACGTCGAAGTGAGTGAGATAAAACTATATGCAGCGTGGTTCCTCTGAAAACGATGCAAAACTGAAAGGGTGGGGCAAAGTCACTCACCCTACACTGAGAAAAAAATATAATTGAATTAACGAAATATTTTTTTCAATAGTCGCAATTAAATATGTATTCGGAACAAATAAATTTCAATTGGTGTGATTAAATATCATATGAAATTAACCGATTTTCACTCACTTCGACGTGAAAATGCAATTTCGCTACTTTTATGAGGGTGGCCGTTTAGCCCCACCCTGAAAATTTTTGAGCACTTTCAGCGGAATCGCGTTACATGGCGTCTCATATGATCCCCCTTGATGCGAAAATGCCAGTAAGTCAATTTTTTTTTTGGCGGCCATTTAGCCCCATCCGGCCATTCTGCCCCACTTTCCCCTACTACATACCTATCAATATTCATACCAGTATGTCATTCGACTTCGACCTCAGGTTTTTTGGATAGTGTGCGGTTCGCAGCACTCGGCATCGTTCAGGGGACCTCGGACCCCCGAACCATGCCTCGCACTGCGAACCTCACAGGGCCCGAAAGGTTTTCAGCCTAATGACATTATGTACTATTCCTTGGACCTTTTCTACACCTTCAAGAAATAAAAAACAATCTTTTACCAAATTTCAGTATAGGCCCCCTTAGAGCAGACTTACCGCAAATCTCAAATTTCCCACGGGGGGTGCTGCATATGGAATGCCCTTGAATGCAATGAAAGATTTTCCGGGGATGTTTTCCACTGTGGCACCGCGAAGCGGTCCCTGTTTTACAATAACCACTGGTTTGTCCATAGCTAACTTCTATCTAGTGATCAGACTACGTCTAGTGAGTGGCACCAAATTATCAAGACTCGACATACTTATCCCCACTACCAAGTGTTAGGCAAGGTCCGACCTCTTGGTAGTGTTGATGAGAGAGCGATAGCAAAAGAGATTCTGTCCTCTTCTAGTCGGTGAGTTGGTAGGGTAAACGGCAGGCCTGTAATGGCAGGTTTAGTACAATGCGTCGTCTACTCGTCGTTCCCCTTACTCGCTGTAAACCCCCATTCTTGACGCAGTGCAAGAAGAGAAGAATCTTTATCGCACTATCGCAGCTGTCCTTCAATATAAGCTTCAGCCAGCACGTATAAGAGCGCATAGTCTATCGCTATAAGTCTATGAATTTTTTTTTTTTTTCTCGGGATTTTTGAGCTGCAAAACTTCCCCCTCTCGTTGCTACTCACGCAACAAAACAATCGGGAAGTATCCGATAATTTTGAAGGTCTTGTGATATCACTACTTAAAGTTTCCGCCATGTATTCTTAAGGTGGTTCCCCGCCCAACTCGATTTGTTCTAAAACCATTCGGCTGAACGTTGCTATTAAATGGAAGATCTCTAACCGGGTACCGGAAACGGGAAAAAGAGCTCTGTAGCGCAATTCTATTGGCGGTTTCGAATACGTAGGTCCCAATAGATGTTCTTTTTACGCTAATCGTAAGATAGAGAAATGGTGTAAGGAACGATTAAAAAACAGTACTTTGTGATACAAGTGCAAGAAAGCGGACTTTTGACGATGGCGAGTGCTGTCAACTTACGCATTTCATCAAGCGGCTGCTGTTTTGGACAAGTGTCACATACTACTTTTTGTGAAGAATGCACAAAAACTGCCTGTTTGTGCCACTGAAGTGTCGACTCATCGTCGACTGACTTCCACCTCGTCAGATGGCGCGTCGGTAGAAAAAAGTAACTCGAGTATCAAGAAGTAGCTAGAGTGTTAAAAAAGCATGCGCAAAAGTAACAAGCGTAGTAACTATATTTTTGTCATGCTTTAAGGATGAATCCCACCTTTGCGTTGCGTTGCGTTGCGAACCGAAACGAACTTTTCATTAACATGTTTTCTCAGGAGTGTGCGTGCATACTTCCATAAGAAACATAAGAAAAGCATGTTAATGAAACTTCGTTTCGCTTCGCAACGCAACGCAACGCAACGCAACGCAACGCAAAGGTGGGATACATCCTTTACTGAAATACGCAACTTTTAACACACTTCAGAGGCACAAAAACAGGCACTTTTTGTGCATGTGTAACAAAAAAGTTTATTCCTCACGCCATATCTCTATTTTAGCGTAAAACAAGCATGTTTTGGGACCTACGTGTTCAAAATCACCAATAGAATTGCGCTACAGAGCCCTTTTTCCCGTTTACGGTGCCCGGTTAGAGATATTTCGTTTAATAGCAACGTTCAGCCGAATGTTTTTAGAGGAGATCGAATTGGGTAGGGAACCACCTTAATACGGCACGGGTTACAAAAATTACACTTGGGTCAGTCCATGTCAAATATAATTAGGCCAAGGTTGAATTTTTTATTCCGATGCCACATCGTCAATATATACCGTGAGTTTCTGTGGACGCGGAACGCTAGGCAGCCCAATCCAAAAAGGGTGCTATTCCATGGGCAGTAAGCTGCAGCAGCTGTTAAGTAACTTACCAGACGTTTCTAGTAAAATCACTAGAAATCACTGAACTAAATTATAACTAAACATAGTATTGTATACCGGATACTAAAACGTTATATGGAGAATATTTCCGACACCATATCGAGGACTAATTAGGTCCAAAAGGGCGTAACCCACTGTTCTTCGGCTTTTGATGACCTTACCGCCATAAGGGCGTATCCCCAACTCTAAACTAGGCAGCCATTGATCATTCCGACCCACTGAACTCTAATAATACTGGAACACACGCTGGCCATGGCTACGTTTCGACCGGAGGGTCAGAATCGGGTTAGGTTCAAATTCGAGCCAATGAGAAATAAGATTTGAAAACACTACCGTAATTTCTTTTTAAATCTTGTTTCTCATTGGCTCAAATTTGAACCTAACCCGACTCTGACTCTCTGGTGGAAACGTAGTCTATGTTCTTCCATAGAGAAGAGGCGAGTCGAGAGAGATAGCGACTTGATGTAGTTTTCTCTCTGTCTTATTGCATCACGCATGCGCACTTCCAACTATAGTATAGCAACTGCAAAAAGTTAGTGATCTCACGCCTCGGTCACTGCCGTCACTGCGTTGAATGTATTTTTCGTTCCCTTGAAATAACTTTTTAAACGGGACTGTACGGACAAAGACAGAACTACGTCAAGTCGCTATCTCTCTCGGCTCGCGTCAAAGACGTCGGAGTGCGTTTCAGTATTATTAGAGTTCAGTGTTCCGACCTATACTATGAATCAAAATTGTATCACCCCATGTCTCCGCAAAGTCTATCCACATCTGGACAAATGTTTGTCTAAAAATTCGCTTGGTCGCGCCTCGGTCCATACCAATCCGCTGGCAGGAAGAGCGATACGAAGAAGTAATACCGAAGCTAATTCATTCAATTAAGTCGTATGAATCAGTTCACGACAAAAATCATTCTTGTCTATATCTTTCCCAAAATGGTGATTTGACAAGGGGATAACAAATTAACTGGAAAAGTAGACTAAAGTTGAATGTTAAGTCATTTTATTCGCATTTCATAATTACAATGACATTCTACGACAATTATTCTTGCTGCCCAGCGTGGGTCGCTTGGTTCAAACATTCAAAATTGTTTATTGGTTCAAAATTAACGTTGTACTTTTATGCTTTTATTTTATGACGATTCGTGGCCGTGGATCGTAGTAAATAAATTAGTCGGAGACGGTCCATTTTTTTCAATAGACTGATTTCATATTTTATTGTTGCAACGTTTCGGCTGGCGACGGCTGACCATCCTCAGACTATAAAAACATTGTTGGTCTTAGGAACATGTGGTTACATTAAGTTATAAAAACAATCTTACATCACAAACTTAATGTGATAGAAATGAGATTATTTTTATAACTTAATGTAACCACATGTTCCTAAGACCAACAATGTTTTTACAGTCTGAGGATGGCCGGCCATCGCCAGCCGAAACGTCACAACAACAAAATATAAAATCACTCTATTGAAAAAAATTGACCGTGTCCGACTAATTTATTTACATTATTATGCTTTTACTGCACAATTGTCAATTTTACAACTTTAGAGTAGTACAATGCTACTGATCGGCAACCATGGCGTAGATACGGTTCCATGTCTCCCACATATCTTCACATAGGTTTACTCCACTAGAAAGCTCCGCACTGATCTCCATGTAGTTCTTCGACGTTGGAGTCACTGGTTCCCACTTCTCGGTGATGAGATTGTCGATTGATGGAGTTGGATTTCTGTCGACCAATAATTACCAGATGTTTATGAACACGACGTGTCTTCCTTTTTACGACGCTGACTTATATCTTAAGACAAAATTATATCTACCCGGTCTTGGCAAAGTCCGTCCACATCCGGATGAATCGATCCCGCACGGTATTCTCGGTTGATCCGGGCTCGATTTGAATGGGAGTATCAGGTAGTGCACCCATGAAGATGTACTGAAGTTCGTCACCATGCGCTGTACCTGTGTGAAAGATTGTCACACTTGATTGTTACGCATGGTAACACTTAACGATAAGAAAAATAACGACATAATCGGATAAGTTTCTAAAATGATTTTTCCCTCATCCTAATTCAGTACGAATCAATAAAATTTAACTATTCATACGCTGGTTAAATTACGCACCCTTTGTAGATACCTGCAACACTGGCGTGGTAGGTGGCTTGGGACTATTGTACGAAAATCTGTAGAAGTACGTAGGGGACTTCTTCTTCCTCTGGATCTCTACTACTTTATGAATACCCAAAGCAAAGTTCAAGTCCCCGGAGCATTGAACGTATTCATCAACCAGGTCCTTGGTTATACGCCTCTCTCCGAAATAGAATTTCCTAATTTCCTTTGCGATTTCTGGTACTTTTGACGGAGCTTTAACGGCTAGATCTCGAGGCACTACTGCCTCGAAGTTTTCATCAAGCTTTTTATACGAATCTTCCCCAGTTTCTAGCAACCGAAAAAATGGGTCATATCATTCATTGTCGAATACTTGTCCCACAATAATAATGGTACAGTATGAAACAGGATTTTGAAGATGTGTTGATAATTTCAATGTGCTCACCCAACAAGAATAAACCTTCGTGGCTGTTGTAGCCAATTATGACGGGTATGTCGAAACCTTCTGCAACGAGTTCTTCGCGGGACCTTGGCATGAATGGTTCAACGCTTTTATCGTCTACGCTGGGCCCAAACGCAATCGCAATGTGTATTTTCAACTGAAAAACATAACGAACCTCGGAACTTGTGACCACTGGCGATTTATAGATATATCGATACTTTTGTTGGAAACGTGTTCACTTGTAGTAGTAATAATACTCATTTTATTAGCGTCAATTCCGTAAGAAAATTGAATATGACATATTTTCGACTGCTCTGGTTATGTCATCTTAAAATTGCCTACATAGAACCGATACTCACCTCCGTAGGTAACACTTCGCGCTGAACTTCAATAAGCTTGTGAACTGGAATAGTTCGGAGATACTCGACGATCTCATTCGGGTCCGTGATATCTTTTCCTAGAGCAGCGACATAGCGCCGTGCAGTGTCGACCGGTTCCGATTGCGCTGCCCAAGGGTTCAACACTACTCCACTCTGTGAGATGGCCTTGTGGAAAAGGCCTTGACGCAAAATAAGAGAATCAGAAATGATTAGCGGGCAGGAGATACCTACGGTAAAAATACGCAGCCAAACATTCATAAAACGGTCTAATACCTTTGGCAAGTGGTGAAATAAGGAGGTAATGAACGGAAGCAGCACCAGCACTTTCTCCAAATATTGTTACATTATTCGGATCACCACCAAACTGGGCGATATTTTCCTTCACCCACTTCAGGGCTGCGACTTGATCCTTCAGCCCCATATTTCCAGGAGCCGCCTCGTGATCAAGATGAAGAAACCCTTATTAAAGACGATTGATCATTGACGCCAATCATTGTCAAATAAATATAATTAGAAGGAGGGACTCACCTAGAACACCAAGTCTGTAATTAATTCCCACGTAGACGATTTCCGACCCCATCATATAGTCTGGCCCATACGAGTCGAAGCCCCCATCACCAAAAATGCATCCTCCGCCATGAATCCAAACCATGACTGGTCGTGACCCCTTCATGGACGTTGTAGCTACGTTGAGATAAAGGCAGTCATCATCGCCAACGATTGTATTGGTAACAAAATCTACTTGCGCACACTTTGATCCTTCTTCTGAGGCATCTCGTATACCAGTCCATGGCTGTGGCGGTTGTGGATCCTAAAGTAAAGCCATAAATGAATCTATGCGTATAATATTTAATACGTATACTACATACCTACCAATATTTATACCAGTATGTCATTCGACTTCGACCTCAGGTTTTTTGGACAGTGTGAGGTTTTTAGCCCAATGACATAATGCATAATATTATAGTAAAGCGTCGTTTTTCTTTTTGTACTGAACCTATTAACTTATATAAGTAAAGTCGTATTTATCTACTCGGTAAGATCCTTCGTTAGAACTTGCAATACATTTTGATAAAGCTAAAAAGAGCGTCACGTAATATTTAAACGGCGCCCATCTACAGACGTGCGACATTTCCAATCTGACGATAATCATTAAGGGGCATATACTGAAATTCGGAAAAAACATAGTTTTTTATCTTTCAAAGGTGTAAAAAAGGTCCAATTCAAAAAATTTTACGTTGAGTTGTAAATGATAGTGGTATCTACATACAGAAAAAAATTCAATCTTACATAGTATGAAAGTGTAGACGCAAGGAACCCAAGGTTCCTTACATTAACACTTTCATTGTAGAAGCTTAAGATTGAATTTTTTTTCTATAACGGTGTCTTCCAATTAGTCGTACAAACCTATATAGGGCGATTCTTCTTTGAAATAGAAAACGATTTTTTGCAGCGAAATCTTTGTCAGAGCAATAGTCCTCCAGCAATAGCAATACACGGATAAGCCAATCAGTAGCCAGTTTAGCGTTCAAATAAAGACAGTGCCAAGTTAGGAACAACACCCCGCTCACAACAATCGCTAGCGAGGCGGTCGTGCCCGTCTTTGTTTTTTTTTCGCGGTTGTTGTGAGCGGGGTGTTTTCCTAACTTAGTTCCCATCTTTATTTGTACGCTGAACTCAACTCGGGTTAAGGGGGGGGGGGGGGGGGGGGGGGGGGGGGGCTTTCTGCGGCTGCAGCCCCGGGCCTCGTTATCCGGGGGGCCTACGGATGTGTGGAGATTAAAAAAAAAAAATGTGAAGTTCCATTTCCAATTTATTCTTCCTCGAGAAAAATATTATAATCATCATCGAAATCAAATATGAGTTAAGCCACGTCAAGCGGGACACCTTTTTGACCGCATGGTCTTGAAAATCGTCATAATTTTTTTTACATATTCTCTGGGTAAAATGAATGAATTAAACATTTATTTTTTTTTTATTTTTTTTGAACTCGAAAGAAGCTATACAAGGGTTGAATTTATGAAAAAACCACCAAAATCGTGATCGCGCTCTCTTTTAAACGTTATTATCTCCGGTTTCCTTTGTCGTACAGACATCATCAAAAACTCATTTTGAAGCTCTTGAATCGCACTTTCATGTTATAAATTTTAAATCCATGTAATAAACAATCTTCCATATGTTATTAACGATTATATTTTTTAAACACGATTTTCGAGATGACTACCACCTTCGAAAATTCTGAAAAAAATACGAGCGTGTTCATCGATTCATTCTCTACAAAATCTGTGAGTTTGAATATGGAACTCTGATGGAAACTATATTTCAAAAGCGATTGATCCGTGCGGGACGTCGCGCGCGACTGTCTTCGCAGGCGCGCCAAGACCAAGGCTCGTTTGCTTTACATATGTAAAGGAGATGGGGGGCATATTATACGTTCAAATTCATCAAATCCATTAATTTGCGGAATTATTTATTCCCTTTCATGGGGAATACTCGACTTAAAATTACAAAAATCCAAGTATGGAGGTACACACTTGACTAAAGCCTTGAGAATAAATGGTGAATATAACGTATTTTTTGATTCCATCAAACGGAATACGTCAGCGTATCATTCGATCAGTCACGTGCTGAATTAATAAATATAGAATTACTCAATCGTAAACCACGAGAACTATACATTTCAATGAAACCTTAAGGGGGGGGGGGGGGGGGGGGGGGCTACAACTTCAAAATAACTTTTTTTCGAATCATTTGAACTTTACCTTACGTATTGTTCATCATGAAAGCAAACTGACTCGACTTGATTGATTGAGACCCTTCTCCGATTATTTTTACCTTACGTAGTTCTCGTAGTTTATAATTGGTAATTTCAAATGTATTAATTCAGTAAGTAATTGGTCGGAAAATACGGTGTCGTATTTCGTTTGATGGAATCAAAAAATACTTCACATTCACCAGTTATTTTCAAGGCTCTGGTCAAGTGTGTACCTCCATATTCATATAATCAAGGAACACGCTCAGATTTTTGTCAGAATTTTCGAAGGTAGTAGTAATTTCGAAAATCGGGTTTAGAAAATATAATTGTTGATAACAAATAGAATAGTACTTTTCGATATAAGAGCGCAAAAGCAGCAAAGCGCGTACGAGTATGAAGGTCCGAACGAGCCCGAAGGCGAGCCGAGGCGAGGCGAGTGAATGTACATTCCCTCCCGCTGTTGGATATTCGGTACTCACGGTCGAAACACTCGATTTCCCCCCCTCCCGACAAGCATGAAAGAAATTCATTTCATTTCATGCCCGTGTTATGAAATAGTATATTGTGTATCTAGGGGGGGAAAATGGCCATTTCAAGCGAGGGTGAGACGTTTTTAGCGCGAGTCGTAGTAGAGGGCGCCGAAGGCGCCCGAGACAAAGACGAGTGCTAAAAACGTCTCACCCGAGGTATAAATGGCCATCCCCCCCTAGATGCACACTGTACTTTTTATAATAAGGGCACGATATGGGCCTTCTTTGATGCGCGTCGATCGGATGGGGAATGGCGCGTGTTGAGTCGTGTACCACACACTTATAGATGTTTGAATTAAATAAAAATTGAAAAAAATTGAAAAAAAAAACAAAATTAAAAAAAAAAAAATTAATAAATAAAAAAAAAAAATTATTAATAATTAATAATAATTTATTTATAAAAAAAGAAAGATCCAAGATTTGTCGTTGGAGCGGGAGGGAATGTATATTCCCTCCCGCTGTTGGATATTCGGTACTCACGGTCGAAACACGTGATTTCCCCCCCTCTCGACAAGCATGAAAGAAGGCCCATTTCATGCCCGTGTTATGAAAAAACCTTTTTGTAACACATGCATGATTTCTGCGTTTTTTTTACCTAAAAATAGGGCCAAAAGTAGCCGATTATTGACCGCTTGAAAAGAGCGGGCAATAATGAATCCATTATTGCCCGCTTCTTCAATAAGTGGGCAATAAAGGATTCTTTATTGCCCGCTTCTTCGATAAGCGGGCAATAATGGATTCTTTATTGCCCGCTTCTTCAATAAGCGGGCAATAATGGATTCTTTATTGCCCGCTTCTTCAATAATATATATATATATATATATATCTCTAGATATATATATGTATATACAGGGTGTCCCAGAACTAAGTGCAATAAATGATAGGGGTAATAGAGGGGGCCGAGCTGAGTCAATGGACCCAAAGAACATGTGGTCTCCGAGTCCGCGTTCGCGAGATACGACCAGTTAAAAAAACGCGTTGGGCACCGAAATGTAGGCAACCGCGGACACAGCAGGCAGCGTTAGCAGTCTTTTTGATAAGCGCGATCTTTCTGATGCGAGTCGTAACACTTTTGAATTCGAAAATTTCAAACAAAAATACTTTAGACATCAAATTTTAGTATGGAAACAAGTAATGTTGTTGTATTTGGCGGAAAATCAACGTCGAAACTGTTCCTGTTTGAAATTTTCTAATTCAAAAGTGTTATGACTCGCATCAGAAAGATCGCGCTTATCAAAAAGACTGATAAATGTTGCCTGCTGTGTCCACGGTTGCCTACATGCCGGCGCTCAACGCGATTTTTTAACAGATCGTATCTCGCGAACGCGGACTCGGAGACAACATGTTCTTCAGGTCAATTTACTCAGCTTGACCCCCTCTATTGCCCCTATCATTTATTGCACTTAGTTCTGGGACACCCTGTATACATATATATATCTAGATATATATATTGGGAACCTTAGAACCTCGATACGCCAACTAGTGGCAGAAAATAGAACTACTCAAAGAAGGCTACAGTAACCAATGAGAGGGCTTAGAACCTCGATACGCCAACTAGTGACGAAAATAGAACTACTCAAAGAAGGCTAAAATTTCAAAGCCACGCCCATTCCAAGGATCCCAATATATATATATATTAGGGTGGGTCGAAAAAAAAAAAATTTCTTAGCCTGGGGGTAGAATTTGTAGCTTATAAAAAAAGAAAATTTTTCCATAAAAAAAAAAATTTTTTCACTCAACGCTTTGAGGTAGCCCACTCGTGTTTTAAATAAATATTTAATCAAATTGGGTAGTTTCAACGGGAAATTCTTTTTTTGTTCCGAAATCGTGGAAACCATGTAAAAATTGTAGAATGTGATTTTTTTGACCCAACTTTTTTTTTTTTTTTTTTTTAATTTATTTATTTAAAACACGAGTGGGCTACCTCAAAGCGTTGAGTAAAAAAATTTTTTTTTTATGGAAAAATTTTCTTTTTTTATAAGCTACAAATTCTACCCCCAGGCTAAGAAATTTTTTTTTTTCGACCCACCCTAATATATATATACCTATATGCCGCTTATAGGCACAAAAAACGCAGAAATCAATACATGCGTTACAAAAAATATGGTGTGTACCAAGGGCTAAGTGGGCTTTTTGACCTCGTGTGGTTGCAGTACTCGTCTTCGGCTCGCGGATGCACTCGTCTTCGACTCGTGCTCCCTCGCCTCCGACTAGTACTGCAAACTCCACACTCGGTCTAAAAAAGCCCACTTTACGCCCTTGCTACACAATATACTATTTCACCACACCTGCACGGAAAGTACGACTTTCGCTCCCTTGCGTGAGCTGGAAGTCGTTCTTTCCGATGCAGGGCGTGGTGCAAAATAGTATACCTCACACGGGAGTATCATTGCAGTGATGTATCATAAATAAAATTTAGTTTTTTATCATAGTTTCCTGAATTGGTTTTCCTCATCTTTATTCATCCCAGTATGCCTTACCCTATATTTAGCTGATTTACCGCTTAGTTTTCTTATACGTAATTATTTTAAATTATTGGGTAGGAAGGGGGCCCTAATATCAAATTAGACCCCGGGCCCGAAACGGGTTAGTCCGGCGTTGGCTAAACTGTCTGATGAATGGCTAATCTATTTATTGCTATTGCTGGAGAACTATTGCTCTGATAAAGATCTCGCTGCGAAAAATCGTTTTTTATTTCAAAGAGGAATCGCTCTATGTAGGTTTGTATGACTAATTAAGAGATACTAGGATCATTTACAACGTAACGTAGGATTTCTTTATTTGGACCTTTTCTACACCTTTAAGAAATGAAAAACAATTTTTCGAAATTTCAGAATAGGATCCCCTTAAAGCAGACTTACCGCAAATCTCAAATTTCCCACGGGGGGTGCTGCATATGGAATGCCCTTGAATGCAATGAAAGATTTTCCGGGGATGTTTTCCACTGTGGTACCGCGAAGCGGTCCCTGTTTGACAATAACCACTGGTTCGCCCATAGCTAACTTCTATCTGGTGATCAGACTACGTCGAGTGACTGGTAATACATCATCAAGGCTCGACATACTCATCCCCACTACCAAGTGATATATCAGGCAAGGTCCAACCTTTCGGTAGTATTGATCAGATGATTCACGTGATAACCGTATGGTCATTGTTGTGATTTCGTCGAATACAAGAGCTAGAATGAGCCTAGTATATGGGCAATTCCACACTGAGAAAAAAAAGTTATTGAATTCACCAAATATTCGTTGATTCAAATAAATGATTTTTTTCTATATTCGCAAGAGCATGTTTAATCAAAACAATACCAGATGTAGAGTTAGATAGAGTAAATATTCATTTCATTTTAAGAAAAAATAGTTTCAATCAATTATACAGATATTTAGCGACATCACTCACCGAGTTGGTCTATCAGTACAATATCTTGAGTCAAGTGTTTCATATCTTATATCGAGAAAATGATAATCAAACGATACATAATACATTAGATGGGATATTTTATCATTCTGAAGAAATATACCATAATATGAATTCAAATATAATCATAGGAAGTGACTGCTTATTAGAACCTAAAACGAGAATCAGTGAAGAAATACGATGATTGTTTGGAAGAATGTCTTATTTTCACGTAACAACAAAATATTTGATTAATGTTAAGTAACGCACGTTCTGTACAATCGCAAGTTTAGTATAAATAATAAAGCATTTATACTCTGCAAAAAAACTCATAACTAACCAAACGAGATAATTTGTGTAGCCAATTAGATATTTTTTGGTAACAAATAAAATTTATTCACAGCAACGGTGATATTCATTTGAATGAAAATATGAGACATTCAAGCTGGACAAGTATATTAGAGGCTTGGTCATTCAAGCGAACCCGAAATTCAATTCAATATGCCGCAATGGCTTGGTCAACCTTCGTAAAAAGGCATAAGTCCAACTTGACTTGACTCTGAAGCCCATCGCTCCTGAGTTGTGGTTAATAAATAGTACGGAGAGGCGCGAAGTTATGATTGGCTCCGCGCTGCTTCCTTAGCGAGAATGCTGGCCCGGACTCGCCACGTTGTGGCCGGCTACAGAACTCACGTTTGAGCGCCTATACAATACCATACCAGGTTTTTATTATTTTCCCGCATTGATTCAAGCGAACTGATTAATGATTTACATACTTGATGATTTTCTTAAGTGAAAAGGTGAAATCGTTCTTTGTAACTCAGTTTGTTATTGTCGGACATTTTAAGCTGTTGAAGAAACTACACGATCGCGTTGCTACATTCAAGTATTTTGGTTGGAACAACCAATCCTGTTTTTTACCATGAAGATGAGGTATTCTTGATGAACACGTTTATATCGTTATCGTAAAACAGAAATATTCTGGACAACAATCTTTTTGATCCTAGAATTGGCAATCTTAAACGAATGATTCACTTCAATGAAATAACATATGCTTAGCACGACATAATATTTCTTCAATGCAAGCACTCATATGATTGTATTCACATACTTTCGAAAATGGATTTTGAGTATAATTGTACATTTTTCAAAAACGTGTATTTGATTAAAAATAGAATAATATTGATTTGATTTTATTCGAATAATCATTGGAATCAAGGGCATGTTGACGTCCTGCATGATTAATAATTTCTTATTTAGTTGAAACGCAACATCGTATGGTGCAACAAAGAATATTTCTCTCGCAATAATGTGAAGATTCAGATCAACGGAAAGATGCTTTCCAGTAGATATAAAAATTTGATTCGCTAGGCAATTGTACTTTTGAGGGTAGTGAATATCTTTTTTACTCAAGTACATATTCATTGCATTGAATGAATATTTTCTTACACCGAATACAAGATTCAACCGTAACATAAGCGTTTTGGCTAACTCTAGATTAGTACCTTCAATTATTTGTGGCGGTTGGATGAACGTCATCGACTCTCAAAGTCATTATTTATTATGAATTAAATTAGGTTGGTTGTTCTAAACACACTTCTTGGGTTTAACAACTTAATTTTTAATGGTTTCCAATAAATGAACACTTGTCCCAAGCAGATAACACTCGAAGAAATATAACATTAAATCAATGCATATGCTTCGTTGTTCCTACTACCGCGTGATTGCGTGAAATAAACCAATGGTTGAATCAAGTGAATTGAATATCAAAGAAATCATTTCTTTGATTTAATAACTTTTTTTTCTCAGTGCACCTCAAATCGGCCAATTTTGGCTGTTTTTTGACCTCGTATTTTTTGAATCGACTTATACTTTATTTACGTGAAATCTACGTCAAAAAAGTAGACCCGTATTTTTTCGTTGGTCCAAAAAATTTTTCTTACGCTAGTTATGCATTATCGCATTTTACTCTAAAAGTGGCGCGCGGGCGGCTTTGAGAATTAATATCTCGGGTCCCCGTTACCGTAGAGAGATATTCCAAAACGCGTTTTAAAGGCGATGAAAGACACTTTTCGATAAAATTTTTTAACTTTTCGAAAAATATAGTTTTGTTATTTTTATGAGCAATCAAAATGTTTATCGATTTGTTTCGCAAACTAAGGCCATTTTTAAAATTCTAAAAAAAAATATCATCGCATTCCTTATTCATTTCTGAAGATGACGATTTTTTAAAAAAGATGAAGCTATTTTTCTAAGTATTTTTTTTACAATTATTTGTTCGGCGCTGCGTCAAGTTGCCTCGCCGCGCGCCTCGCTACTACACTGAGAGAAAAGTTTAGTAGAGGCTACTGCAGATTGACGAGTATGTAGCTCTGACTATCGCTTAGTAGGGCTAATGCCGGCGACACAGACTTTTCTTGTAACGTGTTCGGCCTCACCTACAGGCGCCACGATCGTTCACACATAGCTGTGATTGGTCGGCGCTGCGTGTGGGTGACTGTACACTGGTCACGATCCCCGTGGGTGAGCCGACAAGAAAAGTCTGTGTCGCCGGCATAATCGATGACGCAAGTTGTGGCTACCGAAGTTTTGGTAGAGACAACTGAGGTCTGCACCTATATAGTTCAGCCTACTGCGTTTCGCAAAGTAGCAGCTACTTTGGTCTCCAAGTACGCGCAACTTAACCTATGCCTACCGGGGTTCTCAAGTAGACGGTACTTGAGTTTTAGGTTGTGGCTACTAAACTTTTCTCTCAGTGTACCGCGTGATTCCATGCATCGAAAGCAGTGCGCCACGCCATTGGCCGAGCCCCGTACGGCGCGGTAGTAGCGAGGCGCGCGGCGGGGCAACTTGACGCAGCGCCGAACAAATAATTGTAAAAAAAAATACTTAGAAAAATAGCTCCATCTTTTTTAAAAAATCGTCATCTTCAGAAATGAATAAGGATTTCGATGATATTTTTTTTAGAATTTAAAAAATGGCCTTAGTTTGCGAAACAAATCGATAAACATTTTGATTGCTCATAAAAATAACAAAACTATATTTTTCGAAAAGTTAAAAAATTTTATCGAAAAGTGTCTTTCATCGCCTTTAAAACGCGTTTTGGAACATCTCTCTACGGTAACGGGGACCCGAGATATTAATTCTCAAAGCCGCCCGCGCTCCACTTTTAGAGTAAAATGCGATAATTCATAACTAGCGTAAAAAAAATTTTTTGGACCAACGAAAAAATACGGGTCCACTTTTTTGACGTAGATTTCACGTAAAAAAAGTTTAAGTCGATTCAAAAAATACGAGGTCATTTCTCGGCCGATTTGAGGTGGAATTGCCCATATGTCTACCTATACACGAAAATTCAGCTAACCTTGAGTTTCAACCTTGAGTTCGAAGAAAGGAGACTTAGATAGATCATGGAGTTATATATAGGTAGAAATAGACTGCGCGTTACTATAAGACCACCTGAAGCACTTATTACAAACGGAGTGCGATAGCAAAAGAGATTCTGTCCTTTTCTAGTCGATGAGTTGGTAGGGTAAACGGCAGGCCTGTTATGGCAGGTTTAGTACAGTGCGTCGTCACTCGTCGTTCTCCTTACTCGCTGTAGACCCCCATTCTTTACGTAGTGCAAGAAAGAAAGAATCTTTATCGCATTATTGCAGCTGTCCTTCAATATGAGCTTCAGCCATCACGTATAAGAGCGCAGTCTATCTATATAAGTCTAGGAATTTTTTTTTTTTTTTCGGAATTTTTGAGCCGCAAAACTTATCCCTCTCGTTGCAACGCAACAAAACAATTGGGAAATATCCGACAATTTTGAAGGTCTTGTGATATCACTACTTAAAGTTTCCGCGATGTATTCTTAAGGTGGTGCCCTACCCAATTCTACCTGTTCACAATATACTATTATACGGAAAATATACGAAAAATCTCAAAAAAATTTCTAAAATCCGGTGTGACATATAAAAATGTTTCAGCGACCATCCGTGGTAAAATAACTCCCTTTTTAATTTTTTTACTCACGTTTTTTTCGGAAAAAGCTTGAGAACAGTAAGAAGGAAGAATCTCCCCACTCCGGCTCTAAGCTTAAAAATGTTGATATCTGACACACGATTTTTCAGAATTTTTTCAGATTTTCAAATTGTGTCGATCAATACACTCGTTTTCAAAAATTGTAGCAAATTTAAACCGTGACGAAAAAATCCGAAATAAATAATGAGCGCTTTTTAGAGTTAGAACAATCATGTAAAAAATCGCGGGCCGAATCCGAGAGGTCAAGGGTCAGAGCCAGGTCGAAATGAGCTGGAATTCTCAATATATACTCATATACGGATGTGTACAGTCGTCGGATTACGATGAAAAACTTTGAATATGTGATTAAATGTGATCAAATGCTTAATGTTACGGTGAGTAACACTCTTTTTCTTTGATTAGGAAAAAAAAACCGCCCTGTTGCTCTGGCGTATAAATTTCACAAGATTTTGTATATGACAACGTGTTGAGAGGACGACAAGGGGACTAATGAATAAATTGAATTAATGTTGCGCCATTCCCTCAAACAACTCTCCGCTTTGATTACCTCCATTCCCTAGTCACATGTATTCGTTATTTATTTGTTTTAACGAAGTTTGGGATGAATGAATAATGTAAGACGCTCGATTTTGGAATTTAATAAACTTCTTTGCGTATAACATAACTATCATCATAATTCGATCTCCAGAATTTATAGTCTCCGGGAGAAAGAAAAATGAAAAAAGAAAAAAGAAAAAAGAAAAAAAAAAAAAAAAAAAACAGCGTCCAGAAAATTCTTATCTTGAAAGTAAATTGCTGTGTGAAGTATGAAAAATTCGCTCCTATCGCAACAATTTTCGCTCGATTGACTCGTCACAAAGAAATCTGATTATCCCCTATAGCATGGGTCAGAATCACGTGCCAAATTGCTTTTCGATAACTGGCGTACCCAGTTTTTTTTTCAGTCATCCGTTAAATCCTGAATTATTTGATGCAAATATTTATTAACAAGCGGTTTTGGGCTGACCAGATGAGCCAGCCTTTGAACTTCTCGCTTTCAAACTCGTTTCGAAATGAATGAATAATAATGATAATAATAATGTCATTATCGTATTCAAATTCTGGAATCACAATGCCAAATTCGTGATCTGCGACCCAAAAAACTTCATGGTAGGAATTGTTATTCGAATCCGTCCATTTATTCCCAAAATATCATCATTTCGATTTTATTTTCTAGAGTTTTCTTATTCAAATAATTCGAAAAGTACTCGACCGATCAAAGCCGAAATCTATTCAGTTCTAAGTTTGGAAAAACCGCGTCGATTGAGACCAGAATCATTAAAATCAGGTTACTTGATCTCGAGATATCGTCGGACAAAAAAATTGACAACATACGTACATGCACACACACGCACGCACACACACACACACACAGACGTCTATCTGAAAATAATTGGAGGTGATTCTCTAGACCTCAAAACGTGGGATTTAGTGAAAACTCAACTTTTCATTTCCGGGGTGAATACAATAGCTTACTGGTTTTCTCTGAAAATACAAATATGGAAAGTTAAAAAATTGAAAACCGCAGCTTGGACCCTATACACGAATATTCGCATATTCCACTCGGACATATTATAGTCTAGTTTCAAAATCGATTTGAAAAATCACGATCGGACCACTTCTCGAGCAAGGGTGGCTCATCGGAAATGATGCATAAAAAAAATCAATTTGCAATTGTGCAAAAACTACTTATCCGACAGTGCCCATTTTTCGCCCACGTTATCTAAATGTTATTCACTACTACGTCGCGAAAGGCTTGTGCTACGACTTGTAAAATGGCGGAGTTATGAATTTTTGAAAAAAAACCTTTTTTTGAAGGTTTTTTCGATTTTTCTCGGTAAAAAATGCCCCGATCGAGTCGATCAGAGGCTCATTTTGAAGGTTGTTAGATTCTCTACAACTTTTCTCATTGGAGTACCAAGATTGCTCCATCAGTTTCCATCCCAGAAGCGAAAAACTACTAAAAAAACGGATTTTTCGTTTTCAAACATTGTTTAAAAACAGCCGGAAAAAACTAGTACAGTACTACCTCGTTATAAGCGACTGTTAGGGCGGTTAGGGGAATAGGATTCCAAGAAATTCGTCGCTGAAGCGTTCCCCCACTACTCGGAAATCGCACATGTGTCAGTGTGTCGGTGAGCATCACCACTGGGTGTACCTTACGTATACAGGTGGAGTGGGGGAAGCTATAAAACTCGCTCAAGCGGAACGAAGGGGAAATTCGCTTATACCGAGTTCGCTTATAATGAGGTAGTACTGTAGTTGGAAACACGTACGTTTTCATCTGTGAACCGTTCTTCAAAACGTGGCGCAATCAGATTTCAGGTGGGATTTTTGTCACGAAATCGCCTTCTTTTTCTTCTATTGACTGGACTACTGAGTGTTTATTGAATCGAAGATTCGATGGAGCGGCCAAGCGTTCAGATTTTACCTTGGTTGAAGAAGAATTACCTGCTTTGAGGGGGGGGGGGGGGGGGGGGGGGGTACCCAATCGGTTACCGGCTTGTCTATTTTCTCCGAAACGGGGTAATCAATCGACTTGTCCTTTCGGCAGCCGATGTTTGACGAGTAATGAGTTCGAATTGGTACGTTTCATCGAATGAAATCGGGATTTTTTTTTTCCATCGAAAAGTGTTGGCGTGCCATTTATTTCGACTTATATCAGCGCCTACGCATCAAAAATGCAAAATCGGCTTCCTGAGCCCGATTCTGTGAGAAATTCTGAACACAACCATCCAAAAATATCTTTGTTTTCGACAACGATGAAGGGGCAAGTTGTATTCCACGTTTTTGTGGTAATTTTCGCGATTGTCCTTCAAAATCTTCAAAATCTGCCGGACCGCGTTTTTGATAGCAAAACCATCAACACTCATGTAATGGGTCATTTGCTTCATTATTACTGTGAACTGAAATGTAAAACGGACCGGAGGGCAAAACGGACCGCCTGAAAAATTCCTTTTAAATTATCAAAAAAATTGAATGATTTATCGTGCAGGTAACCCTTGAACTTGGTAATTTTTGGAGGAAGGTCTCAGTCAATCAAGTCGAGTCAATTTTTTTTTTAGTCGTTTGCGATGACTTCACTGAGTCTGACTCGACTTGATTGACTGAAACCTTTCTCAAAAAATTACTAAGTTCGAGGGTTACCTTTACGATGAATAATTCGATTTTTTATAATAATTTAAAAGGAATTTTTCAGGCGGTCCGTTTTGCCCTCCGGTCCGTTTTGCCCTCCCGGTCCGTTTTGCCCTACCCCTACCTAGTTGGCGCGAGACTCCTACTGAGTCTCTCGATGCAGAACGTTTTACCAGATGTTTGAACATAGTTATGATACATGTTCTTTGAAAGTTGGTGTATTTATTTCCTAAGTAGGGAAGACCAGAAAGGAATGTAATACCTGAAGAAAAAAGAAACTATTGTTATAGGAAGGACTAGGAAGAAATGACAGTAAAGTCGTTTTAAGTTCAAAAGCAAATTAATTTATTTTTCATAATACGTGCATGAAATGGGCCTTCTTTCATGCTTGTCGGGCGTGGGGAAAATCGCTTGTGTCGAACTACGACGAGAGCGGCAGGGAAAGTACTTTTCCTCCCGCCCATATATATATATATATATATATATTAGGGTGGCGCAAAAAAACCGACTATTTTTTTTTTTTGAGTCTCGAGTGAAAAAATGTTAGTTTTTGATGTTTTAAGAGCCCTCTCCAAAGGACAGCTCAAAAAAAAATTTTAAGAGGTCGCTCCAAATTTTTTTAAATTTCAAAAATCGTCAAATATAATATAATATATATATATGGGGCTTTCCAAGTGAAATCAGGGAGTGATCTCCCTCACCCCCTACGATTTTGAGCTGTCGTTTTTATTTCACTTCTATGTGACCCCAAATGAGCCCTGAATTTTTTTCGGATTTTTCCTCCCCCCCCTTGTCATCCTGCCATGCGTCTTTATTCGTTGATGCAAGAGAAAACAGAAACACCAGTTTTAAACGAATTTTTTTTTTTTTCATAAATTTGTCATCTAAAAACATTAATTTCTGTCATAATTAGAATATGGGCTGAAGCCTGCTGATATCCTTTTTCAATGATTTTCATTTTACAAAAATCCAAAATTCGCAAAATTTCGAATAAAATTGATCATACTTGTAATAAAAAAAAAAAAAGAAAAACGAAACATATCTTGCTAAAATTTGATATCTTCGCAATCCTTTTGAAACGGCGCAGAGCTTCGAAAAGCGAGTGCGAGCGTATCTTGCTCTTGATGGTGGTATTTTTGAACATCTGTAGTCACCCCACTGATGCTCCGACACATCACACATATCACAGAGATGTTTTGCTGTTATGATAGAGGTATTTGTTTTTTGTTCTATCTCACGAAATATTCATTTTAGAAAAAAAAGGTTCCTGAGAACATTGTACATTTTTGAATGAAGAATATTTTAGTTGCAACAAAAATGTATGATGCCATTTAAAAAAACTGGTCCATCCTCCACAGCATCACCAATTATGATGCTGGACCAAAAACAAAAAAAATCTTCATGTGTCCCCCTCTGAACCGGACAACTTTTGTAGGAGACATTTTCCAATTGCAACGTTAGGTCGGCTGAAAACGTAATGCGTACTTTAAAATGGGACACCCTGTATATCTATATATATATTATATATAATATATACATTATATATATATTATATTTATATTATATATTTATATTATATATATATAATATATATATAATATATATATTATATATATACCTTTTCCGATCGACGCGCATCAAAGAAGGCTTATTTCGTGCCCTTATTATGAAAAATACAGTGTGCAACTAGGGGGGGATGGCCATTTCTACCTCGGGTGAGACGTTTTTAGCACTCGTCGTCGTCTCGGGCACCTTCGGTGCCCTCTACTACGACTCGTGCAAACGTCTCACCCTCGCTAGAAATGGCCATTTTCCCCCCCTAGTTGCACAATATACTATTTCATAACACGGGCATGAAATGAGCCTTCTTTCATGCTTGTCCAGAGGGAGGGAAATTACGTGTTTCGACCGTGAGTACCGAATATCCAACAGCGGGAGGGAGTGTACATTCCCTCCGGCCTCAGCGCCATCCTCAATCCGATCGACGCGCATCAAAGAAGGCCCATTTCATCCCTGTCGGGTCCGAGACGAGGTTCGATCTCGGCCTTGTGACTACGCGCTAAATTAATATTACGTAGTTGGTTACGTTTAAGTTATTCAGGGATATGAATAATAACGGATATCGAAGATGTTCGTTTCACGGTATTAGTGACTTAGTTTATTATTTACACTGCCTGATATTTACAAGTAGATTTTTTAGTTACTATTTTTCTGAATGAAATGCTTTCGACTGCTCTTTTAGGTTTCCTTTGATTTGTAGTTGTCGAGCGTCGGAGTTATACTGATTTCTCAATTGCTAGTTAGAGCAAGAATTAGGAAGATTTTGGAAAAGTGGAGGGATGTACTATCGGGACGTAAAATCTGGACACGTAGGTTTGACACACTACATCTAAGTGAAGAAAAATCGGACAGCCTTTGGATACGAATCATTTTCAAGCTTGTTTGATTCCCCGTTAGATCAGCCAAAGACCATTGTTGTATGAAAATTAGGAGGAAAGTTATCGTTCAATGTATCCAAAAAATCGTAGTTTTTACACATTCTCTTTCGTAGCTTTACTTCAACTCACCGCCATTCTTCCAGAATAGCCGGAAAAAATATTCAAAAAATCATACGCAATCTTTGAAGCTTTCTAAGTGTAACGCTTTTTGAATTTTTGAGAAATTCCGAAAATTATGGTCACGGCAGTGGAAAATAGCCCAAGTGGTGATCTCGGAGATGAGTAACAATAGAAGGTTCATCAACGGCTGAAAATTTAGGGAAAAATTATGGTAAGCAATTGCCGTTGCAATTTAATATGTTCGATGTATTGTTCAACAGTTATTGGTCCTACAGCCATAGGCGCCGCGCGCGAGATACTGCTCCGAAAGCTCAACGTGGAATACTTTGCAATAACTGTTAAACAACATATCGAACATATCAAATCGCAATGGCAATTGCTTGCCATAATTTTTCCCTAAATTTTCAGCCATTGATGAACCTTTTATTGTTACTCGTCTCCGAGATCACCACTTGGGCTATTTTCCACTGCCGTGACCATAATTTTGGGAATTTCTCCAAAATTCAAAAAGCATTGCACTAAGAAAGCTTCAAATATTGAGCATGATTTTTTGAATATTTTTCCCGGCTATTCTGGAAGAATGGCGGTGAGTTGAAGTGAAGCTACGAAATAGAATGTGTAAAAACTACGTTTTTTTGCATACATTGAACGATAACTTCCCTCTTGATTTTCATACAACAATGGACTTTGGCTGATCTTACGGGGAATAAAACAAGCTTGAAAATGATTCGTATCCAAAGGCTGTCCGATTTTTTTTCACTTAGATGTAGTGTGTCAAACCCACGTGTCCCGATTTTACGTCCCGATAGTAGGAGTTTATTTTGGTGGATTTTATGTATGGATTGAATATTGTCATTGGTCGGTTTTGTTATAGGAGTGGGAAAATCGATACATAGGTTTCCTAGAAAGTGGTATGTATACATTGATTCGAATGAACGTGACGAAGACAATAGGGTAAAAACTCTGGAAAGTCCCTTAGGTAGGGTTGTAAAAGATTGGAAATTTTGAGTTTGGGAGCGCACATTTGGTCGCCAAATGTGCTCCTCAGAAATAGAAAGTAATAAAGCTTAGTCTACGGTTTATGATTAAGCATAGCTATAGACTTATTAATTAAAGATAGTTAGAATATATGTTAATATTAAGAATTGAGTATCGGCACGTCATTATTATTTATTTTTCGTTGTTGCGACGTAACAATCCCCTTATTATAAAAAATACAGTGTGCAGTTGGGGGGGGGGGGGGGGGGGGGGGGGGGGGGATGGTAATTTCTATCTCGGGTGAGTTTTTAGCACTTGCTCGAAATGGCCATCTTCCCCCCCTAGATGCACAATATACTATTAGACGACTCAGCCACTAGGCTCTATAACTGAAAAATGTCTTGGTTCCTCGAGGCCGGGATCCAGAATGACTCTCATCCCGACCACCTTGGTACTTAATCCCCATCCCCCTCTGTTAGGGGTTTCCGAGATAGGGTAGGGGTGTTGTGCTTTACACTATAATAATTTCAAAAACGTTTTTCTGTTGTTTTTTATTTGTGATTAGAACTTGAACATCAATTTTATATAACCTCGTTGTGGAGTACCAAAAGAGGTTCGCTAAAGAAACGTTGGAATTAATATGCAATTTCAAAACTACATTTCATAACATTGTTTATTCTCATTGGCACATATTTTAGACATTCGATTTTGCCCGACGAAGAAAATATACAGATCAGCTTCTATACGTGACTAAAGGTTCTCAGGACAGACATGAAGACAGTGGAATTAGACTTTGACAATAGCCTTTCCGAGACTTTCTCCTCTCATCATTCCAGTAAATGCATCAAACATATTTTCAAATCCTTCCGTCACTGTTTCTTTATATTTCAATTTATTTTCTTTTATCCACTGAAGGTTTTTTTCGATACCCTCAAACCAGTGATCCCGCCACCCCCACACAGTGAATCCTTCCAATCTCGATTGGGTAGGCATTAAGGCCACCTGATTGATATAACTCCTGGGAGGTTCATTGGCAGCTACGTTATACCCTGAAATACTTCCAACTACCGAAATGCGAGCATGCGTATTCAGTTGCCCAATAACAATATTAGAAATGTCTCCACCGACCTGTAGAAATAAATATGAAATGTCATTGATAAAAGTAAAACTAACGACAAAACATGTGGACGACACGATACCCGATAGAATTTCTAGCAAGGTTACAAGATAACAAGAGCTTCGTCTGAAAAACGATAACAAAACAATGATAAAAATCCATCATACGTTGTCTACGTAGCAGTCAACTTTGTTCGGGGCAGCTTCCTTCAAAGCTGCGGCCACATCTTGGGTTTTGTAATTAATAGCATGATCAAATCCCAATTCTTCTGTGAGCCATTTACGCTTTGCATCAGATCCGGTAATTCCGATTACTTTCAATCCAAGAATCTTGCCTATCTGCCCAACGTGAGATCCAACTGCACCGGCTGCGCCACTCACTACAAGTGTTTCTCCGGCTTTCGGAAGACAGATTTTAGTCAGCCCGAAGTACGCAGAGTTCCTATAATCATTACACAATCTTTTTGTTAAATATTTCTTGGCGCGAGCATGATATCCGTTTCAAGAATTTATCATTTAGTTGAATTCCGCGATACCAATTTTACTGTTCAGACGATTAATTTGATTCGTACGAAAATTTGTTGATGAGAAAATCGGAGTTAGGCTTTCACAGCACATACATAGTTCGAATGATAATGATGGTTATGGTTGGTGACATCTTTTGGCACAGTGCTATGTGAGCCATCAAACACGAATGTTTTCAATAATTATGAAATATCTAATTATATATTTGTGTAAAATGTAAATCGACAGAGGCCTTACCCTGGCATGCCCAGTACTCCCAGACCTAGAGACGGAGGTAGGCTTCCGAAATCAGGCAGTAAATACGGACGCTGATCAAATACGCCAGTAGAATTTTCATTAAGTATGGAATACGTAGACCAACCGGGTTCAGCGACAACACGTCTGCCCACTGGAAAGCGCTCATTTTTGGACGTTATAATTTTAGCCACCTGTGATCCGACCATAGTGGATCCCACTGTTAGCACATCTCCCATTGATCTCATGTATGGGTCCACAGATAAATATTCTGCCTCGATAAGAAATTCTGAAATCATTGTCATTATTAGTTGATTGAATCTTGTTCAACGTTATGTATAATCTTATGAACGATGTGGATTAAAATCTGTTCTACAATCAAGAACAAAATATGGAAAACAATTTTTTTTATTTATACATTTAGAATCTATCATATTCACCAGTTAACAGTTGGAACAGTAAGTTTATAATATAATCATCAACTGATCAATAATACGATTTGGTGAGTTGAAATCTTGAATGCCAATTGGTTCACAATTTTCACTCGAGTTAGCATACTGCTCTTACGTCTGATAGACGAAAGAAGCCACTATTCATGTTACTGAACTATTAAAACATATTATATAATTTTCTCAATTATTTGAAGGTTGCAATACATAGGTACCTCCATCCTTTAAAGAAGGTAATTCTTCTTCAACCAAGGTCAAATCGGAACGCTTGACCGCTCCATCGAATCTTCGATTCAATATATATTTTCGTGCAATAACCATTATTGTGGTCTTTGATAAATAGAATGAGAATGATCAATCAGAGATACTAACTCGATCCCTCGGCAGGCAGTATATGAATACGGCATTGAGTTTTGCTCAGTTTTATACCGCAAGTTATATTATCACTTGATAAAATAAACAAGATTAGCCTAACTGGAGGACCTTAGATTCGGATTGATGATCAAAAACTGCTGCGTTCATAGCACCAGTGCCAGATCAGCCACGTAGCAAGAGTATCAAATGCTACGGGCCCCACGCTTTGGGGGGCCTCGCACCTTCATTTTTGTAAGTTTTTAACGGAAAATTCATAGAATCGTGCTTCCCAAATGTAGAAATAATATTACGCATTTACTTGAGTTTGATGATCACCAACTGCAGCGAAGAACGTTATTTTTCAACATTGAAGTGTATTAAAAATGAGTTAAGGCCCATCCCTAGTCACTCACCTCCTTTTCGGCGAAATGTGTTACATTTCGATTATTATCCGAATCCAGGCGTCGCAAACGCAAAAACAAAATGTACAGCGCCAATTTAAGATCAATTTCGAACATACACGTCCAAAAACATGTTCGTTTCATGCACGGAGAAAAGTAGTTCATGAAACTTTACTGAACTGTTGAACAAAGTTGGGACATAGAGACAAGTTGGTGATTTTTCACATTTTTGCAGTGATCAGTGACATACTGAACGTTACAAAATACATGACAGTTTGGTAAACTTTAATAATGCACAGTAAAATTTTAAAGTTTACCAAACTGTCATGTATTTTGTAACGTTCAGTATGTCACTGATTACTACAAAAATGTGAAAAATCACCAACTTGTCTCTATGTCCCAACTTTGTTCAACAGTTTAGTAAAGTTTCATGAACTACTTTTCTCCGTGTGCAAAAACCCTTACGGAAAAAAGCCTCAAATTTCAGACAGATGGATAGTTTATTTTTTATTATCCATTACAATGTTGGACAAAGCCTACCTTGCATTTTACAATTAGTATGCAAGGTAGGCGGAGGAGAATCTTAAACCTAACTTAAAACTAGGTAAAGAGAGAGAGAGAGTAGGTATACATGGCTGTACGGAGCAAGCAGACAGGTTGTATACATAGGTACACTGAGCCAAAAAAAAACTTGATTCAAGAAAATGCATAATTGATGGCTCCTTAGAGAATATTTACTAGTCTCAAAAATTATTTTTTTACTTCAAGTTCACAATTACTCGAAACAAGTACGCGTACTTGTTACGTAAAAGTAGGGAAAGATTCCTTTAGAATACATATGTGTTAGATAATTTAATTACTAGTGACAGAATTATTCGAAAATACAAATTGGTTAAAGTCAATCATTTCGAAAATAAAGCGTAGCTTTATGAAATTTTTACTTTTGACTTTGACAAGTGGTCCAAACATGTTTCTTGGACCCTAGACACCATCAAATTAACGTACGATAAATCTCACTGAAAAAGTGGCCCTGCACGTCACGTATTTTGCCGCATGTGTATTTTCTTCAAATAGAATGAAACAGAATTTATGTGATGCATATTTTACATCCAGTTCCAATTACTCAAAGGTTGCATTCAAATGCATCCTTCGCCGGCCTTCTGCGGATTCATGTGTTCACACTATTCGTCAACGTGTGTTCGGTGCCGTGCGGTTCGGATGTTCGGTGCGGTTCGGCGCGGCTCCGCATACTGTGAATTGGCCTGTAGCGTCATCACAGAGTCGAATTTTGCTCGAGATCAATTGTTGATTCTCGATAATAAACGTTCAAGTTGCTTAGCGACCTTGTCTTTGACACCCGAAAACAAAACAAATAGCACATTGGAGCAGAGTAAAGCCGGGATTACGATCAAATTAAGGTGCCACAGTACTGGCATGTCCTATATATATTTTGTGACGTCAGAAGCGTCAAATACGAGGAATTTCGTCGACAAATCGAGCCTTATTTACGGGACCCAGGTGGGTGAAATAAGTTTTCCTGAAACAACTGTGTATTTCTACCCTGCGCTTGCTCCCTGTGCTTAGTGATAGACGTATTAATCTCCTGGATGCAGCGAAAATACGACAAGTCGGTAATGGCCGGATTCTGATGCCACCATGTTGGATATGTGTCAAACGACCTGTCACTTTTATTTATTCGCAATACACATCACTGGGTAATCTACGCTGAAAATCACTAAGCAAGCGCAGTACAGATTAATTTAAGCTTCAATAAAAAAATAACACCCATGGAATTCGTTTCCTCGTTTAGGCTCAATTTGTCGACGAAATTCCTCGTATTTGACGCTTCTGACGTCAAAAAATATATATAGGACATGCCAGTACTGTGGCACCTTAACGTAACGTAACGTAACACAACGGAACGAACCTATAGCTTTGAAAGTTAGCGAGCGCGCGGGCGTTTTGAAAAAACGGTGGTCGTGATGGATGTTTCAGAACTACAGGTTCGTTCCGTTCCGTTGTGTTACGTTACGTTAAGTTGATCGTAATCCCGGCTTAAATTCTGAAACCTACTAGTCGGCAGCGAACGGCCAAAAACAGTGGTTCACATCCAATAATGAATACACCGACGAAATCTGACGTCAAAGTTAGATTTGGTCGGTGTTTTGGATGTGAATCACTGTTTTTGGCTGGTCGCCGCCGTTCGCTGCCGGCTGGTGGGCCTCGGCCTTAAAGGTTACCACTGTTGTTGTCATTTCTACTGCAAAAAAGTAGCTGTCACATATCCAACTATGCACACAGTAAATTCAACAGCACATTTTTCTCGGTGTTAGTTTAATGAAATTTTATGTAAAACAATACTTTTATAAGTTATTCATGTTTGCGTTTGATCTCATCGAATCAAACATGATATTGGTCCATTGTTTTTTTCGTTACAGTGGGCGTAAAATCCGATTTTACAACTTGTTCTGCTTGGATAAAATCGAATTTTACGCCAACTGCATCGAAAAATATCGTTCGCATCACAACGCCCTTGATACGAAATGTACTATTACCATCTCATCAAAGCAATTAGTTTCAAATATATTTAAATGGTTCCAAATGTTCAAAAAAACAATTCCGATGAGGCGAATCCTTTTGTGGCGCGATCAAATTCTCGTCAAAATCAATAGTAAGCGAGATATTGATAGAGAGAATCTTCCGTCCGAAATCTCAAATCAATCCATGTAGCAGTCCGACAGATACCTACGTCCGAATCATTCGTATATCATGACATAGCTGTTCTGAATAGAGTAGGAGAGAAATATTCAACAAAGAGGAATGCCCAATTCAACATGATATCGTGCAATACTTTCCGTCACTTTTGCAAAGTCATCAGGAAAATTCCGTAGTGAACAATCATGAACATATTATACGTCAGATAAATCCGGTGAGGAAAATCAATTGAAATCGACTTAAATTCAGAATTTTGTTGAATCTTTGAAAATTGCGTTTTTTCATACTTGACAAAACGCGATTTTCAAAAGATTTAACAAAATTCTAAAAAAAATCATACATATTCAGAAAAATTAAAAAATAATTTTCACCTAAAAAAAAAAAAGTTGGGTCATCGGCTAATTTCTTGAACAGTTTTTTTTTTATCAATTTGTTAATAACTTTTTTGAATTATTATTATGCAAATTCAATCTCCTGAGGATCTTCTACATGCTTGTTTTTTTTTCAGATTTTTTCCCCACCGAGAAGTATTCAAAATCTGCTCTGAAACCCACGTTTGGTGGGACTGTAGGTGAAGAACCACCTTAATACGTAAATGGTAATTGCAGAGAAGTTTATGGTTACTAAATATTTAGAGTGAGAACCGTTCAGATTTGATTTTGACACCTGGTTTTATGTGCGTTTAGAATTATGCTGTACAATATTGCCTACTGTGTTATGAACGCAGCAGTTTCTCTATCATCAATCCGAATCTACTATCGGGTCGTAAAATCGGGACACGTGGATTCAAATTCCGATAACTCTTCGTAGAAAAAACTGAGAGTATCATGTTATATGAATTTCTGCAACTATGCACTGAGAAAACCGTATCTTTCAACTGACAATATTTCTTGTTCTGACAACAAAACTTGATATTGCTCTATTAACAATACATGGTATTTTGCTCAGAACTATACATATACGCACCGCGACGCAGCGTGTTATTCTCATAACCGGTATTTTGCTGAGAGCAATACGTATTTTGACTGCAACTAAACTCGCTCGATAATACTTGGTATTTTGATAGGAAAATAGTACTTTTCGATACTAGTGCGAAAGTGTTGATTCTCGGACGAGTGTGAAGTTTTTCGCCCGAGCGAAGCGAGGGTGATAATCACACGAGTCGAGAATCATCTTTCGCACGTGTATCGAACTTCATTTTTCAACGCAGCACGCGTTAAGTTGAATTTTATGCACGCGAAGCGTGCGCAAAATCGAACTTTGCGCACGCCGTGTGGAAAATACTTTTTTCTCAGTGTGGAGTCTGTCACGTCGAGGTGTAACTTTCATAATTGTCATAAAAAATTCCGAAGCATGGATATCCCATATTAAAGGTCAGAAAACGTAAGTTTGGCGTATTTGTGTCGGTAGCTCTAACTTCAACTCGTCGCCATTTCTTTTACAATTTTGTTGAAAATTTGAAATAATTACACATAATGCTTAGACTTTCGTATGAGTACGTTGCCGGTTCGAAATTCGAAAAATGTCGAGAATGATGACGACTTACAAGTAATAATCGGCGGCGTGGTCATCTCGGAGACTGGTACAGTCAGCCGCAAGTTTCAAGATTTGAAATTTCATAAATAAAAATCGCCATGCACCGCGTCAGTTGCGTAAAAATCGATCGTAGTCACGATTCATCATTCATACCATTTCCGAATTCTGAAAGCACAATGTCAAATTCGTGATCAGGGACCTAGAAAACTATATTGTACCAATTTTCATTCGAAACCGTCCGTCCATTCTCAAGGTATCTTAATATTTTTATTTTATTTTTTATAATTTTGTTATTTGATTAATTCGAGAAGTGCCAAACCAATCAAAGCCAAAATATAATCAGTTCTAAGTATGAAAAAGCCACGTCGATTGGGACCAGAATTATTGGAATCCGGTCACTCGTTCTCGAAATATCGTCGGACAAAAAAATGCATCACATGCGTACACACACGCACACAGGCGTCCATCTGAAAATGATTGGAGGTGATTCTCTAGAGTCTAGACCTCAAAACGTGGAAATTTAGTGAAAACTCAACTTTTAATTTTCGGGGTGAATACAATAACGTCATTTTTTCTCTGAAAACCGAGATACCCACGGGAGGTTAAAAATTTCCCACGGGAAATTCTCATGACTCGAATCTATTAAATGCACCCCGCCAGCTCTGTGATAAGTCTCAAAATATTAGTATTCTCCTAGTGTATACCTATAGTATCAGAACTTGGGATCGTTCTGGACCGGGGTGAATTTCAAATAGTGAACCTGATGCAAAATCTTGGTTGGCCGCAAGAATGTAGATATCTAAAAATGATAGATCTGATGATCTCTGAGTCAGTAGTTGACCTCCATTCGATTTAATGGATACATTATCCATCACTACTGCCAATATGTAATTCTGAATTGTGAAGGGCACGGAATCGATCTGCGGTGACTTAGGTTCTCATCTTCTAGCCAGGTAGTTTAATGTATTGCATCAGACTATGAAACTATGAAACTATGAAAGTTTAGTATGAAATAGCATGACCACCATGAATAAGGACTTTTTACTCCAACTTTCTGCATTACACAGGTGATAAAACGTTTTGTTTGATTCATCGTGGCATAGTAATTTCAGGATTAGGAGCGTAATAATGAGAAATTCTTAGATATTACATGTGAATAAAGATTAGGATCACTATCGACCAAAATTGGAAACTCATACATGTACTGGTTCATAAAAATATTGCATACCTATACAGTGGCTAAAATTTTTATTCGGACAAAGATAATTAGCTAGGGATGGAAAAATGGTATGAAATTTGGACCAGTGCTTCTTCTCTAATTTCCGTACCTAAAAAATATGATTTAAAAAGGATTCGAACTTGTTCAGTAGAAATACCAGGAATACAGGCCCTCTTCCCCCGCTCGCTTGAAACGTATACAACGATTTAACGGCCCCACAATGTTAATCATTTTCAGCGCAGTGCGACTAGCTATACTCCGAATGCAAATGGGCTTCTTGTGCAATATGCTGGAACACTTTTTCAATGAGTGGACTTTTTGCTTAGGCGACGTTCCTATACTCATAGACTCGTTCCCTCCGCAATGTGTTATTATATTCTATACATATTACTTACATACATAATGTGTGGCCCCACTCTCTTTACAGGAATCTCAGGTAGAGATAACCAGTTTCGCAGACTGAGATGAGTTTCCTATTACGTCAAGTCATTGGAGCAACACTGTTCTCGAACAATTGTCAATCCCACAATCTCAGTAGAACAGGTATATACAATGGTTGTTGCCAAAAGGTATGTGGTTAATAAATATTTCCAAGGAGAGCCAAAGTTTTCAGATTTTACTTTGATTAACGAAGAATTACCACCTTTGGAAGATGGAGGTGAGTATTATATAATTTTCAAATCTCTAATCCAGGACATATACTGACATATGTAAGAATTATTGTGGAATTTCATTGAAACACTCGTTGTTCATCATACCAGAATGTGCTATTGCTATTCTATTATTATCATTCTCATTTGTTAATGTTGACTCAGTATTACACGTCAGCAATTTCGTTGTCCCCGGGGGTTAGTGTTGAAGTTATTATTATTATTGAAAACAGTCAATAAAATCATCATGTGAAAAGTGATTTGTCGTGTAAGAAATCTACCATATCGTTTCCAGTTGAAGATGAAGTCTTTATTCTTTTACTTGTGAATTATATGTATTTAAATCAAATAACGCGAAGTGAATTTCTACCTACATCTATGCGGTATCTAATTCAATAATTCGACTTATCCAAATTACCTCGTTGATATATTCAATATATCTTGTTGCTCCAAGATAGCCGGATTGACGATTATAACTTGATAAATTAAAGTATACGTCCATAGCCTATACCTGTCTTATATTAGTTTAAATACCGGAACTGCGCTAAGTAGTTATGAGTATGCGTACATGATATACTGATACTGGTGTACTACAATATACTTATACTCGAGTATTTAGCACAAGTACACTCGCCTACTAATTGTAGATCCTCGACATTCAGAGTACTTATACTCGTGCACCAAGTAGAGAGTGGTATTAGACCTTAGCACACCAGTATGAGAACACCAACGCAGTCCCAAGTACTGCTGTGTACGTACTCACACACACACCTATAGGTACTGATATCTTAGTACCTTTATTGCGCAAGGGAATTGTTCTGATATGAGCAAATGATGGTTTCAGAATTTCGTATCCAGGCAGAGTTTTTATCCGTTGATCCATACATGAGGGCATATATCCTTCGATATCCACTGGGAATTACGATGATTGGATCCCAGATTGCTAAGATCATAGAATCTAAGAATGCAAGCTTTCCAGTTGGTAAGCGTGTCTTCGCTAATGCTGGCTGGCGTTCACACACAGTACTTGATGAAAATTCAGGGGGACATTTCAAACAGCCTCCATACATACTACCTGATTTCGGCAATCTACTTGCGTCTCTTGGTCTAGGAGTACTAGGCATGCCAGGGTAGAAATTTGAAAAACTTTACACTTGTACTTCCAAATGTTCAATGATAGGATGCAATTTGGATCAATTATTGAGAATATTATCGTCAAGGTTAACGATGAATTTGGTAAAATATGAGAAACTTACAAGCTGATTTATGACTCTCTCATCCACAAATCATTTCAAGAATTGAAATCAATCGTTAAGAGAACGGAATTACAGTAGAAAATGTCAATTTGACTATGAATCTCGAGTTAACGCATATTTTACGAATATTATACAATGGTTATAGGAACACTGCATATTTTGGATGCATTGAGATCCTTCAGCCAAAAGCTGGAGAAACATTGGTGGTGAGCGGAGCAGCCGGTGCAGTCGGATCTCACGTCGGACAGATTGGAAAGATTCTTGGCTTAAATGTTATCGGAATTGCTGGTTCCGATGCAAAGTGCAGATGGCTCAAGGAAGAACTGGGATTCGATCATGTTATTAATTACAAGACCCAAAACATAGGCGTAGCTTTGAAAGAAGCTGCTCCCAACAAAGTGGATTGTTACTTCGACAACGTATGTATGAATTTTCATAGCATCGTAACAAAGAGTTTCCAGTATCGAATAATGCAGTCAGAAACACAAAAAAGAATCGCCAGATCGAGTGTAATGCTCCATTGTTCGCTGTTCAATTGTTAAACACGACATGTTATTTTTCGTTTGGATAGGTGGGAGGGGACATTTCTGGCATTGTACTGAATCAAATGAATCTCTTTGGTCGTATTGCCGTATGCGGTAGTATTTCTATGTACAACGCAGACCCTGATGCATTGCCTAAAAGCGCGGTAACTCAGCCAGCTTTGGTTTTCAACCAATTAAAAATGGAAGGGTTTGTGGTGTTCCGCTGGATGGATCGTTGGCTTGAGGGTATCGAGCAAAATCTCAAGTGGGTACAAGAAGGCAAGCTGAAGTATCGTGAAACAGTGACGGACGGATTCGAAAATATGTTCGATGCATTTATCGGGGTGTTGCGAGGAGAAAATATCGGAAAGGCTATTGTCAAAGTTTAACTGTATTTTATGCGGTCTCTGCGCTGTTCTGCATACAATCGAATTTCTGTACAAAATTACTAAGTGTTATAAATCTAAGTTTACACAATAATTCGTTTCTTTTGTACATGAATATGCTCGAAAAGGTTTCAACTCGAGGAAATAAAAAGTAATTTTAACATTCATTCGCCATTATACTACCTACCTTACATCAGGAATAAAAATGAGTTTTCCCATTGGTCTACTAGAAAAATGGATTCGACCCCTGGTCCTATAGCTTCCTGCATCCCTGAACAGATAGATAGAAATAAAAAGAACCGCTCTTCCAGATACATTTCAGATAGATTGTTACGTTAGCTGTGTGCTAACGTACTTTGCTCAAAATCGGAGCTGAGAACTCGGACACATTATTTTTTACTTGCAGAGAAACAAATTTTTACCACCTGTGAATTGTGATGATCGTGCCGATTGCTGGCTCACATCAGAATTTGAAATCGGTATTCTATCGATCTACCGGAACCCTGCAGCTGAGCACATCTACTCACAGAAATATGAAATCTTCACCATTATTCAATTTTCAGCCCAACAGACCTTTGGGAATTGACTCACGTGAATTTAATCAAAAGGCCACTTCTTCAGATTAGTTGACATTCATTTCGTTTCCTGAAACTTATAGTTATAGCCACAGTTTCATACTGAAAAATGAAGTACAGAGCGATGAAATATGACCATACAAATTTATTAAATTTCTATGAATTTGAGTTACGGCATTTGTTGAAATCACACGTACTTAGAATTATGATTGTTTTTATTCACATTGGCGTTATAGTTTTCTATTTGATATTCAAAATGTGGCGCATTTGACGTCCATATGACGTCTTTGAGACCACTTCTGTTTTTTTCCTGTCTGGGTTGGTAGTGTGCGAAGTGCCCGATTCACACACCGTGGCGCGCGGTGTACCGAGTAGAAGCACGAAACCGAGTAGTAAGAAACACGAGAATGCTGCCGTATTCCAACGCCATTCTAACACTAGCATAAAGTTGACACTATAGGGAATAAATACACCAACTTTCAAAGAACATGTATCATAACTATGTTCAAACATCTGGTATAACGTTCTGCATCGAGAGACTAAATCGGGAGTCTCGCGCCAACTATAGGTACATTAAATAAAAATATATATACTCAACAATTAAATCATCATCATTCAAGGGTTCCGATATGGCACTCCGAAAACCAACCCTCTGCGTAAAATCAAAGTCACCGGTCTGTGGTACCGGGTTCCAACACCGATTTTGCGCCGAAATAATGTTTTTTTTGCGTCAAATTTTCGGAAAATTCATTGAAAATATTACACAATTTGAAGGAAAAAAAACATTCAAATTGATGCACTCACGGGGAAAAGAGTTTACTAAATTTTCTCATACTAATATAGTAATGGATGGATATCTGCAAATATGACGATCATTCCTATACTTTATACCAAATGTCATCATGCATAATAGAAATATTCCTATATGCATGGTGACATTTGGTATACAGTATAGGAATGATCGTCATATTTGCAGTATATCCAACCATTACTATATTAGTATGAGGAAATTTAGCAAACTCTTTTCTCCGTGTTTTTGGCAAAGTTATAAACATTAAAAAAAAAAAAAAAAACACCTAAAATTTTTTCAAAATTTTATGAAGCTCAGATACAAAAAAATAAAAAATTAAGGCCAAATCAAAAATGTCAATTTCGATGGAAGGTTCGGTTGGCACGTGGCAGGCCCCATAGATAATATCACAATAATGAACTAGGCAGAATTAGGTTCTTGTACCGGAGGTGCTTTTTGGAGGTGCACATAGACCTGAGAGCGGAGCGATTAAAAACGACCAAAATCGGATTGAAAGCTCGGATCGGAGAAAATTCATGAGCCTTACTACTTCAAATAATGAAAATGACATATCTCCGCGTTACGAGCACCAATCGCATTGCTCTTTGGCTTAAATAAAAGGGATTTTGACCCCCAATCTTCACATATGTATATATATCGTCGATGGCCGGTATATACTACCGAATACGCTAGAGCGTATGAAACATCATCCCCCCCACTCTACCGAAGTTGATTTTGAAGTTGATCGGTTTTTATACATCTTTTATAATGTACTTGGCGCGAGACTCTACCGAGTCTCTCGATGCAGAACGTTTTACCCGATGTTTGAACCTAGTCATGATATACATGTCCTTTAAAAGTTAGTGTATTTATTTCTTAAATAGGGGAGACCGGAAAGGAATGTCATACCTGAAGAAAAAAGGAACTTTAATAATTTTAACGAAGTTTTCCTATTGTTTTTCCTTTGTAATTAGAACTATAATATCAATTTCATAGGGGCGAGCGGGGCAAAGAGGGCAGCGGGGCAAAGGGGGCACCTCAGCCAAATTTTCCAAATTAAGTTTAATAAAAAATCAAATTTCTTTGGGAATCAATTTTTATTGAAAAACAGAAAATTGAAAATTTTCCAAGACATTTTTTTTGTTTTTGGCCGAGGTGCCACCTTTGCCCCGCTCTCTCCTACAACCTCGTCGTGGTGTATGAAAAAAGGTTCGCTGAAATAACGTTGAAATTAATGTGCAATTTCAAAACTACATTTCATTACATTGTTTATTTTCTTTGGCAAATATTTTAGATATTCGATTTTGCCCCACGCAGCAAATATAGAGGGTGTCACAGAATTCGTAACGGATATTTCACAGGGTAAATCTTGATCAAAAATGTGATCGAAATTCCCTCAGCCGATTTTTTGCGAAATGCATAGATTTAACGTTATAATTATTTTAATTTCAGCCAATGAAGCGCGGCTTATGAACGGCCGTTTATTGGTGTGATTACCGCTCGGTTGTGTGCGCGTCTCTCACCCTATTGTCGCCGCGAAAGAAAGTGGAGCAAAGGAACAAACCCTGAATTTTCATTAATTAACACAATATTACAACTTATAATTTACAAGAATATCTTAAGGGTAGGAGATACTGAAATTTGAGTGCGAAAATTTGAAAAAAATCGATTTTCGGTTTTTTACGGAAAAGTGTTATTTGAACCCTTATCTATACGTACACAAATCCTTGAACCGAAAAAAAAATTATTAAGCCCCGTTTACTCAATAAAACGTATAATGTTACAGTAGAAGTTCCTAATTTTCCTATATTTCGGTTATTGCCATTTCAATTTTTGAAAATAAGTAACTTGAGATGCATTTTTCACGTGAGATAACAAAATAATAAAAAAAAAAAAAAAAATAATAAAATAATAAATAATTTTTTTCAAATCACTGCTACGCTCTGAGAAAACATTCTAGTGACTCAGTCTTTTTACAGTTGATTAGTGCTATTTCGATACAAAGTTCATAATTTTTCCAGATTTCATGTGCTCCGCTGAACCAAAATGTCGTCCATCGAAGAAAAAGTAGTTGTCGTAAGGTACAGGGTGCTGCGTTGCATGAAATTTCTCAAAATTGGAGGAGATATTCTGTATGAATGTAATTTAGAGCCAAACCAATAATATTTCATGTATATTCAAGTTTTAAACCTAGAAATTTTTGATTGTAAAATATTTTTTCCAAAACGATGGAAAAGAAAGTCTTACAATCAAAAATTTCTATGGCTAGAACTTGAATTCATGAATTATTATTGGTTTGCCCCTAAATTACATTCATACAGAATATTTCCCCCAATTTGGAGAAATTTCATGCAACGCAGCATACTGTACCTTACGACAACTACTTTTTTTTCGGTGGACTACATTTTGGTTCAGCGGAGGACATAAAATCTGGGAAAATCATGAACCATGTATCAAAATAGCACTAATCAACTGTGGAAGAACTGAGTCACTAGAATGTTTTCTCAGAGCATAGCAGTGATTTGGAAAAAAATCATTTTCAAGGTGTGTATACTCCCATAAGACAACTCCAAAATATGTTTTTCTACGGTTGGAAATCTTATCGAAGTTTTTGGTCACACACTTCACTAGAGATAAGCATTGAAATTCATATAGCAAATCAATATTCTCCCAAATGTTTGTATTCATTTTACAGAACCAGATTTACAAGTCATCAACCGCACGATTCGCTGCCCGCAGATCAAATTGCTTAGACTTGACAAGACCAAGTTTATATCAACCGAACTGCTAAAATATAAATGTTGAAATTTTTTCAAGTTGTGATAATTTATATGCTTTATAATGCTTTCCAACTTCCTTGAAATCGTAATTTCTGAAATGCATGATGAAAATGTGAATTCCACTCAAATATTGTGCGAGCCGAGCTATTTTTTTTTTTTTTTTTTAACGTCACATGCTTCAAAACTATTAGCAATCTCGTCTGAAACTAGTTTGGATCATGCAGTAATAAAAATCTTGAATTTTGTGAATAATTTGAAAAAAAACTTCAAAGCAATTTATCTCAGAACTATGGTTTTGCCTTTTGAAAAAGTCCCATGCGTCTTAGTTTTTGTCGAAGACTTCTGCAATTTTCAGGGTGCATTTCTACACACACTAGCTACAAACCCACGTCGGATTTTGAAAATCGAGACAAAATTACGGATTTTAGAAAAAAAAAATTGAAATTATATTTTTTTTTTTTTCATAAAAAAAAGTGTCAAAATCAAAGTATCGTAGCTATCTCTAAAAACCGACGTGGGTTTGTGGCTTGGGCAGCCTGAAATATGTGTGTGCAAGCCCAGCAAGATTCAAAAAGAATTGAGACGCATGGAAGGTTTTCAAATAAAGGCTATTTCAGAAGCATTATGAAGAGTAAATCTGTACTTATTGTTTCAAATGACTTGAAATTTGCACAATGTCTATGTTTTGAGATGGCAAACATGTGTGTTAAACCTCATTTGAAAATAGCAATTGGTTCAGATGGGCAATTTTCAGTATCTCCTACCCTTAAGGTATATATACAGTATACAGGTAAGTTTCGTCGTATGCTGAGGCAGGCTGGCCTCAAATACCACTGCGTGACGACTTTACCGACCAATGAAAATGAATTATTTGGCGCATGCGCTGTCACCTGTATACTATCAAGAAATCATCCCGGTATAGAGCGAGGTAGGAGTTTTCTTATGAATTTCTTTAAACTTCGCTCAAATATGAGCCATTCCACGTCAGACCGGACAAAATAAATCAAAAATTGACCTCGATGTTACCGATTTCGCTATAATTTTTTTTTACGGGTTCTGTGGAACAAATAAATTTATCAAACAATTTTTTATTTATTTTTTTGGACCCTATTTTCCAAGTTACACGGGGGTGAAATTCAGGAAAAAGAGCCAAAAATCGAAAACACACTTCCCTTCAAACGGTCATATCTTTGATTGTATTCATCCTATAGACTTCATTCAAGAACCATTTTAAAGCTATTGAATGACACTATAGACCATACCCCGGCCTCACTGTGCTCTTCGGAGCAGGCCCAGCTCTAAGTGACAATTAGTGCGACCCGAAATCCCCTCGGTCTACCTGAAAACGGTCACCCGTCCTTACCTGGAAGTGCGATGGTAGGGGCAGCGTTCAGGAGAAATAAAAGGAACTAAGGGGTGTGCGGTCTATTTGGGACGGCAACAACTGCAAACCTGCATATTCCCACTCATACCTACCAAAATCCAAGAAATGGCTTTAAAAGGATTAGTGCCGGTGAACGGGTTAAGTGGATTTACAGCTTAGACTCTTTCGACTAATGAGTGTGCCGGGGTATGCTATAGACTACGAATAGGTTTGTGCGCCAGGCTTAACGCGGGCGCTTAAGACTCTGGTCGGTAGCGCCTGATCGGTAGGTAACGTTATCACAGAGTCAGGATTTCTTCGTCTTCAATTGTTGATTGTCAAAACATAGAGTGGCCAGTGGAGGTGAACGGGTGTAGTGGGGAAATGCATTGCCTACAGTTACGACATACTATATAGTAGTATTTAGCCGAATTTAGCCTGATTTAGATGACTGTGCTATATGAACGCAGCAGTTTTTAATCATCAATCCGAATCTAAGCTCCTCCAGTTAGGCTAATCTTGTTTATTTTATCAAGTGATAATATAGCTTGCGGCATAAAACTGAGCAAATCTCAATGCCGTATTCATATACTGCCTGCCAACGGGTCGAGCTAGTATATCTCTGATTGATCATTCTCATTCTATTTATCCAGGACCACAATAATGGTTATTGCACGAAAATATATATTGAATCGAAGATTCGATGGAGCGGTCAAGCGTTCCGATTTTACCTTGGTTGAAGAACAATTACCTGCTTTAAAGGATGGAGGTATGTATATTGCAACCTTCAGATAATTAAGAAAACGATAAAATGTGTTTTAATAGTTTAGTAACATGAATAGTGGCTTCTTTCGTCTATCAGACCTAAGAACAGTGTGCTAACTCGAGTGAGAATTGTGAAACAATCGGCATTCAAGATTTCAACTCACCAAATCGTATATTATTGATCAGTTGATGATTATATATTATAATCTTACTGTTCCAACTGTTAACTGGTGAATATGATAGATTCTGAATGTATAAATAAAAAAAATTCCTTTCCATATTTTGTTCTTGATTGTAGAACAGATTTTAATCCACATCGTTCATAAGATTATACATAACGTTGAACAAGATTCAATCAACTAATAATGACAATGATTTCAGAATTTCTTATCGAGGCAGAATATTTATCTGTGGACCCATACATGAGATCAATGGGAGATGTGCTAACAGTGGGATCCACTATGGTCGGATCACAGGTGGCTAAAATTGTAACGTCCAAAAATGAGCGCTTTCCAGTGGGCAGACGTGTTGTCGCTGAACCCGGTTGGTCTACGTATTCCATACTTAACGAAAATTCTACTGGCGTATTTGATCAGCGTCCGTATTTACTGCCTGATTTCGGAAGCCTACCTTCGTCTCTAGGTCTGGGAGTACTGGGCATGCCAGGGTAAGGCCTCTGTCGATTTACATTTTACACAAATATATAATTAGATGTTTCATAATTATTGAAAACATTTGTGTTTGATGGCTCACATAGCACTGTGCCAAAAGATGTCACCAACCATAAACATCATTATCATTCGAACTATGTATGGGATGTGAAAGCCTAACTCCGATTTTCTCATCAGCAAATTTTCGTACGAATCAAATTAATCGTCTGAACAGTAAAATTGGTATCGCGGAATTCAACTAAATGATAAATTCTTGAAACGGATATCACGCTCGCGCCAAGAAATATTTAACAAAAAGATTGTGTAATGATTATAGGAACTCTGCGTACTTCGGGCTGACTAAAATCTGTCTTCCGAAAGCCGGGGAAACACTTGTAGTGAGTGGCGCAGCCGGTGCAGTTGGATCTCACGTTGGGCAGATAGGCAAGATTCTTGGATTGAAAGTAATCGGAATTACCGGATCTGATGCAAAGCGTAAATGGCTCACAGAAGAATTGGGATTTGATCATGCTATTAATTACAAAACCCAAGATGTGGCCGCGGCTTTGAAGGAAGCTGCCCCGAACAAAATTGACTGCTACGTGGACAACGTATGATGGATTTTTATCATTGTTTTAATATCGTTTTTCAGGCGAAGCTGTCGTTTGGCCGTCCATGAATTACGTAACGCAGATTGGGGGGGGGGGGGGGGGGGGGGGGGGTCAGAGCCTCTGCCATGTAACGGAATTTCTTGCTTTTTTCAGCTTTCCTCGTGAAAAAATTGATTTTTCATTCGAAATTCTTGTAATCGTTCGAAATGAAAATAATCGTTATTATTGACATATGAGAATAAAAGCCGGTGTTACGTTACCTCCTGTGGGAAGGGGGGGGGGGGGGAATCTTCCGGAAACTGCGTTACGTAATTTATGGATGGCCCGTTATCTTTGTAACCTTGCTAGAAATTCTATCGGGTACCTATCGTTGTCCACATTTTTTGTCGTTAGTTTTACTTTTATCAATGACATTTCATATTTATTTCTACAGGTCGGTGGAGACATTTCTAATATTGTTATTGGGCAACTGAATACGCATGCTCGCATTTCGGTAGTTGGAAGTATTTCAGGGTATAACGTAGCTGTCAATGAACCTCCCAGGAGTTATATCAACCAGGTGGCCTTAATGCCTACCCAATCGAGATTGGAAGGATTCACTGTGTGGGGGTGGCGGGATCACTGGTTTGAGGGTATCGAAAAAAACCTTCAGTGGATAAAAGAAAGTAAATTGAAATATAAAGAAACAGTGACGGAAGGATTTGAAAATATGTTTGATGCATTTACTGGAATGATGAGAGGAGAAAGTCTCGGAAAGGCTATTGTCAAAGTCTAATTCCACTGTCTTCATGTCTGTCCTGAGAACTTTTACTCACGTAGAAGGTATCCTGTATACTTTCTTCGTCGGGCAAAATCGAATATCTAAAATATGTGCCAATGAGAATAAACAATGTAATGAAATGTAGTTTTGAAATTGCATATTAATTCCAACCCAGTAAACACAAAGATCAATTACGTAACGGTTACATATCTGGTACGTAGTAATGTCCGCAACAGACATGTAACAGGGCCATACACATCGCTGGTATGGCGCCGGTATGTGTATGTCCCATGTTACATGTTTGTTGCGGACATTACGACGTACCAGATATGTAACCGTTACGTAATTGAATTTTGGCGACTTTTGTGTGGAAGGTGTGGAGATGTCCACACTTGAAATTCTCCCGACTAATTGTAAAATTGCAGAATTTTGTAAGTACGAAGAATATCAATTTTCTTTTGATCCCACAAAAATATGGGATCGCCCCCAAACACATCGATGAATTCATATCTAAAAACCCTGTTAGAGGTTCAACATTCGCAATGAATAAATTAAAAAAGAAAAAAAATTATTCCACTCATCCTTTTATACCCCCCCCCCCCCCCCCCCCCCCCCCCGCCCGTGCTCCAACTCCACACTCGAGATTATCAAAAATCGCCGGCGCTGTACTATCTGGCATATGTAACTGGTCACTATCTGGATGGTACTCAGTGCCATCTGACGCTGTATAATCTCAGATGTTAATGAGTGATATCTAAGATAGTACTGACAAGTAACGTTACCCAAGTGTCACTCTCCGATTTTAATCAAACTATGAAAACCTTGTAGAACGGTCAAAAATAATCGACACGTACTGTTTTATATGTGCAAAGGCAGCATTCCAAAGGTGGTAACAACCCGATGCATTTTTAGCCACTTCAAGAAACGGCGGGTCACAACTTCAATACAAGGCATTTCGGAAGGAAATGTTCATAAGAAAAGTTGTAGAGTTTCAAAATATGCATCCGTTCTCACCGTTTTTCACGTCATCAATGATTGTTACCTCACAATTAACGAGCGTTGAAAAAAATGACAAAAATTTCAATCCTATAAATTGGCAGAGGATTCTCAACATATAATAAAAATATGAGTTTCCATGTACGAACTGCAAATTGGCCCTGACCTGGCTTCGACACCTGCAGTGAAGGTCAATCCAATACCACCATTCGATGCACATTTTAAAAGTCCGTAACTTTTTTTATAAACATTTTCTTCCGAAATGCCTTGTATTGCAGTTGTCACCCGCCGTTTTTTGAGGTGGTTAAAAATGCATCGGGTGGTTACCACGCTTAAAATGCAGCCTTTGCACGTATGAAAAAATACGTGTCAATTATTTTTGACTGTTCTACAAGCATTGGCGTAACTAGGGGGGGGGGGGGCGGAGGGACCCCCCCCCCCCCCCCCCCAGGATGTTGAGTGCCCACCCCAGAAAGACGAAAAAAAGAAATTGAAAATTTCGGATATATATTAGACCTGTCCTTAAGAAGAGTAAAATCGAATTTCGATCGGGCCACCCCTCAAAGTGGTTTGAAATAATTAAAAAAATATGTCAAATTTTTTTCAATTTTTTTTGTCCATATTTACCACCGCTACAAAGCCTTACTTTTAGTAAAGGAAGGGGCCAGGCCCCCCCAGAGAAAAGTCCTAGTTACGCCAATGTCTACAAGTTTTTCATAGTTTGATTAAAATCGGAGAGTGACACTTAGGTAACGTTACTTGTTAGAAGAGTCTCCGGTATGCATTCTGTATACAGAATGCATCCCTTAAACTTATCCTTATTACTCTAATGTAAACAGTATTATATAAACTGTATCGGTGCAGCTCATCGTCCTGAGATCTCTAGACTCATGATATCTATTTAGACTATAAGATAAGCGAGGTTGCTTTTTTTTTCACACACATCAGTGTGGTGCAATCCAACAGGGGGTATCATGATCGGAATCATTATGCTTCAATAGTGATTATAACTGCATATGGTCAAACATCTCGTAGCATAATGTTCTCCATTATTTATACGTGGTATAGTGATAGATATTAAAAATATGCCGTGCACTGTTAGAAAAAATGTGTTAAATTTAACTCTTTTTGCATGTCCCAGGAGGTCCACTATAAAATTTATGTCAATTGAACACAAACTGTTTAGGTCAAATGTTGAATAAAGAAATGTGTTATCAAATTAACGCAAACGTAACATTTAGTTTCTGTAATAGGAACACATTTTGAAAGTTGTTCCAACTTTGTGATAACGTATAATTGAATAAACGTAATTTGTCGATTGAACAATCAATGTTATTGAACCTACACTTTCCGAATGTCAACTTTTACTTACATGGATGTGAATATGAACACAAAATTTCACACATTGTTTGAGTTGTTTTAATATTATTATACTGCATTACAGAATAAGCGCCATAGTTGAATTGACTAAAATTAAATGTCAATTTAACAAACGGTACTGTTGAATCTACAAATTCGTGTTATTAACTTTAACTTTGGAAAAATGTAATATCTACTCTAAATAAAATGTACAATTACGGAGTGATAGATAGATAATTATGGTTGGCTCGACGCTGCTTCCTTAGCGAGAATGCTGGTCCGGGATCGCCACGTTGTGGCCGGACATAGAACTGGCGTTCGAGCGCCTATACAACACTATGCCTTTGTTTTTTCTCAGTGTATTTCAACCTAGAATTTGTGTTATATACCAACTCAAACGTTGTGTAGTGTCAATAAAAATAACATCAAATTAACATTTTTCTATAGTCAAACATTGATGACATTATTTTCGGGTGAAAAATACATCATTTATGTTAAATCTATCGTTTAACATTTTTAAACGAAATAACATAACGGTGGATTGTTGAATCAACCTTAAAAAAGTATTAATATTGACACAAAAATTTTAACATCCAAAAAATTCGACATTTACACAAATTATTTCCAACAGTGTGCAGCATGGCGTTGCAGTTGACTTGAAAGCTCAGTGAAGAAAAGAATGACAGAAGAATATTTCACTCTAACTTCTTGCATCACAAATGATGAAACATTATACGTCTGAATCATATATCATAAGTAGCAGAAAAATATTCAATATTGAGGAATGTCCAATTCAACACGATATCGTGCAACACTTTTCAGTCACTTTCGGCAAAGTGATTAGGAATATTCCGTAATGAACAATCATGAACATACGTCAAATAAACCCGGTAAGGAAAATCAATCGCAATCGACTAATCTCGATGACTCATATTTTCTGTTACGAAATGTCGAATGTAATATGGGATATGAGACATGAGATTTTTTTATTGTACATTTTTCATTGAAATGCTCTCTACAATTACGCAGGGTATATATAACGAGGAAAAATAATAATTCTTTTTTCTATCGTAAATGACGCTATGGATCTAAATCATATCGAATATTGAACTGACACTAGGTAAATTGAATTGAATAAGACTAATGACTGCAAGCGGGTGCAATTTCGATGTTTAAATAACTCGTATTGGCTGCGTGCACGCACATAGACTACTTAAAAATAAGTGTGTATCGTGTATACGTTAAGCATGGAAAAATGATGAGCATGATTTTAGATGGCGCTGAAAGTGTGCATGAATATGTTACACACTGATAATTAAGGCCCATCCCTAGTCGCCCACCTCCTTTTGGCGAAATGTGTCACATTTTGATTATTATCCGAGCCCAGGCGTCAAAAACGCAAAAAAGGCCAACTTAGCGCAAATTCTATTTCAATTCCGAACACATACGTCCAAAAAAATTTTCGTTCCGTGTGAAAATAGAGTCTAAAAACCGATTTTACATTGTGTCGAATTCGTAAACATTCGACACAATGTAAAATCGGTATTTAGACTCTATTTCAACACGAAACGAAAATCATTTTTGGACGTATGTGTTCGGAATTTAAATAGAATTTGCGCTAAGTTGGCCTTTTTTACGTTTTTTACGCCTGGGTTCGGATAATAATCGAAATGTGACAAATTTCGCCAAAAGGAGGTGGGCGACTAGGGATGGGCCTTAAGGTGCTTTCCTAGGCAATTCCACCAGTCCTGAAAACATCGTGAAAAAATGTGATATTAAACGGAATATCTCTGCCTGGGCACCGAAATCAATGAAACAAAATACGTCGCGCAATTCTATGTGCGACTCCGAACATGTACAGCCCAAAAAATGTTCGTTTTGCGCGAAAATAGAGAAGATATCCATGAAAAACGGTTTTAGAAACGTTAGAAACGTTTTTCATGGATATCTTCTCTATTTTCGCGCAAAACGAACATTTTTTGGGCTGTACATGTTCGGAGTCGCACATAGAATTGCGCGACGTATTTTGTTTCATTGATTTCGGTGCCGAGGCAGAGATATTCCGTTTAATATCACATTTTTTCACGATGTTTTCAGGACTAGTGGAATTGCCTAGGAAAGCACCTTAAATAGTATTAGTATTTTCGTGCATCCAGCCAATATTTATCAATTTATCATCATCATTTTCATAGTTCACTTCGTTTATATATTATTCTTTTCTCTATCGCAGGTGAATACACTTTAATAAATATTGTTCAGCGAATATTGATGTAAACGTAGCTATTGTATCAACTGCGTGCGGCATAGCATTACAACAATCGAAATTGGAAATGTACCGAATCGCGTCATTCATTCGGCTTTCGTTATATCCGTTATTCGTTTGCACATCTACTAGTGCGGGACCTTTACAGATATCCAATCATGATTATAGAGATCTAGCCTCAGATTTACCGAAATTTCGGATATATGCCCATAACTGGGTGGTATATTACGTAACCATATACTGTGCAGTGCCTTTCTTATCTGATACAGATATAACCAGCTAGCGAGGTGGTATAAATATAGTTCAATAAATTGAGATGAGTGTAGTATTCGGTCAAGTTATCCAAGCTGCACTAATTGTTGAAGCATTCCCAATTTAACGACCTTAATATAATACTTATACATGATGGTTATTGCCAAGCGGTATGTGATGACAAAATATTTCCAAGGAGAGCCAAAGCGTTCAGATTTGACTTTGGTTGAGGAAGAATTACCTCCTTTGAAAGATGGCGGTGAGTATAATAGTACATTATGCAACTAGGGAATAAAGTCGAAGATTATTCCCGAGGGTGAGTAATGATGAACTTTATTCCAGTGTTCCATACGATGGTTTATTTACGACTCTTTAACTGTGGCCACTTTATTAATTTTTAATTAATTATTACATCAGAGTAAAATTCTCGAGATTCGCACTCAAGAGCAGTACTCGCCAGTGGACACGGCTCTCAGGAGCGTCTCCACTGGCGAGTCCTGCTCTGGAAAGCAGTTTTCACGATTTTACTCTCATGTGGACAGGCACCTAATGGAGCAGTCCAAAAATTCTCAAAGATGTAAACCGGCTGGGGGGTCCAGGGGCGCAGCCCCTGGTGGGGGTGCAGGGGGCGAAGCCCCCACCGGGGGGAGGGGGGGCAGAGCCCCCCCCACAAAAAAAAAACTTAAAATTTTTTCAGGAAAATAAAAACTAGATGAACAATTTTGACTAATTCAGGCGGAACCCCCGGCGCCCCGCCCCCACTCACCTGTTAAAACTTCATTGACTTTAGAATTTAATGTATGTATTATCCCAGGCAGCAAAATCATGTCACTCTGATATCACAGATACGTCACTTCGTTCCTTCCGTTATCACTACTACATCACCGGGACTGTAAATGAGATAGTCAGTGCCGGCTTCAGACAGTAAGCAAGTGAGGCGGCCGCCTCAGGGCGCCACTCTGAGGGGGCGCCAAAACAGAGAGCAATTTTTTTTTTTTTTTTTTTTTCACGAGAACTCGAATCGACGCTAGGGGCAACTTTATTCATGAATAGTCAATAACCAAAGTAACCTTTTGATGTCCATAGAAAATGACACACTAGATTCGCTCGACGTCGATGATTTCATCCGAGACTTCTAAGCTGCAAAAGCCAGAAGGTGTAATCACATCAATTTTGCGTAATTCATTTATTAAAATATATTACATAGTTCTATGAGCCATAAATATATATGTGGGATTCCAGCTCATCTCGACCACCTTCGAGACCTAACCCCCTCAGATTGGAGTGAAACTTTTTTTTTTTTCTGCCCTGGTCCAAGCTGCAACCTCAATTTTTTCCAGAATTTTTCGAAGTCCCGTCCCGGAGGCATGAATAGTGGAAATTTGCCAATTTTATGAAATCTCAGAATTTTTGAACGATGATATCTTGGGATTGGAGAGTCATATCAATAAAAAAAAGGGTAGTCAATATAGATTCGTCTTGAATCCAACTTTCTGAAAAAAATATTTTGGAATTTCGCGATACCGTCCCGGCCGCTAGAAATTCATTTGAAAGCGAGAAATTGATGTCTCCATGATTCGGGCATTTTTTATTTATTTATTCATTTATTTTTCCAAAATTCTATGAAGAAAGATTAATTTTTGAGGCGCAAAACGAAGATGGAGACTCAAATGGTTTAGAGATATCATCGTTCAAAAATTCTAAGATTTCATAAAATGGCAAATTTCCACTATTCATGCCTCCGGGACGGGGGCTCGCAAAATACTGACAAAAATTGAGGTTGCAGCTTGGACCTTAAGTGTAATGTTATCGTCAGAAGTATGGATTTTAATCTATATAGACGTACTATATGACTACCTGCTTCCTGCCTCTTGCTATCCTGTTATCAATCACGAGGGAACGCTTTTCATGGTGCGGAATTTTGAATGGAGCCCAAAATAGTTTCTTTGAAGAAACTTTACGAAAATGATTCACAATTCAAGTTGCAAGTTATATCGGATTGGAGCACCACAGGTTTTTTGGTCTTGCAGGTAAAGTGATTTCGAGTTGTTTTGGATTCGGCTCAGTTATATTGGCATTAGTTATGCTGTTTTGCATAGGTTTACTTGAAGCGGTTCGGGTGCCGTTGTGTGACATACAATTTTAGATTTGTAACGATTGGTAAAAAAATTCGCCGGGGGGGGGGGGGGGGGGGCGCCGGAAACCCCCGCTGCCTCAGGGCGCGGTAATGTCTGAAGCCGGCACTGGAGATAGTCCGAGGATATCAAAATGTCCGCCACAGGCCGCCATGGCTAATATGTCACAGTTACAGATCAAAGTTACATAATAGTTACGTATCAGCTATGGGTCAGAATCACGACAGATACATCACATAGTTACGTACCTGGTACATGCAGCAGTGACGCAACGGCAACATCCCAGTGGTACGAATTTACGAGTCAATAAAAAATAAAATAAGATTTTATTATTGCTTATTATGAGCAATTATCCTTTTTTTATTGTAAGAATGTGGTGCTGAATACTATATGAACGCGTTCTGCTGAAAATTTTCACGCTAGCTAAATTTATTGACATATTATAATTCGCGAAAAGTCGCACGCGCGCACCCCGGAGTTTTGAACACACGACCTACCTATTCGTAGTCAGGCACGCTGCCTCGACACCACGATACATTTCCAAATAAGCATTCAGAACTCTATCATGTTCAACAGAAATTCATCAGAATATTGGTTATTTATTATTATTATTATTATTTATTTATTATTATCATTTTTTATTTATTTATTTATTTATTTTTTTTATTTTGTTTTTTTTTTAATTTTTTTTTATTTTTATTTTTATTTATTCACAATTTCACGTGAAAATAATCTTTTATCTTAATCTTTTATCTTAATATCTTTTCTCGTTATACGAATAACACAGTTGAGTTTTTAGTTTGAAGCTCAAATAATTAACGATAATTCAGGCGATGATCGTTGGTTATTAGTATTTTATTACAGTAACTAAGTTTCAAATATTATGGTCGAAGTATCAGAACTACTTAGGGTGACAAATACGGCAACGTCGAAACTCACGTGGATGGTGAAGATTAAGATTAAGATTAAGATTAAGATTAAGATTAAGATTAAGATTAAGATTAAGATTAAGATTTGTTAGGTTAAGTTGGGTTAGAACAGATACAGAGTTTTTCTCGCTGGTATCGGGTTGTGCAATTCACATTATTATAGACCTGATCAATTTTTCAAATTACTCATCAAGTTTCACTTTCACATGCATGCATATAACTATGAGTAGAAGTATATAATATATTCATTGATCACGAGCATAAATGACTTGCCACAGATTTCCAGACATCCAGTATATACATAACCTCCAAATTAGTTGCAAACTCATGGAAAGCACAGAGATAGAAGTTTGCGATATCAACGTCACATATCAGTTGTGCTTTCTGGGTGATATAACACTGCAACATCCTAATTATATTACAGCTACATCACACTTGAGCAATGTTCAAAGATATAGTACTTGGTAATATCAAAATATCAACGTTACATATTGGTTGTGCTTTTTGAGTGATATAACACTGCAACATCATTGGTATACTACAGCTACATCAAACTTGGGCACTGCTCAAAGAGAGAACTGGGTGATTAGTCCAGTCAATAGACCACAAATCATAATGCAAAAATTCTGATAAGTTTTTTTATTGTCGCAATCGTTTTATTGACAGATAAGGAACTTAACTTCAAAAATCTGCGGTCCCCCCTGCCCGGCGTCAGTCGCCATTTTGAGAAACGCGTTTAATATCATATCTCGAAAACGACTGACCTGAGGATGAAAAACGTTGGGACTTGTTTGTAGATAATTAAATTTCTCATCTTTTTTATTTCAAACTTTGTTCGATTCGACTTGCCGTTTTTTAATTACAGCTTGTTTAGTGTAGCAAATTTTCCTTCTCCTCTGAAACTCCCTTCTTCTTTCTTCCTGAGAGAAGAAAAACGGTAAGTTGAATCAAAAAAAGTTTGGAATAAAAAAGATGAGGAATTCAATTATCCACAAAAAAGTCCGAAAGTTTTTTATCCTCAAGTCAGCCGTTTCCGAGATATGATAATATAAAACGCGTTTCTCAAGATGGCGACTGACACCGGGAAGGGGGGACCGCAGATTTTTGAAATTAAGCTCCTTATCTGTCAATGAAACGATTGCGACAATAAAAAAACTTATCAGAATTTTTGCATTACGACCATATAAATCCAATCTCTATTGACTGGACTAGATGTCAACGCTACATAACAATGTACTGTCTTTGCCATATTGCAGTGTTATATGTCAAGCGCATCTCTGTTATATCAAAAGATTACTGATACATGAATGTTACATAAAACTTACATAAACTTTGGTATGTACCAGCAATTTTACAGTGTGATATCACGGTAACGTAAATATGCTAAGTTTGCTGCCTGGGATGTATGTATGTATAAATTATTTCCCGCAAATGAAAAAAAAAAAAAAAAAATTTGCGGGAAAAAAGTATGAGAGGGAATAATATGCTACATTATGCCCGCCTTTCAGGTCAATAAAGTGGCGATTACAGTTGAGGAGTGAATAAATACAGTTTTGAATCTGTGTCTGTATCTGTGATCTCTTTCTACAAAAATATCATATTGTGGGCATTATTCTACAATTCCATCGAAATACTCTTCCTTGTTCAGAACAGCTGTGTGTAGCAGTGTTGCGAGTCACTGATTACATTTGTAATGGAATTACTCATTTAATTACCCATTACTTTGGTAATGCGTTATTAAACCGAGTTTAATTACCCATTACTTTAATGATGGGTAATTAAATCGAGTTTAATTACCAAAGCAATGTGTAATTAAATAAAGTTTAATTTCACATTACCAAAGTAATGTGTAATTAAATCGAGTTCAATTACACATTACATACTTTGGTAATGTGTAATTAAATGAAGTTTACGAAACTTCAAGAAATGAAGTAAGAAACTCGATTTAATTACACATTACCAAAGTAATGTGTAATTAAATAAAAATTCAATTACACATTACGAAAGTAATGAGTAATTAAAGAAAATTTAATTACAATTTTCACAACACTGGTGTGTAGTATGTATTGCCATTCGATTATTACCATATGTGATATTGTTATCTTTGCATTCCACGTCAACAATATACGTAATATCCGAGGGGCTACTCACTCCCGAAATCATGGCGCCACTTTGTGGTGAAATCAATTCGAAATCACATCGAAATCGACCGAAATCGATCGAAATCACTCAATTCACCGTAATCAATGAAGTCACGTGATTATCATGCTGTATGACACTCGAAATCATTGTAATCAAATCCTATCGAAATCACTGATTTCACAGACTGAAATCGCCCAAAATCAGCTGAAATCGACTACATTTTTGAAATCATTTCCCACGAAATAAATAAAATCGATAAAACCCAATGATCGACGTTTGATCTGCTCAATTCAGGCGTTTCCCGCGAGCCTACCTTTAGGCGCGTGATTTTCCACAGAATCGCACTATATGTGACTCGCTGCTTCAACGTGGCAGAACTAAACATTATGAATTAATGAGTGGAAGTATACAGTACTCGTGTTTTCTTTTTTTCCAGTAAGAGGAATTCTTCTAAGAGAAAATTATTGTTTCAGAATTTCTTGTCCAGGCCGAGTTCTTATCTGTTGATCCGTACATGCGGCCATATATGAACAACTACCCATTGGGAACTACGATGATCGGATCTCAAATTTCCAAGATCATAGAATCCAAAAATCCAAGCTTTCCAGTTGGTAAGCGAGTCTTCGCCGATGCTGGCTGGCGGTCGCACGCAATACTCGATGAAAAATCCGGTGGTCATTTTGGACAACCCCCATACGTACTACCTGAGTTTGGTAATCTACCTGCGTCTCTTGGCCTTGGAGTATTAGGCATGACAGGGTAAGTATTCAATAATTACTCCAATATATTTACGTCTATTTAATTTTACAGCACTGTACTAACAATTTTTCAATCATTCAAAGTATTATCCTTCTGGTCAAGTGCTATAAAATTTGCAAAGTTATCTCCGATTGTGAGCTTACCTACGACTCTGATCCACAAGTCATATCGACGATCAAATTAATCGCTAAGAGAACAAAATCAGAGAAGAAACTGTTAAGGCTACTACTTCGTATGCTCACGCCAATCAACATTAACAAATATTTTACAATGATTGTAGGAACTCTGCATATTTTGGTTTCCTGGAACTCTGCAAGCCAAAAGCTGGAGAAACACTGCGACGCCCGATACGAATAACAGCACATTTCAGATTCCGGGTGAATAAGAGCACGTTTCAAATTCCGGGTGAAAAAGAGCACATTTCAGATTGAGAATGAAAAAGAGCACATCTCAGGTTGACTCGAATACTAGCACGTTTCAGATTCACTCGAAGACTAGCACAATTCAGGTCGAAGCGAATATCACTTATTAGCACGCTAATACACTTGCAAGTGTTAACATTGGAAATTTACAATTATGCACAAAAATTCGATTCAATTTTATCATTAATTCAATTTTATAATGAACCTACCTGACACTTGCTAATAAGTAATATTCGCTTCGACCTAAACTGTGCTAGTTTTCGAGTGAATCTGAAACGTGCTAGTATTCGAGTCAACCTGAGATGTGCTCTTTTTCATTCTCAATCTGAAATGTGCTTTTTTTCACCCGGAATTTGAAACGTGCTCCTTTTCACCCGGAATCTGAAATGTGCTGTTATTCGTATCGGGCGTCGACTGGTTGTGAGCGGAGCAGCCGGTGCAGTCGGATCTCACGTTGGCCAGATTGCAAAGATTCTGGGTTTGAATGTTATCGGAATCGCTGGTTCCGATGCAAAGTGTAAATGGCTTAAGGAAGAAGTGGGATTCGATCATGTTATCAATTACAAGAAACAAAATGTCGCCGTAGCTTTGAAGGAAGCTGCTCCTAACAAAGTCGACTGCTACTTCGACAACGTAAGTATCAATTTCCATATTATCGCAACGAAGAGTTTCCAATTCACGATAATGCAACCAGTAAAAGTCATAAGAGTTGCCAGACCAATTCGGCTACTTCATTGCGGTTGCTATTCACTTCTATAAATCGCGTCACTAATGCCATAAGGTCGTAAGCGCCAAAATAAAAAATTTCGTGTTTTTGGTGGCAAAATCTTTTTTGTGCCATATAACATCGTTTGGGCATATCCGCAAAAAAAATAATTTTTTGGCGCTTACGACCTTATGGCATTAGTGACGCGAAATGACATGTAATTTTTACTTTCAAATAGGTGGGAGGAGACCTTTCCGGCATTGTACTAAGTCAAATGAATATGTTTGGTCGTGTCAGTCTCTGCGGTTGTATTTCTGTGTATAACGACGACCCTAATGCGTTGCCGAAGTCTGCGATAATTCAACCGTCTATACTTTACGCCCAATTGAGAATCGAAGGATTCCTTTTCGTGCGTTTCCTAGATCGTTGGATTGAGGGAATCGAGCAAAATCTCAAATGGGTACAATATCCCGTGTAGAAAATTGTTAGGGCGTCCCAATTATAAAAGAGGCCCTTTCTGGGCGTCAACAGGGCATCCACTATAAAGGCATCCTCACTGTTGCCTCACTGGGGCATAAGTAGGGTTTACTTTGGCATCCAAGTTAATTTTGTTTAGGCTCGCCCAATCTGTGCCAACGTTGGCCCAAGTCGGGGTATAGCTAGGCACTCGGACTCATTTTGTCCAGGCTTGCCCAACTTGTGCCAAACTTGGGCCAAGTCGGGGGTTAATTAGGCATTGGGATTCATTTTGTCCAGGCTTGCCTAACCTGTTCCAAACTTGGGCCAAGTCGGGGTTCAGCCAGGCATTCAGACTCATTTTGTCAAGGCTTGCCCAACTTGTGCCAAACTTGGGCCAAGTCGGGGGTTAATTAGGCATTCGGACTCATTTTATCAACGCTTGCCTAACTCGTCCCAAACTTGGGCCAAGTCGAGGTGTAGCCAGGAAATCAGACTCATTTTCTCCAGGTTTGCCTAACCTTTGCCGAACTTGGGCCAAGTCGGGGTTCAGCCAGGCATTCAGACTTATTTTGTCAAGGCTTGCCCAACTTGTGCCAAACTTGGGCCAAGTCGGGGGTTAATTAGGCATTCAGACTCATTTCGTCCAGGCTTGCCTAACCTGTCCCAAACTTGGGCCAAGTCGGGGGTTAATTAGGCATTCGGACTCATTTTGTCAACGCTTTCCTAACTTGTCCCAAACTTGGGCCAAGTCGAGGTGTAGCCAGGAAATCAGACTCCTTTTCTCCAGGTTTGCCCAATCTGTGCCAACGTTGGGCCAAGTCAGGGTTTAGCCTGGCATTCGGACTCATTTTGTCCAGGCTTGCCCAATCTGTGCCAACGTTGGGCCAAGTCGGACTTTAGCCAGGTATTCGGACTCATATTGTCCAGGCTTGCCTAACCTGTCCCAAACTTGGGTCAAGTCGGGGTTTAGCCAAACATTCAGACTCATCATGTCCAGGCTTGCCCAACCTGTCCCAAACTTTGGCCAAGTCAGGGTTTAACCTGGCATTCGGACTCATTTTGTCCAGGCTTGCCCAATCTGTGCCAACGTTGGGCCAAGTCGGACTTTAGCCAGGCATTCGGACTCATATTGTCCAGGCTTGCCTAACCTGTCCCAAACTTAGGTCAAGTCGGGGTTTAGCCAAACATTCAGACTCATCATGTCCAGGCTTGCCCAATCTGTGCCAAACTCGGGCCAAGTCGGGGGTTAATTAGGCATTCGGTCAACCATATCAGACGCCATCTACCACGGCGCGGTCAACTTACAGTAAACGCCATTTTGTCTAAAAATCTTTCTCGCTAACAAAGTAACTACGGAAATTAACTAGTCGGGCAATAGAATAGCATTTAATCTGAGAAAAAATTATCTCTCTGGATATAGCAGGGTCGGGGTGTAGCTAGGCATTCAGACTCATTTTGTCCAGGCTAATCTAATTTTTGCCAAAATTGGTTAACTGGGCATTTGGACTCATTTTGTCTGGGCTTGCCTAACCTCTGCCAAAGTTGGCCCGAGTCAGGGTTTATCCAGGCTCGCAGGATAATTTTAAAACCAATATTGGCCCAAATTCGGTATCCCATAATGGCCCACCTTTTATACCCAATGTTGCTCCGAGTTTGGACAGCCCATATATATTATATATCAGCCCATGCACAATATATCCCGTGTAGAAATTTTTGTTGGGCGCAAACAGGGGCCAAGTTAATTTGGCTCGATATTATTCAGGCCCAAGTAAGGTCGCCTGTATTGGGCCAATGTTGGATTGTCCCACGTATTTGATTCGGCCCCCTATGCGTGGTCAAACTGGGGCCAATTTGGACAGCCAGTAGGGCCCAAAGTGGACACCGTATATGGGGCCACAACAAAAAAGCGGGACAAATCGATATAGGCCCAATATTGGTGACCAAACTTGGGCCTATACATTATTGTGGAAAATTAACTTGGCCCTCATTAGCGCCCGGGGAAAATTTCTACACGGGAAGAAGGCAAGTTGAAGTATCGCGAATCAGTGACTGAAGGATTTGAAAATATTTTCGATGCCTTTGTTGGGGTACTGCAAGGAGAGAATACTGGAAAAGCTGTTGTGAAAGTTTAACTTTATTTTATCTGAAATACATTTATGTTTTCACAAAAATTTACAAATGTGTCGTACATCTTAGTTTAGATAACAATTCACTCAATGTACATGAAATATATGCCGTGATGAATATCGACATCTCAATGATGTTCCAATACAATCAAATTAGAATTTTCTTTGAAATTCATTCCCCTCATTGTTATCACTATGCCGATGACACATATATTTGCATGCAATGCCAAGCATTCGCCGAGCCGGCCGAGCCTCACGCACGCGGTACGTATTAATAATATACACCAGAAAACTACAAAATAGCAGTAATGTCACGCGCGACCCGGATGCTGAAAGATCCGGGTGTCGAATTCTTATATATATATATATATATATATAATTTAAGAGAGTAATCTCCGAGCGGCTGAAGTTCACTCTCGCGGGCTAGCTCGAACTAAGTCCTATGGACACCTGCGCAATCTGTGAATCGTCTAGGAGGAACTAATGACGTGATACTTTGAATATGAGATTTATTCAATGAAACAGTGAAGAATCGATGATTCAGTACGATAAACATATGTTAAAGACTAATTGCATGTAACATTGAACTAAACTTTATACGTACGGCGTAAAATAACGATATAGTATATTGTGTACCAAGGGCGTAAAGTGGGCTTTTTTAGACCGAGTACTGCAACCACACAAGGTCAAAAAAGCCCACTTAGCCCTTATGGTGCACACCATATTTTTTGTAACAGCACGATTTTCCCGTTTTTTCTTCATTGTCTATAATTTTCTCGAAAATATTCAAAAATAATTTAGCGGGCGTTTTCATTTTTTATTTGCCCGCTCGTCTGAAAACCGCCACTTTAGGCCCGCTCAATGGGTAAAAAAAAAAGCGGAAATCGTGCATGTGTTACAAATAGTACATTGTGCACCAAGGTCGTAAAGTGGAACTTTTAAGGCCGAGTGCGATGTTTTAAGTATGAGTCGTAGACGAGCGCGCGAAGCGTGCGAGGCGAAGACGAGTACTGAAAACATCGTGCGAGGCGTTAAAAGGCCCACCTCCATAGTGCACACGATACTTTATATAACGCAAGCATATTTTTCTCGCTATTTGATGCCTCTGTATAGGACCTAAAAGTGGTACTTTTAAACTCCGAGGACTTAAAGTGCTAGGACCACTTTAGGTCCTATACAAAGGCATCAAAAAGCGAGGAAAACATGCTTGCGTTATATAAAAGATATAATAAGGAAATATAGAGAGAAGTGAATATACGAATTCAGGGGCGGCGAAACCATAGTGGAACGTGTGGACCACTCCACACCTGAAGATTTTCGAGGTGTGGAATTCCACACCTCAGAAAAGTGAAAAAAAAATTGTGTTCTGCCGCCCCTGGATCGACTGACGAGCAATCACCTCGGTTTCGATAATGAAACCTCGGGTTGCTCTACGGTGGAGTTTTCAGCAAGTCGCCGAGTCGCCAGTTTCGGGGGGTCAGCGCGCTCTATGGCCTGTGGCCTCTATGGCTCTATGGCTAGTCGTTTCATAGCACCGCCAACGGCGCTAAACATTTTTAGCCTAGATGATCCGGCCCTATGGCATATAACGGATAATTCAACTAATGACATGTAATGGATTCGACCACTGGTCTTACAGCTTGAGGAACCCTGAACAGATGGATGAAAATCAAGAAATCACGCTTCTAGGTACATTTTCCCATACAGCACAAGATATCCTCGGGATATCCCAATCATATCCCACATATCCTACAGATATCTCCAATATCAGCTGGAAATCCATATGGGATATCACATAGGACTTCGCACTGCATTGGACCTTCTCGACACGTCCTATACAATATCTCAAATCTCCGCACGGATATTCAGAACGTCTTATGGATATCGTGAGATATCACATACAATCCATATCGAAAAATATTGTGCTTACTAATTATTGAATACTAATCGATTGTAACAACTGTTTTACATTTTTTGCAACGTTTTGCAGTTAGCATATTATTATGAGAAATAGTTTTTCTTTTTTATATCTTATGACATCCTGTGTATATATCCTGAGATTTTCATTACAGTGCACTGCGATATTTTAAATATTTCAATAACGTATTTGATGTGTTATTTCTATAGTTTCTACAGCCTTAGAAAGAAGAAAGTCACGAAGCGTAATATCACCTAGCTTGCGAATGTCTTACATACATCATTTCAAGTCAGGCGTCGTCTGACGCGTTTTCATTGCAGTTTTCTTAGCTACGGATGTCATATTATTGAAAAGCGTTCCATATAATATTGAATTAAGATATTTGGAACTCGATCTTAGCTGCATTAAAATGATATGATATCATTAAAACAGATGCCAAGTTCAAAATAAATACGAAAAAGTGATAAGTGTTTCTAATAAACAGTTTAGCGTAGTCGGTAGAGCGTCAACTATAGTAATGCGAGCGAATGCGTGCGTCTCGGGTCGAATTCCGGCCGAAACAATGCGATGTTCTTCTAATATAAAAATCCTTACTTCGTAATTTCCAGCTCATAATTATATCAGATTAATTTAATAAAGCATTATGAGAATCGAAATTCATTTTATCTAAACGATTTTTTTCTCGCGGTGTTTCCAGATGATATCGGTTGTGCGTCAGCACACGATTTTTGATATGAACATATGGTGTTATTATACCCTTACGGAAAATACACTCAATTCCTGAGTATGAACACTGAATTTTTAGTGTAAACACTGAATTTTGGGTGTAAAACTCCTAAATTGGGAGTTGACTTTCACATTTCGAGTGTTGAACTCCCAAATTGAGAGTTAACTCCCGAAATTCGAGTGTCGAAAACCCAAATTGAGAGTTGACTACCAAATTTTGAGTGTCCAACTTCCAAATTGAGAGTTGACTCCCAAATTTCGAGTGTCGAACTCCCAAATTGAGGGTGGACTCCCAAATTTTGAGTGTCGAACTCCCAAACTGAGAGTTGACTCCCAAATGAGTGACACCCAACAGAGGGTCAACACTCAACTGAGAGTCAACACCTAAGTTAGGTGTACGAAAGTGCACCTCAGTTGAGAGTCACTACTGAGTGTTATTTTGAGTGTTTTTTTCGTAAGGGTATAGCTTTAGGTTTAAATAAAATTTGATCGCCACTTGGTAAAAAAGATAGCTCCATTGGCGGCTGGCGCTAAATAACCCCATCTGGCAACGCTGGTGGCAAGCCGCTGCCTGTATCTACATTATAGTCGAGTGGTGAACCTAGTGCGACACTAATAATTTCGCGGCATGTATTTACCGGCCTGACGGTCCGGGACCCGCATTCCCGAGGCGCGTCCGATAAAACACACGAATATACCTACTTGAAGAATACTTTTCACGAAAATGAGACATCCTACAAAGCTGAAACTCACAGTGTAGATCGAGGGGCTATTCACTTCAATTTTGGGTGTACAAGTGACTTCCGACTTCCATAGACTTCCATTGACTACCAATGACTTCCAACGTTGACTGAGTATTCTAAAGACAGCTCACCCTGGGTTATTCCGTGAGCCGACCAAGTGGGCTTGAAGTGGGCTTGGGGATTGAAAAGTGCCCGAAGTTACCGACCGAATTACCATTGCAGTATATCTATATATTCGTACACTATAGATATACTGCAATGCTATTTCAGTCGGTAACTTCGGGCACTTTTCAATCCCCAAGCCCACTTTGAGCCCACTTTGCCGGCTCACAAAGTCCCATAAGGGGAACCGTCTTTAAGAATATTCAGTCAACGCTTCCAATGACTTCCAATGACTTCCAATGACTCCATAGTGACTTCCAGAAGACTACATGTGACTTAATAGTGACTTCCAAGGACTTCCATTGACTACCAATGACTTCCAAAGACTACCAATGACTACCAATGACTACCAATGACTACCAGACTTTCAATGACTTCCAATGACTTTCAATGACTCCATAGTGACTTCCAGAAGACTACATGTGACTTAATAGTGACTTCCAAAGACTTCCAAGGACTTCCATTGACTACCCATGACTTCCAAAGACTACCAATGACTTCCAAAGACTTCCATTGACTACCAAAGACTACTAAAGACTTCCAAAGACTTCCAAGGACTTCCGAGACCAGTGAACATAGGACTTCCCAAGTGAATAGCCCCTCGGGGTAGATAGTGGTGACAACACGAAAATGATAGAGGGAGCAAAAACGACCAAAGTCGACTCATGATTAGGTCTTAATCGGTGTGTCTACCAATATATGAAGCAGTCAAAATAAAAGTGAACATAATTTTGATCCGACCCTCGCCCGATTGGCCAGTGATTTTCTTTTCTAAATCCGTGTCCTAAAATGACGTCCTGCGATTTTTTTATAGATTTTCCCGAGGACTCGTTCAGAAGTTAAAATTTTTTGCCGTTTTGCGTAACTCCAGAATTTGACGTCTGAGCGCAAATTTATTGTACGGTGGGAATTTTCAATACTCGATATGTTGATTTACATTTGCCATAAATTTATGCTTGATTGTGAATACCATAAGTTATGTCAATCACAAATGACATGACATTTGTTTTCGAGCAGAAATACTCTGTAATTATAGGGTAATTCCGGGGTAGATGGCCGTATGGGAGAGATGGCCAGCGTTAATATTTCTTATGTTACTCGATATATGGCACTGCCTATAGAGTAAATCGCTTCGTACCGAGCATACGAACGAGTAAAAGTTCAAAAGTGTCGCGAAAAAATATTAAGAAGTGAGTAAAATCCTCCTTTTTGGATTTTGACTGCTGGGAATTAGTTGAGCACGTTCACTGTTTACGTGCTCACTATATAAATTTTGAAGGTAATTACAAATTTTTACAATTTTTGTGGTACCATTAGAGACCTTTGTTGTATCCTAGCGTAGAATCAGTAAAGGTTACTTCCGATTTATTTGAATAATCGATATGGCCATCTATCCCGGACATTTGGGAGAGATGACCAAAACCGTTACTTCTGTGATTTCGCTTCATTTTAGTTTCATCGATTTATGTAATGACAGAAAAATTGTCGATCATAGTAAGGCAATGCAAGCAAGTGGATTCCCTTGGCATTGATGATATGAAAACAATTGCCTTCCAGTTCGTAGAGCATTGCCATTGTTTTTGTACAGGAATTAAATTTGCCCACCATTAATGCACGAAAATTGCACAGAATTTGATGATTTAGTTTAGTTTGTGAGCAGAAGAAAAAAACATACAAAAAAAAAAGTCGTGAGTAAAAAATTTGGTTCGACTGGTCCGATAAATTCACATATGGTATGAAATAATGAAAAATCGTTTCAAAATACCGGAATGAAATTATACTATACAGTAATAAAAAGATTTTATTCGTGAAAAGCAAGTTTTTTTTTTTTTTTTTTTAAAGAATATACAGTCCAACCTCCCAATAAGAAACCAAAAGCCCCCAAGGGGAAGAGTTTTTCTTATATATCGCATACCCCCACCAGGCGCGCGCTCCACGCTCACTACCTCTGTCTGTCTCTCTCACTCTTTTGCTTGGAATGGAAGAGTGGGGGAAGCGCTCGAATGCGAAACTGGGGAAAGTTTCTTATTGCCGGGTTTCTTATTGCGAGGTCGGACTGTAATTGATTTTTTGAATAACTAAGAATGTTTCATCATAGATGTACATCAAAGTTTAGGGAGGACTTGTTTTCAATCGAAATTTTTTTTTCGGATATCAGTATTACAATCTCAAGAATCAACACTTAGCTAACATAATAATTCAGTGACTCTATCTTTATCTCGATAATGAAGTACTTATATTTCAAGTATCTCAACGGGGAAATCGCGAGTATACACTATACCATAACTCCATAGTCTCTAACAGCCAGGGCCGGTTTAAAGCTGTGGAGGCCCTGGGGCATAACGAAGAAGTGGGAGTCCCCTAATTATTTTTCAAACAAAATAAACAATTTTCTTTTTTACAGTGTTTCAATAATTTATTGCCAAGCAAATAAAATCCTTCGAACGAACATATTATGTAAATATCGTAAAATATAAGAAATGAACAAACTTAAATTATATTATCAATAATTTCGGTGAAATCCAGCTCCCAGAGTAAATCACTTTCACTGAAAGTGTAAGAACTTTTTTTCATTTGTCAGAACTCTAGTGATTTTTCTTCAAACTTTGCATATCATTCGTTAGAAAATCTCAGCCCATGACTGACTGTGGCCCTTCCCTAAATTCGGCCCTGCTAACAGCTGATAAAGGTCTTTCGTAATATGACGAAATTCTTCTTCAGCAAGTAGGCTCCAGGTTCGTTAGTAATCGCTGAGCGATGTGTGGCCCCACTCTCAAACAGAGATAACCAGCTGTCGTCGCGCTATAAATAGTTAGATCGATTTGGATGAGTTGCGCATTACTTCGAGTTATTGAACGTACATTCTTCTCGAGCCATTTTAAAACCGGCAACTCCGATACATTACGTATACACAATGGTTATTGCCAAAAAGTATGTGGTCAATAATTATTTCAAAGGAGAGCCAAAACGTTCAGACTTGACGTTGGTTGAGGAAGAATTACCTGAATTGAAAGATGGAGGTGAGTAGTATGTAAACTTTTCAATGTGGAATTCAAATCCACCAAAATATATTGAGAGAATTATTATAAAATTTCATGGAAATACTTGTTGATTTTAAAAACAGTATGACATATGTACATTGTTATTCCATTACTATTATTAGGTGTCCCCTCATCCGTGACGAGCATTTTACATGTTCGAAAATGAGATCGAAATTACCTTTACCGATTTTTCCTAAATGTTATTCAATTAATTATATAAAAAAATTAAAGAATTCTATGAAAAATTGGCAACGGAAATTTCGATCCCATTTCTAACAAAGATTGCAAGGTAGCAGAATTGAAGATTATAAATTAATAAGTGTAAGAATACAGTATGCGTATCCTTGGTTCTAATAATTACGTTATAACTATTAAACTTCATTTAATTACACATTACTTTGGTAATGTGTAATTAAACTCGATTTAATTACACATTACCAAAGTAATGGGTAATTAAACTCGATTTAATTACACATTACCAAAGTAATGGGTAATTAAATGAGTAATTCCATTACAAATGTAATTAATGACTCGCAACACTGGTACACATATTCTTGAATGCTTATTAGTGCAGTTTGTTAGAACCATAGTTATAACTTAATTATTAGAACCAAGGATACGCATACTGTATTCTTAAATGTACTGTATTCTTAAATGTCTTAAATGTACTGTATTCTTAATACTGCATCTTTAAACTTCATTTAATTACACATTACTTTGGTAATGTGTAATTAAATAAAAATTCAATTACACATTACAAAAGTAATGAGTAATTAAAAAAAAAATTAATTACAATTTTCACAACACTGATGTGTACTAAATGGTACTAATAATGGCGTACCAAGTAGTTATATTATACCTACTCCGGTATTCAATACTAGTACTGGACCACTCAGTCCTTGTATTACAATATTGTTTTTCAATATTACGTGATTAATTGCGAACTATGTTATGTAAACTTTCCGGAGATCGTTGAAGAACATTTTGATAAGTGTTGATTAGATATCTAGTAAACTCTAGAAATCTAGTAGATTTCATAACAATCTTCACAGTTATATTCACAATAATATTGCATTATTGATTCGTGGATGCTATGAACAAAATTTCATCAAATATTTTATAAAAACATATGCAATAATTTGGAATCGTGGACAGAGAAACATTACGTCGGTGATAGTGCAATACCGCGTAACTAACACTTGCAATACCGTGCAATACCGCGTAACTACACATTGCAATACCGCGTAAGTCAAAAAATTGCAAAAATGAGATTTTCGTATTCTTATTATGTATTTTTTATTTTTACATAGAATACATACCAAATCTCATTTTTGTTATTTTTGTACATACGCGGTATTGCAATATGTAGGGTAAGGTTGCTATCGATGGACCCCCTAAGCAAAATTGGTAATGAAAAATACATTTTCATGTCAGACATGAAAAATCAATGGTGGATCTTTTCATTGATACCGTTTCTACAAAACGTTCACATGTAGAAAAATTTATCGTTAGTTGTCGACTCAGCAAAACCGATTTTGTATTTTTTTCCATTTAGTCCATCCATGGCAAACCCCTCTCCATGAATGGACCACTCGGTTTCCTTCGTTGGACCACCTAAATAATGAACTTAAAACAGTTCAATGACCTGATATTATTGGTGTCAATAATGAGTGGATTAACTATGGGTATAGATCTTTATGTAAACAGCAGTCTTAAAAGTTATATCATACAAAATCGCATTTATATTACTACGTTATCTAATCTTGGATATCAGTTTGAAAGTATAAAATGAAATTCTTTTTTTTCCTTACTCGTACGCAGAAATGTACTATTCTGTATAACTATTCTTTTTTTTTTTTTTTTTAATTATTATAGACTATCTCCCATTATAGATTACTGGTCCATTCATGGCACTGTTTCATGGTCCATCCATTGAAAATTTGCAAAGAAACACATAACCTGATCTACTACCCCCCCCCCCCCCCCCCCCCCCCCCCCAGGTGGAACATATAAATAAATGTCTAGTATTGTTTCGAATCTTGAAACCTTCAGTGCTATCGAAGCATGCAAGGCGAAATTACCCCAATAAATGGATAAGGGTTCGAACACATTCGCAAAATCATGAAAAATAAGATCAGAGAAGGCAAATTCTTATTTTACTAGATTTCAGCACGCCTATTGTAACCGAGTGACTCTTTTCAACATTTTTTCAACTCTTCCCGACTAGTACACTCAATTTCAACTGAAAAGAGCTCTTCCTACCAACACGTTTTTGAAATACATATTCAAATGGTCCATCGGTTGTACCGGTCCATCGATAGCAACGTTATCCTATATAGTTACGCGGTATTGCAAATGTTAGTCACGCGGTACTATTGCACTATCACCGACGATTTATAAAACATTTATCATAAATGTTAATCTTTCCTATGAGTATTTTATATATATTTCGTGAATAAGTATAGTGCAGGGTTGTATGAGTAAGTATTAACATGAATACATATGGGCAGGTCCACCAATTATCTTTAAACGATCCAGGGTAAAAATTTCGATTTTTCATGCAGTTTTGATATCTTATAGTGTAGATATATATCTTATCTCATGCTGAGATGTGAAAATCCCCCAAGTATCAGACCTCTGAGTCTCACCGTTCAGGAGAAACACGTTGACCAGTCTTTCAATTTTGAGCAAATTGACTTTTATACATTCCAATTTTTATCCCATCTTTATCGCTCGAGAGAAAATTTGATCTAACGTGTTTTTCATGTAAAAATGTCTGATCTTTCCGAATTCAAAATCCGTTTTAAGTTAGGTCCTCAAAAACCGTTGAAAAAAACACGTTTTTTCGCAATAAAACTTGTTTTTTCAATGTTCCCCAATTTTTTTTTCGAAGACATTTTTATTTAAAAGCCAGCAGTTTTTTACTCAAGAAACTGAAATTTTTGAACGGTGCTGGAAATGGGATCGGGCGGGAGCTACATTTATGTTTATTAAATTTAGGACAACATTTTTTTTTGTTTTTCGTCGACGAAGTATCTTCATTTTATGAAGATTAATAAGGAAATTAAGATAAAATGAAGATACTTCGCTGAGCAGAAAAAAAAAAATTCCATCCCAAATTTAATAAACATGAATGCAGCTCCCGCCTTATCCCATTTCCAGCACCTTCCAAAAATTTCAGTTCTTTGAGTAAAAAACTGCGGGATTTCAGATGAAAATATCAAATTTGAAGAAAAAATTGGGAAACGTTGAAAGAACGTGTTTTCTCAACGGTTTTTGAGCACCTGACTTAAAACGGAATTCGAATTCGAATTTGTGTATAGGTACTAATTATTCTGATATCTCGGTAGTTCTTCCATGGACGAAATTTTATACTATAAAGAAAATTATGGTTTCAGAATTCCTCATCGAGGCTGAATTTTTATCTGTCGATCCATACATGAGGCCATATATCTACCGATACCCACTAGGAAGTTTGATGGTTGGATCCCAAGTGGCTAAGATTGTAGAATCCAAGAATGCAAAATTTCCAGTCGGTAAGCGTGTCTTTGCCAATGCCGGCTGGCGATCACACACAATAGTTGATGAAAATTCAGGCGGACATTTCAAACAGCCTCCATACATAATACCTGAATTCGGTGATCTACCTGCGTCTCTTGCTCTAGGAGCAGTAGGCATGCCAGGGTAGGAATCATAATAATATAAAACCTGTACAAATATTTAATAATCTAATGCAATTTTTATCAATTGTTGAAAATATTATTGTTGAGATTTTGTAAAATCTTAAAAGGTATATCTGAGTATCTGAGTTTATCTATATGACTCTTTCAGCAATTGATGTCAGGGACTTATATTAATCGTCAGGAAAACGAAATTACAGTATAGAAATTGTCGAATTGACTATCATACTCACACCAACGATAATTTAACAGAGATTGTGTGATGATTATAGAAACACTGCATATTTCGGGTTCGTTGAAATCCTCAAGCCGAAAGCTGGAGAAATACTGGTTGTAAGTGGAGCTGCCGGTGCAGTCGGATCTCACGTTGGACAGATTGCAAAGATTCTGGGCTTGACTGTTATCGGAATTGCTGGTTCCGATGCGAAGTGCAAATGGCTCAAGGAAGAGCTGGGATTCGATCATGTTATTAATTACAAAACTCAGGATGTCCGCCAGGCTTTGATGGAAGCTGCTCCTAACAAAGTCGATTGCTACTTTGACAACGTATGTATAGACTTCAATATTGTTGCAGCAAACAGTTTTAGGTGTACAATAACACAACCAGATCAACTGATGAGAATCATAGGCTCAAATTTAGTATCGTATTGCTTGCTATTCAAATGTTGTAAACGTTGTGAATGTTGTAAATGTATATGACATATCATTTTCACGTCCAAATAGGTGGGAGGCGACATTTCCAGCATAGTACTAAATTATATGAAGGTGTTTGGTCGAACCAGTGTATGCGGTAGTATTTCTGGTTATAACGCAGACCCGAATGCATTGCCCAAGAGTGCAATTGTCCAGCCAGCTTTTGTCTTTACCCAATTAAAAATGGAAGGATTTGAAGTGTACCGCTGGCTGAATGATCGTTGGTCTGAAGGTATCGAGCAGAATCTGAAGTGGATTAAAGAAGGCAAGTTGAAGTATCGTGAAACAGTGACGGACGGATTTGAGAATCTATTCGATGCGTTTGTCGGGGTGTTGCGTGGAGAAAATACTGGAAAGGCTGTTGTCAAAGTTTAGTTTATCATACAAATTTACAAACTGTCATAAATCTAACAACGATTTCGACTTACTGCACTAGTGCACTTTTATTCTCTTCTATCTCCTATATCAGAGTACGAGAGAAGTACACTCAGTGCGCCACAGGGCAGTAAGTCGAATTCAGCATAAGTTTATATTAAAATTCATCTATTTTGTACTTGAATATCTGTGATGAGTATGTCTAAATGATATTTCATCTCGAGCAAATAAAAAACATCTCCAACCTCTATATTCGCATTATATATTATTTATTTGGAATAAATAAATTTGTAGTACCTCTAATAATCGTGCCAGTTGCCAGCTCACATCGGAATTTGGAATTCTTATATACTTCATAGATCTATCCCTACTGAAAATTTCCAGATGGATTCATCTGGTCGTTCGAAATTCCTATGGAATTTGCTGGAAATCCAGCAGGTTTCAGATGGAATTCATTAGATTCTGCTCGGAATCCACTAGATTTTATATGGAATCCATAGGAATTTCGAACGATCAGATGAATCCATCTGGAAATTTTCAGTAGGGATACTAAAACGCTGCAGGTGTGCAGATATAATCAAAGACATATAAAATCTACACGAATATACACCATGATTCAGTGACCGGCCTTTTGGCTTGAGCTGCGTTGCATAAAAAGATACAACAGATTACTACGTGGCAGCTCAGAGTGTACTTTGATTCCGCCTGTTCGTCTGGGCTTGTGATTACGCATTTCGTTAGTAGATGCTAAAGATTGATCGTAGATCATGAAGTTTCGCTTGTTATCTAGTTCAGACGAAATGTATGAATTATGATCAGGGCCCGGACTTTCGTGCTGAATACGTCACAGCAAGATTGCGAGCGCTCGGAAAAATGAGCAACGTTCAATTTTTTTTATGGACTTTGAAATATTTCGTGATTTCAGGACTTAGAATATTTTTGCATTGAAAAAAAAAAAAAATAATAATAATAATAATAATAATAATAATAATAATAATAATTTATGATCATTGATAAAATACAACATGTCGATTCTTCTTTCAATCCACACTGAACATATTCGTTACCTATAGTATGTAAATTAAAATCCTATATCATGACATAGCTGTGTTGAGTAGAGAAGCTTGAAAATGTAAAATATGGAGTTATTATAAGATTCTAAGGTAATATGATGCAATACTTTGCGCCAGTTTTGGCAAAACGATCAAGAATATTGTGTAATAAACATTATTGGACAGATATCTGGGAAGACATGAGTAGTGGCTTAAAGTGATAACGATAAAATGTTTGATTACGCCTGTTCGCCCGACCTCACGAGATTAACAAGTTTCGTCAGTTGAAAGAGATCGATTGTAGATCAAGAAGTCCCGTTTTTTATCAATAGCACGCAAGGTGGTAGCAAATAAAAACGGTTGATCGATTGGGATAGGTACAAATTTATTTTCAATAATAATAGTTACAAATTGTATAAATTTATCGATAATAATTAATAGTCAGTGTATCAATGCTGCAGCAATAAATTCTCGGATATATGCCAATGATTAATGGCCTTGATATTCTTTAGTTTACTCTCTCTGGCTCTGCAGCTTTCTGTTTTATATATCATAATGTAAGCGGGAATTGCAGCATAATGAAACGTACGTATATTAATAAGGCATACTGATCTGGCAATCGATCGGCTGATTCTGGCAAACGAGCATCTGCAGAGATTACATAGGACCTGGGTGCAAAAAATTACGCAGCAGAGGATCGAGACATTGACTAATACGTGCTGACTGGTGCTGCACTGTATGTATAGTATAATATCAGGGGAGACTAAGCCAATGGCTTTTATAAATGATATCTATGTTTGTGTGGGAAGATAGTGAATTTAAATTTGAATAACAACACACAAGTATTGTTAAGATATTTCTATAACACCTAAGATCCAGACTTGTTATTGAATAATAAATTCATCTAAATCATTCGCCCGATTCTATGCAACCCGCGGACTATACTTCATTTCCGGCTGGAGCAGAGAATATACCGACCCGAGGCCTGTTCTCTGTCGGCAACTGCAACATATTATTTGTCAGCAGGAATCTCCCCATACTCGAAGCAACGATCAATGATGGACTTGTTAGATAAAAGATGGCTCTGGCATATTTATGCAGCGGGAAATATTTATTCATTTGAAACGTATCATTGAATAATGTATTGAATACGATTCATACATGAATCTTTTGTTTGAATAAAGTACAATGAGAAATACTGAAATTAATGACTAAATCCTGTTGCAACATTTGTTAAATAATGTATGTGTATTTCAGGCAATGATAGTTGTTACAAGTATTATTTATTCTTCATTCAAGACAAATCTTCATGATTATAAACTTACAAAATTTTTACATACACACAAAAGACGATAATCATTCTCCACACAATCTGGCTTAACAATTCATTTAGATATTCAACACTTAGCTTATAACTTAAATTATACATAACATATAGTATATGTATCATTTAGGAAAATGTATATCGTTGTGCACTGACGAGTCATGGTAAACATTGTTTTGTTTATAATCGCTAGTTTTAATTCTCCGATCTTTAATCTGCTTTCAGGATCAATAAAATAGGTAAATAAATTACGTTATCGCAGCGTGTGATCTGTTATACATAACTGCGAACAGTTGTCATTTCCATTCAAATATCCTTCAATTATATAAATACTTACACAACAAAATGCATCTAACTTAACATTATGTTAGATTTAACATGATTCTGGTATTCCTTCATAATTACATTATAATAGTCAGTAATGAGAGTCCAATGAATGAGTTTGATATTTAAATCAAGTCATTAAATAATTCAGATAATGTTTTTACAATGTTGAGCATATCGTTCCTATAACAGCCTCTCACATTTGGCTCACACTTAAATATGTATTTTTTTTATAACACGTGCATGAAAAGTGGGGCATTGCGTAGCAGTTTAGCAGGACGAAAGTGCTCTAGTCCCTGTATGCCAGGGACTTCAAATTTCGGGGTCCACAATTATTTCACTTTCGTCCCTGTTTTGCGGGACAGCAACACCCTACTCTCCATGCACTTATTGTAAAAAATATCGTGCCTTATTATGGCCAAGAATTGTCGATTGCCAACTTTCGTCTCTAGTAACGCAATATACCATTTTGGAATACATATTTCCGAACAGTTATAGTCACAAGTAAATATTAGTTACTCTAATTCTGTATCGTGAAAAATACGAGTCATAATTTTCGCACTTATTTGTCATAGCAATTAGGGAATGGATTAAGAAACGAAAATAAGTGAAACAATGAACTATTCTAAGCAGAAGTCAAATAGTAAAATAAAATCTCCTTCTCTAAATTACTCAATATTATAATGACACAATTAATATTTCAAAGATATAAACAAATAATACATAAAAATAAATCTTAACACCACTGTAGTAGTCAATCCCTAATATATTATATTTGGTGAAAATAAAATGATCAAACTATATCGAATATATCCACCTTAAAGGTAATAAGAATTTTTCGACTTTATGTTTAAGTCACTGTGAACAGCGTAATGATATAATACATGATATAAGAACAACTTAACACGCTATACTTTCATTTAGTAGGAAGGCACGATATCAAAATATCAAGCGGAAGCAATGTTTCTATACATTTTATCACCCGCAACACACAGCAGATGCCAAGGTACAATCTTACAAGGAAAATTTTTTGCCTAATCAAGAAAGCTCTTAACGCATACATGTATCTCTATAAAGACTAACATAACACAGCATTCTATTCTCAAAAAAAATTCTATTGGCATTTTTCTTCTTTTCGTCTGGCAAATTACATCATAGATATTTGTAGTCTTTGAACTAGAATTCACCAGCGTCGATTTCCACAGTTAAAAGTTTACAAATCCAATATGTTTTCAGTCTATAATGGCTGGTTCGTATTTTCTCTAATCCAGCAGAGAAAGCTTTCTTTGTTTGAGAATTGAATATATTTATATCAACACTTCGAAAGTATCTTTTCCTTATGCAAATTTCACAGATAATAACATAGCGATGGTTATGATTAATACATTGACGCTGGCTGGACTACTGAAACCGCTATTACCAGTAGTATTGTCTGTGGGCTTTTCGAGTAAAGCTTTGCACGGTGTTACTTTTTTGACAAAGTTGAACAAAGACTCGACGACATTTGCAGGCGTAGGATCGGTGCATTCCTCTAACACTCTGACGGTGCAAGTTCTAAAACTCTCTATGTCGCTGTTCAGGAAGGAATAAAGCAATTGAAATCTCATTTCTTATTCAAGAAAATACAAAAACATATGTATGCACATTCTGAATCCGGCAACAAGGTATAAGAATACAATGAGTATTACTCACCTGCACTGTTCCAGGCCTAGCACAAGCATCGGAAGACTTGATAATCTAGGGACTGTACTTCCGGCAGGTCTCTGAACATAACTACCGAAAGTTTCGTTAGCACATATTCCAACAGCTTGTTGCTTGGCTTTGAAACACTCTATACCGCCAGCGGCAATGAACACTGTAAAAATATTGTTGAATATCAATAATATGAAAAAAATGATACCGTGCTCAAGGCTGTTAAAAACGTTCTGATGAAGGAAGAGTTGATGGGAAGTAAAAGGCATATATTTTGGATGATATCAACATCAGATCTTTGGAATGAAATTCATTCAAATTACATGGTCAAAGAATATGTTATCCTTAAAAATGCTCAACACATTTTATCATCCTGCTTTTGCATTCTGACAAAACATAAAGTTAAGATAAAGTGTAGCACCAGAGACTGAGCATAAAGAGCACGAGCCATTATTCAGATGGTGTGAATACAAGATTCTAGATTTCAAGTTTCTACTCAGATTTTTTGATTTTTTTTACTCCTCCAGTTTTCAAATCTTTCGGGTAGTTGAAACAAGGTAATCATCAAGTATTTATTGAGCATAGAACATTATACTTACTAGCAATGCGATCTCCTTCATTATGGCAGATAAATTCGAGCAACGAATGAGTGATACTATGAATATTCTTGATACTATCAAGTTCCTCAGATTCTAGGCAAGGCTCAATTGCGTCTGTAACATTTCTCACACACCTCTTAAGGTTTGGAACTCTGCGACAATACTTCTTGAATACTTCATCAAGTTCGCCGTGAGGTCGAGCCTCATCCATCTCAGTTTGAAGCTCAGTTACATTCACCAGCGCTTGTAGACACTGCGGGAAAGATGTTATGCTGTTTTTGGCAACACCATAGGCCTCTAGTCCACCATTTTTCTCACACCTTTCTTTGACCACTTTCTCTACGTCTTCAGTTTTTATACTAGAAATATTGAAATTTTCTAAACCAGGAATACCACTGAGCGCCGGAACACGTTTCAGCAGCTCATCTGTACTCGGAATTTGTTCTTGAGCTATGGTAAAGCTCAATGTTCCTATAACAAAACAATTATTCCTTATCACAATGAAAAGATAACAAAATATGCATGAAGGACTAAGTTTTCATTCTACGTTGTTTATTTTAATCATCAACATGTTACATGCTTCTCAGTTCGAAATGAAATACTAATTTCTAATAATATTCGGCATAACTCTATATTTCCAAATTTGTGGTGTTTGAATGAGACGACTTAAAACATGTAGCTATGATTATTCGAACTTATTTTATTTGAAATGTTGAGATATTCAGGTATTAGCCAGTTGGGTAAGGCATTAGCAAAAACTTAGAAGTCAAGGATAGCAGGTATTTAGATAAGAAGTCAGAAACAGTTCTGTGATTTCTTATATATATGATGATTATGGTGATAGTGAAAATAATAATAATAATAAAAATAAGTCTTTCTTGCAGAGTAATTATTCGAGTAAAAAGTAAAAAATAAAAAGTGAAAAAAAAAAGTAAATGAATATTATATTTTTTCAATTATTTAATATACAGGTTTTTTTATTAGTTTACCAAACTCGTAAAATCGATGAGCTGATGCGCATGCGATTCTCAGTATATTTAATTGGTAAGTACGTATGAATAACTAACAGATTTTTACGATTCATTATTTAATTGTGAGCTGATAAACTGTTATTGAAATTTCAAATGAATATCCAAATGCAAAAATAATACGTGTAGAAAAAGTTATGGATGATAATGATGATATAAATTGTGACAGTAGACAATGAATAATGATTAGCAATTATTTGAATGTACGTCGAAGTTCTAAGTCGAATTTCACTACTTGAGTTTATTAGTTATATACCGGGATGATTTCTTGATAGTATACAGATGACTGCGCATGCGCGAGTTTCGTCGTATGCTGAGGCAGGCTGGCCTCAAATACCACTGCGTGACGACTTTACCGACCAATGAAAATGAATTATTTGGCGCATGCGCTGTCACCTGTATACTATCAAGAAATCATCCCGGTATAATAGCTTTCAATATCAGGGAATAATATTGTTGCCTCGTGAAGCAATGAATGCTCGAACTTAAGTAAAAAAAAAAAAAAAAATTATTTCAAATTATTAACTTTGATGAAATGCTTGCCAGTAATTGTGTAGAACGATTGAATAAATTCAAAATTTTGTGCACGAAGCGCATACAATTTGAATCCCTCGATTTTGCGGGTGTAATTGCGAAACGCATCATTTTTCAAACTTGATTTATTAGAAATTTCAGTACTTATAAAGAATTCAATGCACCAAGTGGGTAGCAAACAAAGATAGAAGTAAAAATGATGAGATTCAACTTCCCAATTCTATTGTCTTGTAATCTACGCAAATTATCGTGTCTTTTTATTTTTCTTTGTTCTTCATGTTTATTCATAATGTATATACGAGTTTTGGAAAACTATCATTTTCTTTCGAACTATTTCGAACATTTAATACTAACTCGTCGGTTTTTATAGCATGAACAATTTCCGCTACGCGAAAAGAAATTTCGGCTGTTAGCCATTCAACGGACACAGGAAATCCGACTGGAGGGCGCCAATTGGCTTATTAATTTGATAAACTTAAACCATACGCGTCCCTCGTGAATAGTGTAATACAGGGCGTATCAAGCAGACATCCGGATCTCGTTTTAGTTAAACTATATGTGTATCAGAGATCAAAGAGAATAGAATAAAGGACAGATTACTATCTATTGCAAATAATTTCGATTTCATAAATCACTGCTTATTCAGAAAATACATATATGGTATTTAAGGGGGAACACTAGTGTGAAATTTTTCAAAAATCGATTTTTCATTTATTTGATGTTTCGATAGTCTATACCTTTCAAAATGACATACTAAAATTTCAAGTACACATCTCAAATAGTTTTTGAGTTACAGCCATCATTTATAACCATGAAATCAGTAACTTTAGCTTTGAACGCGTTTTTCTCGAAACTACATTTTTCAAATTTGCTGCAGTTGTAACTCGAAGACAAATCATCCGATCGATTTGATTCTTATTGCAGCTTCTTTTATAAATGTTTCTCCGTACCATGAACCTCCAGTTTTCCGATCGAATGAAAAATGTAATTTTAGCAGGCCAAAAATCATCAAATTTTCGCGCGAAATTTGAACTTTTTTTTTTAAACTCCACCATTTTGTTAAATTTCAATTTATTTCAAAACCCGAGGTTGATGGTACGGGAAATACCTTCTAGTTTCATAAACTTTTTGGTTTTTTAGATTTCAGGCACTGTGAAGGTCTGCATCACTGCAGCAGTGGGGGTACTTTTTTTAGCCTTAGGAGATCGCGGATAACTCCCTGAATTTTTAATTTATTAATCTAAAAATTTTATGAGAGATTCAGTATATATCTACAAATATATACTCAAAACATTCAAACATTCCATGCAGTAGTTTTTTTTTTTTAAATTCCCAAAAATCACTTTTTTTTCAGGCGGTCACACTAGCGGTCCCCCTTAAATCAACCGGCCTATCTATAAATAGTTTCTTCCAACTTTCAATTTTTTCAAAAGGAAGTAATTATAAATTGTCTATATATTCATGATGAAAAAGCCATGTGGTGTTCGTTCAAGGTGATTTTTGATCATCATGCATTGATTAAGCGCCTGAGCATCATAATTTTTGTACCAATTTTTCTTATCCTCGTAAGGTATATATATAACCTATAGATATCAATGTATCAACTGTCAGAACGGTCCTGATAAGATAAGCAAAAATTTTGTATCATAGTATTCGTCCGGATTACTATCAGCGAGTTAGGTCATTGCTTTGGACTTTCGACTCTCTCACAGTAGCTAACATGATTATTGAACAAGAACAAACAAAAAGACTATCGCGTCGCTGTCCACTCAACTATATAAAGGGAATACATATTATAGTAATGATAGAATATACAACAGACTATATTTTGCATTCGTGTAATCCATTGGACTTTGATTCCACTTTCCACTTACTATGACAACAGCTGATTACGGCCATCAAGATTTTTTCAAATTATGGACATAGGCATGTGTAATATGTGTAAAATTATCAAGTCGTAGATAATGTGACACATTAATATATGTGTATGTCTTGTCAGATGCTTAGTGAATTTCGAGAATTCAATTCACATTAAAAAATCTTCTATACTTTAAAACATAAAGTTTGTCGCTGTGAAAATATGTGACGACTCTAAACGAGACCTGAGGTAAAATTTTGGGTCTAGAATGTGACTCAGTCACATGATTTGACACGACGCCATATTTGAAAAGTGCAGTATAAACACACATAACCTATGACCCCATCGTCATGCTGGCCGTGACTCTTAGTCGCATAGTGCGATTCATTATTATTGATGTTTTTGACCTGACTGACTCAAATCTTCCTGACTTGTTTGTTAGTATATGTATGTATGTTAATAACTACGTTCTTTTGTTTTTATTTTTACCAACAAGCGGGACAGGTGGCTTATATGAGCTTGAAATTAAACGGATAATTAGATATATTACGTTAGTTTAATGTAACTTACCGGCGATTAGAACGGACACGAAGGTAGCTACGATCCTCATTATTGCGACTAGCAGTGCACTATTAATTATGTTTTATTATAATCAGTTTGATTTTAACTGCTAGGGATTGATCTATGGCTACAAATAACTTCCCACTTGTTTATTGAATTATTAAATGACACATATCTTTTATAACAAATTTTTAACTTCGTCAAATATTTTCGTTGTACAAAAAATTTTCAGTCAATTTTAAGTAACTGTTAACTTAGCTCCGCTACTACTACCTTCGACCATACTCATCACCAGACGACTGTCTGACTCGCGCGTGCGTCCCGCTTTTATAACTTCGCTTTCATTCCACCCAACTACTATTGCCCTTTCTTCTATAAAATCGAATGAACACGATTGCAGATGTACTTTGACAATCGCTGACTCAATTTTTTAAATATTTTTTTCAACTTTTTGTCCGTCGTACTCTAATACATTTATATAGATTTTGTGACACGCTATGACGTCATGAGCGACGATGTTTTATGCAATAATTAGATTTTCTCATATGTATAGTGCGATTTTAATTATAGAAGATTTATCAACTGTAGCAAAACTTTCGTTTGAATTTTTATGTATATTGTTCACACATCATTTGTTTCTAATATATTCTATTCTGGTTCAAACAATACGTCAAATATCTTATTTTTATGATTTGTTAGACTAAAACGAACATTGTACATGTTGTATAAATAAAGTATCGTTCGCCCCCGTGATAATATATGAAAATTTATGATTAACTAAATGTGTTCATGTATTTTCACTATTTTTCTGTTCTTTACGAAAATAACAATTCATCATAAAAAATATCGTATTCAGCGTTAGCAATTTTATTTATATTGTTTACGAATAATATACAAGTCCTCGGTAGTATAGTGGTAAGTATCCCCGCCTGTCACGCGGGAGACCGGGGTTCGATTCCCCGCCGGGGAGGATTTTTTTTTTTTCATTTACTTCCTGATGGCTGGTATTTTTCCGATTCTAGAATTAGCGTTAAATTTTTGTTCAATATTTTTTTATCCAAATATCTATATTGGAATTCAAAGCTACATAATTATATGTGATACAATTCATGATTAATTATTGTAATACGATATCAAGAGACTCGATAGAGTCTCGCGCCAAGTTTTAGTTTATTAATTATTACATCGCATCGGTGGTTCTAATTCGTTAATTCCTTCTTGTATCTGCATATTTACAAAAACTGAACAGATTAAAGTTGAATAGCTGTGTGTATGCCTTAACAAAGTCAGTTGGTACAGTAACGTAACGTAACATAGTCAGAGTACAGTTATAATTACAAGTTTAGCGAGTCTATTTTTTTTTTTTTTTTTCAATTGCTTATGATTGATGATTATAATACGATGCTTCAAATATATCGCATCGGTGGTTCAGTGGTAGAATGCTCGCCTGCCACGCGGGCGGCCCGGGTTCGATTCCCGGCCGATGCAATCTTTTTTTTTATGACTGTCGCAACGTCGAGGTGAAAAAAAAATTTTCATTTTTTTTTTTTTTTTTTTTTTTTTTTTTTCAAACCATGTTGACCAAAACATATAGTATATTTTTGATGTACTTAGCACGAGACTCAACCGAGTCTCTTGATATTTATAAATTTCATCTGTTTTTCGGTATTTTTGAATGTCAACTCTTTGCGGACACAATACGGCTTCCATTTCTGCTGCGACAACAGTCTATCTCTACAGGGTGTATTTCAATTAGTCATACAAACCTACATAGAGCGATTCCTCTTTGAAATAGAAAACGATTTTTCGTAAAGAAGAAAAAAAAAAAAAAAAAAAAAAAAAACTAAAAAAAAACACCTAAAACTTAGTATACCTATCTTTATTATTTTTTACTTTTTTTCTTAAGTTTTTTTTTATTTTTCGATCGCAACAGCTTGCATTGTGAGCTTATAGTTTATATAATAAATTTGATCGATGTAATTTCTTTATACGTATACTTGCCTCGCAGGTTGCTACACTAGAGGATGGGCATTGAGGAAAAAACAGAAGAAACAATTATCATTCTGTATTTTATAGTGACCACGGAAAAAAAATAATATATGTACCTATTTCGAACATTTCATGCCCGTGAGGTCGTTTTTTTTTTCTACAAAATTCCTTAATTCAAGTAGTGAAACATTATAATTGTAATTTTGAAACCGAAAAGTAAAAGATTACTGAGATACTAGTTCAGCCCTACAGATAAGTAAAACCGATGTAATGATTAGGATGAGACATATGTATATGTATATCAATGTATAATATCAATCTTTCGATGGCTTATCGTTTTGAAAAGTTCAGCTGTTTAAATTAGCCATTTGATATGCGGATACAAAACAGAACTATAAGTTGAAGCGTGAGAGAATATACCGTGTCTATATAACAGCGCAACTTGCTATTGACCGAAATAGCAATTTAGAGTTGATTAAATTCATGCAATTGTTGTTGATTATCAATTGGAACGCGGTTCCAATTAACGAGACTCGATTTCTATTATGACTAAAACTTTCAAAATATATTTCGAAATTTTGCGACTTATTCTATTATAGTTGAGATGCAGACAATTTTATCATTCAATTCGTTCGATTCGAAGCAATTCTCGATTCGTTTTATCACACCTATATAATATAGCGAAAGTAGTATAAGTATTCGATTTACGAAGGTCAAGTTTCTACGAATACGAAGCATATATACTATATATACGTATAAGGCCACCGAATAATTACAAAGCCGGCTATTCTTTTAATATCGTATGCATATATATAAATGAAGGAAGTCGAAAGGAAGACATGTATAGACATCAACATTTTTCACCGGTAGACATAGCGGAATAGTTTTCATATACATATAAGTATTATTTACCAAGGCTTCAACCGCACTAAAAAAAAAAAATCCCCGAAAAAATTGACATTTATATAGTAAATAATATATACCTATAATACCTAACTATACATTTATAGATGTATGATCAGTAAAGTGATTTTAGTTTTATATTATGGGTAATTCTCATTTTGTAGGTCGAAAATTGGTGATTTCGTGAAAACGTCTTTGCATTATAAATTATGGTACATTTTTCAAGTTTAGGTCTTACTCTATAAGAAAAAAATAGTCGCTGAGCTAAGAAGAAGAAAAAAAAAAAAAAAAAATTCAAAATCGAAAAAAAAATTGCAAAAAATTTCAAATTTTTTCAAAAATTACAAAAAACTAAGCATTCAATAAAGCCATACTCATATATTGTAAAATTGTCACTTTCGTGGGTCAATGATCATATCCGTGGATAGATTTTCTCATCCACGGAGCCATGGAAGTGACTCCACGGAAGTGACATTTTAATGTATTAGAATTTAAAAAACATGACCTCTAAATCAGACATGTAGTTAATGACTCGGAATTGTGTTTATCATACAAAAACGCAATTCAATCACATATTCAAAGTTTGATTAATGAAAATTACACATCTTAAAACAGCTGCCACGGAAGTGACAGTTATGCTCGACGAGTCGTGAGAATAAAAATTTAAGTCAAATTTTCTTCTTGTGATTACGACGTCGGTATAAATTGACCATTGGTTTAAGATGGCGGGTCAGTACTGTGTCTATAGCCATTTGGGTTAGGTTCCCCGCGCAATATTTTTTCAAATAAGAGGGGTGTGACATAGGTCCATGGAAGTGACAAAAAAATTGATCACAAACTTTGATACGACGGTTCATATTAAAATCTCTGTAGCCTTAGACATTATATTGTTTTATTTAATGAGTTATTCATCGTAGTTGATATTGGCTCACTTTTGGAGTGAATATTATGAAGAAATAAAGACTTTTGATTTTTTTTCTTCACGAAAGCGGGGAAGTCACACCCATGGAAGTGACATTTTTGATGCTTTGACGCTTAATAAAAAATTAACTGTGAGGCTTATTTACATAAATTTAGCTTGAGAGGATAGTATTTCATCTATATTTTACTAAAATAAATAACCAATCCCATAATTGAGTACTAAAGTGTAAAAAATGGGGTGCACGCAGATTTTTGTCGAAAATGAGAATTACCCTTATAATAATAATTTGAAGCTATACATATATGTATACGGCCCACAATACATCGTTTCTATTCTAGATTCAATAAAATTAATGTGTAGTTTAGAATCTAATGTGTCAGTCAGTACAGGTATGTATGAAATGTGGCTGATTCATTTTCCGTATAAATTGTAGTTAGCTTCTAGCAATTTATGAATTCACCTTTTTTTCGGCATAGGCATTGAAAAGTCACTTTTTGACGCCTGTTTTCGATCCACAAAGTGTCACTTTATACGGTTGGTTTCAGAACTGCCCTATAAAATCTTTATACGGCAGTCTGGATGCGCAGTTCGAAGTGCGCATTCCAAAGCTGCCGTATAAAGTCTTTATACGGCAGTTTCGATGCGCGGTTCAAAGTGCGCGACAGATCTCACCATAACCTCACTCTCCGTCTAGTGAATCTCAACAGGCGTCAAAGTGACTTTTCATGCCTATTTCGAAAAAAATACAGTATGGGGCGCACCCGTAAACCGTTTTTGACTCGAATAATGATTTCAGAACTCGCTTCCGGCTCGCCTTTAGCTCGTCCTGAAATCATTATTCTCGCCGAAAAACACTTGGTTTATGGGCATGCCACATAATATACTATTATTCGCACTCGCACAATCTTGGACACATAGCAAAGTGTAGCTAAGCTATTCATATACGATGCTGTGGAAAATCCATCTGTTAAATACTTTTTTTTTTTTTTGCAGAACATATTCATTGTAGAGAAAAGCCTGTACGATTAAAGTTCACATGAAACGTTTTTCATTCGAATCGAGTAGGTACAATTGTCCGATCGTATTATTCGAGTCAGATAAAATGAGTTGGCTGGAATAATCATGATATACTTACTCATACTAAAGACCTTGCAATAAGGCAAAAGAATCATAAAATCGCTAAAAAATTTATATAGAAGAACTTGTATTTCTTGACTCGTATACTTACGTATAAGGTAATATTAAGTATACAAATCGTGAGAGGAATTTTTAACGAAAAACGTACATCATATATATACGTGAATAATAAATTGTGATGTAAAGGAGAGTGATAATTGGTACGTATAATATTTTATGCAGTATAAATTATATAATTTATTCAAGTATACATCGCAAAGCTTTATATTGAATAAGATTTTGTTGCAGACTATTAGAATTAGTAAATATTAATTTAACAATATTTTTCGTCGAAAATTAAATATATATTACTTCGGTGGAGGATTAGAGACAATTTTTTATTCTTCAATAGAAAATATAGGGTTTAACACTTGAAATAAGAAGAAACAACAGATTCTGTATTATATCGAAACGCATATTATCATTATTTTAACGATAAACTATAATATGGACATTGCAGATAATAATACTCAAGTAGCCTGCATATATATATATCACACAATTTCAACGTCTGGGACATCATGAAGAGAAAAATAATTTGTGGTATAGATAAACGAATCTTCTTAAATGCTATAATTTAACTGTTGATTATTGTTTTGATAATATATTAAAATGTATATAAAAACTGATGAAGATCAAGCAACTGAAAAAAGTATAGGTAAATTAAAATAATACTTTATTCTGTTTTTCATTTTGTAACAGATATAATATAATCATATGCTAATAAATAATCACAGGTTAGTCTATAGACTACAGGTAATAACACAACTGTGTGACATAAAAATGTCCTTCGTATCATTTTTTTCATTTGCTGTTTTTTTTTTTTTTTTGTCTTCTCATCTGTGGGTATAATATATGACGTCTGATATTAAAATATATAAAAAATAAGTGTATGCTTCCGGATAAAACATCCTGGATTAAAAAAAAAAAAAACGGCTCTATAATTTATACGCTTGACGCATCATGAGATCAAAGTACGCGTCGTGATCGATACTTGCGCTGATTGCGCTGTAGTAATTCATGAATTCTTCTTCGGTCACCTGTAACGAAAAAATAAAAATAAACAGGCTTACAGGTTGATTATTAGATACGGTTGAATATAGATAACCGGGGAAACGAACGACGACCTTCCTGATTATATTATAATATCGAAGGCCATCTTTAGAATTAGCGATAAGAATTCACATTAGCATTATAATATACAGGGTGATTCAGAATTCGTGACGAATCTTTCGAGGGGTTAATCCCCGTCAAAATTGGGATCGAAAGTTCCTTAGCCATTTTTCTGACAAATGATTTGTTTCCTTGGAAATCTTTTTTTCCGACAAATATAAGTTTTTTTGTCAGCAATTTTTTTTTTTTTTTTTTTCTTCTGCTATATCATTTGTCAATTTTCAAGAATCCCATATACCGTCAGTGTCCTGGTTATGGAACCTGTACGGGTTTTGGAACACTTTGGTCTAGTTATCGAGAAATAAAATTCTAAACGTATTGGTATAATAAAGAATTTAGCTGCGATGGTAGTCTGCTGTTTTCTGTATCCCCAGAGTTAGGTTTGGTCGGGGTGAGTGAGTGAGAACCTTTTAAAAAAAAATCGTTGAAAGGGGCGGGTGAGCCATTGCTGTTGCATGGCTGTCATCAATCATTAGGTTAAATCGTACAGTCAGTCGGTGTCTATGATTGAAGGGACTATTTTCACAAAATGTGAGTATCTGATGCCTCAAAAAGTGTTTGTGGCTATACTTAATTGATCAAGGTTCCTGATTCAATCGTAAAAAATCATAATTACAATCAATTTCGTTTAAAAAATAGCGGTTCCATTACTGGAACACCTCGACATCGCCTTGTACCAGTTAGCGAACCCCCATCCGTCAATAAACTTACCTCTCGCATAATCAACACCAAAAAAGCGAAAGATAGAAGAGTAATTAAATTGATGAATTATTTCAGAGTATCGTGGTTGTTGAAAACAGATTGTATAATTTAAATAAAGTATTAGTTCATGATTATATCAATTTCTAAGCTCGGGGTAATCAGTAACCTGAATTCAATCCCTCCGTTCCAAAACTAGTACATTTGTGGGTTCCAAAAAGGGGACAAATGGACTTTTGGGATTCCATAACTAGGCCATTAGACAGGTGTTGCATTTAATTCAATATTAATTAATTTTTTGATTCCGTGAGAGTAGAAACGCGTACAAATCAAAGGCAAGATATAGCTTCAGGCATTAGAAAAATTAAATTTCATAAATTAACAGAAGAAACCTATTGAAACGCATTCTGCAGGGATTTTAATCGTAAGGAGTTCCATAACTGGTACACTGACGGTAATGCCAAATGAGTTTTTTTTTTATTTTTATTTTTTCAATAGGTATTAGAGAAATTCTCAGTGAAAGTTTCTCATTTGGTGGAAGATGTTAAAAAAAATATGTTATGGTTCCGAGGAAAAGAATCATTTTTTGGAAGAATGGCTAAGAAACTTTTGATCCCAATTTTGACAAGGATTAACCCCTCAAGAGATCCGTCACGGCAAAAAAAAAAATTATTGAAAAAAAATTGTTTGTTGAAAAAAAAAAAAAATTTCCAAGGAAAAAAATCATTTTTCAGAAAAATGGCTAAGGAACTTTCGATCTCAATTTTGACAAGGATTAACCCCTCAAGAGATCCGTCACGACAAAAAAAAAAATTATTGAAAAAAAATTGTTTGTTGAAAAAAAAAAAAAAATTTCCAAGGAAAAAAATCATTTTTCAGAAAAATGGCTAAGGAACTTTCGATCTCAATTTTGACAAGGATTAACCCCTCAAGAGATCCGTCACGACAAAAAAAAAAAATTATTGAAAAAAAATTGTTTGTTAAAAAAAAAAAAAAAATTTCCAAGGAAAAAAATCATTTTTCAGAAAAATGGCTAAGGAACTTTCGATCTCAATTTTGACAAGGATCAACCCCTCAAGAGATTCGTCACGAATTCTGAATCACCCTGTATAGGTAGAAAATAATTCTAGGTCTTACGGCTCCATTCTTCGTCGAATCTTGCTCAAAATTTTCCAAAAACTTGTTCAGAATGCTTTCCTCGGACTCTTCACCGCTCATATAACGCGGATGTGATTTCACGTTGTAAACACCTTTCAAATCGTCGATCGTAATTTTTCCATCTCCCGTTTTATCCAACTTTTTGAATGCTAGGTCCACGACTTTTTTACGAGAATCGTTCATCGGGGGCTGAAAAAATCAAGAGGAGTTGAAAGTTAGAAGATTTACGAACGACATTTCTTAACGAGACATATTATACAGTGCTATGCATAAACACTTAGGTAATATAATGAAACAAGACGATTTTTTTTTTTTACCCTAATCGCCAAAAGAAATTCTGTCACGTTTATTCCCCCACTGTTATCAGCGTCGAGTGCTTTAAACATTTCTGCGATTTCAGCATCCGACAAATCGAGTCCAGTTTCGCGAACACCGTTGGTCAGTTCCTCCAAACTTAATTGTTTGTTCCCGTCATCATCCATTCGTCGAAAGCATCTGCACATTATTATGATTAATGATGGATTAATTTATATTTCTTCAATTGCTATTTTGTGAGATTCAAGATTTATCAGTCAACTATGAGATATATAGGTATAAGTTCCAACTGATTCATCGAGTTGGGAAATTTTTATGTCCGCGCCATAAACAGGCAGACATGGACACTGCAGCCTGTCCAGCCTTGTCACCGATTTCAAATTGCTTTAATCAATTGAAATCGACCCAAAAAAATACATTCTTAGCTGGTTCGTTAAGAAATTTATAGACATATATAGTGCAGTATTACGAATTTGTAAGACTATCAGGAATATCGCCGGAGTTTATTCTAACTGAAGTAACTTATAGCTATAGAAAGTGTTTTCGAATATTTGTTGCAATTACAGATAGAATCGGTCAACCATGTAGTTGCAGTTCGAGAATTCGATGTGTCATTATATCGAGGGCTAAGGATCAGAAGGGCGTAACTCGCAAAAAACTGTGGATGCTGGCAGAAAGGCTCACGTGTTAAATTTTCAGATTAAGCTTATAGCAACAAATTCAACAAAGTCGAAAAAAATTTGACTAAAACCAGTAGTACGAACTTATTTCAATGATTCAAATATTTAGATTGAATCCCTTGGACTCTAATGACAGCGTTGCTGCTTTTGAGAGATTGATTATTTAATAAGGTGATTCAAAAACAAAAAAAAAAAAAAAAAAAATGTTTTCTTTTCTTGGAACCGAGTTTAAAAGTTTTGCTTAGGTACTAAAATAGGCCTGTTAAAATATAAGCTCTTAATATTAATGACACGATAGTGCGCGTCGCACTTTTCGATTTCCCACAAGAATAACACAGGAAAAATTATTTTGCTTCCTTCTGATTTTTGTAACTGTCAAACGATACGTCGTACGGTAAAGTTCTTGGTATTCTTTTGCAGAGAATTGAACGCTCTACAAAAAAGGTCTGAAGTCATTTTTTGGTAAATCGACTCGGTCGAACGTTATTCAAGGTCAAAGTATGTAAAATGAACCGTTAAAAATAGTGTTTTCTTCAAATAACTACTAGATTTTCAAGTTCGAAAAGCTCAAACGCACTGAAACTATATATTTTTGAACTCGGAAAGCTCGAAAAAGCACAACCATCGACACTCTGAGCTCGAAGAGCTCAAAAATTTACTGGTAGGAATATTTTTGGCAGTTATAATTTCAAAACTATCATTAGAGTAAAAATCAAATTAAATAAAACTTATCACAATAGAATAAATTAATGCAATTTTTCAAATGGTAAAAACCCAATTTAGAGCTAACTTCCACTGAAAAATTGTTAAAAGTATTTTATTTTTCTTTATTAGAGCAAAAAACTATTGGTTGACACTTTTTGAAAGTCCAATTTGTGTTTTGAAGGAAATTTTGGACATATTTTCTCGAAAAACCTAATATTTCCGCTGTATCATCCAAAAATCGGCGAAATTTACGGTTAATTTTACTTTGACCTTGAATAACGTTCGACAGAGTTGATTTACCAAAAAATGACTTCAGGCCTTTTTTGTAGAGCGTTCAATTCTCTGCAAAAACATACCAAGAACTTTACCGTACGACGTATCGTTCGTTAGTTACTAAAATCAGAAGGAAGAAAAATAATTTTTCCTGTGTTATTCTTATGGGAAATCGAAAAGTGCGACGCGCACTATATCGTATCATTAATATTAAGGTGCTTTCCTAGGCAATTCCACCAGTCCTGAAAACATCGTGAAAAAATGTGATATTAAACGGAATATCTCTGCCTGGGCACCGAAATCAATGAAACAAAATACGTCGCGCAATTCTATGTGCGACTCCGAACATGTACAGCCCAAAAAATGTTCGTTTTGCGCGAAAATAGAGAAGATATCCATGAAAAACGTTTCTAAAACCGTTTCTAAAACCGTTTTTCATGGATATCTTCTCTATTTTCGCGCAAAACGAACATTTTTTGGGCTGTACATGTTCGGAGTCGCACATAGAATTGCGCGACGTATTTTGTTTCATTGATTTCGGTGCCCAGGCAGAGATATTCCGTTTAATATCACATTTTTTCACGATGTTTTCAGGACTGGTGGAATTGCCTAGGAAAGCACCTTAAGAGCTTATATTTTAACAGGCCTATTTTAGTACCTAAACAAAACTTTTAAACTTGGTTCCCAGAAAAGAAAACGTTTTTTTTTTTTTTGTTTTTTGAATCACCCTATTATTTTTGGCCGTGGGAGCTTGCAAAAAAAAAAAGTGTCATTTTATTATCTCTAACTCGAAGCTATATCACCGGTTGTAACTGTCAGTATTATTCAAACGCTACAAAATGAAGGTATATGAACAAACATACCGTTATGGGACGTTCAACTATACACGGAAAAAAAATTGTTGTTGAATTTACTATGTGAGCAGCTACATATAGGACAACACTTTTTTGCAGTAGAAATGACAACAATTGTGGTAACATTTACTCATTAGGACATTAAAATTTACTCGCTCCTATGTACCAAATACTAAAATTGTGGTAATTTCTACTACAAAAAAGTGTTGTCCTATATGTAGCTGCTCACATAGTAAATTCAACAACAATTTTTTTTCCGTGTACTGATAAATAACCGAAACTAAATATTAATTATTATCAACTGTTGAGGTTACATGGAAACAGCTGAACGAGTTTCAGCTTAATGTATATCAGGTATAGGTACACATTAAAATAGCAACTTGTGTCAAGGTCAAGAATAATCTGTTCGTCACCGTAATGGTAATCTCGCTGACTGCGCGTGCCTGCCGGCGACATACGTTGTACGTATACATATATAGTGGTTGTATAAAAATCATCGCGTATTACGTTGTTATAATATAATATAATATATAAATGGTTAGTAATCTGATAAGAAAATAATTTTACTCACCTACCCAAGCCAAGGATGCCATTAGCACCCCTAGCCAGGCAGAGCAAACGTAATTTCTCTATGATATCCGTGGTGCCGTGTATAGCCCGTTGGGCCTTGTTCATCATCTCAGCCTCTTGCCTCGTTGCCGCACTCTGCGGTCTGTTAAACATCCCTGGAAACGTCATGCTAACCTGAATTCCATGACTCATACCACTATGTCTGTCTCTCTCCCTCTATTTCAAAGACGATTTGTATGATGTACAAAGAGAGGTAGAGAGATTGAGAGAGAGAGAGAGAGAGAGAGAGAGAGAGAGATGTATATCCATTTCTTTCTGATTCACATAATCAGACGAAGCTGGATGATTGTTTTCCTACTATAGCGACTATAGCAAAGAGAGAGCCGGAGACAGAAGGTGAATCGGTGCGATGTGCTAGGAGCGAGAAAGCGCGACATTTTATAGGTGCATGTGTGGGTATGTTACATATATAGATGAGTAATATAAGAGAATAACGGGGCGTGAGTAAGTGAGAAGGAGAGAGGGAAAGCGGTGACCGCAAGTTACGTATTATGTTCAATGAGTTTAAAATCAACAAAGTATATATACGGGCGTCGACGCGAAACGAGGCTGTTAAGTAATTGACTGAAAGTTCTGATCGGTAAATCCTATTAGTATAATGAACTTTGCAAGATTTGTCGAAGCGGAATGTATTATACCCTATATATTATACCTAGGCGAGAGTTTATGAAAGCGATGAAATAGCAATTGAATTGAAGAATCATTTTATATAATGTTTTGTAAACTCTGGTTTTTCATTTTATTCTTTCATATTCTTGATCTTTGAAAAATGATGATCAGGATTTTGGGACATTGATGCAGCGGTCTAGAAGTCACGCTCATCCTATCTCGTAATTAAAAGTGCTGCCAGCACTTCGGATTATCAAAATAATTATTATCTGGCGCGCTTATACTATAGTGCTGACGTATTCAAGGATTATAAATTCGAATGTATGGCACTATCCTGTACACTTCTTTTTCTGTCTCGATGAATCATTCGAACGACAATACATATTTTGTCCTTCTTGAAAAATGCGTGTAACGCTTCATAGGACGCCTGCATACAGGCAACTCAAACAGCAGCTATTAGGTTTTGTTCCCACGTATCCAATGGGCACGCAATATGTGAAATAAGAACCTAATCGCTGCCTTCTGAGTTGCCTGTATGCAGGCGTTTTCACTTCCCTATGAAGCATTTCCACGAATACTTCCGGTATATAGCTATAGATATCAGGGCCGGCGACTTTTGTGTGGAAGGTGTGGAGATGTCCACACTCGAAATATTTCGGTGCCACATTTGCTCGTCGGTGCCTCATTTGCCCCTCGGTGCATCTTTTCACCTCTCGGTGCCTCTTTTGACCCATCGGCAGGGCCGGCGACTTTTGTGTGGAAGGTGTAGAGATGTCCACACTCGAAATTCTCCCGACTAATTGTAAAATTGAATTTTGCCAGTACGGAGAATATAAATTTTCTTTTGATCCCAAAAAAATTTGGGATTGCCCCCAAACACATCGATGAATTTGTATCTAAAAGCCCTGTTAGAGGTTCAACGTTCGCAATGAATAGTACTACAGCTCGTACTACAGTGTAGGTTCACCGAGTCCATAACAAACTTGAATGCTGTTTGCATAATTTGACGGATTTTCCATTTGGTGAGAATCGCTGGTATGTCGTCAGTTAACTCTACGAGTGTCAAAACGACTTCACAATAGGTAGGTAGATTCCGATGTGCGGTTCAAGGTCATAACCTGTGCTCTCATTTCTGTCATTCAGTGCAATCAACTAAAAACGATTGAAATCCAGATTATATCATTCTACTAAATGATTGGCAATCGCTTTTGCTGTACAAATTGTTGTAATATGTACCTACTCCTTTATATACACATTATAGATTTTATATTATTTTGTATATTTCTAAAATAAAGTTCTTCCGTAATGAAATCCTAATCCTCTGACCCTCATAAACCGTTTCTTTTTCTACCTAGTTCTCTATGCACTTTTGTTCTTATAAATATTTCTACAGTTTTATGACCCCCTTCCTTGGAGTGTCTCTTTCCGCTGCTTATTCCAAGAAAACTCTCAAACTCCCAAACTTTCCATTTCCAAAGGTCTAATCCCTCGTGTCCAATTCGCACCGCCTCTTCTTTTTACATACCTCCTACCACCTTCTCGACCTCCACTTCCAAAATCCAAAATCCCTCTCAATATCATTCTACTTCGAAAACTCAAACCTAAAACAACTCAACTCATCGATAATAAAACTATTTTGCTTCAAAGAAATAAGACTTGTTTAGTAACCTCGAAGTCCATTACATTGTCTAGAAATCAGACTTGAAATCACCGGTAGAAATCGTTTGGGATTACTTCAATATTGGCCTTGTGTATTAAATTAGTGCACAATTATCGCGAAATTGCCTGAAAAAACTCGAAAAGCGAGATCCATAAAGTTACCTATTTAATTCTAAAAAGTCCCAAAATTTCGGTCGAAGTTTCAAACTTGTTTTTAGTACGTTTCAAACAAAAAAAAAAAATGTCTGCTCTGCTCTGCATCCTTTTCTTGCCGCAATACGACTTAAAATCAGGTAAAATGCGGTATTCAAGGAATTTGGCGAATTTTTTTCGCCCCTGTAACCTCGACGACACGTGCGCAAGGGTCGTCACCCTTGACACACGTTTAGTTAGTGCAATAGCGATACATGTACTCATTCATCTGCGATTCTGCGCAGATGTTACTACCGCGTGCGTCAGTTGCGCGTGTGACCTTCTTCGCGAACGTTAGATAGATAGAACTGTCTCTATATTATGATATTGAGGAATGAAATAGATAAACTGATCGCATTGTAGGCTATATATATCATGATATATGCAGTGACGTCGACGAAAAATGATGAAATACGTGATGGGCAATTCGATTACTCTTTCGTATAGAAATTTAAGCTGAATCTTGACGGCGTATAATAGTCCGATGGTCAAAATAAATCAAGCTTATAGCTGATGGCAGTCTCGCTGATCGTTATTAGGTACCATGAGACTGCAGGTTATAGGATCAAGAGCGTGTCGCATTTTAAGCAAAACAAAATTAAAGAACTGAGTAATGTACTTAAACGTGTATAGGTATAGTGAAACGTAATTAAATTTGAATAAACATATACCTATACTATACAATATAATGTTTGAAAAAAAAAAAAAAAAAAACCAGACATCACTATATTGCGTCAACATATATTTGCATATCTACATATATGTTTGACAGACTCACTCAGTGACGTATGTTTTTGTTTAACCCTCCAATTAAACATAGCTTCTTGTTACAATATTTGACTCAATTAGTTGCATCCAGTTAATGTATAATGTGAGTCTCGAACGGTAAATAGTAAGCGTTTCAAAATTTCCCCTATCTTCCCGCGGAAGTTTCAACCTCGTCTGATCAGGCCGCCACACTCACTACTGGCCAGTAAGTAGTCACCCTCTGTATTGGTACCCCTGAACGTGTCTAACACCGCGTCGCTACTACCCCTGATCTATTACGTCAGCCAACGGCGGAGGAATTGCGGGAGAAAAGTGAACAATGGCGTAATCCAATTTTTTTTTATTGCTTCAATGTGATGAAATTATGACATTACTTATGAAACATTAAATAGGACTAATTGTTTATTAGAAAATCCATTTTTTTCATGATTTATGATTAGAATGAACCGGAAAATTAGGTTGCATAAAGTCTGGGTTCTGACACGAAATGGATTTTTCTTGATTCCAGCGCTTATTGTTAGTAACTAAGTTGAACTTTGATCGGTATGATATCTCATCAATAACCGCGCTTATCGAAATAATGCCTGACACACGTCGTTGGACTCGCCTTGAATCTGACTTAGAATCTAGGGCGTAATGAATGCGGTCTTTGGCTTAAAGTCTATAAGTCGACCTTGATGACCTCGATGAAAGAAGCATACCGTGATTACTTTACTTTTTAGTAATCTTTTATCAGTAAGATTGAAAATTTGACATAAGTTATTGGAAAAACCGTTGATAGAAGCATGTGCGCCATTCTTGGTGTGCCTATATTTAACGTTGATATTTTAAGGTCCGTATTCAATTGTAGTATGTCAGGCAACTAAGAAATTCATAATTAGCCAATTACCACGCCATTGTCCAGTCACGCCACACAGGTCAGTATATTAAGCTACCCCCGAAAACGTGTAATAAATTCGAGGCTTAACAGTGGGTCCGTTTGTTTCGGAGTAAAGTTCATAGATTTTGTAGTGGCAGTGAGTGTGGGTGTAGGGAGTTCTTTGGAGAAATCGATCCCGATCTATACATTTTTAAACCACTGATGCGATATATATGACGGACGTCGTGTCGGGTCAACAAACTCTTTCCCACGCTGGGAAATCGATGGATAAACGATTAATCAAACTTTCATGCCTCCTTCGTTACACGATCAGTACCTACTCTCTTTGGAGTAACTTTTACTTTTCATAAGAACGCTTTTCGGTCTTTTTTTAGCCATTGAGAACACGGTCGCTGTCGAGGTTGATGACTGGCGAAACTATACCCTACAGTGTAGGGCCTAACACCTACATACTGTAGATACCAGACGGCACCAGAAATTCCTGAAGATATTCAACTTCCTGATGCTGCTGTTCAGAGCACAGATAAAGCATTTTGTTCCTTTTTTTTAATTAAGGATCAGAACAGTACTTGAGTAATATGTATGCGAATAGAAATTCGATTCAGAATTTGTATTCATGATCTGAATCGCAAGATCAAAATTACTCTTCACGTACTTTGTGACGTCCCAATTTCCCTGCATAATTCTTCCTGTGGTAGTAAAAGATTCTAATCATCCATTTAATCCTATGAAGATAATATATCATCCTCCATTTCGTTATTTACTTATTTTAGTCTGCTCGCATTACTCTGTTTGTAACCTACTTCATCATACTTTATTTCATTCGTACTTACTTTTTTTCGTAACATATTCGTAGGTATACCTACCCATATCCCGCCATATCCTTTCCTAACATCGATATGGCGATAAGAAAACACCATATTATACCGGGATGATTTCTTGATAGTATACAGGTGACAGCGCATGCGCCAAATAATTCATTTTCATTGGTCGGTAAAGTCGTCACGCAGTGGTATTTGAGGCCAGCCTGCCTCAGCATACGACGAAACTCGCGCATGCGCAGTCACCTGTATACTATCAAGAAATCATCCCTGTATCTATCAATCTATACCGATCTATTTTTCAACTTTATTCATCACAAGTATTTTCGACTTCTACGTCGTGCTATATTGTCTATAATTTTATTAAAAATGTTGGCGTCTTAGTAACTGGATTCTTTCCAGCTCCAACAAGAAATCCGAACAAGCCAGATAATGACCTAGTGTTAAAATTCTGGCCAACATTGTTTTAGTACACAAGAGCTTCATCCTAGGCATTACCTCATCTACCGAATCCTCATTGGTCCACGTTGGTGTCACAACCAATGCGAATTCCGAAATTTTTGGTCGAAATGTGTCACATTTCGATTATCATCCGAGCCCAGGCGTCAAAAACGCAAAAAGGCCAACTTAGCGCAAATTCTATTTCAATTCCGAACACATACGTCCAAAAAAATGTTCGTTTCGTGCGAAAATAGAGTCTACAGATGGTTTTTACATTGTTCGACGAGGAAATCGAATTCGAATAATTTTGTAACAATGTAAAAACCATCTGTAGACTCTATTTTCGCACGAAACGAACATTTTTTTGGACGTATGTGTTCGGAATTGAAATAGAATTTGCGCTAAGTTGGCCTTTTTGCGTTTTTGACGCCTGGGCTCGGATAATAATCGATATGTGACACATTTCGACCAAAAGGAGGTGGGCGACTAGGGATGGGCCTTAATAGATTTTGTAAAAGTTCAATAAACGAATTGTTAATAATCTATATCCACGATGTCGATGAAGAATTTGATTCTCCAATTTTGTTGACCTGGTCCATTATACCTATGCTATACATACAAAAATTACAAGCACCTATATTTTCATAGATCTCTCTTCAGATATGTTTTCTCAGTTATGAAAAAGGTACATCGTTCTTAAATCTTTGTATCAAACTATTTAAAAAATGGTGAGATTATACGTGAGCAGTATTGTCATTTGTCTCCATGTATGAATATAAAATTATTTAATCGTAATTAGAGGACTCATAAATTAAAACGGCACTCCTATGTAAGCCGACGTGTCACCACTCCTAAAAAATAATGATCATTTCGTTTGACCTACACTTTTTGTGTAGGTATTTCTACATACATGAATGAATTTATCAAGTTGTCAGGCAATATATACTCTCTTAAAATGAATCAGTGGAATTTCACTGATTTACCAGTGGATCTCACTGATTGCCCAGTGAAATCTCACTGATTCAACCAGTAAACATAGGAGTGGGGATAATTCACTGATTCAACTAATGAATTCCACTGGTTGAACCAGTACATGTGAAGTATGGCCGCGATCACTGTTTAAACCAGTGAGTTTTACTGATGAATCAGAATCACTCAGAACATAACCAATATAATAATATAATATAATATAATATACCGAGAAGAAATCTTGATACTGCACAGTCAAAGTGCCTGACTGCGCATGCGCGATTTTCGTCGTCCGCTGAGGCAGGTTAGCCATCCCGAGTTTTAGCTGTCAAACTTTGTTTTTGGCGGCGATGTAATTGATACGAATTTTTGAGGTTATAATCTCAAATAATTGCGTTAGTGATTCGGAAAGGTTTGAAAAGCTTTATTGAAACTTGATGTTCGACTGTCGCAATTTATTTCGAACAGTTGATTGCTCGCTTCGATTCGATTGAATTATCTTCCGATATGGACTATTTTATTCAAGATTGCTAATCGATGCCACTTTTATTTTGATAATTCACGTTAAATAAAAATGAACAACAACATAACCTCAACTGACTAGTCTACGCGCGAAAGTTTGACAGCTCTTGCTTCATTTTTCGCAAGTTGGCACCCCTGCCTCATACGTCATAATATTATCGCGGGACCATCTCACCGACCAATAAAATTGAATTATTTGGCGCATGCGCAGTTAGGCGCATCGACTGTGCAGTATCAAGGTTTCTTCTCTGTATAATATATATTATATAATACATATAAGTACATGTGAAGTATGGCCGCGATCACTGTTTAAACCAGTGAGTTTTACTCGTGAATCAGAACCACTCAGAACATAACCAATATAATTATACTTACGCGCATGCGCGCGCACAGCTGATCGAGGTTCACTGGTTAAATCAGTGAACCCGGACTCACTGGTTGAATCAGTGAAATTCCACTGATTCATTTTAAGAGAGTAAGTACTATAATATATATCTTCAAATTAGAGATATATACCTAATAGATATAAAATTTCCCTACAGCTATTCTTTTCCTTATATCTCTGTAATTAGTCATTTCTATAAATAAATGACAAATCCCAACTTTACGCGGTCTTTTTAATTAGTACAATACACTTTTTCATCGTGCTATTATAGCCTGTCAAGTCAGCCAGTATCGGGAAAATTTCCCGTACCTACCTATACTATAGCAAAAATCATAATGGAGATTCTTAGAACTCTTCGCTATTCTTAAATGGCCGCAGCTTATACCACTGACGTAAGTGGGCTATGCCGGATTACCGGATCGAGAATTGAATCAGGGTCACGTAGCTCGTTTAACTTCTTGAATTATGTCTAACACACAAAAAAGGTGAGATAGTCCGATACACAATTTATTGTGTAGGGGAGAGTGAGGCACATTGGGTCATGGGGTACAATGGGTTACTGCCACCCCCGCCTCTCTCGAGTATATTGGAGAGGTGGCACCTGGGTGTAAATTTCGTGGCCTACAGACACATGTTCTAAGATGGCATTGGTCGTTTTTTTTAACGTGGTACGATTTCGGACATAGAAGTATGTTTTGATGCCTCAGAAGTTGGAAAAAAAATCCTCATTAGTTTCGTTTTCACGTTTTCATGGATTAGGTACGGTAAATTGTCGTTATATCGATGAATACCCACATACTTAGGCTACAAAATCACGCGTGGCCCATAGTTAAATATGTATTTTTTGATTGGGTAAAATCAGTTTGTTCAATAAATGCGTGCGTAGTATACAATGGGTCATTATAATGTAAGATGTATTGAAATTTCAAACGGACGAGGCATCAGGTGCTTACACATCGTAATTTCGATGAAATCAGCTTCTATTATCATCTAATCTTTACGCTTATTTAAGGTGGTTCTCCACCTACAGTCCCACCAAACGTGGATTTCAGAGCAGATTTTGAGTACTTCTCGATGGAGAAAAAATCTGAAAAAAATCAAGCATGTAGAAGATCTTCGGGAGATTGATTTTGCATAATAATAATTCAAAAAAGTTATTAACAAATTGATGGAAAAAAAAACTGTTCAAGAAATTAGCCGATGACCCAACTTTTTTTTTAGGTGAGAATTATTTTTTAATTTTTCTGAATATGTATGAATTTTTTCAGAATTTTGGTGAATCTTTGAAAATCGCGTTTTGTCAAGTATGAAAAAACGCAATTTTCAAAGATTTACCAAAATTCTGAAAAAATTCATACATATTCAGAAAAATTAAAAAATAATTCTCACCTAAAAAAAAAGTTGGGTCATCGGCTAATTTCTTGAACAGTTTTTTTTTCCATCAATTTGTTAATAACTTTTTTGAATTATTATTATGCAAAATCAATCTCCCGAAGATCTTCTACATGCTTGATTTTTTTCAGATTTTTTCCCCATCAAGAAGTACTCAAAATCTGCTCTGAAACCAACGTTTGGTGAGACTGTAGGTGGAGAACCACCTTAACTTTTGTCGAAAATTCGATCATTTCTCAGCTCATTTCTAGGTTGACCCATAGTGGCCCATGGGGTGACCCATTGTGCACCACAGGTGGGCCACAATGGGTCAAAATTTCTTCTTTGGAAATGTATTTTTCTAATTTTTCCTGTAGATGATATGAGAATTTTAGTTTTCGGACGTTGTCGCCAATGAGTTAAGCCATGGATTTCACCTGTTCACAATTTCAAATATCTTTCCAGAAAAATTAGAAAAATCGAAAAGTGAAAATTGACCCATTGTGCCTCACTCTCCCCTACTTGAAAATATTTCACGTTGAAAGTGGCGAGTTTTTAGAAATTTTGTGGAGCGAAAATTCGCTACTCAAGAGTGAAATCGCATTATTCGTCCGAGTAGAATTTAGAGTGGGGTCCGATTTGCGCACTCATTATGAGTAAATTTTCACTTTGCAAAATTCAAAGAGTAGAGAAAATAATGATGACCGCGTTAATGCGTCAAAGTACCCACGCAGAAAGCACAGCCTCAAGTTTTAGTTAACTGCGATCTTTCATCCGATTCTGATAAGAAGGTTGATGACCTATCGGGATTGACCTAGATTTTTATTGTGAGATGCTGCAGCTAAAGCTTGGCTGCAAAAGCTTGTGTATAATTCATCTCGGAGGTTTATACGCAAGTAAGCTTATAATGTTACGCGTGTGTTACATATGTAGATAGGGGAGAGTGAGGCACAATGGGTCAATTTGCACTTTTCGATTTTTCTAATTTTTCTGGAAAGATATTTGAAATTGTGAACAGGTGAAATCCATGGCTTAACTCATTGGCGACAACGTCCGAAAACTAAAATTCTCATATCATCTACAAGAAAAATTAGAAAAATACATTTCCAAAGAAGAAATTTTGACCCATTGTGGCCCACCTGTGGTTCACAATGGGTCACCCCATGGGCCACTATGGGTCAACCTAGAAATGAGCTGAGAAATGATCGAATTTTCGACAAAAGGTAAATAAGCGTAAAGATTAGATGATAATAGAAGCTGATTTCATCGAAATTACGATGCACCTGATGCCTCGTCCGTTTGAAATTTCAATACATCTTACATATAATGACCCATTGTATACTACGCACGCATTTATTGAACAAACTGATTTTACCCAATCAAAAAATACATATTTAACTATGGGCCACGCGTGATTTTGTAGCCTAAGTATGTGGGTATTCATCGATATAACGACAATTTACCGTACCTAATCCATGAAAACGTGAAAACGAAACTAATGAGGATTTTTTTTCCAACTTCTGAGGCATCAAAACATACTTCTATGTCCGAAATCGTACCACGTTAAAAAAAAACGACCAATGCCATCTTAGAACATGTGTCTGTAGGCCACGAAATTTACACTCAGGTGCCACCTCTCCAATATACTCGAGAGAGGCGGGGGTGGCAGTAACCCATTGTACCCCATGACCCAATGTGCCTCACTCTCCCCTATAGTAATTCTCGTCACAATTTGCGACTCTAAACTATAACTACCCCATATATTTGTAATTGTGAAACAATATTCTATAATTAATGAAATCCTGATACAGTAGAACCTCGATGATCTTGGATAATTGAAATAACGGATATTCCGCTTATTTGATATTGTGACATTTATTTTCTTACAAATCAGTGTTGTGATAGCTAGTCATTTTTCTGTTACAAGAAATTGTGAATATTATATAATGGTGTATATCCGTCGATTGAACTTTAAATAGATAGAAAAAAAACCGTGTCAATTTTTGTCTATTTAGTATCATTACGTATGTCACTTGTAATTTTTTTGACAAAATACTCACGAAATGAAACAAAAAAAAAAAAAAAAAATCCCGGTCGATCCACTTCCGGATAATTGAGGGTCTACTGTTACCTATTAGACGATTGTTTTTATAATCAGATAGAAAATCAAGCGAGTGAATCGGCTCCCACGGTTCCTTATTAAGATAGCTAATTGTCAACCCACTATAGTGAATAAAAGAAATAAAATTACCTCGTAATGCAATAGCACAAAATCGTTGATCCGCGTTAGGATAGCGAAAGGTAGCTAGAGTTCGTCGTTCGATTCGCTTCGATTATTATATCATTGCAAATAAACGAATTCTGTACGAAATATCGTCACATGTAATAATAACGAACGAATTATGAAAAAATTTAATCTTCTCTAATATGTATATACAAAGAACAATTTATCTTTATAATTAATTCCCTGCACAATATAACTTGAGGAAGAAATGAATTCACCATTTATCACCGCACTATTTTTTTTGCCTTATCATTTATTTGACCTGAACTTTATCCTCACCATTTGAATGAGATCATCGGTGGTCATCTCATTGTTATTCGTTATCAACATAGCTTCAATTTACAAGATTACGGAGAATAAAACTTGGAGTTTTCCGTTTACGCCTCTTATTAGGTACAGTAATTGCAACATTTCATATATGAATACAGCATACACCCCTATCTCGAGGGAATTACGGGATACTAACACGTAGCATGATGCAAATAGTAATAATGATATAACCATGTTATTCAGCGGGTTATCAGTCCCACCAAAAGAATCATTGAATGCTCTATACTAGAAAAGTCTAGACTACTGCAATTAGCAATTGATGCAAAAAAAAAAAAACAGATTTTCTTATTTCACTTCGGTGTGAAATAGAAGATATAATATTATAAACCTTTTTTATACTATATATATTTATGAAGCGTTTGCTGATAAGCAATGATTTATTTGCTTTATCCCATGAGAATTCTGAGTCATGGATGAAAAAATGATATCTAATACGTTTTGGATTACAGAGCATAGTGGATTTACCGAGTATTATATGCATTACAGGGAAATGATAATTTATCATCGAAGTCAGCGTTTGAGTTATAAGAAAAGAGAAACAAAACCGTTTACTATATTAGTGCAATCTTTGAACTTACTTATCTTCCCACGCGGCGGTTCGAAGACCATTGCAGAAACAGCGTGCCATTAGATAATAAAATTAAGCGACTCATAATTGCATTGATAATATATATATATATATATATATATATATATATATATATATATATATATGTGTGGATAAGTTTAGAATGTCTTCTACTGAAATTTGTGATACAATAATATGTGCAGCACATATGTCAAATTATTAGAAATTTTACAATAATTTACGTATCTGCAGCAGAAATGTGGAAATGTGTACATATTGATGAACATTGAACAATGTCAATTGTTATTCTCTTATCGTTGGAATATAATACAGTTTTCCGGTATATCATTCGGAATTCATGTACTTATTCGATATCACGAAATCACGGTCTAATAAACCATAGATTAATGGTATAATTTTATGCGGTTCATATTATGATACATGGGTGAGAAAATCGATATATGAGGGTTTCTTCGTCAAGTGGAGGATCTATTTAATTTGAGGTCTCCGAAAATCCCGTATTAATTTGTACGTTTCGATGTCACCTTCCTCGTATAGTGAATAAAGAAAACAGGTAGTTCCATTTAAAAATCATTGCTACCATCGAAATCTCAGAAGATATGACTTTTGGATGACATTCACTTCAAAAACTTATTTTCCCCCTTCACATACAACAACTTTTCCATATGACATTTTCTTAGTATAATCGATAATAACCAAATCATTCGGGGTGGCAGAGTTGAATAGACCACCCTGTATATAGGTCTGAATATACAGAAGGCAAGTGGAAATAACATATGTCTGCAATAATAAAAGGTGAATTGAATAGAATAAAGCAATTGACGTATTGATTAATGATTACATGAAACCGAGAATTGGAAAATATTGTATAATTATGTAGTCGATTTATAGTACGGCCTATGCTAGGCGTAAATAATTGTGTATTAATTGATTATCAAGCTCCTTTTAAGTAGAAAATATTGTAACGAGAATGGCTGCGCAAACTTCGGTCATAAATATTTATGTGCGAGTTTTGAATTCTGTTTTTTAAAAATCATAAAAAAAAAAATAAATAAAAAATGTACAATTCTCGGTATAATATTATAAAACGCATATATATATACTCACCGGTAAACGATTTTCCCTATAGGGTACAACTTTGCTTCAGGTAACAAATAATTTGTTTGGCCCCACAGCTGATCTCCTATAGAATGATACTATATATAATAAGTCGCTGAATAATGACAGATTTTGGTATCACATCTACTACAGAATATTATAGGGCCTTTATGTTCAATAGACAAATTAATATAACTGCACAGGGGCTCAAGGTAATGTAGTTGAAGAAGACCGGAAAGCAAATGACAGCGTTTGAGGGTTCTTGGCTGTAGGTGGTCTTATACATGCGATCATGCATATTGTATGTATATACCCCTATATACGTATGATTTCACTATATAGTTGGCATCTGTCACAGTGCCGTAACAGGAAGTTGAAAAAAAAATGTGCCACTCAAATTCACTAAAAAAATGTCGATCAAGGTGCCTGCCCGCAATTTATATATATTCATCGCAATGAAAATAGATTTTACGATGTAGATATAAGAATTTCAAAATGCGCTTTCCAATATCGATGTGGCTAAATTTTTAGGGCTACTTTTACCTCTTTCGTTTCGTCTTCTTCGAACGATTATAATTTTTAGTATATAAACACAAATTCTACCAGAATTTTTACTGTACCATTACAAGTTATAAAACATATTGCCAGATTCCTAATCTACAATAGTGAAGCAGTCTTCATACGATCATAATCTCAGTTTTTGATTATTTTAATATCTTTAATGTGAACAACAAAAAAAAAAAAAAAACACGAAATATGACCCCCTTGACATAGCTACGCTACTTGCTTGCCACACGCTACCGAGCCTAGACGAGTTAGGTATAGGCATATATATATATACACATGCGTAAGTATATATATGCAGATGGATTGATATATTTTTACCTTGCAAAGGTGTGCCGATTATACCCATACATAAACAGTTTATATTATATACCTTTAATCGAACTCCACAGAGTGCGAACCACATGTCCTTTTCTGTCATATCCCGTAGTCAGTGTACTCACCCATGACAACGGTTTATCACAACACTCAATTGCGAAGACGTGAAAAGTATTTTACACATAGGTATACCTGTAATTATACAATGAAATATGAATAAATTATGAAATTTCAAACCAAAAGGTACTCGAGTCTTCCTTTTTTATTTCTTATTTTTACAGGTTTCTGAAAGAAATATGCTGTATTAGACTGTGGCAAAAAAAAAAAACGACATCTTCTTTTTGTTCGGGCCCTTTCGAAAATAGTTAGTGCTTAATATAAAGAAAATTGTCCCCAAAGCTGAGCTATGTAGCTTGAACACAGAATTAGCCCATTTGAAAATAAGATTTCCCATGTATTTCAAATGGCAAAATTTGTTTATCTTAGTTTTATTTTTATAATTCTCTTTATTCAACTGATAAGAATAAAGTAAATATACGGTTTTGAAGGGAAAAAAATTTCTGAGAAAATGTATGAAATTTTTTTTTTAAATTAATTTGTCGAAAAGTGAGTAAATCAAATATACATATGACTTTTAAACCACTGTAACTCGTTAACGGTTCAATCGAGCAACTTGGGCCAAAGGACTATTTTTGTAGATCATAAAATTCTCTACAAAACCGTATACCCACTTTATTCTTATCAGTTGAATAAAGAGAGTTATAAAAATAAAACTAGGATAAACAAATTTTGCCATTTGAAATACATGGGAAATCTTATTTTCAAATGAGCTAATTCTGTGTTCGAGCTACATAGCTGAGCTTTGGGGACAAATTTCTTTATATTAAGCACTAACTATTTTCGAAAGGGCCCGAACAAAAAGAGGATGTCGTTTTTTTTTTGACACCGTCTAATGCTGTATAGAAGTGAAGGTTCTTTATCCAAAATATATATAAATACACATAATATGTGGTACAATGATACTCGCAAATGACTAACGGCACGTGCATGCATTTTATATCGACTAGGCTGAGAGCTATTGCAGAATTTTTTTTGTCGCAAATAAACGATTATATTTGAATTTTATCGATTTGTTATAACGTGTATTATGTATGTATATTGTATTATATGTAATAAAAAATGTTAGTACAGTAAATAGAGCATGACGTTATGATTCGTTTGTTATACAACAGACACATCCTGCCATTGTCGTCCGCGCATCAGGATCATTATATCCACACAAAGCCAGCTGCTTCTAAGATTTTATATGATTATTTTTAATGCAAATTTTTGAGGTTCGTAATCGCGGTGATCATTTATGATATAATATAAATATAATATAACAAGACTGTAATCTCATTCAAGAAACGATTGCCATCTGTCATTAACTCATGATCGATATCAAGGTGAGGTGATTACGTAGCACAGAATTAAAGAATAATCGACTTTATAATTGAAAAAAAAAAATATTGAAACATGGCGATTTCATTAATTAATTGTTATGCACGGAAAGATTAGAACCCGACTGGTTCGTGTTCTGCACCAGACTCAGTCGTGTGCAAGAAAAAAATGGAAGAAAAATGAGTTTGCACCAGACTGAGTCGTGTGCGCACACGACTCAGTCGGGTTCCACACCATAATCAATCGGGTGCTGCACCAGAATCCGTGCACAGTAACCAGTCTGGTGCCGCACACGAGTCATTCGTGTGCGCATACGAATGAGTGATGTTTCTAAAATATTTCAGCCAAAAATTTTATAGCACATGACTGACTAATGTTTGTCACACGATTGGTTCTGGTTTCGCACCGTAGCCAGTCAGGTGCTGCACACGACTCAGTCTCACAAAGCTAACACAACACATCATACAAACAACCATGAAAAAATTCGTAATACTAATACACTTACCTGAGATTTTAAAGTCCTTACGAATATTCACTATAATTATATATATATAATTATTATATATATCTACATAAATAATTTAAAACTTATTAAAAGTTTATGTGACATGTCACGTAGACGACATACGTGAATAACGTTGAGGTTAGGAGGTTATGCGCAGTAATCGCTCGTCTCAGACCAGACTGAGTCGTGTGCAGCACCTGACTGGTTACGGTGCGAAACCAGAACCAATCGTGTGACAAACATTAGTCAGTCATGTGCTATAAAATTTTTGGCTGAAATATTTTAGAAACATTACTCATTCGTATGCGCACACGAATGACTCGTGTGCGGCACCAGACTGGTTACTGTGCACGGATTCTGGTGCAGCACCCGATTGATTATGGTGTGGAACCCGACTGAGTCGTGTGCGCACACGACTCAGTCTGGTGCAAACTCATTTTTCTTCCATTTTTTTCTTGCACACGACTGAGTCTGGTGCAGAACACGAACCAGTCGGGTTCTAATCTTTCCGTGTGAGTTTATTAGCCAATTATAAGAGCGAAATATTCATTTGGTGTATCCAAATAATTGTACGTCAATAATGATTCAATCAATATAGTGATGAGGCTTTTTCTTGTGCATATGTATGGACATGTCCATAATTCGATCACTCATTGCAGTATCTCGCAGCTGTTTATAAGAGCTCACATGTTCAAATTACATAACAATTCAGCTGCTCAGACCGGGTGGCCTATTTGTCAATTTTTATCTTCATATTATACGGAATATTACATCTGCATAATGGCTTTTACTTATAATCTAGAAGAGCGTATCTCGGTAGGTGCATAGATACCGAGAATATTCGGTGAGAGTAGACAGTGCCCTTCCTACGGCAAAACCAACACGGGCGCGCACCGCGTGCGTGAGGCTCGTGCGGGAGGGGATGCAATGCTACTGGCACCTCATTTCGCCCCGACCGAGCCTCACGCACGCGGTGCGCGCCTGTGTTGGTTTTACCGTAGGAAGGAGACTGTCTACTCTCACCGAATATTCACGGTATAAGCTATTTTTTAATATTCTGCACCGTTAGAAATAAAATGTTCCAGAAAGTCCACTATAATTTTTATGTTGATTTCAACACTATTTTCCGTTCAAACAACAGAAAAATTTCTCGTTTAAGTGAAAATAATGTTGTTTTAACTAAAAAAAGTGTTGAAATTGACATAAAATGATAGTGGCCCTCCTGGGACATTATTTTTTCTTCAATTTTTCCAACAGTGTGTCGAGCGATGCACTTTTCTTAACTCCTGCACTGCTGACAATAAGTTACGCTTTTCTGAATAGGAGTCATCGAGTATATACAGTTATCTTTTTTTTTTCCACAATGCTTAATAAGCCGAGAGTTTCCGGCTTCCAGTGTCGCGATTTCGGTATAGTCCAGTCAATAGACCACAAATCATAATGCCAAAATTCTGATAAGTTTTTTTATTGTCGCAATCGTTTTATTGACAGATAAGGAGCTTAACTTCAAAAATCTGCGGTCCCCCCTGCCCGGCGTCAGTCGCCATTTTGAGAAACGCGTTTAATACCATATCTCGAAAACGGCTGACCTGAAGATAAAAAACGTTGGGACTTTTTTGTAGATAATTAAATTCCTCATCTTTTTTATTTCAAACTTTGTTCGATTCGACTTGCCGTTTTTTAATTACAGCTTGTTTAGTGTCGCAAATTTTCTTTCTCCTCTGAAACTCCCTTCTTCTTTCTTCCTGAGAGAAGAAAAACGGTAAGTTGAATCAAAAAAAGTTTCAAATAAAAAAGATGAGGAATTCAATCATCCACAGAAAAGTCCTGAAGTTTTTTATCCTCAAGTCAGCCGTTTCCGAGATATGATAATATGAAACGCGTTTCTCAAGATGGCGACTGACGCCGGGGAGGGGGGACCGCAGATTTTTGAAGTTAAGCTCCTTATCTGTCAATGAAACGATTGCGACAATAAAAAAACTTATCAGAATTTTTGCATTACGACCATATAAATCCAATCTCTATTGACTGGACTAGTACACAAAAAAACATGTGCGCCAGTCTAGCCGCGACAGTTGAAGACAAAAAGATATTGGCTATAGAGACTCTGTTTCAAGATGTTTTAGACAGAAAATATGTGTCTCAAAGATCCGCTATCGGAGCAGGGCAATATATGACGGCAAAAAACAGTATCACATCATATTCGAATTGATTGTGTACGAAAAATGTAAGTCAAGGAAACGGATTCTGAAGCGTCGTATTCCAGCAACCGATTTTAATTGGTTTTAATTTTCTTCAAATTTGTATGAAACTAAAGCAACCTCTGCTCCCGCGATGAATCAGTGCTCTACTCTGCGCGGGATAGGGGACTTCGTTTATTATTGTTAATAAATTATTGAAAGTTAGGTGAAATGACGTTCTCTGGAAAAAAAAAGACAAACGAAGTCCCCTATCTTGCTCAGAGCCATGGCCGGCAACTATTGTGTGGTTGGTGTGGAGACAACCACACTCGAAATGTTCCGTGTGTGGTTCTTCCACACACGGAACTCGATCACCGCAAACCAAAATTTATTGAGTATCACAGCTACAAAATTTGCTAAAATTCAGAACATGATTCATATCTGTGCGGTTTGAATAAAAAATCTAAAAACTGAAAAAAGTGTTACTACCCCCCCCCCCCCCCCCCCCCCCCCCCGCAAATCCACCACACGTGCTCAGAGCAGATCACTGATTTATCGCGGGAGCGGAGGCTGCTTCAATTTTATACCAATTTGAAGAAAATTAAAACCAAGTATATGTTCGGTTGCTCTAATACGGCGCTTCAGAATCCGTTTCCTTAATTCAAAGGTATCTCTGAAACTGTCGTGCCCCTTATTATCCGCAACTGAGGGTACATCAAGCAGCTGCGGATAGTAAGGGGCAACAGTTTCATACAACATTGATTAGAAAAAAAGTTGTAAATTCTACACATTGGTTCTGCAATTTTCCCAAAAAATCAGGAAGCTTTCATACAATTATGGTTATTTTTCCATAAGAATAAAGCATTTGCAGCGATTTACGACTTTGTTGAGAACGAATATGCACTGAAAAAAAAGTATAAGTCCTATACGCATACTCTATATGTGGATATACACAATACTCAGTATCGCTGTAGGACTTATATTTTCCGTACGATACTATAGCAAGCCACCAGTGAGTATAGTCAGTGCCGGCTTCAGACAGTAAGCAAGTGAGGCGGCCGCCTCAGGGCGCCACTCTGAGGGGGCGCCAAAACAGAGAGCAATTTTTTTTTTTTTTTTTCACGAGAACTCGAATCGATGCTAGGGGCAACTTTATTCATGAATAGTCAATAACCAAAGTAACCTTTTGATGTCCATAGAAAATGACATACTAGATTCGCTCGACGTCGATGATTTCATCCGAGACTTCTAAGCTGCAAAAGCCAGAAGGTGTAATCACATCAATTTTGCGTAATTCATTTATTAAAATATATTACATAGTTCTATGAGCCATAAATATATATGGGGGATTCCAGCTCATCTCGACCACCTTCGAGACCTGACCCCCTCAGATTGGAGTGAAACTTTTTTTTTTTTTCTGCCCTGGTCCAAGCTGCAACCTCAATTTTTTCCAGAATTTTTCGAAGTCCCGTCCCGGAGGCATGAATAGTGGAAATTTGCCAATTTTATGAAATCTCAGAATTTTTGAACGATGATATCTTGGGATTGGAGAGTCATATCAATAAAAAAAGGGTAGTCAATATAGATTCGTCTTGAATCCAACTTTCTGAAAAAAATATTTTGGAATTTCGCGATACCGTCCCGGCCGCTAGAAATTCATTTGAAAGCGAGAAATTGATGTCTCCATGATTCGGGCATTTTTTATTTATTTATTCATTTATTTTTCCAAAATTCTATGAAGAAAGATTAATTTTTGAGGCGCAAAACGAAGATGGAGACTCAAATGGTTTAGAGATATCATCGTTCAAACATTCTGAGATTTCATAAAATGGCAAATTTCCACTATTCATGCCTCCGGGACGGGGGCTCGCAAAATACTGAAAAAAATTGAGGTTGCAGCTTGGACCTTAAGTGTAATGTTATCGTCAGAAGTATGGATTTTAATCTATATAGACGTACTATATGACTACCTGCTTCCTGCCTCTTGCTATCCTGTTATCAATCACGAGGGAACGCTTTTCGTGGTGCGGAATTTTGAATGGAGCCCAAAATAGTTTCTTTGAAGAAACTTTACGAAAATGATTCACAATTCAAGTTGCAAGTTATATCGGATTGGAGCACCACAGGTTTTTTGGTCTTGCAGGTAAAGTGATTTTGAGTTGTTTTGGATTCGGCTCAGTTATATTGGCATTAGTTATGCTGTTTTGCATAGGTTTACTTGAAGCGGTTCGGGTGCCGTTGTGTGACATACAATTTTAGATTTGTAACGATTGTTAAAAAAATTCGCCGCGGGGGGGGGGGGGGGGGGGGGGGGGGGGCGCCGGAAGCCCCCTCTGCCTCAGGGCGCGGTAATGTCTGAAGCCGGCACTGAGTATAGTAAGAAAGTTCCCCCGTTGCGCCTATCTCTGAACAAAACATAACCTTCAAATCGTTACGAAGTTTTTATAAAAAAGGATTGCATTTAATTTAACCATAAGGAGTAAATTGTAATATTTTTAATAACAAATAGTAATAACACGAAAGAGGTTTTATTATTATTTTCTTTATAATGACATTTATAATGTCTTCATAACCTTTAACTTTTCAAGAAATCTGTAAGTGTGGAGCTTATACGAGTCACTATACGAGTATCGTGGTGGGACTAAAACTCAGTTTAAGTGTATAGCGTATACGAGTATTGCTATAGTACAGAAATGTATCGCCGTAGGACTCATACTTTTTTTTCAGTGTGAATATTATTATGGAGTAGGTATTATAGCGAAGAGTGCTGAGTACCTCGGTCTAGCTTGTATAATGAATTTATGGAACTTGTGTCATTTAACCCTACAGCCAAAGATATATTATATGACCGATCAATAGAAATGTAAATTGCCACTTATCAACATACTGTATATCATCGACATTGGTAAAACAGGATGATAGGCAACCCAGCTTACTGCTGTGTAATCCCGAAAACATTCTGCATAGTGTAAATTGCGTTAAGGTGCTGCCCTACCCAATTCCACAACATTGTAATAAACGCGTGCAGAATGTGCTATTAAACGGAATATCTCTGCCTGGTCACCGAAATCAATGAAACAAAATACGTCGCGCAATTCTATGTGCGACTCCGAACACGTACGGCCCAAAATATGTTCGTTTTGAGCTTAAATAGAGAAGATATCCGCATGTAAAACGGTAATGGGAAACGTAAAGCACTCTTATGATATCCTGACGCAAACGATAAGTCGCTTACCTGCGTTAGAATTCATAATGTGAATTACTTCTGTCTGAGGATACCGCAGTGCTTCATGTTACGATGAAAACTTCCTTACAATTAGATAGACTCAACATCCCTGGAATAAGTGTCTGGAATTAGAGTTTCATCCAAATTAGACAAGAAATTATATGGTTTCACATTTCAAACAAAATTTTTATCAGTGAAGTTATCTAACACCATGCTTTTCGATGATCCTCCAGGGGTCAGAAGATTCTCGGTCAGTAATAAAAGCAAAGATCAACGCGGCAGCACCTATTGTTGTCTCTTGTTCGCAATTTTTCATGAACAGATTAACAGAAGGTGATGGTATGTTTGGTCAGATCCAACGGAAGTCACCAATATTAGCGACTTCCAGCATTGATAGAGAAATATTTGAATCAGCTAAAAGATTTGAACCAATTCCTGTGCATAAACCAAAAAAATTGTTGGCCCAAAAATTCTTATCCACAACTATTGGAACGCTTGGTACATACTTATAGCTGAAAAGAAATGTACTGACACTGATACGGATTTCTTGTTTCAACTGGGATTCTTTGGACAGAAAAAATGGGATCGTCGATAGAATTTCCATAAATCATTCATTGTGTTAATTATATGTGAGCCATTCCACGTCAGACCGGACAAAATAAATCAAAAAATGACCTCGATGTTACCGATTTCGCTATCATTTTTTTTACGGGTTCTATGGAACAAAAAAATTGGTCAAACAATTTTTTTTTTTTTGGCCCCTATTTTCCGAGTTACACGGGGGTGAAATTCAGGAAAAGGAGCCAAAAATCGAAAACATACTCTTCTTCAAACGGTCATATCTTTGATTGTATTCATCCTAGAGACTTCATCCAAGAACCATTTCAAAGTTATTGAATGACACTATTATAATATATTTATTTAATTTCGCGGTAACAAACAATTCTATTCGTTATAAACAAATATATTATTCAAACCTGATTTTCAACGCAAATACCACGCGATAAAATTATCAAAAAAATATGAGCGTATTCCTTGATCAATTCTCTACGAAATCGTTGAGTCAATTTTATGGAGAACCGATGGAAACCATGTGAAAACAATTTATTTATAAGCGACGGCGCGCGCTGCCGCTGAAAGACCCGGCTGGGGTACGTCGCTTATAAATAAATCGTTTTAACATGGTTTCCATCGGTTCTCCATAAAATTGACTCAACGATTCTGTAGAGAATTCATCAAGGAATACGCTCATATTTTTTTGATAATTTTATCGCGTGGTATTTGCGTTGAAAATCACGTTTGAATAATATATTTGTTTATAACAAATAGAATTGTTTGTTACCGCGAAATTAAATAAATATATTATAATAGTGTCATTCAATAGTTTTGAAATGGTTCTTGGATGAAGTCTCTAGGATGAATACAATCAAAGATATGACCGTTTGAAGAGGAGTATGTTTTCGATTTTTGGCTCTTTTTCCTGAATTTCACCCCCGTGTAACTTGGAAAATAGGGGCCAAAAAAAAAAAATTGTTTGACCAATTTTTTTGTTCCATAGAACCCGTAAAAAAAATGATAGCGAGATCGGTAACATCGAGGTCAGAAAGCTGTCCGGTCTGACGTGGAATTGCTCATGTAGGGAAATAGCAAACATGTAGGTGTATGAGACTAAAAATTACAATTTTTCATTTTGAACCGAAAATCCTTTTTTAATGAATCTCACGATTGACAAGAACCCTGTTAATCCATATTCCCCGTTAAAATCGATCCTCCAACTTGTTTTCAGACAGTGTTTAGAATATACGCTCAGTACTAATTGAACACGAAGTAATTTTTGTTGAATTGAATGCTAAATTCTTATCAACGATGCAAAATTATCTAAAACGCCTCTTTTCTACGATTCTCCAGGGGGTAGTTAATTAGCGCACATAAACAGTCTGTGATAATTCAGATCCGATGAGGCAAAACGAGAATTTCAAAACTTATTCATTCACTGGATTGCGACCAGCGAAGATACGGCAAAATATCTTTCGGAAGTTGGGTTTACATAAATTGCGATACTTGATTGAAAAAACGGAAGCGGTGCGTGGTAGTTGCAGTGACTTTTAACATATATCGCTAACAATTCGACGCTTTGATTAACATTGACCGAAGGTGAACCGTTTCACTGCCAGTCGCTAAAATGAGGATCCTGGTTACTCTCGTATTCTTGCTCATCGCCGGTGAGTAAATCCATATAAAAATTCGTTTCAAGAATATAACAGTATGTATAAGATATTCATCTTGACCTTAAAAATGTGGTTATTGCCACGCACGCAAGTCAGAACAATAAGGTCGAAAACTTCAATGATTATCAAAGTTGTGTTCATTTTTTACGCGGTGGGAAACGGAACTTATCAATGGTTAAGAAGATACACGGAGAGAATTTTATGGGAGATATTCCCATATACTACGTATAGTAATTTTGGAACATACTTGGAATATGACGATCGTTCCTATACTCTTCCGAAATGTCACCATGAATATAGGAATGTCTTTCTTATTTTCATGGAAGAGGATATACAAAGTATCGGAACGATCGTCATATTCCAAGTATGTTCCAAAATTACTATACGAGTATGGGAATCTCTCCAATAAAATTCTCTCCGTGTAGGATAAAAAGGCTCACTCATGTCAAGTTTGATTTAAGGTGATAATTTTGCCTTTTTTCGTCGTTGATATATCAGTACGTTTATTTCTGTAACAGGAATATTTCGCTCTACGATCGCTTATCTGGGAATGTCATCGGCGACACCACCACATCTTGCCATGCTTGGTTTTGTTAATACTACCATTGAAGACATCGAGAAATTTGATCGAGCATTGTGTGCAACGAATGGTGGAACGACCGCGTTCGATAATCATGTTGAAAGCGTGGATCGCTTCGAACGATGTCTCCATTCTGTGAATCGCGAAGTATCAGCTGCAGTTGCTAAGCCTCTTGCAGTTGCACCGGAAAACCGAGAGTTTGCTTTCCTCAAGGAGTATTGTCGCAGGATCCCGAATCTTGGAAATTGTGTTAAAAATTTAACCGACTCTATGAAGACTTGTTTGGATGTTGAAAAACATGAGAGTGCCGACGTCATTTACAACACCGCCAATGAGCTCATGAAGTTCATGTGTGAAGACTTCGATGTAGCTACTATGATGAGTCAGTATACTGGAATAAATTTTTCAATTGTTATTTATCTATGGCAAAACAACCATTCATATCATATCATATATATTTATATATAATATATATAAATAGGCTAAGGACCAGAAGGGCGTATCCCACATTTTTTCGACTTTTTTCAGTTTGCTGCCATAAGGGCGTATCTGAAAATTTAACACGTAAGCCCCATAAGAGGAGCATCTTACCAGAAGGGCGTAAGCCACAGCCATTTTTTGTATATTGCTGCCAGAAGGGCTTAACATCGATTTAATAATTTTTGTGGATTGCGCCCTTCTGGCAGCAAGTCAGGCTTAATTTCGTAAAAATCTAGGAGATCTATCTGCCAGAAGGGCGTAAGCCTCTGAAAATAATTAAATTGAAGTTACGCCCTTCTGGCAGATAGATCCGTTAGATTTTTACGAAACTGAGCCTGGCTTACTTCCAGAAGGGCGTAACTTCAATTCAATTATTTTCAGAGGCTTACGCCCTTCTGGCAGATAGATCTCCTAGATTTTCACGAAATTAAGCCTGACTTTCTGCCAGAAGGGCGTAATCCACAAAAATTTCAATAAATGGGCCAGGAGTATCGTACTATTGTTTCCGAGCCCGGAACCCCTGATACCGGATTTTTGGGATTCGAGGCCGATGATACAGGATTTTCGGGACCAGGGTTACGTAATACGAGGTCATGACTACTAGTACCAGGTTTTCAGTATCATTTTCGACTAAACTCTTGATTTTCCCAGCGAGAGGCAAGGGCGTCGCCAGCCAACGGGCCAGGGGGGGGGGCAGGGTGAGAGAAAGAATGGGGAAAAATATGAATTGTAGGTAAAAATAAGTACAATGATTTCAATTTTTAAAGAGGGGGTTTTGATACATACTAAATTGATAGAAAAAATTGAAAGAAATTGAAACATTCAAAGAAAATTTTGATTTCGCCGTTTTGATTTCATTTTTATTCTCGTATCTACATTTTTTCGAATCTCTAGGGGGGGGGGGGGGGGGCAGCTGCCCCCCCTGCCGACGCCCTTGGCGAGAGGTATAATAAATATGATTGAAGTTTCGTGACCGTTAGGGTATAATAAAATATAATAAATATGAGAAGATAGATAGAAGATAGATACATTCATGTGATTTTCATTGAAACTGACGATTGAATATCTGCTAGTTATCATCGATTTGTTGAGTCTTACATGTGAACGATATAAACGGAGAGAATGCAGTGAAGGTAAAGAATCGTTGGTAATATCTAAACAGGCAGAGAAGCCGAAGCAACCCCGCGATGCTAAACACTAGCATCAATTCCCCCAAGGAGATCGCTCTGCTACTACGGCCGGCTTGGGCCCCTTCTCAATACGCTGGCGCGTTACTTCTCTAGCAAGAAATGTTTTTAGCCGGGGCATCAAGCAGCGAGGGCCGCTTTAGATTTTTGCCCACAGGTGGCATTTTTTTTTTTTTTTTTTTTATCCTCGACACAAAAGTCACGAAATTACCTAAAACGCGAAGATGAATAAAAAAAAACAACGTTTCGGAAAATTCGATAAAAAATATTGGTAGATAAAAGCAGAAGGTCGTAACCACCATTTTTTTTTTTTTTCACCCTCGACACAAAAGTCACAAAATTACCTAAAACGCGAAGATGAATGAAAAAAAACAACGTTTCGGAAAATTCGATAACAATAATATTGGTACATAAAAGCAGAAGGTCGTAACCACCATTTTTTTTTTTTTTTTTCACCCTCGACACAAAAGTCACAAAATTACCTAAAACGCGAAGATGAATGAAAAAAAACAACGTTTCGGAAAATTCGATAACAAATATTGGTACATAAAAGCAAAAGGTCGTAACCACCATTTTTTTTTTTTTTTTTTCAACCCTCGACACAAAAGTCACAAAATTACCTAAAACGCGAAGATAAATGAAAAAAAAACAACGTTTCGGAAAATTCGATAAAAAATACTGGATCACATATGGTTTATTATCATTTTTCTTTCAAATATATAACTTAGTAAGTATGCCATATTTTGTTTTGAAGTAGGTATATTCCCTTCGGTGCACCGCTTTTCAGAAACTCATGATCCCGAAAATCCTGTATCATCTTCCTCGAATCCCGAAATTCCGATATCAGAAGTATGGGTACCGGAACCCTGCTATTCGTAGTCCTGAATCCTGGAATCTTGATATCAGCGGTCATAGGCCCCAAAAGACTCGTATCAAAAGTGCTGGATCCTGGTATGCGAAATCCCGGTTTCAGCAGTGCCAGGTACCGAAGACGCGGTGTTATTAGTCCTAAATACCTGAACCCCCTATCCCTAATCCCGGGTACTAAAAACCTCGTTTTATCAGCCTCGAATCCCAAAAATCCGGTATCAGGGGTCCTAGAGCCCGGAATAGCTATTTATGTATCAAGTCCGAAAAGTGTCACAATCCGGTATGGGTAATTTCTAATATGAGCCGATCGAGTGTGCTGTGTCACACGAGTTCTTCTCTGACACAGCAGATCAGAGGCGAATTTTGGAAATTAGCCATACCGGATTTGACACTTCTCGGACTTGGCACATACAATATTTTATGCGATCCGTTGTTTGAAAGTTCACTTTTTGGAAAATCGGTGTTAAGGCGCGGGTACAATGGTTGGTTCCGTATCCGTATCCGTAACACCGATACAACACATGCTTACACCGATAAACAAACACATCAACATTCTTTCCATGTGTTGTGTCAGTGTTACGGATACGGATACGGATACGGAACCAACCATTGTACCCGCGCCTTTATACTCACCTTAGTTTCTAAAATTACTGGTGTTATTGCATCTTTCTGTATCAAAACGTTTAGACTCAGACATTTGACATTTTTAGACATTTTGGTTTATAATGTGTGAACGTAGTAAAAAATAACCTGACTATGTTTATTTTAATGAAACATATTCATATTGTACGATAATATTTTCATTATAGGCTCCTGTCCTATAATATTTCACTATATTTCAGTGACCTGAAATTGGTCACTTTGCGGCCTAAATCCGATGCTCAAAAAGTGAACTTTCAAACAACGGGTCGCATAAACAATAGTGCGATACTCCTGGCCCATTTATTGAAATTTTGGTAGGTTACGCCCTTCTGGCAGGAAGTCAGGCTTAATTTCGTGAAAATCTAGCAGATCTATCTGCCAGAAGGGCGTAAGCCTCTGAAAATAATTGAATTGAAGTTACGCCCTTCTGGCAATAAGCCAGGCTCAGTTTCGTAAAAATCTAGCGGATCTATCTGCCAGAAGGGCGTAACTTCAATTTAATTATTTTCAGAGGCTTACGCCCTTCTGGCAGATAGATCTCCTAGATTTTTACGAAATTGAGCCTGACTTGCTGCCAGAAGGGCGTAATCCACAAAAATTATTAAATCGATGTTAAGCCCTTCTGGCAGCAATATACGAAAAATGGGTGTGGCTTACGCCCTTCTGGCAGGATACTCCTCTTATGGGGCTCACGTGTTAAGTTTTCAGATACGCCCTTCTGGCAGCATCTGCAGGTTTTTGTGGGTTACGCCCGTCTGGTCCTTAGCCCTCGATATATATTTATATATTTTTATATTTTATTCATATCATTCATTCAATCATGTTCCAATTTTTACAAATTTAGTCTCCTAATCTCATATGAGCGATTCCCTAGTAAAATTAGAAATTAACTGCCCTGAACATGCAATATCCATTTTTGAATGTGTATTGACGTTTTCTTTAGAGTCTTTCACCTTGGTGAATTGTGTGCAAGACAACCGACTAGCTTTGAAACAATGTGCGAACGAGACTTTCTTTAAATATGTCCAGGACACCGTTCCTAATGGAGCTGCAATTGGTGGATTAGGGTCTATTCATTTGTTAGTCCCGGATCTCAATAAGTGCACGTGAGTAAAACTCATACTCTCAGAAACTACAGCCAATGTTTGGTGTCTATATATGTATTTTCAGCTGCTTGGATAAAAATTGGGTTTCTATAATACTTGGTTATTTTTTACACAGCGTTTTCGAGGAGTTTCAACGTTGCAGCATCAAAGTAGTATCACAGAATTGCACGTCACCGTCTGTGGATCTAGCAAATTCATTATTAAATGTAATTAAAAAAACAACAACTTGCGACCACTTGCTCAAGTCACAGGCGTCATCAGCTCGTGTCGTCGATATTGCATTGATAACTGCTGTAACAGCGATGTCTTTGCGATTTATTTATGCCTAACTGTCCGAAGCATTGATGGGTAAATATTTAAATCAGCTAAAAGATGTAAACCAATTATTGCTGTACATAAACTAAAAATATATTTAATCGAAGAAACCGTAACCATACCCTAATGAAACGCTCCTGCTTGTAACTAATGACGTTGTCGGTTCGCTACACCGGGCTACACTCGGTGTAGCCGAACATTCCCGATTAGCTCCGAAATTTTCAGATTATTGCCGAAGCTCCAAATTTCAAAAAACAAATAGCGCGCCTCTTGTTCTCTGCGTATAGTTCACATCGCAGCGTAATGGTATTGGGAACTTCGACAATAATCTGAAAATTTCGGAGCTGATCGGGAATGTTCGGCTACACCGAGTGTAGCTGGGTGTAGTGAACCGAAAACGTCATAAGAAAACATGCATGGATTTCTCGTGTCAATTAAAATTCTTTGTAATACAAAAAAAAAAAAAAAGAGAATTGTCAATAAAATTTTAACAAACTGTTAATTGTGTTGATTATATATTAACTACTCGTGTTGACGTTACAAAATTTTACTTTATAAAAGTATTGTATATTCGAACTGATGGAAATGATAATTTCTCTAGGAACACCAATAAAACTAATGTGACAATTCTCTGGTCTATTATCATTAACTAAAACTATGCGGCATATCCACTCAAAACAGTATTCCTTTCTTTTCATAATGAATGGCACCGGAAATTGTCCGACCGAACGCAAGTGCGGTTGATTTACATAATAGGCTTTGGTTCGCATGTACTGAATTACTAGTTGCCTCTGCGTAGGATGAGCTGTAATTACAAGGTGAGATCAAGCTTTCCTCCATATTGTTGATTTGATCGTATATGAAGCCCCATAGTAGGTATATATGCCATATGATAATAATTGATTAAATTACAGAAACTACACAGATGTTCAGTTAAAGTTCCGAAACCATACGTAATGGAACGCTTAATATTGCTCATATCTATATGAAAAATGTACGCATTTTTGGACTGAATTAGAATTCTTAGCACAGGTAAAGGGAATTAATAGAATGATTTGAATTCGGAGAAACTGTTAACATTGACATAATTATTGATTAAGTATTCATTTATACCATACATTGCAGACATCGTTTTCAAAATAAGTTTTGTAAGAATCAAGAATAAAACTTAAGTATCAATGCGCAACTGATATCATCATCAGTTATACATCTACTGACTACTATACAGTATACGACATATTGTACCCACTGAGAAGAATTTCCCTTCTTCACATAATTGACCTTTTTTGTAGTTAATTCAATTACCTATTAAATGAGACAAAGATCAGCTTCCTAGCTTGCATAGTTTTCGAGATATTTTTATGAGGGTGTTTGTGTATAGCAAGAATCTTATGTTAATCAAATGGGAAAAGTTCAGACCGAATGCGGAACCTTTTAAAATTGAGCTATCGGGCTCCAGTTCTACGAGGCTGCGTTTTACACCCAAAACTTACTTTTCCAAGATTGTAGAAGGTAAAAAAAAACGAAAAGTTATAAAAAAAAAAAAAAAAAAAAAAAAAAAAAAAAAAACCGGTCTAATATAGAATTATATGCTCTGACGGTCCGCTATGCAAATCACTGTGATGTAAGCGAGGAATCATCCGGTAGTGGAGTGTATTCACCTTGAGGCTAATTTGTCTAACCTAGACCGAGGCCATGATGAAAATCTACGTCAGAATATACATATCTCGCAGCCCAATAAACCATAACGTAGAAAAAATAGGACTAATGTCCGGCCGAAACACGTATATTTCACGTGATAACGTTTAATATACGATTCTCAGCCGGACATTAGTCCTATTTTTTCTACGTTATGGTTTATTGGGAGTGTTCACGATGAATTGCCGAAATTTGCTCATTGCATCATTTAATGTAGTATTGGACGCTTGTTATTCTTATCACAGCATATTCATCTATTTAAGCCAGATAGTGATTGGTGAGTTTGTTCATTCGTCCTCAATACGCGAACGGTCATGGATCGCTGGGAAGGAAAGGTCGCTATCGTGACTGGAGCTAGTGATGGAATTGGTGCTGCAGTTGCCGAGGAACTCGTCAAGGCGGGTGTCGTGGTCGTCGGACTAGCCAGACGTTTGGAAAAGCTGGAGGCATTGGCAGCAAGCCTTAAGAAAGCCAGGGGAAAACTTTATGCCAGGAAGTGTGACGTCGGGAAGGAAGAAGACCTTCTCAATACATTCGAATGGGTGAAGACCGAATTAGGAGGCGTCGACATCCTCGTGAACAATGCTGGTGTCGCTAAAAACATTAAGATTATAGGTGAGTGACTCGAGAAGCAAGTGGAAGTTGCTTTTTTCGAAGGGATTCTCCTCTCCTTCGAAATTATCACTGAATTTTTCCAGACGACGATATCAACTCCTTGCGCAACATTCTGGACGTAAATGTCTTGGCAAGTGCCGTAGGCATTCGGGAGGCTGTGGCTTCGATGAAGAGCCGTGACACTGCTGGTTACATCATCAACATTAACAGGTGATTTTTCTGTCCAGCTGATTTCAAACTTCAGTACACGGAGAAAAGAATTTCACGAAACCCCGTGTAGAAATTTACTGTGGCATGCCCTAATATCAACATGGCCACATCAAGCGAATTTATGGCTTGCGAGACTTGCAACAAGGCTCAGGCCCTGAAGTGGCCCCGTTTTGGCGTGCCTTATTATCAAAATAGGCAATACCAGGCAGATGTGTGGCTTGCCAGACTTGCAACACTGCCCAGGCCCTAAAGTGGCGCTAGTATCACTGTGCGAAGAACCGAGTTCGATTAATCGATTTCAACTGGTGAAACGGCTACCTGCAGCTCAGCTGTTGCGTTCCATCGATGTACATGTTAATTCAAGGTTAATATCGGTATTCATTAAAACAGAACGTTATCGTTCTTCATAAAGTTCAAAGTTATACAGGGCGACCCAGAACTCCCGCACCGAACTGAACAGGCGGATTCCTTGTCGAATTCTAAGACGAAAATCCCTTTGCGAAAAATTCCGCTGATCAACGGTGTCCGAGTTATCGAATTTCCAAGTTGGCCATTCAGAGAGCCCAACACTGGCCGAGATAGTGCCGGCTCAAAAGTCAACAATTGGGGCAGTGCCCGCCGTCGCATGTCTAATAATTTGGCTAGAAAATCTCATTTTTATTAATACGTAACGGATAACGGGTGGACTTTTTACTTTGACACTTCCGCTTTTCAGTCTTTGACAGACAGGTCGTCTGCTCCTTAGTTATCGGCCGTCAAGTCTGACCGCTCCATAGTTTTCTGCAGCCAGGTCATTCGCTCCATAGTTTCAGCGGTCTAGGTCATTCGCTCCATAGTTCTCAGTCGACTAGGTCGACCGCTTCATAGTTTTAGCGATCCAGGTCATTCTCTCCATAGTTCTTGGGCGTCTAGGTCGACTGCTCCATAGTTTTAGCGATCCAGGTCATTTACTCCATAGTTTCAGCGGTCCAGGTGATTCGCTCCATAGTTTTAGCGGTCCAGGTCATTAACTCCATAGTTTTAGCGGTCCAGGTAATTTGCGCCATAGTTCTCGGCCGTCTAGGTCGACCGCTCCATAGTTTTAGCGGTCCAGGTCATTCACTCCATAGTTCTCGGCCGTCTAGGTCGACCGCTCCATACTTTTAGCGATCCAGGTCATTTGCTCCATAGTTTAGTTTTAGAAAATGACCTGGATCGCTAAAACTAGGGAGCGGTTCACCTAGACGGCCGAGAACTATGGAGTGAATGACCTGGACTGCTAAAACTATGGAGTGGTCGACCTAGACGGCCGAGAACTATGGGGTACATGACCTGGACCGCTAAAACTATGGAGTAAATGACCTGGACCGCTAAAACTATGGAGCAAATGACCTGGACCGCTGAAACTATGGAGTAAATGACCTGGATCGCTAAAACTATGGAGCGGTCGACCTAGTCGGCCGGGAACTATGAAGCGAATGACCTAGACCGCTGAAACTATGGAGCGAATGACCTGGCTGCAGAAAACTATGGAGCGGTCAACCTGGACGGCCGATAACTAAGGAGCAGACGACCTGTCTGTCAAAGACTGAAAAGCGGAAGTGTCAAAGTAAAAAGTCCACCCGTTATCCGTTACGTATTAATAAAAATGAGATTTTCTAGCCAAATTATCAGACATGCGACGGCGGGCACTGCCCCAATTGTTGACTTTTGAGCCGGCACTATCTCGGCCAGTGTTGGGCTCTCTGAATGGCCAACTTGGAAATTCGATAACTCGGACACCGTTGATCTGCGGAATTTTTCGCAAAGGGATCTTCGTCTTAGAATTCGACAAGGAATCCGCCTGTTCAGTTCGGTGCGGGAGTTCTGGGTCGCCCTGTATATCAGTGGTGGAAATTTAGTTTTGATACGAGCACCTCTAAAGTCTTCATACGGCAGTCTGGATGCGCAGTTCAAAGTGCGCGACAGATCGCGCCATAACCTCACTCTTCGTCGGTGCGAATCTCAACTGGCGTCAAAGTGACTTTTTTCGGCATAGGCATTGAAAAGTCACTTTTTGACGCCTGTTTTCGATCCACAAAGTGTCACTTTATACGGTTGATTTCAGAACTGCCCTATAAAGTCTTTATACGGCAGTCTGGATGCGCAGTTCGAAGTGCGCATTCCAAAGCTGCCATATAAAATCTTTATACGGCAGTTTCGATGCGCGGTTCGAAGTGCGCGACAGATCGCACCATAACCTCACTCTTCGTCTAGTGAATCTCAACAGGCGTCAAAGTGACTTTTCATGCCTATTTCGAAAAAAATACAGTATGGGGCGCACCCGTAAACCGTTTTTGACTCGAATAATGATTTCAGAACTCGCTTCCGGCTCGCCTTTAGCTCGTCCTGAAATCATTATTCTCGCCGAAAAACACTTGGTTTACGGGCATGCCACATAATATACTATTTCATGCCTGTGCCGAAAAAAAAAAAAAAAAAAAACATGGTATGGGGCGCACCGGTAAACTGTTTTTGACTCGAATAATGATTTCAGAACTCGCTTGAAAAACACTTGGTTTACGGACATGCCACATAATATACTAGAACTCGTATCATGAAATAATGATCTCGCCCGTATCATAAAATAATTCATCTGGCCTTGACATTGATCAATCATATGATACTGATTGGTGAGATTGAAATGTCTTTTAACTCTAATTCGACACCTTGATCATATAGTCCAAGCGGGTTAGACAAAAAATAATGCTGAAATAGAAAAAATTAAAAGTAGCAATTTTTCTTCGCGAATCGTCGGGGGGGTTCACTGAGAGTCTAAATCTCGATTTTCGGGAATCCACCCCGTTTGCGTTGGTCGCCATCTTAAAATTAAGGGTGAATTTTCGTTTATCAAATAACTCGTTCAGTTTCAATTTTACACTGAAAATGACAATAATCAAAGTTGTTGGAAATTAAATTTTCCACAGCTTTAGTCCTTATCATTTTTTCCCTAGAATCGATACTTTTCGATTTGAACCCGAAAGAAGGGGTGAAATTTAATTATTGCATTATCTCGTTTATTATTGATTTTTACGTATAAATGGAAAGCAACAAACTTATTGGGAATCGAATTTTCTACAACTTTTGTCCCTATCGTTTTTTCCGTAAGATCGATATTTAGTGATATAGACTAGAAACATGGGGGGTAAAACTTAGTTATTGCATTATCTCGTCTGTTATTGACTTTGATGTGTAAACGGTGATGAACAACCTTATTGGAAATTTAATTTGCTACAACTTTTGTCCTCGTCGTTTTTCACGTAAGATCAATATTTGTTGTTCTAGACTAGAAGGGACGGGGGGAGGGGGAGGAGTTGGTTAGTCATTGCATTATCTTGTTTTTTCGCCCTATCGTTTTTTCCGTCAGACTTCTGGTATAATGAAAGAGGGGTGTAAACAATAGTATTTTTCGATACGAGTGCGAAAGTGTTGATTCTCGGACGAGTGTGAAGTTTTTCACCCGAGCAAAGCGAGGGTGACAATCACACGAGTCGAGAATCATCTTTCGCACGTGTATCGAACTTCATTTTTCAACACAGTGTGCGTTAAGTTGAATTTTATGCACGCGAAGCGTGCGCAAAATCGAACTTTGCGCACGCCGTGTGGAAAATAGGTTTTCGAACCATTTTACAGCTGTATGACTTTTACAATGAAAAAACTGAAGATAAATTTTGATTCAAAGTACATTACTCTTTGGCAAAATCCGAGTCATGCATTTTTTTTTTTTTTTTCCGTTTCGCTGATGGTCCAGCCCAATTTTCGTCGTCTGCAGATTCTTCTCCACATGCATCTTCGTCTTGAAGCTCAGGTCGGTTACTGAAGGTTTGTTCTGACAGTATAGATCATTGATGTTAGTTTCGTTGCTATTTTGGCGTAATAATGAGCTTTTTGGCGTATACGTCCTGTTGCTTTTAGTCACGCGAATTGATTCCACCTCAGCCCCCCCCCCCCCCCCCGCCCCTTTCTAGTCTGGATCAACAAATGTCGAAATATCGATCTTACGTGAAAAACGATGGGGACAAAAGTTGTAGCAAATTAAATTTCCAATCAGGTTGTTCATCATCGTTCATCATCGATAATGCAATAACTAAGTTTCACCTCCCATGTTTCTAAGTCTATATCACCAAATATCGATCTTACGGAAAAAATGATAAGGACAAAAGTTGTAGAAAATTCGATTCCCAATAAGTTTGTTTCTTTACATTTATACGTAAAAATCAATAATAAACGAGATAATGCAATAATTAAATTTCACCCCTTCTTTCGGGTTCAAATCGAAAAGTATCGATTCTAGGGAAAAAATGATAAGGACTAAAGTTGTGGAAAATTTAATTTCCAACAACTTTGATTATTGTCATTTTCAGTGTAAGATTGAAAATGAACGAGTTATTTGATAAACGAAAATTCACCCTTAATTTTAAGATGGCGGCCAACGCAAACGGGGTGGATTCCCGAAAATCGAGATTTAGACTCTCAGTGAACCCCCCCGACGATTCGCGAAGAAAAATTGCTACTTTTAATTTTTTCTATTTGAAATGCTAACCCGCTTGGGCTAATAAGTTTCAACAAATAGAAAGATATTATATCGATTACCATAGGGTAGTTTGGCGTAGTAGGTAGAGCGTGCGATTAGTACAGAGATGGGCAAAATGGGTACCTAAAACCATTTAAATGGAAAATGGAAATGGGTGTGAAATTTTTCCATTTGAAATACAAAATGTAAATGGCGATTTCGAAATGCATTTGAAATATAAAATAGGAAATAGGTATTTTCAAAATGCAAAATGGTTTTTTTTTATATTCGTACACTATAGATATACTGCAATGCTATTTCAGTCGGTAACTTCGGGCACTCTTCAATCCCCGAGCCCACTTCGAGCCCACTTTGCTGACTCACAAAGTCCCATAAGGTGAACCGTCTTTAGAATATTCAGTCAACGCTTAAACGTTTACCGAATATCATTTTTTCGAAATTTTTGTTCAAAAAGTATTTAAAATGGAAAATGCATACAAAAATACCATTTCAAATGGAAATGGAAATGGGTGTAAAAAAAATGCATTTCAATTGAAAATGGAAAATACCTATTTTGCATTTTGCATTTCCATTTGAAATGGTTTTATTTCAAATAATGCCCATCTCTGGATTAGTAATATAGCTAAGGCAGGCGAGCGGACTTGGGTTCAAATCCCGGTAGGATAAAAAAAAAAAAATTACTTGATGATCATTCACTTTTTGAAATTTTTATGTAATAATATCGATATCTCAAAGTGATAAATGATTTAAAAACGGGAAATTGGTATTCAGCATATAAATCACACCCAGATTTATATATGAATATATGCAGTTTAGGCACAGCCGTGGCAGAAATTAAGGCGCGAGTAGGGTGCGATCATTGCTAGCCTAGTCAGTCCCCGATCAGGCACTGTATCTAAAACGGGGACATCTAATCAGAACCCTAACAGGCTGCCACAGCTCAGCCAAATCTGAGCCCTATCTGTATTCCGGCAAACATTTACGGAGCCCGGCTTGGGCCACGGTACAATTTCTACACGGGACTTTACTGAACTGTTGAACAAAGTTGGGACATAGAGACAAGTTGGTGATTTTTCACATTTTTGTAGTAATCAGTGACGTACTGAATGTTACAAAATACATGACAGTTTGGTAAAACTTCAGAATTTTACTGTACATTATTAAAGTTTACCAAACTGTCATGTATTTTGTAACGTTTAGTATGTCACTGATTACTACAAAAATGTGAAAAATCACCAACTTGTCTCTATGTCCCAACTTTGTTCAACAGTTCAGTAAAGTTTCGTGAAATACTTTTCTCCGTGTACGATGAGCGCCATTGTGAATAAAAAATTGTATATCAACGCTCATCACAATGACAAACATGGGCAATTATTCCAAGCATTATTGTTCAACAGTACTTTTGGACATCAATTGCCCCCTGCTGGCTTCACAAGCAGTTTGTACGCCCCCAGTAAATGGGCTATTACTGCACTGACTGAAACCGTGCGGAAGGAGCTTGCGGCTGAGGGGAACAATAAAATTAAAATAACGGTAATGATTTGATCTTTTTATACACATTTATAAAAAAAAAAAAAAAGGATGCTGCTAGGTTTGTATTAATTCCTTTCATTTTCTCAGAGCATCAGTCCGGGCCTTGTCAAAACCGGAATAATGGGGGCATCTGGTTACGGTGATGAAGTGTATGGAGCGGCTCACTACCTTCTTCCCAAGGATATCGCTGACGCCACTCTCTACGTTTTAGGAACCCCTCATAAGATTCATGTAAGTAGGACATTTATAATTTCTTTCGTTCTATATCGACCAATCGAATTTTTAATTCGCTGAAACGATCTTTTTATTGTAAGCCTCTATATTATAACATTTGGTTAATCCAGGTGACGGAGTTGATGCTTCGTGAAATCGACGAAGTCTAATTGCTACCAATCTGAGCCAGAGAATCATCTCATCGATCAAAACGATAAATTACACATTTGTACGTTGACTATTGTAACTTTTATTAATAGAATACAACAAATTGTATCTAACTTAAGGTGCTTTCCTAGGCAATTCCACCAGTCCTGAAAACATCGTGAAAAAATGTGATATTAAACGGAATATCTCTGCCTGGGCACCGAAATCAATGAAACAAAATACGTCGCGCAAATCTATGTGCGACTCCGAACATGTACAGCCCAAAAAATGTTCGTTTTGCGCGAAAATAGAGAAGATATGCATGAAAAACGTTTCTAAAACCGTTTTTCATGGATATCTTCTCTATTTTCGCGCAAAACGAACATTTTTTGGGCTGTACATGTTCGGAGTCGCACATAGAATTGCGCGACGTATTTTGTTTCATTGATTTCGGTGCCCAGGCAGAGATATTCCGTTTAATATCACATTTTTTCACGATGTTTTCAGGACTGGTGGAATTGCCTAGGAAAGCACCTTAATAAAATTGAAGTCTGAATGCTAATAATCGAAGTCTTTTAGTTCAATTACAATATTTTCTACCCTTTTTTCGTCATTTTGAGAAGACATGTGTGAAAAGTTCTCAAGCGACTCGTAATTACTTTTAAATATCAGTTGTTGGTGCGTTGAATAAAGATTTCGATATCATACAATCCAGCGGGCTGATACTCTGTTAAAAATTGCATTCATCAAGCGAAATCAATTTTGTTGACGAGAATTTCGACGTCTCTGAGTCAATCTCTCAAGTCTTCAGTTTCGATTTCTACAATTCTTCAAAGATTGAAAGAAAAACATTTTGGACATGTAGTATTTTTTTAATATTGAGTCAACGTTTGTTCAAATATTCGTAAGAATCTTCTCAACAATATGAGAAATAGTATTCCGATAATATTCTGTAAATATTAAAGACAATTATGTTTCGTTCAACAATTTACAAAAATATTTTCCATCATTCGAAAATTTATGAAATATTTAACAAAAATAATTATTGATCTAATAAATATTTTCTACAGATTATATACTGGAAGATTGCAGACTGTTTCGGTTGCCGAATCCGTTATCGCACGGAAAAAAGAAAAATTGAAAAATTACAGTTTACATAGTAACTGGGCGCAGCTTCGAACAAAAAACTGGAAAAATTACAGTTTCAAATAATAATTTTTACAGACTCTGTCAGAATTACATTTTGAAAATGTAAAATTACATTTGAAACTGTAAAAATGAATATTTAGAATTGTTTTTTATAAAAATGTTATTTGAAACTGTAATTTTTCCAGTTTTTTTGTTCGAAGCGCCTCTTATTACTATTATACAGCCTGAGTCTTCCCTGGTATCGAATGAGGGAAGGGCTTATCAGCGCAAACGCTCCGCCCCTTTCTATTCGTACTCATTAGTCATTAATCATTATCGTCGTATGTATCGAGAAACCCCACTTTTATTTTTATGCACCGTCGAAAATGATGATTTTAACGAGTATGAATGGAAAGGGGCGGAGCATTTGCGATGATAAGCCCCTCCCTCAATTGATACCAGGAAACCCTGTATATAAACTGTAATTTTCCAATTTTTCTTTTTTCCGTGCGGAGACTCTTAATCTTACACTGATAGAAAAGATCATTTGGTTCCAATGACTTGACTTAACTACTAACGAACGTGCATTTGGAATAGATCAAATGAACGTTCGTTGATAATTAACGACAAGAGTTGATAATTAACGACAAGAGATTTGTACGGAACGACTGTATTAACAGTTAATGACAAAAATCTCACAGTTGGTGAATGTTCTTTCGGATCAAATGTTCGCTAAATTCTGATCTAGTTGTGCACGTTTCATTGACTATAAACGATCTTTTCTATCAGTGTACTTAGTGATGAGATTGCAATTATCGTTAACTCGGTAGTCAAGAGTTTTATTTATGTTATAATAGCGAGATAGTAATTTTTTTCCCTAATTAAGTAATGTGAAGCAATATCGAAATCTATATTCAACGCAACAACAACTGATATTTGAAAGGAATATATTTAATATATATACATATAATTTATATTAGGGGAACGCGGGGCATAACGGGCACCAAATCCAAAAAAAATAATGTGGTCGGAAATGATTTTTTATAAAATACGGTGACGTATTTTGGATCAATTAAGACAAAAAAAATTTTAAAAATTTTAAAAATTGTTACGTCCTACTCCACGTTCCTCTCGCCAACCTGCTATCATATCTCCTTGGATGATACCTTACCTCCTGCCTTCCTACCTCGCTATCTTTCTCACGCTAACCCGCTGCACACGGCACTCACAAGTGCATCGGTCTGCAATCCTCTAATCCCCACCTTTACCTCAAGACCTCACGACTGACGAATTACGATTACAATAAGACACTTCCCAGTCAACCTTCATCTCCTTTACTTCTACTCTCCTTTTATTCATACATTCTTCCTAACTGACTTCCTAACCAACCCCCTTACAAAAGACTCCTACATTACTCAACCTATTCTACCTGTACGAATTATCGACACTCATTACTTATACACCTATAATCCTAGACAGTACTTATCAATAAAGTTATTAGTTCTCTAACCCTGTCACGTTTGTTCCTCCATCAACAATCCCTCAGTTATACTCTAGTATTTAAAACAGGGGATAAGATCCCAATTCAGACATAACAAAATGGAAAAAAAATTCATTTTTTTTTTTTTTTTTTTCAATTTTTTGTGTCATTATTGATCCAAAATGTGTCGCCATATTTTATAAAAAATCATTTCTGACCATATTATTATTTTTTTTTTATTTGGTGGCCGTTTTACCCCGCTGCGCGTTTTGCCCCGTGTCCCCCTATATACTTTAGAGTTAACAGATCATGTCACCAAAATTCACTATCTATAGTAGATATAGTACATTATACAACTAGTGCGTAAAGTGAGTTTTCTTCACGAGTAGCGACTGCAGTAAATGAGTCACACCGGCACGAGTTTTGCGAGATCGCATGAGTGAAATAGTACGGTAAAACTTTTTTCGTCGAGTATTGTACAAAATTTTACTTCATAAGGTCTGAAAATGGGGATTTTACCAAAAATTACGTACTCTTCAATTATTACTCACGTGCAAAATCCTTGCACCACGTACATTGATGTGGACATCACCTCAAAAAAAATAGACCTCCTTCAAAAAAAGTCTTGAAATCAGGCACTACCGCCAAGCATTATCACACTGAAAACAGAAAAATAAAAATAAAAAGATAAAATAGTATATTGTGTATCTAGGGGGGGAAAATGGCCATTTCGAGCGAGGGTGAGACATTTTTAGCGCGAGTCGTAGTCGAGACAAAGACGAGTACTTTTTATAATAAGGGCACGATATGGGTCTTCTTTGATGCGCGTCGATCGGATGGGGAATGGCGCGTGTTGAGTCGTGTACCACACACTTATAGATGTTTGAATTAAATAAAAATTGAAAAAAATTGAAAAAAAAAAAAAAAAAAATTATTAATAATTAATAATAATTTATTTATAAAAAAAGAAAGATCCAAGATTTGTCGTTGGAGCGGGAGGGAATGTACATTCCCTCCCGCTGAGGCGGGAGGGAATGTATATTCCCTCCCGTTGTTGGATATTCGGTACTCACGGTCGAAGCACGTGATTTCCCCCCCTCTCGACAAGCATGAAAGAAGGCCCATTTCATGCCCGTGTTATGAAAAATACATTTTGAGTACGTGGTACTTTGCGGGCCAATATTTCATATCACTACAGGATTATCGACATGTACATATTACATACTTGCAAGTACGAGGAACCAGCAATTGAACCATGTCGATAATCCGGTAGTCTTTGAGGTGATGATCACATCAATGTACTTGGCGCAAGGTTTTTGCACGTGGGTAATAATTGAAAAGTACGTAATTTTTGTTCAATTAGAAGCTAAACCTTATCAGTGAGCCGAAATTATCTAACACGCCTCTTTTCTGTAATTCTCTGGGGGTTAATTGAATTGCAGGCACATACACTGATGCTGGAAATCACGCTCTCTCGACCTCTAATATGTAATCCGTATCCACTAACGCAAGACCCTAATTCAGATAGTTATTTATCCACTGGATTTCGACCAACGAAGACGTGTCAGAGTGGTGATCTGTTGGTAGTTGGACCTTGGTGGATTGCGATACTTGAATAAACAGGCGGGTGTATGCTGGTTGTGATTTTTAAGTTAAATCTATAACAATTCGACACTTCGATTCTACGCTAGCCAAAAGTAAATAGTTTTACTAAAATTCGCCAAAATGAAGATACTCGTTACTCTTATATTTTTTATCATCACCGGTAAGTTAATTCATAAATGTACAACTCAATTTCAAAAATATCATAGTATGTATAAGTTGTCCGTTAATTTTGGCATAAAATGTATTTATTTCCGTGCACACAATTCAGAACAATTAGGTTCCAAACTTCAATAATATTATGAAAGTTCGTGTTCACTTCGTATGCGGCGGGAAACGCAATCCGTCGATATAATGGTACTACTTAATAAGGTAGAGTTAACTGTCTTGCTCGTGTCAAGTTTGATTTCAGGCGATACTTTTGTCTTTTTTCGTTGTTGCTATCGGTACTTGTTTCTTACTAATTGTGTGTCAATTGTGACTTCAAACATATCGCTAACAATGAGGATCCTAGTTAGGTAGTCTCGTATTCTTGCTTATCGCCGGTGAGTTAATCCATATAAAACTTCGTTTCAAGAATATAATAGTATGTATATTAAGTTATTCATCTTGAGCTTGAAAATGTGGTTATTCCTATGTACACAAGTCAGAAAAAGAAGGTCAAAAATTTTGTGCTTATTTCGTACGCGGTGGGAAACGCGTTGATTTTGTCCTCTTTCGTCGTTGCTACCGGTACTTATGTCTGTAACAGGAATCTTCAGCTCCATCATCGCTGATCAAGGAACTTCACCAAGAGCACCAACACATCTTGCCATGTTTGGTTTTTTCAATACTACTATGGAAGACATCGAGCAATTTGATAGAGCATTGTGTGCAATAAATGGTGGTCTGACCGCGTACGATGAGCAAAAGAAAAGCCAAGAACGCTACACAGAATGTCGCCGTTCTGTAGCGCAGGAAGTGTTACAAGCAATAATTGAGAGTGCCGAATCTTCAACGGTGAAGCCAAAAGCGATTTACATGCGGGAGTATTGCCGCAGAATCTCGAGTTCTGGAAATTGTGTCAAAGAATTCACCGACTCTATGAAGATTTGTCTGGACGTCGAAAAACACCAGAGCGCAAATATCATTTACAACATCTACAGTTCAGTCATGGAATTTATTTGCAAAGACATCAGTGAAACTGGGATCGAAAGTCAGTACACCGGAATAGATGTTTCAATTTTTATTCATTTATGGCGAAACATTTGTGTAACCACGTTTTAATGTTTACCAATTTATCTTTTCAATTTTCTATTAGCGATTTTTTTACAAAAATCAAAAATTAATTACCTGAACATGCATTCATCAAATTATTAACTTATTGTATTGACGTTTTTCATAGAGCTTGAAAGCTTCACTAACTGTGGGCAATCCTACTATCCAGCTTTAGAAAGATGTATGAACCAGACTTTTTCCAAGTATTTCCAGGCTACCATATCTAACGGAGCTGCAATTGGTGGAGTAGGGCTTCTTCATTTGCTCATCCCTGATGTCAATAAGTGCACGTAAGAAACACCCACGCTTCCATAACCTACATCGAGCTAATTTTTTATGTACTCATGTTTTTTCGTTTGCTTAAATGTATAAATCAAGTTTTATGGTGTTCGATCATCTTTTAAACAGCGTTTTGGAGAATTTTCAACATTGCGTCGTCGGAGTATTCAAGAATTGCACGCCATCGCCATCTATGGATCTACCGAATTCAGTACTCAATATAGTGAAAGAAGTAACTACTTGCAACCACTTGCTTAAGTCACAAGCGTCACCAGCTCGTGTCGTCGATATTGCATTGATAACTGGTGTAACAGCGATTTCTTTATACCTAACGGTCCAAAGCATTGGGAGATAAATATTTAAATCGGCTAAAAGATGTAAGCCAATTGCTGTATATAAACTAAAAAGATATTTAATCAAAAAATTCGTAACGATACCTAATGAAATGCTCGCTACTCATAACTTAGAAAAATGCACGGATTTCTCCTGTTGATAGAATTCCCTGCACAAAAAAAGAAAATTGTTAATAGAATTTTCATAAACTGTTAATTGTGTGGATTGTGTATAAATTATTCATGTCTATACGTTTACATTTACATTATATATAAATTTAGCAAATTTGTACTGATAGAAATAATAATTTGTCGAAAATCACCAATAAAACTTGTATAATAATTCACTGATCTATTGTCATTACCTGAAACTACACCATGTAGGTTCCCGTTGAAAAGAGTATTCTTTTCCCATGTAACGAATGGCCCTGGAATTGGCCAAACAAGTTGAAATTGCGGTCTATTCAGAATTGGTTTTGATTCTCATATACCAAATTTATAATTGCGTCTGCGTAGGACAGGCTGTCATTGCATTGTGAAGCCAACCCTTTCTCTGTATTTTTCTTTTTTCTCATAAAGGAAGCCCGAGTATACCGTTATACTTGATCTGATTCAGTTTGTTCAGGAGCCGTTTTCGCGGTCTTTAATCCGCGAAAAAATAACTACTTTTGAGTTCTTGTTCCATCGTTCACTGTAGTAAAATTATGAACTCCATATTCAGAGTCCTATCTAGCAACAACTAATAATTTCCTTTCCAATTGTTCACTGACGAGCATCGTCGATACGTGCACATTTTTGTTCTGATTGCCGATCATGGTGCAAATATCAAAAGCTCCGTCGTGAGATAAAATAATTCAGTAAATTTGACTGCAAAACTGATCGTCTTGACCACTAGAATAATTCAGGACCATAAACGATCAAGACTCTTTATACACCATTGTTTGAGAATTCACAAAAATCGTATGAGCTCATGAAAATCTTATTTCGACGAAGGTTCATTTATTTTTATTGCCTTTTGGTACCTATAACACTTCTCTTCTATTATCAGCTACAATACCCTGAGACCTTCAAAATTATCGGATATTTCCCGAACGTTTTGTTGCATAGCAACGAGAGGGATTTTACTGCAAAACTGATCCCGACCGTTGATATGCAGGAAGACTTGAGGGAAATATCCCATCAATTTTGAAGGTCGAGAGGTATTCGGAGGATTATTTCTTCCATTACGATCCGGCGAAACAGATTGCAGTATTCGAGGAAAGTTTTCGATATTCGGAGGCTTAAATAGTGGGTTGGGTTTTCACGGTATTACTGGGCACAATGTTTTGTATTTTTTCATCGATTTCTGCTAATGAGCTCTGTCCAAATCGATTCATTTTGAGCTTAGTGTCTTGAAATTGATTCAAACTGGGACACGAGTTTGACAGATATTCGAATGAAATCTGTCATATTCGGGGAAAACAATTGACAGGCTACAGAGAAATTATCGGTTTGATAAAACCCCCGTGGCCGGAAATTTTATCAGATTGAAACAGGTCACGTGACCGAGAATACTGTACTCTGATTGGCCAAGATCGTAATGGAGGAAATAATCTCTATAAAATCCTACTCATCTCTTTGATGGAAATCTCGATTATCTCAGCCAATGTTCAATTACACATTTACACTCTAGTTACAGCCAGTGCCGGATTAAAGAGTGTGGGAGCCTGTAGGCAGAAGGGTGGTGGAGGCCCAATTGAGGAAGTGAATTGTTTGCCGAGATTCAAGCGGGATTATCAAATTTTATTGAATTTGTTAATACACTGTCTCAATTTACAATCTTCGATGTGATGATTTTTTTAGCTGAAAATTTAGAATATTTGTAATGCTTTTGCGTTTGCTTCATAAGTTTTTTTACACTTCAAATTTTTTTTCCCAACTATCCAAACTTAATCGGTCAGTGAATAAAAGTTGAAGTTGGTGACTGGGGGCCTCAAATGGTGGGGGCCTGTAGGCTGCCGCCTACTCAGCCTACTGCCTAAATCCGGCACTGTAACCAGTTACAGTGGCCAATAACATCTAAAACATTTTTTTAATGCATACGATGATTTATTTGAGGTAAGGGTTCTTTCTTTTTTACACAATATTCCACATTCTCCGTGAGAGTCGAACATTCAACTTGCTTCGATACGGTGTTTAGGATAAAAGACAAATAGCACTGTAATTAAACAGGAAGTCATGTTTGTGAAGTTCTTTTGTTGTTGAATTAAATTTTCATCAGCTAGGCGAAATTATCTGGCACGCCTCTTCTCTGCAACTCTCGTGGGGTTAAGGAGTACATATTCACATACACTCATGCCGTAAATCACAGTTATCCAATTTGCGATAAGCCAAGTCCAATAAACAATAGGGCAGGCATTTATTCGCAGTTATTTATTCGCTGAATTTCAAGCTACATAGACATAGCAAAAAACCGGATGGGATATGCAGGATCTGCATTAGTTATACGAATTTTTACCAACGAGACGAGTGTGTTGGAGCTGTGACTTTAAACTTTTTGCTGGGAATTCAACCCTTTGAATTTTGTCATCCGAAAGTTATTAGCTTTACTGCTAATTTTCGCTAGAATAATGACTCTTACGACTCTCGGATTCGTTGTCATCACTGGTAAGTCCATCAATCTCTAAATCCGTTCCAAACTTATAGCACAAGTTGTCTGTTCGACTCACATTATTACCACACATACACAATTATCTATACATGATGATTTGGTCAACATTTATTCCGTTACGTAATTACACAACAATTTTTGTCTCATTTCGTTGTTGTTTTAACTGAATTTCATTGACAGGAATGTTCAGCTTCGTCATCGGTGCTCGAGCAACTTACGATCCGAGAACAAACGTGCCAGCATTTCTCCGCAGTCTTGGTTTTGTGAATACTACCCTTGCAGACATTGAGAAATATGATGAAGAAATGTGCACAAAAACTGGTGGACCGAACGCCTACGAGAATCAGAAACAAAGCTGGCATGATTTGTTCATCTGTCTTACGTCCGTTACCCACGAAATGAGTGATGAAATGAGAAACCGATCTCCTACTTCCGTAACGTTTATCGAGATGGGTATTACACTAACATCGTATTGTCGCAAGATCCCGAAGTTCGAGAATTGTTTTAAAAATTTAACTGACTCCTTCAAGACTTGTCTTGACCCTGAGAAACATGAACATGCCAACGTAATTTACAATACACTCAGTTCAACGATGAGATATCTGTGCGAAGACGGAGGAATTCATTTGGTAGGTCAGTATATGATATTGTATTTTGGTCTCAAGAAATTATTCCTTTATTTATTAAGGTGGTTCTTCTACAGAGGGCCGAATTTCATAGGTGCTTCAGTTGGGCCCCGTTAAAAATTATTAAATTTACATATTTTTAATTTTAAACAAAGCCATAATGCTCCAGTGACATAATGATGTTTTATTCGGACGGACTCTCTGATGTAAGCTATGAACTGACGTGTCGCGGTGTCGCCAAACGTCTCAATTCCGTCAAATCTTCACGTAAAATTGAAATTCCATCACTTCAACTCTGAATATTTTGTCGCAGACTCCGATAACATACTATTTTCTTGCCATTTATAAAATCCTCACAATGCATACTATATACAACTCGTTTTTGGAAAAGATCTCTAATATTTACGTATAACAAATATCTCATTAAATCGTTCGTAATGTGATTCTGTCATAAGGTTATGTGTTGAATATTGGGAATTTGAGGTCAGTTTTCTGTCTTATTTGCTCGATAACCCCCTGTCAAACTTTGTAGAAATATTATTGGGTACTTTAACTATAACACAGTGAAAAATTAGAATCTTCTGCAATATTTCGGTTCGTGGAAGAACCACCTTAATCTTGCAACAGATTGAGTCCAACAGTCTTATAGTTTTTTGTTTTAATCTATGTATTTGTGATATTTTATCGTATATATCACAGAACCCACTGCTTTGGACATTTATTTATATATGCATAAACCTGTATTGATATTTTTCGTAGAGTTTTACCTTACTGGCGGCCAGAGGTGTATTGTGTTGAAAAAGCAAAATATTACGGGCTGTGCCAATCAGACTATCCTCAAGCATTTGCAGGCGACAATCTCTAACGGAGCTGCAATTGGTGGATTAGGGGCTCTTCATTTGCTTGCCCCAGATAGAGAGAGGTGCACGTAAGTGACATCTCATACTTTTGGAACCGTATATGATTCTTACTTTACAATATCACCTAGTTGGCAATAAGGAAAGTATGAGTTTCGGTGGGAAAATGACCTCTGCTAATTCCAACGAATCTATACACTTTAGAAACTCTATAATATCCTAAAGGCAAGCTCTTAGAAAGATCTGTTCGATAAACATACCGAATGATCTCAGAAACGGCGATTCAAAAAAATTCTGAATCCACAAGATTTTATACTCAAATCCTGGGCATGAAAAAAAAAAACCACATCTCGTTTAATTTGAACATTTGCTTCTACGAGAAAAAAAATCGACCCTTAATGTTCAACTAAAAGCCTATATTTTTTGCATATACTTGATAGTATTTCCGGTAATTACATGGGCCTTAGAGGTGATCAAAAGTACTGTGAGAAGTTGAAAATGCAGCGTTTACGTCCTAATTGTTTCGTCTAGAAGCAGCTGCTTCAATGGAAGTGGAGTTTTATAGTACTTGATTATTTTCTCCACAGTGTTTTGGACGATTTTCAACGTTGCACCGTCGGAGCATTGAGAAGTTGCGTGCAATCGTCACCTGCGGACATGGCCAGTTCCCTATTCAATATAGCGAAAAAAGAGACAACTTGCGATCGCTGGTTTAAATCACAAGCATCGCCAATTCATGTAGTTAATTTTCTATTGATTACTGCTTTATCAGCCATATCTTTGCGATCCGCTTATGAGTAAAGATTCAAAGCAATCTGTAAATTACAATAAAAAATACTACATAACAGAAAAGATCTAAATGCAATACGAATACTGCAAAGACGTTTCGAATTGGTAGTATGATAGTTAGTTCTGAAGAAATATTAGTTCTTTCCATTACAAAGTATACGTAGCCGTATGTATGCATTGTATATTGTAAAGTTTTGTAAGCATTTATATAAGTGTACAGGTATCAATAAAAATCATCTCTGTATACATATATATAATAGAATCAGCAATAAAACTTGTAACAATTTATTAGTACAGTTATTTTCATTACCTACGACCACGACGACTATATCATTACATGATGTGTGGGCGGATGTGGATGATTTTTTGTGCGACTACATCTTGAGAACAAACGATCGGATTATAACTTTTTATGGGGGGAAACACATGGAAACGGTCAAAAATGACGAGGAATTTCGGGATTTTTTTCTGAAGTCAGTACTAAACCAATCGTTTTCAACTTTGGAGGCTATTTTATTTGATATTCGAAGACTTGAAAAACATTTTTTTCAATGGAAAATAATTATTCATCAGCTGACTGCAACCAATTGTGGTTAAACGAATTTTTCCCGCGACGTCAAATTGCGGCAGCTGTAGTTTTTTTATTTTTCATCTGAATCAAAAATTTCAAAAACCATTAAATTCTGTATGAAAGTACGCTGTCGATAAACCTAAAAAAAGTTAAAAATGTTGAATATTGTAAAAATGGCGGCACTCAGAAAAAAAAGATCGGATTTTCACCGAACATTTTTATGCAATATGCATTTAAAATAGTATATTGTGTATCAAGGAGGCAAAATAGGTCTTTTAATGCCGAGCGTATATTTGCAATACGAGTCGTAGACGAGTCGAAGACGAGTCGTAGACGAGTATTGCAAAGACGCTCGGCATAAAAGACCTTTTGCCTCCATGGTCCACACGATGCTTTATACAACAAAAGCATGTTTTACAAGTTCATGCTCGATCCGGTACACAAAGCAGACGGACTACATACAATAACAACACGGGTCTCCAACGCTACGGCGCATGCGCGGAGTACGTCAGAGACCACTTTTAACTCCTAGGACTTAAAAGTAGCTAAAAGTAGACTCTGCACATGCGCATTCGCCGACCCGCTCAGCTGTCGCTAAAACGGCTACTTTGTGTACCGAAATCGAGCATGAAAAACGCGTAAAACATGCTTGCGTTGTATAAAAATTTTTTTTTCGAGATATTGGAGGTTTATCGACAAGGGTTTGCAATGACGTGTCTAAAAAAATTTGGTTGAAGTGAATCGGATGAATAGTTTTTTTTCTATCGCTGCCGCAGATTGCGAAAATGTAGTTTCGAGAAAATCGCGTTTAAAGTTTTGGGCAACGGAAAATCAAAGTCTGATGTCTGGTACCTTATAGGTGTTTCAAGGCTATTCCGCTATTCCGGGACCATAAAGTGGACCTTCCTCGTAAATAAAAAAAATAAAGAAAATAAAAAAAAAAGAACGAGTGGCTCTCCCGGCGAGCGGCGTCATACCTACTCCGCGCGCAGTCGCTCAGTTCTCCGGCCATAACATCGAAAGTATTCATGATATCACAACGAAATTTTCAGAGAATATTCTTAAGATGTTGAACTATCGATTCGTGAAATAAAAAAAAAAAACTTTTTTGAAAAAATTTCCATGTGTTTCCCCCCTTAAGGGGGTATCCCCACCTTTAAATGGGTTAAAATTCTGAGAAAGAAATTGATATTTTACAGCGAATTTGAGAGTCTGATCAAATCCAAAAAAATCATGAAGTTTAGGGAGGGTTTGACCCTCAATATCCATACTTAACATTGAATATTACTTTGAATCTAATAGTAGTTACGCTGAATATAGAAAAATACAAAATCACTCGGTTGTCGCAAAGAATCAGTAGTACCGTTGGATCGATTCTGGAATTTTTGGTCTGCAATTGTTCAGAAGAGATGTCTCTATCATATGATAACATAGAACTTTTTGATATCGCGAAAATTGCCTGACTCGCTTAGTTTTTACTGAGATTTTTCTAATTTTTCAATTTTTTTTCTCTACTTTTTCTATTATCTCAACCAAAAATAGTAATATCAAAAAGTTCTATGTTCATATGATGGAGACATCTCTTCTGAACAATTGCAGACCAAAAATTCCAGAATCGATCCAACGGTACTACTGATTCTTTGCGACAACCGAGTAATTTTGTATTTTTCTATATTCAGCGTAACTACTATTAGACTCAAAGTAATATTCAATGTTAAGTATGGATAATGAGGGTCAAACCCTCTCTAAACTTAATGATTTTTTTGGATTTGATCAGACTCTCAAATTCGCTGTAAAATATCAATCTCTTTCTCAGAATGTCAACCCATTTAAAGGTGGGGATACCCCCTTAAGTAATTAAAAAATAAAATTTCGACATTATTTTTTAGTTTAATCAAAGATATCTCGCAAACGGATCAACGGAATTTGATAATTTTGCATTTCAATCCAACTAAATCTGATGAAATTATAGAGTTAATCGATTCAGTAGTTTTCAATCTAAGAGAAAGCATTCATTTCTGTTTGCACCCATATTTATTGAAACTTAGTATCTCGTAAGTATATAGTCTTTTTGAGTTGCTAATTGCTGCAATGAGGTAAAATTCTTACAATTTCCAAAATTCGATAACACTATATTTTTTGAGCTCGTAGGATCCGAATGGGAAGTTCAATCTTTACCTGTTTGTTCCGTTTCCTACTAGATAACAAAATGAATGTTGAATGGCATAGTCAATTGAAATGGTGAAAATCCAGTTACTTTATAATCTGATTTAACCGAGTTACTGAATATCATTTCATTCGCTCTGATGGAGTCCGCTGTCGTCACAAAGACGGTCGAACCATGTGTCGACTTGTTTTGCAGTGCTAATACTCTGTTTTGAATGCCGAACGAAATTGGAGATGAATATCATTCCGTGTTAGTCATTCGTGATAACTACAATCGTAATATTGGCATGACTCTGTACTAGTTAATATATTGAAATCAAAATCCGACATTGAACAAATGACAAAATTGATTAGAAACAAATTGCGTATAAATTTTGCGTTTCGTACATATCCGGATATTCCAAATATTCATACAGTCTGCACTTATTGTAATTCTAATTTCTTGATCTAGCGTACAAGGTTGTTAGAACCAATATCACATATGTACGTATATGTAACCAGTGCATATAGCTCAAGTGGCAGTGGAGTATGTCTGTAACAATAATCAAAGAATGTGATATACATACGCTATTCAAGTATCACCTAACACTTCTGCAGTGAGGTGCGGAAGGCCGTAATCGACGTCACGTGAAATAAAACTTTCCGAAAAACAAATGAACAGATAGATGTGATACGAAACGTAATACCTATACTTTCTTGGAAATCAAAGTTTCACACGTACGCACCCTCATTTTCATAAGTAGTCCTTCAACATTTTTTGAGACCATGTCTGGAATAATTACCCTAATAGCTATGTATATATGTACTCACCTATGGGACCATTATGAACTGAGCCATCGTGATCGTATGAAGATAATGGCCACAAATGGTACAAAGGGTGCTTTGATCAGTTTTGATCATTAAGGTATGTGTTGCAACAATCCGCAATATTGTACGACATAATTCTACACGAACATAAAACTAGAAGTCAAATCTGTACGCTTGAGCCCTCACTGTAAATATTTAGTAACTGCACATATACTTCTCGGCAATAAGCATTGAACGTATTGACTTGATGTTGTTGCATTGAAAGTATTGGGCATATTGCATTGATCCTCGATATGATAAGAATTTAAAAGATCTTGAAACAACTGTAGCGCTAATTGAATGAACCTAATTGAATGGGAACTTGTCGTTCCCATACCTACTATGAGATAACTTCACGGACTGAAGTATCACCTAACGCTGTTGTTACGGTGCGGTTTTTAATCGACATAAAACAAGACAGCAATAATAAAATCTGCAATGCAAAATCACAATTATTTTTACAATTATGAACTCGGCGGACGACTCTCATAATCATGGCCGCCGATGAAATTGACATTCGATTTACGTGAAAACAATTTGTAAACTCTATTTTCGCATGAAAAGAACATGTTTTTGGACGTATGTGTTCGGGTTTGAATTTGAATTTGCGCAGCGTATATCTTTTTTGCGCTTTCGACACCTGGGCACGGATAATAATCGAAATGTGCCCCCCCTCCCCCCCCCCCCCCTTTTTCATGGAAACTAGGTGGGCGACTAGAAATTCGTTTATTTTTTATCACTCGTTCTTAGTTTTTGAACAGAAAATTTTAGAAGTATCAACTTTGCAGTGTCGGAGTTCTGGAAAAGTGCGAGAATTCGATAACTGCGAGCGTGGTAAACGATATCTTCAGTTCAGTTAGAAACGAAATATCCTGGGGCCAATGAGGGCCAAAGCGTTGAGATTTGACTTCGAGTTTTAGGTGCGTGTGGAATCATGCGGTACAATATCACGGATTGTTACGACATATATGTACATAATTATATAGTATTTAGCATGATTAAGATAATTGCGGTATGAACACAGCAGTTTGTTTATCATCGATCCAAATTTGAGCTTCGTCAGTTAGGCCTCCAATCTTGTTTATTTTATCAAGCGATAGGTATAAAACTGAGTGAATATCAGTACCGTATTCATATACTGCCCGACAAGGGATTGAGTTAGCATCTCTGATTAAGTATTCTTCTTTATCAACGGCCACAATAATGGTTATTGCAAAAAAATATATATTGAAGCGAAGTTTCGAAGGAGAGGCCAAGCTTTCAGATTTTACCTTGGTTGAAGAAGAATTACCTGATTTGAAGGATGGAGGTATGTATTGCAATTTTCAGATAGTTAAGAAATATTAATAAAATGTGTTTTATTGGTTGAGTAACATAAGGAGTGGCTTCTTCCATCTATCGGGTGTAGAATCGGTAGAAACAGTTGTAACGAAATCATGTATTTATACTTTGAAAGTAAACTACAATTTCGTTATTATATTTTCTCTAATCGGGTTGAGACATATTACGTTGAATTTACCTCTTTTGGACGTTCAAATAATATAAAGAAGGCAGACAAGGACCGACGGACATCAACAGATCACTCACAAACAGATAAAATGACTGAGAACGAGGAAAATTTATGCATAAGCTTGTTCATATATTATGTTTATTCTTGGAAATAACAACGGCAGGAACACGAAAGGCTATCTAAGTCGTCGTACAAAATAAAAGACGAAACACTAGAAGAATATTCCACTTGTCGTACAGAGTCAGCAGCTGCTGATAATCAACAAATTCGCGTGACGGCTCAGATATTTGAACAATGAATATTGTTAATGATAAAAATTTATATTAAAGTCACAATCGATCAATTATTGCCAATCGGGCGTCATATGTATATATATATATATATATATAGGTAGATTTATACAAAGGCACGCTATCAAAGGTATTACAAATACAGTAGAATCTAGATATATGGCCGCGGTATGGGGCTGTAGGAGAGGAAAACGGCCATAAGTGTAGAGCCCTCTCCACGCAGCAGTCCAGTGCGAACGACATGCCTCTAGCGGCCTGCATTTGTTTTGATTTTCGCATAAACGCTTACAAGTGCGCGTGAGAGTGAGCGCCGATAGGTTAGTGTCACTGCGACGTGCTTACCGGCAGTGGCGTGCGCAATTGTGGTGGGGGAGCGCTATTTGTGTGCGTGCGAGTACGTGTGAAGGGGAATTCGCTCGTGCGGCCATATACCGAGCGGCCATATATCTAGAGTCTACTGTACAAGGAACAAATACACGGAGTCAGAGCAATAATAGACCAGTAGGTCAGTCAGATAGATTAAATATGAATAAATAGATGTGCATATGTATGCTAATACGGAGCCGTGATACAGGTATACGTTGATATAAATAAGGCTCACTATATCGTTAACAGGATAGATAAACTATTATATATGGAATATCAGGTAAATCTCCATCGACCTCGAGGTGTGTAAAATTAACTTATCTTATCTATGACAGGAGATGCGTCGTCGACGACGATCCGAGGCGAAGAGAGTGATTATTCTACTTCTCCGATTATCTACGTATATCGGGAATGTTCGTACCTTTTCGCTAGCGCACGCTGATGGCGGGCTTAGTTTAGTATTTCAAAATTAGTGCTCGTTCGGCCTTACACAGTATGCTAACTTGAGGAATAATTAACCGATCAAACAAACTTACCTTAAGTGATGTTCGATCGTAATTATATGAAGTCCTCGCTCGATTACATAACTATTGTAGTTTACCCTGTATTCGCTCTAGCTTACACCTATTCAGAGTTTTAAAAATCACTGGCCCTCTATCTCCCGCGCGGCGCCCAGAAGTTCATTCTTTTTTTCGTGTAACGCACGGCCCCGAACACGTCTAAACCGTGCGACATTTCACCAACGACGAATAACGTCTTATTCATAAAAGTCGAAAATACAATGTAAAATAGTCTTTTGTTTTCAATGAATAAGAGTTTGATCTACGAATAAAGTTATTCTTCGTTGGTGGAACCGGCCATATATCGTATCATTGATGATAAGACTACTAGTATATGGGGAAATCCATGGAACCTTTAAATTTGTTGATACTCGGTTGTCTACCTATGAAAAGAGAATTTAAAGTGGGTATCAAGTACGTGGGCCTTCATTTCAGTTATATTACTAGCCAACTCAATGATATTCAACGGTTGAAAAGTAATCCACATATTTCTGGGAGACTTTGAAAAATAAAAATGCTGAAAAATTGCACATTTTCAAGCGATACTCTGAATTCTTTTTTTCATTTTTTACCTCTAACTTTATGAGGGGTTTATGAATCGATTTGAAAATTTGGGGAAATCTTCGTCTATCTATGACTTTTGAAGTTATTGATGTCATATGGGTGTGCCATTTGACCATTCCCCATGATTCGCACTCAAAGTAGCGATACTCCATTTTTGGTCGTCGACATTTTTTTTACCTTTTCGTTTATAACTTTTTGAGGAATCTGAAAGTTGCAATTTTTATTTCACGCACCGAAAGAAATTTATTCTTATTTCTAGTATGGTAACATACTAATCGTATATACTAATGAAATCCCCTAAATGTTTAGTCTATTTTTATGTAGAATGCTAGAGTATTAGAATATCCTCTTAAAGTTAGTATGCTATCTATTAAGGTGTGACCACGTGATCAAAACTTGTCGCATTTTGCATATGGCCGCGTCCAGCTCCTGCATCGTGTCGTGCGTCGCGTTGTCTTTGAGTGTGAGTGATCAAGTTATATTTTTCATTCGAAAAAATCGACGAAGTCGTGAAGTGGCTCATCAAAAACGATCCAGGCGAACTGGTCGAAACATTTGAACGTAAGTAAACCTAAAATTCTGAGTATAATAGTACATTTCATTACGAGTAACGAAAGGCTTTTTTGACGAAACGAGAGGTTTACGGCACGAGCCGAAGGCGAGACTGATCGTAGCGAGTACGAGTACGAGTACCTCGAGCGAGTACGAGACTCGCCTTCGGCTCGTGCCGTAAACCTCTCGTCAAAAAGCCTTTACGTACAAGTAATGATCATTATTTTTCATCAGGATTGCCGAGAAATCGCGACGAAGTTGCGATTTTGAGGCTAGAATGATGAAAAATAATTTTTTCCAAATTACTGCTACGCTCTGAGAAAACGTTCTAGTGACTCAGTTTTTCTACAGTTGATTAGTGATATTTTGATACAAAGTTCATGATTTTTCCAGATTTTATGTCCTCCGCTGAACATAAATTCAGTCCATCGAAGAAAAAGCAGTTGTCGAAGGGTACAGGCTGCTGCGTTGGATGAAATTTCTTCAACTTTAAACCAATAATATTTGATGAATTGTTTGAGACTTTTGTGCCATATAAATACTATATAAATATAAATATATTCCCTAAAATTGTTGAACATTTTTTTGTCTTTAATTTAATTAATTATCTCATAGTCTTGTATGATTGAAAAGTTTATAATATAAATAATAAATATACATAGTATATATTATAAAAATATAAAAAAATATATGAATATAATATAGTATACATATATACATAAATATATTATACCAGGAATGTAAAATATGAATATAAAATGAAAATAAAGAGATTATTTTATAATTTCACTGATTCCTTTCCGAATATAACATACCAAACTTAGATTAGAGGATATTCTTAAAGCTAGTATATGTATTCACATTAGTATGTGTTTATTAAATGATTCTCCTCTAAAGATTAGAAAATATACTTACCGCCTATTTTAGACGGAAATATACTAAGTTTCAGTATATTATACTAACTTTGAGAATAAATTTTTTTCGGTGCGTCCAGATAGCTTCACAAGAAACAAAAAAAGTGTGGTTCCAAAATTAATGTGCCATCAAAACTGATGAAGCTAGAGGTCGAAGTATCTGAACCTGTACCCGCGTAACTATTTTTTAAAATCATGTTTTTTCGTTGGCACAGCTCTAATTTTATTTCTTACTCGTTCAAACGTCCTGTAATTCGTAAACCTTTATTGTAGGAATCTACTACGAAAATCCTCACACTGAACTTTCGGTACTTCTAATATTATGAAGTTTTATTTGATCAATAAATATTCGGATATTCGTGTGAAATGTTAAAAATAGCGTTGAAATTTGCAATTTTTCGGATTTCATCAATACAAATGCGTATTCGTATCGTGAGTGAAAAAAAAAAAATTAAAAACAAATCAAAATTTTTTTTCTTTCAAATTCAAAATTTTTTTTTTTTCAATCAAAAAATCAATAAATAATCGGAAAACAATGTTATAAGTTATAACGATGAAATTGAGATGAATGAAAAACCATGTTATAACGATGAAATTAAGATAAATGAATCTTTTTCGTAAAAAAAAAAACGATTTTTCGATTTTTTCACCGTAACTTCTTGAGGGATCGATAAAAATGAGTAACGCGAGTATATTCTTCACTTATAGTCTACAAGAGACATGCCAAAAAAGGTTTGAGAAGTGTGCTTCAAAATAAAAAATGAAGTTACACTTTTTAAAAAAATCAAAGGTTCCGTGGATTTCCCCATATGTGAACGCTATCAAGACCCAGTTAATGATGATAGTATAAACTCACTGTTTTAACCGCTAACTGTTGTTGCCCTAACTGGGCTTGGTCGGATTCATGACTAGCTATAAATATGATAAATTGTATAGACCCAGATAGCAAAGTTTCCGCAGGATGCGCGCACGGGGAAGGCACGCGTGCCGATCTCTCCGCACGACGTGTCATCAGGTGATCACACAGCTGTGTCCGCATATGATTTACATGTGTATCGCACGTCGTGCGGGTCGGACGCATAATGGCACGAAAAACCAAAAAACTTACGCAACTGTGAATATTCAGATCTACATTTTATAAATCCATTCACATGTATCCATGAACAAGCAGCACCAGTTCGCTAAGAAAAACGTCATATCATTTTTTCAACCTTACCGGGATTTGAACCCAAGTCCACTCGTATACTCGATGTCAGTAGCCGCACGCTCTACCGACTACGCCAAATTACCCTTTTGTAATGTGCTTCATATTTTCCTATTTGTCGAAACCTATGATCATGCTGTCGAATTCAGAGCTAATAGAGATTCAATTCAATACATTTTTTGTTCAACAACAATATAATAATTGACTCTGTACAATAATGATTTATTATAATCATTTTTATAAATTAATCAGAATAATAAAACTCCACAAAACATATTTAAAATTCTAATCGCGACTCTTCATCAAAAATAAATCCTCATCACCTACATAAGATTAAATATTCTTGACTTTTTGTGAATTTTTTTTTTTAGTTTTTTTGAATTTTATTTTTTTTTGAATTTTTTTTTTTTATATCAAACAAATAATCCAACAGCATTTTTTATAACATCAAACGAATGTTTCGAATATTGAAAAAAAAAAAAAAAAAAATTAAGTAGCGTCACTCAGCATTTTGCGGGAGTAACAAATGAAAAAAAAAAAATACGAGCAAAAGTGAATGAAAAACATTATTTCGCAAAAAATGTTGAACAAATTTTGCTCCTAATCTTGACAATTAGTTTTGATCTCAGAAAATATTTGTCTCTGAAACATCGAGTGAATCTTACGAACTGTTTTACGATGAACATGATATTGATCATTTTATATCGAATGATTGCACACTGATATCATTGTGCCCGCACGCGGTGCCGCGCACAACGGCGACACACGTGATTGTATGTCTTCGCACGCGTGATGTCTAGATACGACTCATTACGCTCGCACATGTGTTGGCGACACTTCGTGCTAGCAAGAATGGTGCGTTCCTGCCCGCACGACGTGATTCGCACGTTGTGATGGTTCCGTGCGTCGCACGATTGTTATCTGGGGATGTTTGACTAACAAAAATTGTTTTTACATTTTGTCCGTAATTGGAAAACAGATTTTAATTCACATCGTTTATAAGATTGTACATAACGTTGAACAAGATTTAACCAAATAATAATGACAATGATTTCAGAATTTCTCGTCAAGGCAGAATATTTATCTGTAGACCCATGTATGAGACTAGTGGGAAGTACTCTAACAATAGGAGCTACCATGATGGGATCACAGGTGGCTGAAATTATAAAGTCCAAAAATAAACGCTTTCCAGTTGGCAGACGTGTTGTTGCTCATATCGGTTGGGCTACGCATTCCGTAGTTAATGAAAAATCTACTGTCGTATTTGATCAGCCTCCGTATTTACTGCCCGATTTCGGAAGCCTCTCTCCGTCTCTAGGTCTGGGAGTACTGGGCATGCCAGGGTAAGGCCTCCGTCAATTTACATTTTCCATAAAAATGTATGATTACATATTTCATATTTGAATAAATTCGTGTTTGATGGCTCACAAAGCACTGTGCCGAAGAATGTTAACAACCATTGAGATTATCATCATTCAAGCTATGTATGTACTGTGAAAGCTTAACTATGATTTCGTCATCAACAAATTTTCGTACGAATCAAATTAATCGTCACAACAGTGAAATTGGTATTGTTCAATTCAGCTGAATGATAAATTGTTGAAATGTAATATATCATGCTCGAGGCAAGAAATATTTAATCAAAAGATTGTATAATGATTATAGGAACTCTGCGTATTTTGCTCTAATTGAAATCTGTCATCCAAAAGCCGGAGAAACACTCGTAGTGAGTGGCGCAGCCGGTGCAGTTGGATCTCACGCTGGGCAGATAGGCAAGATTCTTGGATTGAAAGTAATCGGAATCGCCGGATCTGATGCAAAGTGTAAATGGCTCACAGAAGAATTGGGATTTGATCATGCTATTAATTACAAAACCCAAGATGTGGCCGCAGCTTTGAAGAAAGCTGCCCCGAACAAAGTTGACTGCTACTTTGACAACGTATGATGGATTCTTAGCATTATTTTAGTATCGTTCTTCAGACGAAGCTCTTGTTATCTTGTAACCCCGCTAACAAATTCTATCGGGTGTCGTGTTGTCCAAATATTTGTCGTTACTTTCATTTTCAATAATGACGTTTAATTTTTATTTCTACAGGTCGGAGGAGACATTTCTAATATTGTACATGAGCAACTGAATTTTAATGCTCGCATCTCGTTATGTGGGAGTATTTCTGCGTATAATGCAGATACCAATGAATTTCCCAAGAGTTATATCAACCAGATGGCCTTACTTAGTACCCAATCGAAATTGGAAGGATTCAATGTGTTTGACTGGCAGAATCGCTGGTTTGAGGGTATCGAGCAAAATCTTCAGTGGATAAAAGAAAATAAATTGAAATATCACGAAACAGTCACCGAAGGATTTGAAAATATATTTCATGCATTTGTTGGAATGATGAGAGGAGAAAATCTGGGAAAGGCGATTGTTAAAGTATAATTCCGCTGATTCTGTGTCTCTCTAGCGAAGTTTCTCCCACGTAGAAGATGTGAGCCTGCGGTATATTTCCTGCTTACCATTGGAGACTAGGGCAAATAAAATATCCAAAATATATGTGCCAAATGAAATCCAAAATCTAATAAAATGTCTTTTAATCGATATCAACTTGAAAATACATTGCAATGTGAAGTAAATCAGCTAAATAAATGAACCGATTTAATCCGGACTTAAATTGTTGTCAATTCTAATTATAAACGCAATGGGAACCCATCGTTAAAATTATATTGTTACGCCGGGTGAAACGCCCTTATTAGCTATATACTTGCTCATAATATGTAATTACATAGCATCTAGTGGTAATGAAATAGAAGAAGTACCTCTAAAAACATAAAACTAGGTTGCTGCGTAAACATCTATTCTTGTTAAAACAAATCAGTCTTGCTTCAGACCTAAAACTGAGCACTTGTATTTTCAAATATAACCAATTTGTTGAAACCAATTTATTAGTGTCTTACAGATCTCCTTAATTCGCTCGAGAACTCACGGCTACCTTTAACTCGTTATTCTTCAAGTAACAATATTATGATTTCGTATAGGTATTACATATTTTTACTTGGTATTCTTTATTTATAAAATGAACACACTTTTAAAAATTTCTCAGGAAAAATTCTCATGACTGAAATCCATTAAATGCACCTCGTCAGCTCTGTGATAATTCTTAAACTATTCGTATTCTCCTAGTATACAGGGTGGTCCATTTTAATCACCCCAGGCAAATATTTTAAAAACTAGAAGTTATAGGTACTCAATGAAATATTCAAAGGTGGGCATTAACTCGTTGATCCGTTAATCGTTAATTAACGAAGTTAACAATCTGCTTAACGGATTACCCCAACGACTTTTGACCAACGTATAACATCGGTATATCAACCGTGAACACGTGGTATTAGTATTAACAGAGTAAACACACCGTAGTAAAACTGTGTGTTGTAGGAATAAATACCTTATTTTTGAGCTCGGATGCATACCGTCTATACACCGTAGGTAGGGGAGACAGGGGCTAGAATTAACAGGGGGACGGTGGTACCATCACGCTTATCTCCTTGAGTATGAAAGATAAATGAATGATTCCAACGCGAGAATGACTGTTGGAGTCTAACAGGAGGCCACTTGCTCCACTGTGCCAAATACTAGAATTTTAATAATTTATACTGCAAAAAGGTAACTCATACTGCAAAAAAAGCGCTGTCCATATATTCACCGCTGCGATGGTAAATTCAACAGAAAATTTCTTTGCGTGTATATTTCATATTGCAGCTATTCTTGTTATTTATTGTACATTTTAATTCATTTGGCTTAAGGATACCAATTTAATATAACGATATGCGAGGATCACCTCTGTATAGAGCGTGCAATGCCCAGAAAGACCGAAAAAAACGGAAGTGCGTCATAATTATTTTTTCAAGTAAAAATACCTTCAGCCCGGGTATGAACCGGGACCTTCGCATCTGTACTGCGACGCCTTGTCCAATTAGACCACTGAAGGATGAAGGAATCTTTACTTGAGTTTCACGTTATTATCAATGACCTCAGTTAAAAGACTTAAAATTTCGTTCGTCTCGTCCGATAAATTCTCATATAGTGTGAATTAATAGGATACGAACGGTAGAGTCACTACTCAATGAATTTTTTATTTCGTTCTTTTCTTCATGAAAATTCACATCAGTTGGGCGGTATTCATAGACTAATATTGTACTGCCTGCACAGCTGCTTCAGGCAATCATCGGCAATCGGTAATAAATGCAGCAGCAACACAAGACTCGCAGTTCATCATTGACTGGTATCAAAATATCGAAAACACAGCAGATTATCGGATGGGAATTTGAAATGTTGTCAGTTCTGACATTCAACCCTTTGTCAGAAATTCAACTTTCAGTCGCCGAAATGAGGATCACTAAGTACTAACACATTTTATATTAATTCTCATGATCTTCTGAAAGTAAATATTTATATGCAACTAAAAATCCATTTCAGGCTTGTATAATAGCGAAAGTAGTTTGGTTTGAACACATCATAGAGATCATATATTGAACGCTATTATACCTCACGAACACTTATTAATACTACACGGAGAGAAAGGACTTATAGGAACTGGCTTTCCGATGGATTTGGCTGAAATTTAGAATAGCTTATACATGAGTAAAAGTTCTCGGGACAGACATATGAAGACAGTGAAATCAGACTTTAACAATAGCCTTTCCGAAATTTTCTCCTCTCAGCATTCCAGCAAATGCATCAAACATATTTTCGAATCCTTCCGTCACTGTTTCTTTATATTTCAATTTATTTTCTTTTATCCACTGAAGGTTTTTTTCGATACCCTCAAACCAGTGATCCTGCCACCCAAACACATTGAACCCTTCCAATTTCGATTGGCTAATCATCAAGGGTAACTGGTCGATATAACTCTTGGGAACTTTCTTGGAATCTGTGTTATACACTGAAATATTCTCAACTCTCGAGACCCGAGCATGCGTATTCAGTTGCTCAATTACAATATTAGAAATGTCGTCAGATGTACTCAGATATGATCATGTCTATTCATGCATGATAATATATGAACTCATATATGATCCCGTGTATGATCATGCATGATGTCATATATGGCCATGTATGCTCATACATGATCATATCTGCAGCTGTATACAGAAATAATGCTCAGATACGATCATGTATATTCATTAGGGTGGTTCAAAAAAGATCTAATTTCTCAGATGTTACTGCTCATTCGTGAAAATGTTGTTTGTGATTTTGAAAACTTATTCCATTTTTTTGAGCTCTATAGGACAATATTTACTACTGCCTCAGTGAAGTTGAAATTTCGAAATTTTGCCATTTTTGGCCATTTCAAAGTTCTCAGATCAAAGTCCTCATCTGGCTACCTCTAGGTTCTCATTCAATGAGGATGTTGGTTCAAGATGAGACTCGTACGATAATACTTAGTACTGCTTCAGTGACATTGAAGTTTTTTCACTATTTAGGGGTTTTCTTAGAGATTAGATCGGCAGGGGTTGCTCATGAGACAGTCTTTTCTTACCATTTTAAGAAAGAAGTACACGAAGTTTGCAGTCTGTGGGACCATTTTTACTACTGCCTCATGTTGCTAATTTTACTTGAAGGAAAGTCGCCCTCGATGAGGCAGTAGTAAAAATGGTCCCGCAGACTGCAAACTGCTTGGATTTCTTTCTTATATTGGTAAGATGCAACTGTCTCATGAGCAGCACCTGGCGATCGAATCTCCGAAAAAACGCAAAATATTTAAAAAAAACTCCAATGTCTCCGAGGCAGTACTAAATATTTTCGTACGAGTCTCATCTTGAACCAACATGCTCATTGAATGAGAATCTCGAGGTAGCCAGATGAGCGCTTTGATCTGAGAACTTTGAAATTGCCGAAAATGGCTAAATTTCGAAATTTCAACTTCACTGAGGCAGTAGTGAATATTGTCTAATAGAACTCGAAAAAATGGAATAATTTTTAAAAATCACAAACAACATATTCACGGATGAGCAGCAACATCTGAGAAATTAGGTCTTTTTCGAACCTCTCTAATATTCATGCATGATAATATATGAACTCACATATGACCCCGTGTATGATCATGCATGATGCCATATATCATTAGATCGGAAGCCGTAGTGAAGGATTCAGCTCATAATGGATATTATATATATATAAAAAAAAAAAAAAAAAAAATAGTACATTACGATACGAGTGCGGTGAAACTTTTTCTGACGAGTGTGAGGTTGCGGCACAAGCCGAAGGCGAGTATTGCAATCACACGAGATCAGAATAAGTTTTTCCGTCGAGTATTGTACACAATTTTACTTCATTAGGTGTGGAAATGGGGGTTTTATGCACGCAAAGCGTGCGTATAACGCCCATTATCACACTGAGTGAAGTAAAATAATGAAATACCTATATAGGGGAAAGGTGGGTAGCCCCGGACAGCGGGTACCCCCGGTCATCTCAAGTTTTGGACACTCACGAACATATAAATTTGAAAAATAAAATGCGAAAATGTGACCAAAATCGTTGCCCTAATTTTCACGTTGTATTTTTCAAATTTATTTCTGCGTAAGTGTCCAAAACTTGAGATGACCAGGGGTACCCGCTGTCCGGGGCTACCCACCTTTCCCCTAGATATAAAATCTCAAATATACCATAACCAATTATATTATTATTTTCCACTTTCTCCTCGACGTCCGCAAGATTGCATATATAGGGAAAAAATGCTGAGATATGATCAGATATGATCATGTATGAATACTCAGATCTGATCAGATCCGAAATAAAGGTACTGTCTGATCATGTATGATCAGATAGATAATGGTCATACATGCTCATATCTGATCATGTATGATCAGATCTGATCAGATCCGAAAAATGGTCCTGCAAGATCATATCGGATCATACATGATCAGATATGAGCATGCATATTCATGTATGAGCACGTATGATCGTATTTGATCTAATATCCACATATGATCATGTGTGATCATACATGATCATATCTGATCATGTATGATCATATACGATCATGCAGGACCATTTTTCGGATCTGATCAGATCTGAGTAATCGCATACATGATCATATCTGAGCATTTTTTCCCGGGAAGCTGCGGCAACATCTTGGGTTTTGTAATTAATAGCATGATCAGATCCCAATTCTTCTATGACCCATTTACACTTTGCATCAGATCCGGCAATTCCGACTACTTTCAATCCCAGAATCTTGCCTATCTGCTCAGCGTGAGATCCAACCGCACCGGCTGCGCCACTCACTACAAGTGTTTCTCCGGCTTTCGGACGACAGATTTCAATCAGCCCAAAATACGCATGATATCCATTTCAATTGGAATTAAACAATACCAATTTCATTGTTATGACGATTAATTTGATTCGTACAAAAATTTGTTGATGACGAAATCATAGTTAAGCTTCCACAGTACATACATAGTTTGAATAATGATAATCTCAATGGTTGTTAACATTCTTTGGCACAGTGCTTTGTGAGCCATCAAACACGAATGTATTCAATTATGAAATATGTAATCATGCATTTTTGGAAAATGGAAATTGACGGAGGCCTTACCCTGGCATGCCCAGTACTCCCAGACCGAGAAACGGAGGTAGGCTTCTAAAATCAGGCAGTAAATACGGACGCTGATTATGTTGGCCACTATAATTTTCGTCAATTATGGCATACGTAGACCAACCGACTTCAGCGAAAACACGTCTGCCAACTGGAAAGCGTCTATTTCTAGACGTTACAATTTTAGCCACCTGCGACCCGATCATATTAGATCTCACTGTTAGGAAGTTTCCCCATATTCTCATGTTTGGGTCTACAGATAAATATACTGCCTCGATAAGAAATTCTGAAATCATTGTCATTATTAGTTCGTTAAATCTTGTTCAACGTTATGTAAAATCTTATAGACGATGTGGATTAAAATCTGTTCTGCAATTAAGCCCAAAATATAGAAAGCAACTCTTTTTATTTAGACATTCGAAATCCATCATATATATTCAAATCTAGTCTTGAATCCGACCAAACCTAGTTAAGGCAACAACAGTTAACAGTTAAAACAGTTACACTCGTATTCATAGACATTTAGTAGCCTATACTAGCTCTTTTTTAGTCAGCTATTACCTTCATTACAGAATACATAATGAAGTTAGTAGCTGACAGTTAGTAAGCTACTAAATGTCTATGAATACGCGTGTTAGCTTATACTATAATCATTTGGATCTTGATAGCGTTCGATATTCCAGCATTGATAATTATATACTATAATCATTTGGATCTTGATACCATTCAATATTTTGGCATTGATAATTATCTTCTTAGATTTTTACGAAGAATCCACCGGTATAAGGAAAGTGCCGCATTCTGGATCACCCTGTATATATATCACTTGATAAAATAAACAAGATTGGCCTAGCTGAAGTATAGCTTAAATTGGAATCGATGATAAAGAAACTGCTGCGTTCATAACGCAGTTATCCAAACCAGCCTAAATACTGTATATGTTGCAACAATCCTCAATATCGTACGGCATAATACTACACGCACATAAAACTAGAAGTCAAATCTGTACGCTTGAGCCCTCACTGTAAATATTTAATAACTGCACATACTTCTCGGCCATAAGCATTATACGTATTGACTTGATGACTGATGTTGTTGCATTAAAAGTATTGGGAATGTTGCATTGATCCTCGATATGATTAGAATTTAAAAGATCTTGAAACAACTGTAGCGCCAATTGAATGAACCGTTCTCATACCTACTGTGAGAGAACTTCACAGACTGAAGTATCACCTAACGCTGTTGTTACGGCGCGGTTTTTAATCGACATAAACAAGACAACAATAATAAAATCTGCAATGTAAAATCACAATTATTTTTACAATTATGAACTCGGCGGACGACTCTCATAATCAAGGCCGCCGATGAAATTGACATTCGATTTACGTGAAAACAATTTGTAGACTCTATTTTCGCATGAAAAGAACATGTTTTTGGACGGATGTGTTCGGAATTGAATTTGAATATGCGCAGCGTATCTCTTTTTTGTGCTTTCGACACCTGGGCTCAGACAATAATCGAAATTTGTGCCCCCCCCCCCCCCCCTTTTTTTTTCATGGAAACTAGGTGGGCGACTAGAAATTCGTTTATTCTTTATCACCCGTTCTTAGTTTTTGAACAGGCAATTGGAGAAGTATCAACTTTGCAGTGTCGGAGTTCTGGAAAAGTGCGAGAATTCGATAACTGCGAGCGTGGTAAACGATATCTTCAGTCCAGTTAAAAACGAAATATCCTGGGGCCAGTGAGGGCCAAAGCGTTAAGATTTGACTTCGAGTTTTAGGTTCGTGTGGAATCATGCGATACAATATTACGGATTGTTACGACATATATGTACATATATAGTATTTACTATTTAGCATGATTAAGATAACTGCGGTATGAACGCAGCAGTTTGTTTATCAGCGATCCGAATTTGAGCTTTTTTTAAGTGATAGGTATAAAACTGAGCGAATATCAGTACCGTATTCATATACTGCCTGACAACGGATTGAGTTAGTATCTCTGATTGATTATTCTCGTTTATCAACGACCACAATAATGGTTATTGCAAAAAAATATATATTGAATCGAATTTTCGAAGGGGAGGCCAAGCTTTCAGATTTTACCTTGGTTGAAGAAGAATTACCTGCTTTAAAGGATGGAGGTATGTATTGCAATTTTCAAAAATTAATAAAATGTGTTTTAATGGTTGAGTAACATAAGAAAGTGGCTTCTTCCGTCTATCGGGTATAAAAACAGTGTGCTAACTCCAGGAAAAATTGTGAAACAATCGGCATTCAAGATTTCAACTCACTAATGCCCGGTTTTATAAAAGAGAGTTATCCCTAGGTTAAAACTCACCCGTGGGTTACCCAACGGATACTACGAAATGGCGTTTTATAAACGTAGGTTAATGACGTCACACGGGTTAACCGATGGTTACCTTCGTTTCAAACTTAATCCGCCAAATTGCTCGGGTTACCCCACTGATCAGTGGGCTACCCCAACATGTTCGAAAAAAATTAAAATAAAATAATTTCGTATCTCATTGTTGAATTCTCGTTCGCGCCTTCATTTTTTTCAAACGCATTCACACAGGCGCAGCTGCATTCGCTCCGCCTGCCATCTTGTGGGGTAAATGAGGTATACATTGTTTTATAAAACTGACGGAAGGATAACCCACGGGTTAAATTTAACCTGAGGTTAACTAACCCATGGGTTAACCGAGGGATAACTTTCTTTCATAAAACCGGGCATAAATCGTGTCATTGATGATAATGACTACTATAGTATATGTGAACGCTATCAAGATCCAGTTAATGATTATAGTATAAACTAACTGTTCTGACCGTTAACTGTTGTTGCCTTAATGTTGTTGCCTTGGTCGGATTCATGATTAGCTATAAATATGACAGATTGTATAGATGTCTGACTAACAAATGTTGTTTTTACATTTCGCCGTAATTGGATAACAGATTTTAATTCACATCGTTGATAAGATTGTACATAACGTTGAACGAGATTTAATCAACTAATAATGACAATGATTTCAGAATTTCTCATCAAGGCAGAATATTTATCTGTAGACCCATGTATGAGTATATTGGGAAAAACTCTACCGTTGGGATCTACTATGATGGGATCACAGGTGGCTAAAATTGTAACGTCCAAAAATAAACGCTTTCCAGTTGGCAGACGTGTTGTTGCTCATATCGGTTGGGCTACATATTCCGTAGTTGACGAAAATTCTACTGGCATATTTAATCAGCCTCCGTATTTACTGCCTGATTTCGGAAGCCTCTCGCCGTCTCTAGGTCTGGGAGTACTGGGCATGCCAGGGTAAGGCCTCCGTCAATTTACATTTTCCATAAAAATGTATGATTACATATTTCATACTTGAATAAATTCGTGTTTGATGGCTCACAAAGCACTGTGCCGAAGAATGTTAACAACCATTGAGATTATCATCATTCAAACTATGTATGTGTACTGTGAAAGCTTAACTATGATTTCGTCATGAACAAATTTTCGTACGAATCAAATTAATCGTCATATAATAGTGAAATTGATATTGTTCAATTCAGCTAAATGATAAATTGTTGAAATGGATATCATTCCCGCGGCAAGAAATATTTAACCAAAAGATTCAATAATGATTATAGGATCTCTGCGTATTATGGGCTAGTTGACATCTGTCATCCGAAAGCCGGAGAAACACTCGTAGTGAGTGGCGCAGCCGGTGCAGTTGGGTCTCACGCTGGGCAGATAGGCAAGATTCTTGGATTGAAAGTAATCGGGATTGCCGGATCTGATGCTAAGTGTAAATGGCTAACAGAAGAATTGGGATTTGATCATGCTATTAATTACAAGACCCAAGATGTGGCCGCAGCTTTGAAGGAAGCTGCTCCGAACAAAGTTGACTGCTACTATGACAACGTATGATGGATTTTTAGCATTATTTTAGTATCGTTCTTCAGACGAAGCTCTTGTTATTATCCTGTCACCTTGCTGGAAATTCTATCGCCTATCGTGTTATCCACATTTTTTATCGTTAGTTCCATTTCTAATAGTGACATCTAATTTTTATTTCTACAGGTCGGAGGCGACATTTCTAATATTGTACTTGCACAACTGAATCTGAAAGCTCGCATCTCGTTATCTGGGAGTATTTCTGCGTATACCACAGATGCCAATGAATCTCCCAAGAGTTATATCAACCAGCTAGCCATACTTGCTACCCAATCGAAATTGGAAGGATTTAATGTGTTTGCGTGGCAGGATCGCTGGTTTGAGGGTATCGAGCAAAATCTTCAGTGGATAAAAGAAAATAAATTGAAATATTACGAAACAGTCACCGAAGGATTTGAAAATATATTTGATGCATTTGTTGGAATGATGAGAGGAAAAAATCTGGGAAAGGCGATTGTTAAAGTATAATTTCGCTGATTCTGTGTCTCTCTAGCGAAGTTTCTCCCACGTAGAAGCTGTGAGCCTGTGGTATATATCCTGCTCACCACTGGAGACTTAGGGCAAATAAAATGTCCAAAATATATGTGCCAAATGAAATCCGAAATCTAGTAAAATGTTTTTTAATCGATATCAACTTGAAAATATACATTGCCATGTAAAGTAAATCAGCTAAATAAATGAACCGATTTAACCCGGACCTAAATTGTTGTCAATTTTAATTATAAACGCAATGGGATCCTGTCGTTAATAGTACATTATGTCACTAGGCCGATTAATTATTTTCCGACGAATTTGAGTTTATATTATGATGAAATTCGTCAGAAATAGTATATTGTGTACCAAGGGCGTAAAGTGGGCTTTTTTAGACCAAGTGTGGAGTTTGCAGTATGAGTCAGAGGCGAGGTAGCACGAGTCGAAGACGAGTGCGTCTGCGAGCCGAAGACGAGTACTGCAACCACACGAGGTCAAAAAGCCCACTTAGCCCTTGGTGCACACCATATTTTTTGTGACAGCACGATTTTCGCGTTTTTGAGCGATTTTAAGGAAGCGGGCAAAAAAAATCAGCAGCGGGCAAAAAAAGTCGGTAGCGGGCAAAAAAGAACTTTTTTTGCCCGCTACCGACTTTTTTTGCCCGCCGGTCAATAAACGGCCACTTTTAGCCCTATTATTAGGTCAAAAAAACGCAAAAATCGTGCATGTGTTACAAAAATACTTTTTCGGCCGTATGGCATACAGAATTTTATGTGTCCAGGCCAAAAACCGCGTTTAAACCGAGCGAAGTGAGGTTAAAATCGCGGTTTTACGGCCTATGACACATAAAATTATATTATAATTTCGTATAGGTATTCCACATTTTTACTTGGTATTCTTTATTTATAAAATGAACACACTTTTAAAAATTTCTCAGGAAAAAATCTCATGACTGAAATCCATTAAATGCACCTCGTCAGCTCTGTGATAATTCTTAAACTATTCGTATTCTCCTAGTATACAGGGTAGTCCATTTTAATCACCCCAGGCAAATATTTTAAAAACTAAAAGTTATAGGTAGGTATACTACTCAATAAAATATTTCGAGTTAAAATTTCACAGACACCATCGCAAATCTAATGGTACTGTGCTTTCTGGAATTTTCTAGTAGGTAACATACCACAACTTTTCATTTTCAGGTAGAACTGTCGCTGTCGAACCCAAAACTCTTTGATAAGAGAGAACCTTCGTAGCTTCTTTGTGATTTTCGCCTACTCTGCAAATCCGCAATATCTTAAAATCTGACTTTCACTTACAATATTATGGTCACCCATTTTTCAAAACCATTGATATCATAGTCCATATTTTTACAACCAAATCAAAAAGCCAAATTCATAATTCTCACGAGAACTATAATCGGAGCTCGATATCGCGGAGTTTTTACAACAATAGTCGTGTAAACAGAAATGGATTGTTATTGACTTGCCGACTATCCGGAAAAACATGAGGCGATAGAGAATCCTTATTCTGGCAATTGGAACAATAACATTATTAGTCTTCAACTTTTATATTCTGGAGTGTCACGTAGGCTTCTGCTACTCGTGAAATTAAAAACTAACAGCTCTCACGGATCTCTTGAAGCCGTGCGATAACAAATTGTTACGTTGGAATTGATCAGCAGTTTAGTAGTCTGTACGATAAAATATGTCTCTTAATATTGAGACCTTGTTTTACCGTTTGCGGGACGAAGGATTACGCAAACGGGATGGTTATGGATAAGATGTATCTATGATTGATTTAGAAGACCTCCTGTTTTAAAGTTCACGATTATTCGGTTTACTATGCCTTACACGGACTAGGGAAAGTAGAACCTTCCGTAGCCGCCTCCCTCAGACCTGGATGCGTAAACGCACCAAGGCTGTATCAGACCTGGGCGTGTATTTTATCCCGCCGAGGCAGTATCAGACCTGAGCAAATACCCCGCACCAAAGCTGCATCAGACTTGAGTGAGGTTGAACCTTACTAAAGCTGTATCAGACTTGAGCACAGTAGCATTCACTAAGGCTGTATCTGACCTAGACAAGACGATAACCCACCAAGGCTGTCTATTAGCTAAGTTGTAAATGTTGATGATGTTCAAGGAAGATCAGGATAATAAAATCTGTGGAATTTCTTATTAGATATTTAATTCGTATAAGGCGTGCAGTTATTAATGAAAAATAGAGGTTTGGTTGCAACCGTTATTACAAAAAAAAAACAAAAAATATATTCTTAAATCTAATTCTATTATTAATTTCATATTTCTGCGGTGAGCAATAGAGCAAATTTAATTTCATTCAATTTATTTCAGTTCTGTTGAAATTCGCTAAGCGAACTGTTGTTTGGAATTACTTTTATTTTGCCTATAATCTGTGAAAGTAGGGCTTTGAAATTTGTTTTGATTCTGGCTATTTGGTATTTGTAACTCAATGACTCTAACGTAATACAGCTGTTATAGCGTGTGTTCGTACAATAAAGTGATTCTACAGAGTACCGGGGCGCTATGCCTATCTGGTCTCGAAACTGAAAAATTAAATATGAGTCAATATGAAGTGTTAGAACTAGCGATTTATCTAAGAGGTTGGTAACAGTTGGTAGCAGTTGGCTACAGAGCAGTTAGTTGAGTTGGCAGGCGTGGAGAGTAGAGAAGAAGCAGTATAGACTAGAGAGTCGAGAGTAAAGAAAGATAATTAAGAAAGGAATGAAACGAGGCAGTGGCCGAAGCGAATGTAACTTGAATAAATGTATCTTGATCAAACGTGCTTTCAATAAGAATAAAACCTATTTCAGTTTCTATAATTGTCGTGTCCGAGAGTTAATTAAAACCGATACCCAATATAGTCTAAGTCTCGTGGCGGAAAGAAGTTATTTATTGTAATTATTCTAACAAATCAGAAGTGGGATTAAAAACCTAAATCGGGCTGAACCTGTGGGAAATCATCGGTGAAAGTGATTTCGAGTCTAAAAGTGACGGGCTAGTGAGTCGAAAAACAATTAAACATCAGTTGTGCCTCGTGGCGTGCCGGTCTGAACGTGTCTGAGTGGCGTCCGTTGAGTTCAACAACAACAACGAAGTGCGCGAGTGCGCGCGCAGAAAATTCAAAGTTAGTACGTGTTCCGACTTCGAGAGTGCGTAGTGAGATGTAAAGACTGAAGCCAATGAAATAGTTAGACAGTAGTGGCGGACATGAGTAGCGACGACAGCGCTGCAACGGCGTTATTAGAAATGTCCAAAGGCCGGGGAATATCATCCCAAGTACCACAAACGGGGAACGACGGAACGAATGGAACTGGACAAATACCTCAATCAGAACCCGAGATGGCGCAGTTAATAAACGCAATGACGGAAATAATGAAACAGAACGCTGTGTTAAGGTGCCACAGTACTGGCGTGTCCTATATATATTTTGTGACGTCAGAATCGTGAAATACGAGGAATTTCGTCGACAAATTGAGCCCAAACGAGGAAACGAATTCCACGGGTATTATTTTTTTATAAAAGCTTGAATTGATCTGTAGGGCGCTTACTTAGTGATTTTCAGCGTAGATTACCCAGTAATGTGTATTGCGAATAAATAAAAGTGACAGGTCGTTTATACATATCCAACATGGCGGCATCAGAATTCGGCCATTACCGACTTGTCGTATTTTCGCCGCATCCAGGAGATTAAAACGTCTATCACTCAACACAGGGAGTAAGCGCCCCGTAGGAATACACACTTATTTCAGGAAAACTTATTTCACCTATCTGCGTCCCGTAAATAAGGCTCAATTTGTCGACGAAATTCCTCGTATTTGACGTCTCGGTATGACATATATCTATCGAAAATCTGAGCATCGACTTCCGGTACTGTGGCACCTTAAGGTGCCACAGTACTGGCGTGTCCTATATATATTTTGTGACGTCAGAATCATGAAATACGAGGAATTTCGTCGACAAATTGAGCCCAAACGAGGAAACGAATTCCACAGGTATTATTTTTTTATAAAAGCTTAAATTGATCTGTAGGGCGCTTACTTAGTGATTTTCAGCGTAGATTACCCAGTAATGTGTATTGCGAATAAATAAAAGTGACAGGTCGTTTATACATATCCAACATGGCGGCATCAGAATCCGGCCATTACCGACTTGTCGTATTTTCGCCGCATTCAGGAGATTAAAACGTCTATGGCTGTGTTCCAACTTGTAAGGTTGTACACTTACACTTACACTTACCCTTTGCCTGCGCGCCGAGCGTATGCCTGCGCCAATGGTTGCGCATTTTAACGAGCTCTGGCGGAGATGTACTTAACTAGGGTTAATTTGAAATTTGGACGATTCAATTCGCTAATGATTCTGTGAAGCAATAATATTGTTGAAGATTCGTTGATTTGGAGGTCTAATGATTGCTTAACGTCAATCAATACCTTTGATGAATAGAAAACATCATTTTTGGTATCATAGCCGTAAAATTCGATTTTACGGCCCGTTTTCAGTCCGTAATAGTACATTATGTCATCGGGCCAATGAAGTATTTCGCGACGAATGTGAGTTTATAATCCGAGCCGAAGGCGAGGATGATAATGGAATTCGTCAGAAAATACTTTATGCGCCGTATGGCATATACAATGTGTCTAGGCCAAAAACCGCGTTTAAACCGAGCAAAGCGAGGTTAGAATCGCGGTTTTTCGGGCCTAGACACATAAAATGATTTTTCACGGACGTAGGTCCGTAAAATGAACAATTTCTAAAATCAGCCATTTTTCGATGATAAATCATTTATATCGGTTATTTTTCAATAACAAAACTTTTTCCATCAGTTGACAACACTAATAAAAAACATTTAGTTTGAATTCACGTGTATTTTTTCTTCATTTATGCATCTATTCTTTCCTTTATTTTTTTTCTCTGTTTTTTTTTTCTTCATTTATTCTTTCCAATGCGCAACCATTAGCGCAGGCATACGCTCCGCGGCGCGCAGGCAAAGGGTAAGTGTAAGTGTAAGTGTACAACCTTACAAGTTGGAACACAGCCTATCACTCAACACAGGGAGTAAGCGCCCCGTAGGAATACACACTTGTTTCAGGAAAACTTATTTCACCTATCTGCGTCCCGTAAATAAGGCTCAATTTGTCGACGAAATTCCTCGTATTTGACGTCTCGGTATGACATATATCTATAGAAAATCTGAGAATTGACTTCCGGTACTGTGGCACCTTAATGGAAACAATAAGCAGAAATCGAAGCAGTACTCCAGCACAGTACAACATACTTCCTGACCTGTCACATAATATAGACAAGTTCGACGGATTATCAGGAGCAACAAATGCAAAAGTTTGGCTAAAACAGCTTGAATCTACAGCAACATTACATCGATGGACAGAAGCAATAGCATTCGAGACGGCGAGGAGTCACCTTACCAAAGCAGCGAAAAATTGGTATTTAGCCAATATGGATACGATCGTAAATTGGCAAAGTTTCAGACAAGCCTTTTCCAATACGTTTATGATAGAGAAAACGATGACAGAGAAATGGCAGGATATGGTTAAGCGTTGCCAGACCCCGGGAGAAGACACACGGGAATATTTTTTTGACAAGGTACGCTTGTGCAAATTGCTTCAATTAGACTTGGAGGAAACCAAGAAACAAATAGCTATTGGGTTATGGTCAAAAGACACGAGTACGGCAGTTATGAGCAAAGCACATTTCGATGTCGACGACTTACTGAAAAACATAATGGAAGTTGAAGCTACGGAAACGGCCAGGAAGCGGCGAATCAACAACCAGAAGGACCTACCAAGGACGACAGCAGGAGATGGACACAAGATGCCTACAGATAAGAAGCCGGTTACGCAAGGAATCCTGGGCGCTCAACAAGTTCCAAGAAATAGTTATAATAACAATAATCATAGTGATACTAGAAAAGATTTTGAATGTTATAGATGTAAGGGAAAGGGTCATCTAGCGAGGAATTTTACAGTCGAGCGAGAGATCAAATGTTTCAATTGTCAAGGTATGGGGCATATAGCGAGAGATTGTCCTAAACCAAGAAAACTCCCTCAAGCAGAGGTCAAGTTTCTGAGACCGGAAGTACAGCCTAGTGGACTAAAATATCAGAAGAAAGTCACAATTGGACGAATTGATGGCCTAGATGGAATAGTCGATACTGGGAGTTCAGACTGTACAATTCGAGCGTCAGTAGTATTAGCATATGGATTTACCTTTAGGCCTAGTCCCAGTATTTTGATAGGTTTTGGAAACACAGGTAATGAGGTTAAGTCAAGCGGCATTATAAGTGAAAGACTGACAGTAGACGATTGTACGGCGGAAGACGTTAGTACGGAAGCCCGGTGGGGACATCTGGAAACACACACAGTATGTCTGCCGAATACGGCCGACATAGTATGTCTGCCGTGGATTTAGACGCCGCGTCAAGGCGCCGACAGACACAGTTGGTCTGCGGAATGCGGCCGACATAGTATGTCCGCCGTGGATTTAGTCGCTGCGTGGGCGACAGACACAGACAGTCTGCCATCGACGCCGCGCGAAATGCATTTGAATACAAAGCTGATTTTGGTGTTTACTAGCCACTAGCCACACGTAGCTGGGAAACAATAAAAATTATTTAAGTTGTAGGATAGAATTACGTAATGTAAAATTATTATCAGGTGAATAAACGCTTGTATTACGCTTTTTTCCACAGCATAGCTACCTACGGTATCGTTGCATGGGGAGGAGCGTATGACAATGCACTAGCTAATATACTGAAAGTACAAATGAGGCTGCTTAGGATAATAAGGAAGAAGCAATCGAATATAAAAATGCCTTTAACAATAAAAGAATCTTACGTATGCAAAACTATACAACTCTAGCTACTGAATTTCAACAATCAGAAAAAGTTACAAGAAATAAAATCATATTGCCTAAAATAAATAAAACACTAACTTTGAAAAGTAGTAAGATTGTTGCAACAAAAATTTTTAAGGCGCTGGAGCCTAATATTAAAGCTCTAAAAAAAAAAAAAAACATATATCAAAAATAGATTAAAAAGATGGATAACGGAAAACACGCAGAAACTAGTCAATCTACAGTTGACTTAACCATTGGAGTTAATTGTTTGATCTTTTACAAATTGCTATTTGCTAATAATCAAAATTTTCCTTTAACGGTGTAGTGTTTTTAGTGATATTGTGATATTAGACATAAGGAATCCTAGCTTGTAAACTCAATTCTGTTTTTATTTATTTATTTATTATTTTGTTTCTATTGTATTTTTTTTGTCTATCCTCTTCTCTCTTATCTAGTTTTTAAGGCATACTAGGTCTGCGCACAGGTTTTTTGGCAAAACCTCTTGCAGATTTTATGTAAGGATATTAGCATGCATAAAATGTACCCATGGGCACCTGGTCAATAAATATTATTTTAAAGATTCCTTCAAATGGTCATTATGGAATTTCCCATAGGCTGAAATATCTCTAAATAAATAAGAAAGAATGTTTTCAACACCCCAGGTTCTTATCTCGATTCTAAGGTGTGTCGTCGAAGTTTCTCATTTAATAACAGGGTTTTTCGTGCTTTGAGACTAATGGTTCTTCGGCTCGCATTCTTGCTCCAAAAAATATGAAACTTGGCGAATAGGTATTCCGTGATTTTCAGCAACATCGTTTTTCATCTCAACTGTTACAAAATGTTCGTTTCAATATTACTCTCTTTCATTACGATTGTATTATTGAAAGTAGCATTCATGACTAATTATAGTTGTGTAATCTACTTCAAATCTACTTCAAATCTAAAGTAGGCTCTAGCTCCGACAATTACTTTTCTGAGAATCTCTAGAATTTTCATGAAATACTTACTACTCTATAAGTAAGCATATAGCCGAGTTTACGAGTTTTTGGAGCGAGAATGTGATCGAAAAAAAAATATTAATCTCGAAGCTTCAGAAACCATACGTATTATACAAATGGGAAAATTTGATGGCTCTCGGGCACAACTTAGAATCGAGAGAAACCTAAGATTTTGGCCGAAACTCCTCTGATGTAATTTGAGATGTTGTTTATTACGGTATATCATATAGAAACGAGAAATTTTATTTACAGGCACCAAACACATAGAACGCAGATACATATACATATAAATATGTCAAGAAACAGTCATATTAGATACTATTTTGAGAATGGCTACACCTACTCAGAAATAGTCGATTTTCTTTCAAGAAATCAAAACTTGAACATTACTGTCCGTCATTTGAAAAGGATTTTAAAGGCTATGGATTTGAAAAGAAAGAAAATATCTGAGACTCCTATGGAAGAAATTTTGGCGGCTATGATTGAAGAGCTGGATGGAAGTGGTTGCTGTTTGGGGTACAAAACTTTATGGCGTCGACTGCAACTCATTTATCGTTTGAATGTGAAAAGAAACACAGTCTTGGATATCTTGCGAATCATGGATCCAGATGGTATCTCACAGAGGTCACGCCATAGATTGCAGCGAAGGAAATATAAAGTACCAGGACCCAATTTTTTATGGCATGTTGATGGCTACGATAAACTCAAACCTTTTGGCTTCGCTATCCATGGCTGCATTGATGGCTTTTCACGAAAAATTTTGTGGTTGGAAGTGGCTACATCAAATAATAAGCCGGAAATAATCGCTCATTATTATTTGAAAACTTTACAAAAGCTGAGAGCTCTTCCAACCATGATTAGATCTGATCATGGCACCGAAAATTCTTTGATAGAGTGCCTGCAAAAAAGTCTTCGACACTACCACGATGACAGATTATCTGGTGCCAAAAGTTTCATTAAAGGCAAAAGTACATCAAACCAGCGAATCGAAAGCTATTGGTCACAGATGAGACGCCAAGGTGCAGAATTTTGGATATCGCTATTCAAGGACATGCGGGAGTCTAATCTTCTCAATGATTCCAATGAATTATATTGTGAATGCTTGAGATTCTGTTTTGGTCCACTTATTGCGTATGATTTGAAAATCATACGTAAAGAGTGGAATCTCCATCGGATCAGAAAACAAAAGACACGAAATTCTCTGCCAGGAAAGCCGAACTGTTTATATTATCTTCCTGAAAGGTATGGGGCTGAAGATTATAAAAAGCAAATTGATGAAGAGGATATTAGGACCTGTTTAAATAATTATAGCTTGAAGCCGACTCTTTTTGACCCTCGTTTTGAAGAGTTAGTCGCGCTTTTGATACCAAACATGATATCACCATCCAATGTTGAAGAAGCAGTAGAGTTATATGGCAAACTCACGTCTTTGCTTGAAGAGCGAGAAGAAATTGACACATAACTGGGCTGATGAATGGCAAAAAAAAGTTCCAGCCTCAACCTTTGAAATGCAGTAGACAGAAGTTTGTCTAAATACATTACATTCCACCAAGTTTTTCACAGCGGTTCAAGTAGAATGCCATTTCTGTACTGAGTATAACTGTCACTCACAAGCTTTCAAAAAAAAATAGGTTTCTCTTGGAAAAAGATGAAGGTGCACTTATATGCATATAAAAAATGGCATTAGTAATAACTTTATATAGTCATTTTATTCATTACAACAAATTTGTAATTTAGTATCACTTAGGTTTGAGTTGACAATCACAGAAAAAGTCATACATCAAGGTGAGATCCTCATCGTTACAAAGGTTTCAATAAAAAAAAAATATAAAAGTACAATCGTACCACTTATGTTTATAATTGCTAAATCTAAATATGACATTGTTAGTCATAACTTTATATAGTCATTAAATATTCATTACAACAAATTTGTATATTTAGTATCACTTTGGTTTGAGTTGACAATCACAGAAAAAGTCATACATCAAGGTGAGATCCTCATCGTTACAAAGGTTTCAATAAAAAAAAAATATAAAAGTACAATCGTACCACTTATGTTTATAATTGCTAAATCTAAATATGACATTGTTAGTCATAACTTTATATAGTCATTAAATATTCATTACAACAAATTTGTATATTTAGTATCACTTTGGTTTGAGTTGACAATCACAGAAAAAGTCATACATCAAGGTGAGATCCTCATCGTTACAAAGGTTTCAATAAAAAAAAAATATAAAAGTACAATCGTAACCACTTATGTTTATAATTGCTAAATCTAAATATGACATTGTTAGTCATAACTTTATATAGTCATTAAATATTCATTACAACAAATTTGTATATTTAGTATCACTTTGGTTTGAGTACGACCTTACATTAATCAAAATTATAATCATAGTAATGACAATCACAGAAAAAATCATACATCAAGGTGACATTCTCATTATTCTGAGAAAGAATAATGCTAGAAATATACAGCTATCAGTTCCAGACTTGAGAGAAAGAAGGATTCATATCAACGGATGATATGAATAAAACGGAGTATTAGCATATGCTCATACTTGTGTGTATTTACTGTACACTTGTATTAAAATTACATACTATGTTGGATAGTCAGATCGGCTATTACTCATCTTATTTTTTTCTTCCCTTTTTTTTCTGGGGAAAATCTATAAATAATTTTGAGATGAGATTATAACGGACATTGTAAAGTGTCATTTATTACATTTGACTATGCGTATGACGAGCAGCCTGTGGTTCTTCGCACTTTTCCCTTCTCTTTACTCATACATGAATTTTATCAGGTATACTTAGTTATCTGTATGGATAGTTTATTGCCTTCTTTCGTGTTAATCTCACTTGATACGGAGACCGTAAAACCGTCATCTTATGAACTATCAGGATCATAGCGCACGTATTCATCTCTTTGAAACACGTATTGTGAATATGAAATAGAAGAGAGAAATGGAAAGTCTTTCATTTTTTGAGAAAACTAGATTGAAATTACGATGAGAAAATGGGTTCAACATCGGTTTCTGTATTAGTTTTGTGTATCCGGATTCAGCCAGAATTACATATATGTATATAGAATCTGCAAGGCGTTCTATTAACTTCTTAATTTATACTTATATAGACTTTTTTCATCGCGAGGTACAACAGTGGTATAAGAATATAGAATTATTGCAACGTAATATGCAGTAATATTCCACGCCAACTAAATCTACCCGAAATTTTTAAATTCCTGCAAAATTTCTAACGAAAAATTGAAACCGAATTATAGTATACGAGTAAAATATTGGTTTGTAATTTTTTACTTATTTTTTCTGTCTAAACGGAGAAAATAATGAAAGTTCGTTATTCGATGTTTCAAATAATAATGTTATATAGAGAACTCGATTAAATTTACTTGTGTCAAAATCAAATAGAAGTATGAGCATGAGCATATGCTTCGCTTTATTCATATCACCCGTTATTATACCGTGAAGTTAGAAGGAAACCGAACGATGACCGCACTATAGTTCGACTAACACGCGCTCGCGTTGCGTACGTGAGCTTCTACTCGCTGCCAGTGACTGCCAACTCGATTCGCCCGGCGCCTGTCGTCAAGGCCACGCTCATCCATAGTGTGAGCCAGGCACCGGGCGAATCCTGATGGCAGTCACTTGCAGCTAGTAGAAGCTCACGGACGCAACGCGAGCGTGTGTTGGTCGAGCTATAGTGCGGTCATCGTTCGGTTTCCTTTTAACTTCACATATATTTGATATTACCTTATGATTCGTTTTGGTGTGCCATACTACGATAAATTTCCACAATATCGACCATCTTTGGCCGGTTCACGGATTCGTAGGAAAAACATTGCTGCAGTATCGTCATGAGCTCATTTGGAACTGCAGTTAAATCGGGAATCGTTTTGTTCATGAGTGTTTCTTTTAACGTCTGTTCCTGATTTTCAACATCAAGATCCCAGAAAAATTCTTCCTTATATATTTCGACGAGAGTACAAGCTGCAGTTGAAAATTCAAAAAATTCAGTTTATTGATACCTACGCCCTTTAGTATTGGCGAATTTTTTTCTATGATGAATTACAATCTTTGAATTCACTCTGGTAACTTCAGAACAAAGCCGAAAAATTCATCGAGGTTAATAGCATGCTTGTGGAGTCTCCTTATGGTAAATCAAGTCGTTATTCATCATAGAATTATTACTAATGCCTTTTTTATTTATATCTGAGTTTGTATTGGGAACCTTAGAACCTCGATACGCCAACTAGTGGCAGAAAATAGAACTGTTCTAACAAGGCTACAGTAATCAATGAGAGGGCTTAGAACCTCGATACGCCAACTAGTGACGAAAATAGAAGTACTCTAACAAGGCTAAAATTTCAAAGCCAGGCCCATTCCAAGGATCCCAATACTTATTGCATTAGTTAGAATTTTTCTTTAATGATATATTATACAAATATTAACCTGTAGCCCAAACATCGGAGAATATCGTTGCAGCTCCTTTTCCTAATATAATTTCGGGTGCCAAATACATCGGCGTGCCTTTTATGGATTTCACTCCGATAGTGGACGTTAATGTTGTCATCATTTTGGCAAACTTGCTGAGACCAAGGTCACAAATTTTGACCGTTCCTACTCTATTAACTAAGATGTTGTCTGGCTTAATATCGCGATGAATGATTGGCATCTTTTGCGAATGCAAGTATGTAATTGCTTTGCAGATTTGATCACAGATGTGATTTTTAATATCGACATCCATGTGATACTCAAGTTTGAGGTCATCGTCGAAAATTACATCTGATAGGGAATCACTTTGAAAATACTCTGTGACAATGTGAAACTGTTTGGGTTCCACACAAACAGCCATCACTTGTATGAAATTTGGATGTCGGATCGATTCAGCAACGGTGATTTCTCTGGCCATTAAGTTTGCGTTTGTGCTGGACAATTTAATAGTTTTTATGGCAACATCTGTTCCAAGCCACTTTCCTTTCCACACCTTGCCTTGGGCACCAGCACCCAAAAGAGTTTTAGAAAAGGTCAGCTCTTCCTTTGTGATTGATGGTATAGATAAATATGGGTTTATAACATTACTATCCATAGCAATAGGAACCTCTTCGTGTATAATTTGTACGGTCTTTGACATTATTTCAGACACATTTTCGTGACATGTGATACTACAATGCCAATCATGTTGATCGCAAAGTGACACATCGTTTAGCCAGTATAAAAATTTCCCTCTTTTCCACAATTCTCCATCCCGATAACAGGTGAAGATGGGATCACACGTTGAACAATTAGGTATTATTCCAATTCCGAATTTGCCATCACAATACCCTTGAAGTTCGTCTGTATCATGAGCAATCTTGTGCGAATTTCCTTCAGATATCTCTGAGGAAGGAAACTTGTACGTATGCTCCAAATTTTCATTGATATTCACTTCGAGAAAAATATGTTTATCCTTTTCGATCCTACTTATTTCGAATCCATAATCAAGTGGATTGAAGTCGGCAATAGGTGGCAGAATACCAAACTCCGGGTCATGCTCAATGTACGAATAGAGTTCGTTTTTTCTGGCTTCAGTGATTGAGTATGCCTCTGAATATTTCGATTGACGTACGAACGCATAGAGGATACAAACATTGTTATTTTCCAGGTGATTGTCAGTTTTAGCTTCATTTCCATCCAAATCATCAGCATCGTTATTTTCCAGGTGATTGTCAGTTTTAGCTTCATTTCCGTCCAAATCATCAGCATCGTTATTTTCCAGGTGATTGTCAGTTTTAGCTTCATTTCCGTTAAAATTATCAGCATCGTTATTTTCCAGGTGATTGTCAGTTTTGGCTTCATTTCCGTCCAAATCATCAGCATCGTTGTTTGCTAGGTAATTGTCAGTTTTAGCTTCATTTCCGTCCAAATCATCAGCATCGTTGTTTGCTAGGTGATTGTCAGTTTTAGCTTCATTTCCGTCCAAATCATCAGCATCGTTATTTTCCAGGTGATTGTCAGTTTGAGCTTCATTTCCATTCAAATTATCAGCCGCAGCAAGGGAAATAGTTGATTTTGAGGCAAGTTCAGCAATGTTCGAATCGTATCCTCGAGTTTCGTCTAGTTCATTTTCATTTTTAGATGATAAAATATACAGAGTCACTTTGGATACAATTGTTTTCAGAGTTTTGCAGAATTGCCATATATCGCAGCATTTGCCAGTTGAATCTTCGAACCGTGATATTATGTTTCCGTTATAATGTCCTAGATCAATGGAGCAATTTTTTAGCATAATACTGCAGCTTTCCTCTTTACGAAATTCTTCAATTGCTAGTTTCTTAATTTCATCAATGGAGTATTCATGTGATGTCACTAATTGTAATTGTTTTACCCCACCGAAAGGTTTTCTGAGTTGAACGTACTTGATACTACCAGCTGTTTTATGCAGCCAACCGATTCGAAGAGTTTTCGTATGCTTAGAATTCTTTGAAGGCTGCTTTGTTGCATCATAATTCTAAAATATAATGGGATATTAATAGTGCGTACACGATTGTTTACTGCTATAGATCGCACCATTGTCCACTGCTGCTAAATTAGATTGGTATTTTAAATTACCGCTTTTTTCGTGATTTTTCCACGATTTTCGTGATTGTTGTTTTCCTTGTCCTTTCTTTTTTTTAGTTGACCTAAAATCTCCTGAATGCGCTGCTTTTTGCAATCCGAGGGACCACTTACTGGACTATCTGCTTCGTAAATAATAAATTATTATACACCATATTCCATGTCTGTTAGGACTATCTGGCTATTCTCGATTTTGACATTGAGATTAAGAGGGAATATATCAACATAACTGCGCGGTCCTGGCTAAAAACACGTTTGCGTGAGCTCGTCTAAACTGAAGTGACTGCCGCATTTAGTAATGCAGTTCCGTTCATTGAGATCAGTACACACAGTTACATGCTTGTAGACAGGACTGCAGTTAAATTCCTTTCATTTAGAGCCATCAACATGTTGAGAATAATAATATTTTCGACATACCTTTCGCAACGAATACATGATATTCTTTTGTTGAAGCATCTAATTCAAGGTTTCCTAAAATTACCGGCACACCATGATTCTTGCCATCGATGTCCATGAATGTTAGACCTTGAGCCTTGGGAAAATACTGTTTTAGCAGATTCAGCGGCAGGGATCCATCGATGAGCGGCAACAAAATCGTTTCGCCGTTGTGGTGTACCACAATGTCAGACATCTGTATTTAAAACAAAGGCACAGCTTTTAATCAAATATGTAGCTCTTCAAGACTTGAAATTGATACCAAATAACAGCAATGGGCTCTTCCAACGAGCCCATCAAGAGGATGATTTCGAAGTAAAAATACAATATACGTGAAATAAAGTAATTTATGATATAACTTTATGATAAGATGAGGTCTGAAGAAATATTGGCCAGGCTGTGATCCATGTAATGATATTGAAAATAAATTTACTTCACGCATTCTGATAATGGATGTTTTACCGCGTGGGTAAGATCCCCATTTTCAGAATTTATAAGGTGAAATTCTGTACCAGGTTTCAAAACTTACATTGAGGAAGGCTTGGAATCGCTTAAGCTAGGCTGCGGTGAGCAAAATCTGATATACTTCTCCTCAAGATGCCTTCGATTAAAGACGATTATCTCCAGAAGCCTTTTCCATTGTGGAAGTTGTGAGCAGTGTCCTCACCAATGTAACCGGAACACTACGCAGCGTCTAAATCCACGGCAGACTGTGTCTATAAATAATGATAATAATAATATTAATAATAATAATAATAATAATAATAATAATAATAATAATAATAATAATAATAATAATAATAATAATAATAATAATAATTCTAGGCTGTGATCCTTGTAATTTAAAAAAATTCTGTACCAGGTTTCAAAACTTACATTGAGGAAGGCTTGGAATCGCTTAAGCTAGGCTGCGGTGAGCAAAATCTGATATACTTCTCCTCAAGATGCTTTCGATTAAAGACGATTATCTCCAGAAGCCTTTTCCATTGTGGAAGTTGTGAGCAGTGTCCTCACTAATGTAACCGGAACACTACGCAGCGTCTAAATCCATGGCAGACTGTGTCTGTAAATAATAATAATAATATTAATATTAAAAATAATAATAATAAAAATAATAATAAAAATAATAATAATAATAAAAAAAATAATAATAATAAAAATAATAATAATAATAATAATAATAATTCTAGGCTGTGATCCTTGTAATGATATTGAAAATAAATTTACTCCACGCATTCTGATAATGGATGTTTTACCGCGTGGGTAAGATCCCCATTTTCAGAATTTATAAGGTGAAATTCTCTACCAGGTTTCAAAACTTACGTTGAGGAAGGCTTGAAATCGCTCAAGCTGGGCTGCGGTGAGCAAAATCTGATATACTTTTCCTCAAGATGCTTTCGATTAAAGACGATTACCTCCAGACGCCTTTTCCATTGTGAGCAGTTGTGAGCTGTGTCCTCACCAATGTAACCGGAACACTACGCAGCGTCTAAATCCACGGCAGACTGTGTCTGTCGGCGCCTTGACGCGGCGTCTAAATCCACGGCAGACATACTATGTCGGCCGTATTCGGCAGACATACTGTGTGTGTTTCCAGATGTCCCCACCGGGCTTCCGTACGTTAGGTTCAGAGTTGTACCGGATGACGTACAGCCCTACGATCTTATAATTGGTAGAAACTTTACTGAGTTACCTTATATTACATATTTTAAGATAGATGATAAATTAGAGTTCCGCAGCAGGGATGATTTTGTGTATAATATAGAACCTATGTTAGACGCGAGTCAGGACAAGCGAGATAGTCCAAAGGTTATTGAGGGGATAGGGATTCCACCGGCGTCAATTAATTTTGTTAAGGTCAAATTAGGCAAAGGTGAGTTACATTTACCAATCCAGAGCTCCGGACCAAGCCAAATGTGGTTGGAACCAGGCAAGGAGTTGACGAACGTTGTATTGGCAATAAAAGGGAACGTCCCACCGATAGAGTCAAGACAAGAGCCAGTCACTGAAGAAGATACAAATATAGCACCTACGTTGGGGGCGAAACAGAGGACGGAGTTAGTACAACTCTTAAACGAATACCGCGTGTGCGCAGCAATGAACGATTCAGAGTTAGGGTGTACTAAGATAGTTGAAATGGACATTATAGAGAAGCCAGGAAGTGAGCCTGTCTATAGCAAACCATATAAGGCAAGTGCAAAACAAAGGGAGACAATGCAGAAGATAGTTAGAGAATGGAAAGAAGCGGGACTAGTGACAGAAACTAGCTCCTTATACGCAAGTCCGTGTTTGTTAGTTGAGAAGGAGGACGGGTCTCCAAGGTTAGTTGTTGATTACCGTAGGTTAAATAAAAACACAGTTAGAATGAATTTTCCCTTGCCAAACCTTGACGATGGTCTAGAGGAGTTGTATAGAGCTACAATATTTGCAATTTTAGACTTAGCGCATGGATACCTCCAGATACCCTTAACAGAGGGAGCGAAAGAGAAAACTGCTTTTATTACTCCGGATGAGACGGGACAATTCGAGCGAGCAATGTTTGGCTTGATGAACGCCCCGTTCTACTTTGCTAAACTGATGAAAAGAATTTTTGGACCTCATGGAAATAAACTGGCGCTTGCTTACTTCGATGACAACCTTCTACATGCATGTTCCTGGGAGGAATTGATGGATAAACTCAAGCAAGTACTGAAGTTGTTGAAAGAGGCAGGGTTGACGCTGAATTTAAAGAAATGTAAATTTGGAGTCGAGCAGGTTAATTATTTGGGGTTTATCATAGGCAAGAATGGTATAGGACCAGGGGAAAGAAAAGTCAAGGCAATTCTAGAGTTTCCGAAACCACAAAATGTGCACGAGGCACGCAGATTTCACGGGTTAGCAAGCTTCTTCCGTAGGTTTATTTATGGGTTTGCCCAGATTATTGCACCTATAATTGATCTGTTGAGAAAGGAAAGAGAGTTTGTATGGAAAAGGGAACAAGAAGAGGCGTTTCAGACGATTAAGGAGAAACTAGCGTCGAAACCAGTGTTAACACACTATAACCCAAACGCAGAACATACCGAATTACATACCGACGCATCGGCAGAGGGCCTAGCAGCAATGTTACTACAAAAGGACGACCAGGGAGAATTACACCCTGTGTACGCGATCAGTAGACGTACGACGGACGTCGAAAGGGCTTATCATTCAAGTAAGCTTGAACTTTTAGCCATTATATGGGCGATGGAGAGGTTGAGACCATTCTTAATCGGAATACACTTTAAGGTAATAACTGATTGTCAAGCATTAGTCTATGTGAATTCCATGAAAACTAAAAACTCACAGATTGTCAGATGGCTCAATCTTATCTCAGAATATGATTACGAAATACATCATAGAAAGGGAGAAAGGATGCAACACGTTGATGCGCTTTCGCGTGCTCCGGTAGAAAGAGCAGACGAAACTGCTTTTATGTACAGAATCACCATACACGAAGACGAGATCCTCATGTTTCAAAGGATTGACGAAGATCTAGCCTACAAGATTAAAATTCTACAAAAACCAGAGCGTGAGCAAACGCGTAGAGAGAGGGGGGAAATACAAGATTATTTACTCCGAGATGGAATATTATATAAAAGGGATCAGACAAACAATGGTAAGGAGTTATATGTAGTACCTCGAGCCATGAGGAAGGCACTGGTAATCAAAAACCATGACTTGAGTAGTCATTTTGCAGCGGAGAGAACGCTGGCCAAAATCCGGGAATTTTATTACTTCCCAATGATGCGAAGCTATATTAAAAGACACATTGCCTCGTGTATAGAGTGCCTATTGGCAAAGAACAAGTCAGGCAAACAAGCAGGAGAACTGCATCCAATTCCGGCTGGTACGAGACCATTCGAAACAGTAAATGTTGACCATTTGGGACCGTTTGTCACTTCAACGAAAGGGAACAAATATATTTTAGTTGCTATCTGCAACTTGACTAAATTTTCACAACTTTATGCAGTAAGAGATGTCCAGGCAAGGACGACGATTCGAAACTTAGAGAAGTTAATAGAGTGTTTTGGAGCACCAGTACGCTTCATAACAGATAGAGGAACCGCATTCACCGCAGCGAAATTTGGAGAGTTTTGCAATGAACATGGGATTAAACACACACTCAACTCAAGCCGCCACCCCCAGGCAAATGGGCAAGTGGAGAGGCTAAACCAAACTATTATACCAGCACTACAGACAAATCTGGCAGATGCCCAAGGGAAAACGTGGGATCAAGAGATAAAGAAGCTCGAGCGCGATTTGAATACGTCAATCTGCAAGACAACCGGTCGCACACCATTTGAGATTTTGTATGGGTATATACCTAGATTTAAGGAAGGGTTGAGCCGAATGTTGACTAGTCATGCCGAAACGTACAAAGTACCGATAGAAATTCAGAATGAAGTGCGAGAAAGAATAGAGCGTGAACAAAATAAGTCGAAAGAGCGCTACGATCAAAGTCGTGTGAAAAATGTAATATTTCAAATAGGCGATATTGTATTTATGAAACAGAATCCGATATCCACAGGGGAATCAACCAAACTGCAGCCTCGTAACAAGGGACCATTAGTTATTACGGATAAACTATCGTCCGATACATATCGAGTACAGAACTTGGGATCTAAAAATATAAAACAATCACAAACCACGGCTCATGTAAGTCAGCTAAAAATATGGAAAGGGTTTGATGAAGAAGAAAGTAGCGAGGATGAGGGAGAAGTAGAGTGTACAAGCAAACCTACAGTTAATATTAAGGAAATAAAAGATAAGTCTGGAAAGATTGAAGATTTAGAAGATAAGTCAGTTAAGATTAAGGAACTAAGAAATAAGTCAGCCAATATCTGTATTACTGTTAACAAAAACTTGTCAAACGATACTCGTCAAATAATGCCTGTACCTGATACTTGTAATGAATATAAAGTTAAGCGAGTAAGGCAATTGCCACATAAGTTTAGAGATTATAACATGTATTAAAAGTTTTTTTTTTTTTTTTTATATGATAGGCTTGGAGGCCAAGCTACATAAGGATGGCCGATTGTTAGAACTAGCGATTTATCTAAGAGATTGGTAACAGTTGGTAGCAGTTGGCTACAGAGCAGTTAGTTGAGTTGGCAGGCGTGGAGAGTAGAGAAGAAACAGTATAGACAAGAGAGTCGAGCGATAGGGACTAGAGAGTTGAGAGTAAAGAAAGATAATTAAGAAAGGAATGAAACGAGGCAGTGGCCGAAGCGAATGTAACTTGAATAAATGTATCTTGATCAAACGTGCTTTCAATAAGAATAAAACCTATTTCAGTTTCTATAATTGTCGTGTCCGAGAGTTAATTAAAACCGATACCCAATATAGTCTAAGTCTCGTGGCGGAAAGAAGTTATTTATTGTAATTATTCTAACAGAAGCTATGTCTAGTATTGCTGGTGAGCTGTGTAACGTCCCCCCTTTTATAGTGACTGTTCGCGTTGCTCCATCCTCTGTTAATCTGCGCGTTAGGTAATGCGCGTCTGGTTTGATGATAACATTCATTAGACCGTTAGGACTGATATGTTACAATATATAAGAAATACGGTTGCTGCGTCAACAACGATTATTGTAAAATAAGCCAGTCTTGCTCTAGCTATAAACTAGTGCAGGTATTTCAGGATACAACCCTGGGTTGCGATTCTGTAACTCTCCGTTAGCTCCGCTAACTCCGCTAACTCAGCGGGGACGGTTGGTTGGCTGAGAAGCGTCCAATCAGAGATCGTTTTGTGTCGTCGGTAGAGTAGACAGGTACGACCAACGTATGGTTGCGCAATACTACCTACTGTACCGACGACCCGAAACGATCTTTGACTGGACGCTCCTCAGCCAACCAACGGCCTTCGCTGAGTTGGCGGAGAGTTACAGAATCGCAACCCAGTATTCTTGATTCATTTAATCTCGCTTTGGTTCACTTTATTTCTCTTAGGAACCTACAATTAACTTATATTTTCATTGCAAACACATTTCGTAACAATGTCAGCGAATCTATGTTCGTGAAACTCCCCTGATTCTAGTTGGTTTTGGCTTTGGGCTCTCCCAGGTACTCCCCTCGGGGTTCGACCTTTTTTCCTTATCTTTTCCCTATAGTCAAGGTGCTCCTCCCCCTCTCCCTCTTTCTCCGTTTTTCCTCCTTCTTCCAACTTTGCGCCTTGACTGGCTCCACTGTTTTAGGTGGGATCCAAACCACCCAGAGCCGCGGTTGAGGCATATGAGTATTTTCTATTGAAAATCTCAGTGGTGCCAGGGGGGATTCGAACCCGCGATCTGTCTGTTCGTAGTCGGGGCTCTTGTCCACGAGCCACCGCGGCTCTCGCCCTGATTCTAGTTATTATACTGATTCAAAAGATAGCGCTAATTAAGTGCAGCAATTGAGGGGATGGGCGGAATAACGGTATAACTCGGAAAACATAGTTGTGAGATAAATGAGAAAAACGTAGGAAACCAAGATCAACTCAACATATCCTGATATAATTTAACATAGTATGGTAGTACATAATAAATAATGCTTCTGATTATATAAATAGAACCATAAAAAGTTCAAACCCTTCACAATGAACGATCAATTAAGTTTTCGAGTTATACCGTTCTTCCAGATAACAAGGCTGTTTTTCACTTATCTCAAATTTTATTGTCGTAAAAAAATTTGACAATGAGCACAAACAGTTAAAAACAATTGTACAAGAACTGTTTATAGCTGGGGCATTCCATCGCATTCCATGCCAAATCGACCGGGTCCTGACCCTCGACCTCTCATATCTGGTCCGCGATTTTTTGTATCATTCTTCTGATTCTGAATAGCATTCCATATTTTTTTTCAAATTTTTCAAAATAAATTTGAGCGCGTCATGGATTTTCAAAGTTTTTTTTTTTTTTTTTGTTTTGCAACACCTCGATAGCCGTGATCGAAATAATTTGAAAAATTTCTCAAAAATTCTGTGTCAGAAATGAAAATTTTTGAACCAAAATTCATAATGTTTGGACTTTCGCTTCAATCTATTCTTTTTTTAGCTTTTTTCTAAGAAAAAGTTTGAAAAAAATAGAAGCGGTGATCAATACACCGTGGACTGCTGCTTGAATATTTCGAACGATAGCCAAGGATTCTTATAAATTCTTTCAGATTTTTTTAAACATATTTTTATCTCTGGAATATAAACGTAATATTATGATTAAAAATTAAAAAAAAAAAAAAAAATACGTTGGAGCAAAAGTCCAGACATTAGGAATTTCGGTTGAAAAATTTTCATTTTTGACACAGAATTTTCGAACATTTTTCCAGATTTTTCAATCACGGCGATAAAGGTGTTGAAAAAAAAAAACTTTGAAAATTCATGCGACATTCAAATTTATTTCGAAAAATTTGAAAAAAAAATCTGATTGTTGTTTAGAGTCAGAAGAATGGGGGCCGGGTCGAAATTCCGAATATTGAAAGCGCCGAAAGTGTAAAATACAGAAGTTTTATGTTATGATTGCTGAAATTATCAAATATAAAAATTCCAACATTTATAGAACAGAACCGTAGAATACCGCACAGCATGAAATCGATAGGTAAAGTGTCCGAAAGATGACTGAACAGATTCACATAATACCGACCTAAAAAATACCGACTTTTCAACGAATCGAATTCAAATAGTCCGAAAGCTCAAAGTTGCGAACGTGTAAAATACCGAAATTTGAATATTCCGAAAACTAACAATTTTGAAATGCGCACCTTGCATGTTACATGAAATGCGATACCTTGTATGTTAAATCACTTGATTTTGATTTTACGCAGAGGGTTGGTTTTCGAAGTGCCATATCGCAACCCTTGAAGATACAGAAAATCGGCTTTGGGCGCAAGTTGGAAACAATTTGGTCTAGCCCTGGTACAAATTTCAAGTGGATCGGTCAAGGCGTCTGGAAATGGCAGGCTATGCTGGAGGAGGGGGGCTTCAATTTGGTTGAGTAGTTTATATCTTTTAATGTACCTAGTTGGCGCGAGACTCCATCGAGTTTCTCGATGCAGAACGTTTTTTCTGATGTTTGAACATAGTTATGATCGTTATGATACACGTTCTTTGAAAGTTGGTGTATTTATTCCCTAAGTAGAGGAGACCGGAAAGGAATGTAATACCTGAAGATGAAAGGAACTATAATGATTTTAACAAAGTTTTTCTGTTGTTTTTTATTTGTAATTAGAACTGTAACATCAATTTTACATAACCTCGTTGTGGAGTACCAAAAGAGGTTCACTGCAGAAACGTTGGAATTAATATGCAATTACAAAACTACATTTCATTACATCCCTAGTAGCATGGTGAAATCGCAAGACGCTTGCGCAATCTGCCGTGAGTCTTGCACAAATAACTTTACGACATTGAACAAGCTATTCGCAATTCCCGCGTATAGGTGGTTGACAAGCCTTTCTTGTGCAAGATCCACAGAAATAATCGGAAGCAGACCATTATCGCTCTGCGGATGGATCTTATTGCAAGACCCAAAACGCAAGAATTGGATCAGATATGATAAAGCGTGCTACTAGGGATTGTTTATTCTCATTGGCACATATTTTAGATATTCGATTTTGCCCGACGAAGAAAGTATACAGAATACCTTCTACGTGAGTAAAAGTTCTCAGGACAGACATGAAGACAGTGGATAATTAAACTTTAACAATAGCCTTTCCGATATTTTCTCCTCTCATCATTCCATCAAATGCATCAAACATATTTTCAAATCCTTCCGTCACTGTTTCTTTATATTTCAATTTATTTTCTTTTATCCACTGAAGGTTTTTTTCGATACCCTCAAACCAGTGATCCTGCCACCCGAACACAGTGAACCCTTCCAATCTCGATTGGGTAGGCATTAAGGCCACCTGGTTGATATAACTCTTGGGAGGTTCATTGGCTTCTACGTGATACCCTGAAATATTCCCAACTACCGAAATGCGAGCATGCGTATTCAGTTGCCCAATAACAATATTAGAAATGTCTCCACCGACCTGTAGAAATAAATATGAAATGTCATTGATAAAAGTAAAACTAACGACAAAAAATGTGGACGACACAATACGCGATAAAATTTCTAGCAAGGTTACAAGATAACAAGAGCTTCGTCTGAAAAACGATAACAAGACAATGATAAAGATCCATCATACGTTGTCCACGTAGCAGTCAACTTTGTTCGGGGCAGCTTCCTTCAAAGCTGCGGCCACATCTTGGGTTTTGTAATTAATAGCATGATCAAATCCCAATTCTTCTGTGAGCCATTTACGCTTTGCATCAGATCCGGTAATTCCGATTACTTTCAATCCAAGAATCTTGCCTATCTGCCCAGCGTGAGATCCAACTGCACCGGCTGCGCCACTCACTACAAGTGTTTCTCCGGCTTTCGGAAGACAGATTTTAGTCAGCCCGAAGTACGCAGAGTTCCTATAATCATTACACAATCTTTTTGTTAAATATTTCTTGGCGCGAGCATGATATCCGTTTCAAGAATTTATCATTTAGTTGAATTCCGCGATAGGGTAAAACGTCCAGTGAATGACCGATTTGGTTCATCGATAGATATATTGATTTGAAAAAATAATTAACGAATCAATAAATCCAAAACAACCGTTACTATTGGGTTGAGAATTTATTTTCTTTCAAATATTCATCATAATATTAGCGGAATTTGATCGTAAGCTTTTCAAAATTAACTATAAAGAGTAAAAAAACGAGAGGTCCAGTGAATGACCACTCGCGTCTAATGAATGACCGGGTATGGTCCAATGAATGACCGATTCATCTATCCACCTATTAAAAATAAATATTCAATAAAATGTTGATAAATTCATTCTAGTTTATTTTCAACACGATTAAATAATAATATATGTATAAGAAAAAGCTTTAAACTTGAAAATTTCAACCTTCTAGTTGGTTTTTGCTTTGGGCTCTCCCAGGTACACCCCTCGGGGTTCGACCTTTTTTCGTTATCTTTTCACTATAGTCAAGGTGCCCCCCCCCCCCCCCCCCCCCCCCCCCCTTCCCGCTCCCTTTTTCTCCGTTTTCCCTCCTTCTTCCAACTTTGCACCTTGACTGGCTCTACTGTTTTAGGTGGGATCCAAACCACCCAGAGCCGCGGTTTAGGCATATGAGTATTTTCTATTGAATATTTTCCGCTCCAGGCGCCGGGTCAGGAAGGGCGCGAACATCCGATGGCTAGGAAAAAAATTTAACTCGCTATCCAACTATTATCGTAGATTATTTTTCGCAGATCTTTGTCGGAAGCGCCTTGTTGCCAGATTTCATTTATGAAAAATAATGATGGAACATCGCAGCTGCTATTGTCTTATGTTGCGGTTAAAAAATGTAAGCGAAAGCAGAATCGCAGTCTGTTCAAGTATCGTGTGTCATTGGTAGTACTCACTGTGACACTCCGCCTCGGGCCTTGGACCCAGCGCGTCGCGTCGCCTCGATTCGGCCACAGAATACACTTCCCAATCCTACCGCCTACCCGCCGTCTGGCGCTGCCGACCGCATTGCATTCAAAGTCGACTTAGGGAACACTAGCGCGCTCGACGGACGGTCATAATCACATACATAGGTATATAACGCGCATTTTGGCCTGAATTCGAATTTGCGCTGCCGACTCACAAATCGTGTGAGTATCATATTTACGTTTACATAGACGACTGCTTGTCGGACTAAACAAACATACAAGTCTTCATCATAAAATACATTTTACTTTCATTTAATAGTATATTACTCACCTAGGGAGGGAAAGTAGGCTAACCCAAACTGCGTGTGAGATTGACACCCGAGCCGAAGGCGAGGGTGACAAAAACGCAGTTTGGGATGGCCTTTTTCACTCCCGTGTGAGGTATACTATTTTTTTCAACATGTGCATGTAATAGGCCCTTTTTCTTGCATGTAAAACGAATAGAAAATCGCCCATTTCTAGCGTCGACTTCATTACCTCCCTAGGGAGGTAATATCCATTACCTCCCTAGGGAGGTAATGGATCTATTGCTATATATATTAATATATATATTAACATATATATTTCCAAAATTTCCATCGTACATGCGCGAAAAAGGGCCTATACATGCACTCGTTGAAAAAAGTACGGTGTGCAACAAGGGGGGGAGGGTAATTTCAAGCTCGGGTGATGACGTTGCACTCATCTTTGTCTCAGGCGCCTTTGGCGCCCTCGACTCCGACTCGTGCAACATCATCTGACCCTCGCTAGAAATTACCCATTTCCCCCCCTTGTTGTACAATGTACTATTTCACCACCCCCTGCATCGGAAAGAACGACTTCCCGCTCACGCAAGGGAGCGAAAGTCGTACTTTCCGTGCAGGTGTGGTGAAAATACTTTCTATATCTTCAAACAATTTCAATTTTACAGTACTACTTTGAAAGTAACGAATTATTTGTTGTTTTAGAATCAAGACTGGAAATGTTGCAAGGAAATAAAAAATTATCAGGCTCTCAAAATTCAAAAAGAAAAAAGACAAAAGAAGCCGAAGATGAAAAAAGCGCCAAACAGTTGGCTAAATTTCTTAAATTCACAGATCATGTGGTTTCTACCCCACAAACATGTAGCAACAGTTACTAGCAATGACTATCCCTGTCCAACATACGATCATTCAAAAGAATCAGTATCACTACCTTGTAATAAGCAGACAGAAACGACTTCGCAATCAACTTTGGAAGTGAAAATTTCAGAAGACATTGCCCAATGGCCATATCCTCTACCAAATAAAGTTATTGACGAAATATTATTACGAGAGCCGAATAGTGGCAAAATGTCCAGGGATGACGATTATCCGCGAAATGAAAAAGGTCGCCATTTTTACACAATTTTACTTCATTAGGTGTGGAAATGGGGGTTTTATGCACGCAAAGCGTGCGTATAACGCCCATTATCACACTGAGTGAAGTAAAATAATGAAATACCTATATAGATATAAAATCTCAAATATACCATAACCAATTATATTATTATTTTCCACTTTCTCCTCGACGTCCGCAAGATTGCATATATAGGGAAAAAATGCTGAGATATGATCAGATATGATCATGTATGAATACTCAGATCTGATCAGATCCGAAATAAAGGTACTGTCTGATCATGTATGATCAGATAGATAATGGTCATACATGCTCATATCTGATCATGTATGATCAGATCTGATCAGATCCGAAAAATGGTCCTGCAAGATCATATCGGATCATACATGATCAGATATGAGCATGCATATTCATGTATGAGCACGTATGATCGTATTTGATCTAATATCCACATATGATCATGTGTGATCATACATGATCATGTATGATCATGTATGATCATATACGATCATGCAGGACCATTTTTCGGATCTGATCAGATCTGAGTAATCGCATACATGATCATATCTGAGCATTTTTTCCCGGGAAGCTGCGGCAACATCTTGGGTTTTGTAATTAATAGCATGATCAGATCCCAATTCTTCTATGACCCATTTACACTTTGCATCAGATCCGGCAATTCCGACTACTTTCAATCCCAGAATCTTGCCTATCTGCTCAGCGTGAGATCCAACCGCACCGGCTGCGCCACTCACTACAAGTGTTTCTCCGGCTTTCGGACGACAGATTTCAATCAGCCCAAAATACGCATGATATCCATTTCAATTGGAATTAAACAATACCAATTTCACTGTTATGACGATTAATTTGATTCGTACGAAAATTTGTTGATGACGAAATCATAGTTAAGCTTCCACAGTACATACATAGTTTGAATAATGATAATCTCAATGGTTGTTAACATTCTTTGGCACAGTGCTTTGTGAGCCATCAAACACGAATGTATTCAATTATGAAATATGTAATCATGCATTTTTGGAAAATGGAAATTGACGGAGGCCTTACCCTGGCATGCCCAGTACTCCCAGACCGAGAAACGGAGGTAGGCTTCTAAAATCAGGCAGTAAATACGGACGCTGATTATGTTGGCCACTATAATTTTCGTCAATTATGGCATACGTAGACCAACCGACTTCAGCGAAAACACGTCTGCCAACTGGAAAGCGTCTATTTCTAGACGTTACAATTTTAGCCACCTGCGACCCGATCATATTAGATCTCACTGTTAGGAAGTTTCCCCATATTCTCATGTTTGGGTCTACAGATAAATATACTGCCTCGATAAGAAATTCTGAAATCATTGTCATTATTAGTTCGTTAAATCTTGTTCAACGTTATGTAAAATCTTATAGACGATGTGGATTAAAATCTGTTCTGCAATTAAGCCCAAAATATAGAAAGCAACTCTTTTTATTTAGACATTCGAAATCCATCATATATATTCAAATCTAGTCTTGAATCCGACCAAACCTAGTTAAGGCAACAACAGTTAACAGTTAAAACAGTTACACTCGTATTCATAGACATTTAGTAGCCTATACTAGCTCTTTTTTAGTCAGCTATTACCTTCATTACAGAATACATAATGAAGTTAGTAGCTGACAGTTAGTAAGCTACTAAATGTCTATGAATACGCGTGTTAGCTTATACTATAATCATTTGGATCTTGATAGCGTTCGATATTCCAGCATTGATGATTATATACTATAATCATTTGGATCTTGATACCATTCAATATTTTGGCATTGATAATTATCTTCTTAGATTTTTACGAAGAATCCACCGGTATAAGGAAAGTGCCGCATTCTGGATCACCCTGTATATATATCACTTGATAAAATAAACAAGATTGGCCTAGCTGAAGTATAGCTTAAATTGGAATCGATGATAAAGAAACTGCTGCGTTCATAACGCAGTTATCCAAACCAGCCTAAATACTGTATATGTTGCAACAATCCTCAATATCGTACGGCATAATACTACACGCACATAAAACTAGAAGTCAAATCTGTACGCTTGAGCCCTCACTGTAAATATTTAATAACTGCACATACTTCTCGGCCATAAGCATTATACGTATTGACTTGATGACTGATGTTGTTGCATTAAAAGTATTGGGAATGTTGCATTGATCCTCGATATGATTAGAATTTAAAAGATCTTGAAACAACTGTAGCGCCAATTGAATGAACCGTTCTCATACCTACTGTGAGAGAACTTCACAGACTGAAGTATCACCTAACGCTGTTGTTACGGTGCGGTTTTTAATCGACATAAACAAGACAACAATAATAAAATCTGCAATGTAAAATCACAATTATTTTTACAATTATGAACTCGGCGGACGACTCTCATAATCAAGGCCGCCGATGAAATTGACATTCGATTTACGTGAAAACAATTTGTAGACTCTATTTTCGCATGAAAAGAACATGTTTTTGGACGGATGTGTTCGGAATTGAATTTGAATATGCGCAGCGTATCTCTTTTTTGTGCTTTCGACACCTGGGCTCAGACAATAATCGAAATTTGTGCCCCCCCCCCCCCCCCCCCCCCCCCCCTTTTTTTTCATGGAAACTAGATGGGCGACTAGAAATTCGTTTATTCTTTATCACCCGTTCTTAGTTTTTGAACAGGCAATTGGAGAAGTATCAACTTTGCAGTGTCGGAGTTCTGGAAAAGTGCGAGAATTCGATAACTGCGAGCGTGGTAAACGATATCTTCAGTCCAGTTAAAAACGAAATATCCTGGGGCCAGTGAGGGCCAAAGCGTTAAGATTTGACTTCGAGTTTTAGGTGCGTGTGGAATCATGCGATACAATATTACGGATTGTTACGACATATATGTACATATATAGTATTTACTATTTAGCATGATTAAGATAACTGCGGTATGAACGCAGCAGTTTGTTTATCAGCGATCCGAATTTGAGCTTTTTTTAAGTGATAGGTATAAAACTGAGCGAATATCAGTACCGTATTCATATACTGCCTGACAACGGATTGAGTTAGTATCTCTGATTGATTATTCTCGTTTATCAACGACCACAATAATGGTTATTGCAAAAAAATATATATTGAATCGAATTTTCGAAGGGGAGGCCAAGCTTTCAGATTTTACCTTGGTTGAAGAAGAATTACCTGCTTTAAAGGATGGAGGTATGTATTGCAATTTTCAAAAATTAATAAAATGTGTTTTAATGGTTGAGTAACATAAGAAAGTGGCTTCTTCCGTCTATCGGGTATAAAAACAGTGTGCTAACTCCAGGAAAAATTGTGAAACAATCGGCATTCAAGATTTCAACTCACTAATGCCCGGTTTTATAAAAGAGAGTTATCCCTAGGTTAAAACTCACCCGTGGGTTACCCAACGGATACTACGAAATGGCGTTTTATAAACGTAGGTTAATGACGTCACACGGGTTAACCGATGGTTACCTTCGTTTCAAACTTAATCCGCCAAATTGCTCGGGTTACCCCACTGATCAGTGGGCTACCCCAACATGTTCGAAAAAAATTAAAATAAAATAATTTCGTATCTCATTGTTGAATTCTCGTTCGCGCCTTCATTTTTTTCAAACGCATTCACACAGGCGCAGCTGCATTCGCTCCGCCTGCCATCTTGTGGGGTAAATGAGGTATACATTGTTTTATAAAACTGACGGAAGGATAACCCACGGGTTAAATTTAACCTGAGGTTAACTAACCCATGGGTTAACCGAGGGATAACTTTCTTTCATAAAACCGGGCATAAATCGTGTCATTGATGATAATGACTACTATAGTATATGTGAACGCTATCAAGATCCAGTTAATGATTATAGTATAAACTAACTGTTCTGACCGTTAACTGTTGTTGCCTTAATGTTGTTGCCTTGGTCGGATTCATGATTAGCTATAAATATGACAGATTGTATAGATGTCTGACTAACAAATGTTGTTTTTACATTTCGCCGTAATTGGATAACAGATTTTAATTCACATCGTTGATAAGATTGTACATAACGTTGAACGAGATTTAATCAACTAATAATGACAATGATTTCAGAATTTCTCATCAAGGCAGAATATTTATCTGTAGACCCATGTATGAGTATATTGGGAAAAACTCTACCGTTGGGATCTACTATGATGGGATCACAGGTGGCTAAAATTGTAACGTCCAAAAATAAACGCTTTCCAGTTGGCAGACGTGTTGTTGCTCATATCGGTTGGGCTACATATTCCGTAGTTGACGAAAATTCTACTGGCATATTTAATCAGCCTCCGTATTTACTGCCTGATTTCGGAAGCCTCTCGCCGTCTCTAGGTCTGGGAGTACTGGGCATGCCAGGGTAAGGCCTCCGTCAATTTACATTTTCCATAAAAATGTATGATTACATATTTCATACTTGAATAAATTCGTGTTTGATGGCTCACAAAGCACTGTGCCGAAGAATGTTAACAACCATTGAGATTATCATCATTCAAACTATGTATGTGTACTGTGAAAGCTTAACTATGATTTCGTCATGAACAAATTTTCGTACGAATCAAATTAATCGTCATATAATAGTGAAATTGATATTGTTCAATTCAGCTAAATGATAAATTGTTGAAATGGATATCATTCCCGCGGCAAGAAATATTTAACCAAAAGATTCAATAATGATTATAGGATCTCTGCGTATTATGGGCTAGTTGACATCTGTCATCCGAAAGCCGGAGAAACACTCGTAGTGAGTGGCGCAGCCGGTGCAGTTGGGTCTCACGCTGGGCAGATAGGCAAGATTCTTGGATTGAAAGTAATCGGGATTGCCGGATCTGATGCTAAGTGTAAATGGCTAACAGAAGAATTGGGATTTGATCATGCTATTAATTACAAGACCCAAGATGTGGCCGCAGCTTTGAAGGAAGCTGCTCCGAACAAAGTTGACTGCTACTATGACAACGTATGATGGATTTTTAGCATTATTTTAGTATCGTTCTTCAGACGAAGCTCTTGTTATTATCCTGTCACCTTGCTGGAAATTCTATCGCCTATCGTGTTATCCACATTTTTTATCGTTAGTTCCATTTCTAATAGTGACATCTAATTTTTATTTCTACAGGTCGGAGGCGACATTTCTAATATTGTACTTGCACAACTGAATCTGAAAGCTCGCATCTCGTTATCTGGGAGTATTTCTGCGTATACCACAGATGCCAATGAATCTCCCAAGAGTTATATCAACCAGCTAGCCATACTTGCTACCCAATCGAAATTGGAAGGATTTAATGTGTTTGCGTGGCAGGATCGCTGGTTTGAGGGTATCGAGCAAAATCTTCAGTGGATAAAAGAAAATAAATTGAAATATTACGAAACAGTCACCGAAGGATTTGAAAATATATTTGATGCATTTGTTGGAATGATGAGAGGAAAAAATCTGGGAAAGGCGATTGTTAAAGTATAATTTCGCTGATTCTGTGTCTCTCTAGCGAAGTTTCTCCCACGTAGAAGCTGTGAGCCTGTGGTATATATCCTGCTCACCACTGGAGACTTAGGGCAAATAAAATGTCCAAAATATATGTGCCAAATGAAATCCGAAATCTAGTAAAATGTTTTTTAATCGATATCAACTTGAAAATATACATTGCCATGTAAAGTAAATCAGCTAAATAAATGAACCGATTTAACCCGGACCTAAATTGTTGTCAATTTTAATTATAAACGCAATGGGATCCTGTCGTTAATAGTACATTATGTCACTAGGCCGATTAAGTATTTTCCGACGAATTTGAGTTTATATTATGATGAAATTCGTCAGAAATAGTATATTGTGTACCAAGGGCGTAAAGTGGGCTTTTTTAGACCAAGTGTGGAGTTTGCAGTATGAGTCAGAGGCGAGGTAGCACGAGTCGAAGACGAGTGCGTCTGCGAGCCGAAGACGAGTACTGCAACCACACGAGGTCAAAAAGCCCACTTAGCCCTTGGTGCACACCATATTTTTTGTGACAGCACGATTTTCGCGTTTTTGAGCGATTTTAAGGAAGCGGGCAAAAAAAATCAGCAGCGGGCAAAAAAAGTCGGTAGCGGGCAAAAAAGAACTTTTTTTGCCCGCTACCGACTTTTTTTGCCCGCCGGTCAATAAACGGCCACTTTTAGCCCTATTATTAGGTCAAAAAAACGCAAAAATCGTGCATGTGTTACAAAAATACTTTTTCGGCCGTATGGCATACAGAATTTTATGTGTCCAGGCCAAAAACCGCGTTTAAACCGAGCGAAGTGAGGTTAAAATCGCGGTTTTACGGCCTATGACACATAAAATTATATTATAATTTCGTATAGGTATTCCACATTTTTACTTGGTATTCTTTATTTATAAAATGAACACACTTTTAAAAATTTCTCAGGAAAAAATCTCATGACTGAAATCCATTAAATGCACCTCGTCAGCTCTGTGATAATTCTTAAACTATTCGTATTCTCCTAGTATACAGGGTAGTCCATTTTAATCACCCCAGGCAAATATTTTAAAAACTAAAAGTTATAGGTAGGTATACTACTCAATAAAATATTTCGAGTTAAAATTTCACAGACACCATCGCAAATCTAATGGTACTGTGCTTTCTGGAATTTTCTAGTAGGTAACATACCACAACTTTTCATTTTCAGATAGAACTGTCGCTGTCGAACCCGAAACTCTTTGATAAGAGAGAACCTTCGTAGCTTCTTTGTGATTTTCGCCTACTCTGCAAATCCGCAATATCTTAAAATCTGACTTTCACTTACAATATTATGGTCACCCATTTTTCAAAACCATTGATATCATAGTCCATATTTTTACAACCAAATCAAAAAACCAAATTCATAATTCTCACGAGAACTATAATCGGAGCTCGATATCGCGGAGTTTTTACAACAATAGTCGTGTAAACAGAAATGGATTGTTATTGACTTGCCGACTATCCGGAAAAACATGAGGCGATAGAGAATCCTTATTCTGGCAATTGGAACAATAACATTATTAGTCTTCAACTTTTATATTCTGGAGTGTCACGTAGGCTTCTGCTACTCGTGAAATTAAAAACTAACAGCTCTCACGGATCTCTTGAAGCCGTGCGATAACAAATTGTTACGTTGGAATTGATCAGCAGTTTAGTAGTCTGTACGATAAAATATGTCTCTTATTTTGAGACCTTGTTTTACCGTTTGCGGGACGAAGGATTACGCAAACGGGATGGTTATGGATAAGATGTATCTATGATTGATTTAGAAGACCTCCTGTTTTAAAGTTCACGATTATTCGGTTTACTATGCCTTACACGGACTAGGGAAAGTAGAACCTTCCGTAGCCGCCTCCCTCAGACCTGGATGCGTAAACGCACCAAGGCTGTATCAGACCTGGGCGTGTATTTTATCCCGCCGAGGCAGTATCAGACCTGAGCAAATACCCCGCACCAAAGCTGCATCAGACTTGAGTGAGGTTGAACCTTACTAAAGCTGTATCAGACTTGAGCACAGTAGCATTCACTAAGGCTGTATCTGACCTAGACAAGACGATAACCCACCAAGGCTGTCTATTAGCTAAGCTGTAAATGTTGATGATGTTCAAGGAAGATCAGGATAATAAAATCTGTGGAATTTCTTATTAGATATTCAATTCGTATAAGGCGTGCAGTTATTAATGAAAAATAGAGGTTTGGTTGCAACCGTTATTACAAAAAAAAAAAAAAAAAAATATATTCTTAAATCTAATTCTATTATTAATTTTATATTTCTGCGGTGAGCAATAGAGCAAATTTAATTTCATTCAATTTATTTCAGTTCTGTTGAAATTCGCTAAGCGAACTGTTATTTGGAATTACTTTCATTTTGCCTATAATCTGTGAAAGTAGGGCTTTGAAATTTGTTTTGATTCTGGCTATTTGGTATTTGTAACTCAATGACTCTAACGTAATACAGCTGTTATAGCGTGTGTTCGTACAATAAAGTGATTCTACAGAGTACCGGGGCGCTATGCCTATCTGGTCTCGAAACTGAAAAATTAAATATGAGTCAATATGAAGCTATGTCTAGTATTGCTGGTGAGCTGTGTAACGTCCCCCCTTTTATAGTGACTGTTCGCGTTGCTCCATCCTCTGTTAATCTGCGCGTTAGGTAATGCGCGTCTGGTTTGATGATAACATTCATTAGACCGTTAGGACTGATATGTTACAATATATAAGAAATACGGTTGCTGCGTCAACAACGATTATTGTAAAATAAGCCAGTCTTGCTCTAGCTATAAACTAGTGCAGGTATTTCAGGATACAACCCTGGGTTGCGATTCTGTAACTCTCCGTTAGCTCCGCTAACTCCGCTAACTCAGCGGGGACGGTTGGTTGGCTGAGAAGCGTCCAATCAGAGATCGTTTTGTGTCGTCGGTAGAGTAGACAGGTACGACCAACGTATGGTTGCGCAATACTACCTACTGTACCGACGACCCGAAACGATCTTTGATTGGACGCTCCTCAGCCAACCACCGGCCTCCGCTAAGTTGGCGGAGAGTTACAGAATCGCAACCCAGTTTTCTTGATTCATTTAATCTCGCTTTTTTTTAACATATTTATTTAAACATATTTTTTCTAAACATATTTTTATCTCTGGAATATAAACGTGAAATTATGATTAAAAATTAAAAAAAAAAAGAACACGTTGGAGCTAAAGTCCAGACATTAGGAATTTCGGTTAAAAAATGTTCATTTTTGACACAGAATTTTCGAAAAATTTTCCAGATTGTTCGATCACGGCCATAAAGGTGTTGGAAAAAAAAAACTTTGAAAATTCATGCGACATTCGAATTTATTTCGAAAAATCTGAAAAAAAATCTGATTGCTGTTTAGAGTCAGAAGAATGATACAAAAAATCGCGAACTAGATCCGAGAGGTCGAGGGTCAGGACCAGGTCGATTTGGCATGAAATATCCCCAGCTATATCGTTTTTTTTAATTCTAGTCTACGTATTGACAGTTTACTCCCGATTTTTAGCATATGATTCTCCAAATATATTTTTCTGATAACACAGCTGCGCTTCGTTTGACACAAATTTCATCAAAGTTCGTAGGTCATCTATTTTTGCCGATGATAAGCCTGTTGAAGCAACGTCCGAAATCTTTTCGACAATCTCGGTGCTATCAAAAATACGTTTCCATACCCGAAATTTTTCGCGTTTGGGGGATCGGGAGTTTACTCCCAAATAAGTAGATGCTTATTTGAATATATTCCGATAAGACGCATTATATTTGCGCTTCGTTTGACATAAATCTCATCAAAGTTCGTAGGTCATCTATTTTTGTCGATGATCAGCTGAGATGATGCTGAAGCAATGTTCGATATCTCTTTGATAGTCTCTGCGCTATCGAAAATAGGTTTCCATACCCGAAATGTTTCGCGTTTTAAGTGATCATCCGAAAACATCACTCCGATGTTTCCATCTCATTTCATCTAGATATTTGGAATAACGGAATAACTCGAGTTAAGTTATACCGTTCTTCCATGAATGTTGTTCAGTTTAACCCTCAATATTCAACCCATTTTTATCAAATAAATATATAATGTAGATCTATGGTCACTGATCATTTTTATGCAATCTCCGGAAAAACGGTATATAACCCGACTGATACCGTTATTCCGCCCATCCCCCTATCCGATATATGTATTTTGTTATGACAAATTGGTTTTGTTTTTCGTAGAGAAGAGGAGAAAAGGGAAAATACATGAACACTTTTCATATTATTATGGGGGTAAGCGATACTGTATTCATCGGTATTTATACAATGTGTACAATTTCCTGTTTATTTAGTCTAATAAATCATCAAAACAAGATATTGAATGTATTGTTCGAACCAGAATAGAATAGATTAGAAACAAATGATGTACATATGAACAGTACAACAAAATTTAATCGAAAGTTTGGCTACAGTTGATAATCTTCTATAATAAAAAATCGCACCATAGTAATGAGAAAATATAATTACTACATATGACATCGTCGCATGACGTTATGGCGCATGATAAAATCTATCAATGCATTAGAGTATGACGGTAAAAAAAATGAAAGAATTTCATTTTAAAATTGGGTCAGCTATATTGTCAAAGTGCATCTGCAATCGTGTTCAATTGATGTTCGAAGAAAAGGCAATGGTAGGGTAAACCGATCAGTGAATAGACGGGGACCAGTGAATGACCATTTTCACACAAAGTATATCTGTATATAGTGATTTTAACATGGCTGACCATTCACTGGGTGCCATTCCTTAACCGACCATTCACTGGTCGGTTTACTCTAGTTGAGTGGAATGAAAACGTATAGTTACTATAAAAGCGGGGCGCACGCGTGATTCGGACAGTCGTTTGGCGATGAGTGTGGTCGAAGGTATAGTAGCGCAGCTAAATAAATAGTTACTTAAAATTGTCTGAAAATCTTGTGTAGAAAGAAAATATTTGACAAAGTTAAAATTGTTATTAAATACATGTACCATTTTATAATTTTTCATAACATCTGCTCTGAAACTTCAACTTTCGATGCTTGTTTTGCCGTTCGAAAAAGGCTGATGTCAGGCTGATTCCGTGAAATGATGTCGCGCATGCGAATATCGCGAATTTAATGAATCAGCGGTATATGAATTTATTGGTGTTTTTCAATCCCTTGGAATATAATGAGTATTCTATGACATCCCTTGGGATTGCAATGAGATTTTTTTTTTCGATATGTTGCGAATGAATTATGGCAAATTCAATATCTGTGTTTTTATTTCTACGCTAATAGATTCATCCTAGCAGCGTTTGCTTTTTCGATGAGATGTTGTGGAGTTCGAATTAATTGGACATCACCACTATCCTCTGTATTGAAATCTATTTTAATTTAAAATAATTGTAATTAAAGGTTTCACAAACACAATTATAAATTAAACAATTATTATTTTATATCGAGGCTCCGAAAAACCCTTCGGTCATCTTAAATATTTCGATAAGTATGATTGAATTAAAGTAGTATGGTCGTCAAAAATGACTAGTTTTTCATAAATTTATTATGGCATAGTCGCCACATTGAGTATTCATCGAATTATTATATTCATAAACTGATGATTTCCCTGACATGTCCAGTAAAACAAAACAATACCCAAATTATGAACAAATGGCCAGATATCGATTTTTCATTTTTAATTGCTTCAAAATCAAGAAAAATCTAGTAGATTGATTCGATTACAGTCTACGACGGCTTATTTTGTTTAGGAAACTATTCTCTATAATCCGACCGTGATACTTTTTTTTCATCATGTTGTTGACGGTGAATATTCAATTTTACAAGACTACACGTATATAGATTTCAATAAACAAATAACCATATTGAATTGCCGATTGACAGAGAAAATAATCTGTCGCGGTGAATTTGTGGGAAATAGTTTTCTGGACAAAATGAGCCATCGTAGACTGTAATCGGACCAATCTACTAGATTTTTCTTGATTTTAAAGCAATTAAAAATGAAAAATCGATATCTGGCCATTTGTTCATAATTTGGGTATTATTTTGTTTCTGGACATATTAGGGAAATTATCAGTTTATGAATATAATAATTCGATGAATACTCAATGTGGCGACTATGCCATAATGAATTTATGAAAAACTAGTCATTTTGGACGACCATACTACCTTAAGTTGTATCGACTGGCCTCAAGCATCGACAGTTGAAGTTTCGATCAGATGTTATGAAAAACATAGTGTGTGACCCGGGATGAAAAATGAATAATGCCAGCCCTTGCCTTCGGCTCGGCTGGTCAACTTCACCCTGGCCTGCATTCACATTCTTTCATCCCTTGTTAGACAATATACTATTATAGTAGTAAAGGGTGAAGATATTTGTGTCCATAGATTAATCGGTAGCAGTTGGAATCAAGCTGATTATAATAAAACCTAATAAATAGTTCAACTGCTAATCGCAATAATGAGGATTGTAGCTACCTTCGTGTCCGTTCTGATTGCCGGTAAGTTACATTAAACTAGCGTACATCTAATCATCCGTTCAATTTCAAGCTCATATATGAGCCGTCCGGCTTGTTGGTAAAACAAAAAAAGATCGTCGTTATTAAGGTGTTCCCTACCCAATTCGACCTGTTCTAAAAACATTAGGCTGAACGGTGCTATTGAACGGAATATCTCTAACCGGGCACTGGAAACGGGAAAAAGGGCTCTGTAGCGCAATTCTATTGGCGATTTCGAACACGTAGGTCACAAAACATGTTCGTTTCACGCTAAAATAGAGAAATGGCGTGAGGAATACTTTAAAAAAGTTTATTCCGTTTAATATAGCATCGTTCAGCCAAATGCTTTTAGAACAGGTCGAAACATCAGGGAACCACCTTACACCACTGATCTCTATACTAACTGGATGGCTGGTCCTTATGGGCCCAGCAAGCCGAAATTATGTCGAGTTGAAGGCTCGCTCAGCGCCCCTAACACCGGGAATGGTACTAATCACCATCTCAATGCGCATGTGCCATCGTAACAAGGCGCATGTGCCATCGTAATCACGAATAGTGAGGATGGTAAATCAGTGCCCCGCATGCGCATTGATGTCAACCTTAGTACCACTCCCGGTACTAGGGGCGCTGGGTGAGCCTTCAATCTGCTTTAGCCTTGCTTTAGGGGACCAGCCATCCAGTTAGTATAGAGATCAGTGCCTTACACACAAACCAATAAGTCAGGACGATTCAAGTCAGTCAGGTCAAAAACATCAATAATAGTTAATCTCACTGTGACTGAGAGTCACGGTCAACATGATAATGGGGTTACAGGTCATGTGTGTTTATACAGCACTTTTCAAATATGGCGTCGTGTCAAATCATGTGTCAGAGATGCGTCTTCGACCCAAAATTCTACCTTCGGTTTCGTTCCGAGTCGTTACATATTTTTACAGCTACAAATTTGATGTCTTCTCTAACTCGAAAATAATACTGAAGATACGATCAAGTGAAGGAATTCTCTAATGTGATCTGAATTCTCCTCGAAATTCACTAAGCATCTGACGTACACATATTATATGCCTGTGTCTCATTATCTACGACTTGATAATCCTACAAATACAGGTATTATTATGTGACGTCCTGGCATAGCCATTCCATTCCCACAGCTCCTTATCATTGCCTGCATGCGTACCTCCGCACTCCAAGCGATCCTCATTTTCTATATTAATTTTACACTACTCCTAAGTCAACTCTCCTACCTTCCACACATCTTCTCTCCTTCCTCTTCCTTCGGCTGAACGTTATACCTCAGTCTCAAATTATAAATCTTATCAATAAAAATCCGAAATTTAAGTATCAATCAACAATCATCTATCATCCTTTAGTTTTCAAACTTAAATCCTATCACCTAAGGTCTGAAAATGGGGATTTCACCCACGCGAGGCGTGGGTAAAACGTCCGTTATCACACTGCGTGAAGTAAAGATTCAGCAATCGTTTCCACTCGGTCACAGCCAACTCGGCACATTCCAGGTTTTTCGTCTGTTTATTGCAGGCCGGCCATCTGACTTTTTTCTCTGGTTGAATTGATTTGCTTTCGGAAGAAATCGATTCTAAAAAAAAAAAAAACTACTCCGAGAAACTTAATTTATGCATGGTTTGTTATTTTTCCATTGTTGTGAGGAGTCATTGTTTTGTTATAGGAACATTGAGCTTCACCATAGGTCAAGAACATATGCCGAGTACAGATCAGCTGCTGAAAAGTCTGTCACTCAGTAGGATTCCTGGTTTAGAAAATTTCCATCGTTCTAGTATAAAAACTGAAGACATAGAGAAAGTGGTCAAAGAAAGGTGTGAGAAAAATGGTGGACTAGAGGCCTATGGTGTTGCCAAAAACAGCATAACATCTTTCCCGCAGTGTCTACAAGCGCTGGTGAATGTAACTGAGCTTCAAACTGAGATAGATGAGGCTCGACCTCACGGCGAACTTGATGAAGTATTCAAGAAGTATTGTCGCAGAGTTCCAAACCTTAAGAGGTGTGTGAGAAATGTTACAGACGCAATTGAGCCTTGCCTAGAATCTGAGGAACTTGATAGTATCAAGAATATTCATAGTATCACTCATTCGTTGCTCAAATTTATCTGCCATAATGAAGGAGATCGCATTGCCAGTAAGTATAATGTTCTATGCTCAACAAATACTTGATGATTGCCTTGTTTCAACTACCCGAAAGATTTAAAAACTAAAGGAGTAGAAAAAATCAAGGAATTCAAGTAGAACCTTGAAATCTAGAATCTTGTATTCACATCATTTGAATAATGGCTCGTGCAGCATATACTCAGTCTCAGGCACTACACTTTATCTTAACCCAAGACGGTCATATGGGGTGTGACACACCCCAGGTTATTTCCGAGCTCGAATTTCCCACTCTTAATCCCGGAAACCGACGTTTCTGCCCCTAACTAGTGTTTTTTTTTTTTTTTTCGTAAAATTTTTTTTTTTTTTCCGCGAACTTTTTTTTTACCTATTTTTTAAACATACTTAAAACTAAAATTTGCGTTACATTTTTGGATGGGTTAATAGAGAAACGTTTGAAATATGTTCTCAATTTTTTTGGGGCCCCCAGGATAAGTCTACGAAATTCTACAGCGCTTCAAAGTGCTGGGGTGTGTCACACCCCATGTGACCACCACAGGATTCTCATGAGGTGTGACCGTCTTGGGTTAACTACATGTTTTATTAGAATGCACAAGCGGGATGATAAAATATCTTGAGCTTTTTTTAGGATAACATATTCTTCGGCCATATAATGTTAATAAATTCCATTCCAAAGATCCGATGTTGTTATCATCCAAAATATATGCTTTTTATTTTCCATCGACTCTTTCTTCGTCAGAACTTTTCAACAGCCTTGAGCACGGTATGATTTTTTTCATATTATTGATATTCAACAATATTTTTACAGTGTTCATTGCCACTGGCGGTATAGAGTGTTTCAAAGCCAAGCAAGAAGCTGTTGGAATATGTGCCAGCGAGACTTTCGGTGGTTATGTTCAGGCTGCGAGACCTGCCGGAGGTGCAGTCCCTGGATTATCAAGTATTCCAATGCTTGGGCTAGGCCTGGAACAGTGCAGGTGAGTAATACTCATTGTATTCTTATACCTTGTTGCTGGATTCAGAATGTACATACATATGTTTTCGTATTTTCTTAAATAAGAAATGAAATTTCAATTGCTTTATTCCTTTCTGAACAGAAACATAGAGAGTTTTAAAACTTGCACCGTCGGAGTGTTGGAGGAATGCACCGACCCTACGACTGCAAATGTCGTCGAGTCTTTGATCAACTTTGTCCAAATAGCAACGCGGTGCAAAGCTCTACTTGAAAAGCCTGTGGACTATACTATTGGTGATGGTGGGTTCGGCAGTCAGCCTGCGGTAATGTATCAGTCATAACCATCACTATGTTATTATCTGTGAAATTTACATAAGGAAAAGATACGTTCGAAGTATTGATATTCATTTCCAAACACATACGTCCAAAAACATGTTCGTTTCATGTGAAAATAGATTCTACAGATGGTTTTTACGTAATTCGGATGTTGATTTCCTCGGTGGCCATGATCATGAAAGTCGCCCGCCGAGTTCAACCGGCCCGGGAGATAAAACAGGCCGAACATTAACCCCTCAAATACGGCGCCATTCAATTGAATTTGAATTTGCGCAGCGTTGGCTTCTTTTGCATTCTCGACGCCTGGGGCTCGGATAATAATCGAAATGTGTGTGTGTGTGTTCGTGTGCCCCCCCCCCCCCCCCCCTCCCCCCATTTCGACAAAAAATAGTTATTTACTTCACGCAGTATGATAATGGACGTTTTACCCACGCTTCGCGTGGGTAAAATCCCCATTTTCAGACCTTATAAAGTAAAATTTTGTACTATACTCGACGGAAAAACTTCTTCTGATCTCGTGTGATTGCAACACTCGCCTTCGGCTCGTGCTGCAACCCCACACTCGTCAGGAAAAGTTTTACCGCACTCGTATCGTAATGTACTATTATGTATCAAGTCCGAAAAGTGTCACCTTTTGGTATGGGTTATTTCTAATATGAGCCGATCGAGTATGCTGTGACACAACACATTCAGAGGCGAATTTTGGAAATTACCCATACCGGATTTGACACTTCTCGGACTTGGCGCATGCAATATTTTATGCGATCCGTTGTTTGAAGGTTCACTTTTTGGAAAATCGGTGTTATACTCACTTTAGTTTCTAAAATTACTGTTGTTATTCCGTCTTTCTGAATTCTGTATATCAAAACGTTTTGAGGCTGCAGTCCCATGTAGGGCCAGAACGGAAGAACGGAACGGATTCTAGTGACTTTTTCCATGTAAAAGTGCCACTAGATTTTCACATCTGGCTCGATGTCTTCACGCATATTTGACAACGGACAATTGATAGACATCAATGTTGAGAAATCGAATGATACGTCCTCCTCATGTGTTATAGTCAAGTCAATTAATTTAACAATTTATTTTTAAGATAGCTAAGACCAGTACTTCAAGTATTTTTTTTTTTTTTTTTTTGTTTCTTTCTTCAAATTTCGGAATGCACTGGTAAATGCAAAATGCGAAAAATCACGTTCCACGATATCAAACAACGGCATTGTTCACGAAGTGGAGACAACCTCCCGAGTCAAAACCCATCAAATTATGATCAGTCTTTCTCTAATGGCAAGCAATTACATGGCGTTTTGTTCATTGCGCTGTGATCGGTGACCCGCGTAACTCGGGTTACTGGGTTGAATCATGAGCGAGAATTTCGCTGGGCTTGTTTCATTCGGTTCCTCGTTTCTCCTTGCAGTACACGCAGTATTCTCCTTGCAATACTAAAAAAGGAGTTTTTATTTCTACAGCACCACATAAAATTGAGACATTCAACACGGAGAAAAATTTATAGTAAATCTTCTCATACTCATATAGTAGTTGTGTCATATACTTTCAATATGACAATTGTTCCTATACTTTATACCTAATGTCACCATGAATATAGGAATGTCTTTCTCACATTCATGGAACATTAAGTATAATGTATCGGAACGATCGTCATATTGGAAGTATATGACACAACTGCTATATGAGTATGAGAAAATTTACTATAAATTTTTCTCCGTGAAGGCACAGGAACAGCATGGCGAAGGCTACCTGCCAGCAAGCTTCGTCTCGGACACAGACGAGGAGGAATCGGGTACCTGGGGTCCGTGGTCTGCAGCTAGCTCCTGTTCACGTTCCTGTGGTGGCGGAGTCGCGTACCAAACTAGAAGCTGTCAAGAGATAGAGTGAGTTACACCCTATTACTGATCATAAAAAAAAAAAATGCCTGTACTGAGTAACTAATTCCTTTTCTTGTTTCCAAATTGCAGCAACGTGATGGAAAATGCATTGTGTACAGGAGCAAGGAAGAAGTTCTTTACCTGCAACATACAGGTGAGCTAAAACGTTCTAATACCTTACTCTCACTGACATAAAGATTTCTGATTATATAACGGAGCTGATTGACTTAAACTGGACTATAGATATGCGAGGAGTTCTGATGATCGAACTAACAAACTCTGTAATAGCCCGTGAGCTTTTGAGGCCACAATACGACACGCGCAACTCTGTCCAATCGACGTATCGTCAAATTAAAGAATTCAAACGTCGAACATGTTCGTCGATCACAATCAAGCCTAATAAACAAATTGATCAGACGAGATTCACACTTTCGATATTTGATAGCCCGAGTAAAAATGATTTTATATAATTATATAGAATTACATAGAATTATATAAAAGTTATATAGAATTGTATAGAATTATATAGAATTATATATTAAAATCCATGTAAGTTTTATAGAACTTTATATAATAATATACAACTTTATAGAGTTATATAGAATCATATAGAGTTCTATATAGGATCCAAAATAAGCTTATATGTAAGTTTTATAGAATTCTATATAATTACATATAACTTTATATAATTATATATAACTTTATAGAGTTATAAAACCCACTAATAAACTTGTTTTGTATCCTAAGTTATATATAATTATATAAAGTTCTATAAGACTTACATGGATTTTTATTTATAATCCTATATTTAATTCTATACAATTCTGTCTAACTTTTATATAATTATATATAATTATATAAAATCATTTTTACTCGATTCTTAAAAAATCTACCCATGCTTTGTTATTTTTTTCGTTTCAAATTTAGGAAAGAGTCCGGCTTCAGTATAATTTTATAAAATTATATAGAATTCTATATATTTCTATCGGGCCAATATTTCTATAGAATTATATAGAACAATTCTATATAATTCTATATAATTCTATAAAATCATTTTTACTCGGGAGGGCATGAATAATATTCGACTCCGAAGAACGGGGTCAAAGGTCAGAAATTTATCAGCGGTGAATTATGCTTCCCAGTCAAATACTTCCATCGTCGAATTGACCCATTACACAGATCGACAGTGTATTTGTGTACATACAATATAAATGGCTATACCATAAGCTCGGGCAAGAGATATAGATAGGTACGCCACAGACGGAGGAACTGGATCGTGACCTCAGCCTGGATCGCGTAACATTATAAAAACCACGGTGCAGTAGAAGTTCAATACCACCTGATCAGCACCTATCGCGTGCGCATTCCTGGAGGGAATTGCCGCGAGGATATTACGCCCAGGCGATGCTAGAAATTATTCGTTTTAATTAATTGGCTCGTAAATATAGTATGACTCGAGTTCAAACCTCGGTTTCACCTTCGCATCGAGTTAAAATATCATCACGATAAACGTCTTGTACTGGTCAAGTAGAATTCAGATCTAAAGCTCACGATGCTTGAAACGGGAGGTAATTTCACTCAATTACACGTAAAAAGTTGACGAATTACGTGACTCGTGAATTTTCACCAGAATATAAACGACGCGAGATAGAGATAGGGCCATGTCAAATTCTTATACCCGGTTTAGATTTATACCATTACGAAAGCCACCTGTTAGCGTTGAACCCCACGTATTCATACAAGTGTAACACCAGCGTGGTATACCTTGCATAATAGACTGGCCCCTTTTCGCCGAGATATTCTGGCGCACGTTGCATCGTATCACATTGTTATCTTAAGCATTAATTATATGGAATAGTTCGAGTCGAATCAATTATACTATCTAATTCTCAAGATCTTATAAACTCTCATGCGTTTGTCCAAATGACCCTATACCAACCCCTTTTTTTACCCGAGAATGTTAGTCCATCTTTCAGGGTCTGGAAGGGATGAAAGGGTTGGGGGCGGAGACTGGATAATGAATGTAGCATCACCCCGTGAAATGAGAATAGGTGAGTTACGTGCCCGTAGCTCGTAAATTGTTAAATTATTCACAAAATCCTATCAGATAGAAAAGACTTTTTTTTTTCCCTCATTTCCACACATGATATTGGTGGAGAGGTGGTAGTGCTATACGACAGGACAGGAGTTCGGAATTAATGCTGTAAAGTTAAGCTGCTTCGTAGAATTTTATTTCAAAAATATTAAACACAGCTTATTTAACAGAAATTATATGATTAGATTTTGGAACGAAAGACATAAGACTGACGTGGATTCAAATTCTAATCGAATTTTATTTTTAGGCTTGCCCAAAACCAACGCAGGACTTCAGAGCAGAACAATGCGCTGAGTTCAACAATGTTTCTATAGAAGGTGTCAGCTATGAGTAAGATCGATTTTCCTTATTTGTGATTTTGAAATTTTCACAGGTTAGAAATATGGCAATTTATTATAAACGAAGTTTTACAATTAGATAAATTGTTTCGCTTTGCTTGGGAAATATATAGTATGGCCTTAAGGCTAATCGGAGGAGTCGGGTTTGTGACACGGTTCACTCTTTTCGGACGTCCTTTTGTTATCACTGGCCATAAATTTACTTGTTGAGAATCACCTGGGGCTGAGTGGTATTATACCCTTGTTAGAAATCCGGACCGCCCCTCAAACCGACCTCCACACAACCCAAATATGTACATATAAATTATAAGAGCTTACGTGACGATAAGCGTGAACAAAGCGCAAAGTCATTTTCTTGAAGGGTTTCCGAAGCGCTACAAATTGTGACATGGAATAATAGGACCCCATTAGAACTAACTCGGTTCTCAATACGAAAGCAATAACGCGTTGGAAGCAGGCGATCATCCTAACAAGCGAGCTTTACGCATTTGGTCCATACCACCTCAAAAATGTAACTGATTTTTTCCAGGTGGATTCCATACACTAGAGGGCCAAACGAATGTGAATTGAACTGTATGCCACGTGGTGAGAGATTTTTCTACAGACACAAAGAGAGCGTAACTGATGGAACCCCTTGCACGACTGACGGAAATGACGTTTGTGTACAGGGTAAATGTAGGGTGAGTTTAATCATCGATATTCGTAAATTGGGTGTAGAATTTCGGTCCTAATATTTCCGAATTGTTATTCAATAGCTTGTAGGCTGCGACATGATGCTCGGAAGTGATGCTAAAGAAGATAAATGTCGAGAATGTCGCGGTGACGGATCTGCCTGTAACACAGTCCAAGGATTACTGGACATGAATGATCTGCAAGTTGGTATGTGCATCAGTGTTTCTGCGATTCAAACAAAAAAAAAAAAGTGAGTCTGCACTTAAAATAAGATCTTTAATTGCTTTCAGGATATTCTGATCTTTTATTGATACCTGCGGGTGCAACAAACATTGCGATCAATGAAGTGCGTCCATCGAACAACTACTTGGGTATGTCAATCATTTAGTAGTTGTGATGCATTAAAGAGGATAACCGATCATTGGAAACGGCAAAAAATGTATAAATGTTCCATTTTCAGCTATAAGAAACACTACAGGTCACTATTACTTGAACGGAAATTGGAGAATCGACTTTCCACGTAGTTTGAGGTTTGCTGGGTCAGTTTTTCACTACGAAAGAAAACCCAAAGAATTTTCTACTGCTGAAATAATCAATACGCTAGGGCCGACAAATGAGGCACTCTACATCGTGGTAAATATTCAATTGACTTTTTATTAATAGTCTAATTTTTATACCTGCAGTTAACGAAAATCGTATATTCGAACAAATGACGTACGTGTATTGATCAAAATCTATAGCTTCTTCATCAAGATACGAACGTTGGCGTTAATTATGAGTACAGCATACCGAAACGGTTCTCTCAACAATCAAGCCCGGACAGTTACACTTGGGTTGTAGAAGAATTTTCCGATTGCAGTGCTAGTTGTGGCGGAGGTACAGGTCTTTTTTCGACATTAAGGGGGTATGTACACCTTTGGAGGAGTAGAAATTGCCAAAAAGAAATTAATTTTTTTCTGTGACTTAAGGACTCTGACCAAATCCAGAAAAATCATGATGTTTGAGGAGAGTTTGACCCTCATTACGCATATTTTACTTCATGTCTTACTTTCAGTCTGATAGTGGCTACGCTAAAGATAAAAAAATACAAAATGACTCGATTGTCGTAAAGAATCAGGACTACCCTTGGATCAATCTTGAAATGTTTGGTCCTCAATTGTTCATAGGAGATGCCTCTATGGTATGAACGTAGGGATTTTTGATATTACAAAAATTACTTGAGTAATTCAATTTTTTCGATTTTTTTTTTTCATTTTTCAAATTCTTTCCACTTTTTTGCCAGTATCTCAATCAAAAATGAGTTTATCAAAAAATCCTACGTTCATACCATAAAAGCGTCTCCTACGAACAATTGAGGACCAAGCATTCCAAGATTGATCCAACGATACTCCTGATTCTTTACGACAACCGGTCAAAATATTCATTCTCCAGAAATCAACTTTTAAACTTTTTTTTTTTTTTTTTTATTCTCTACTTCTCCCAGAGAAGAAAATGTAGCTACAGAAAAGTTCTAAAATTTTGCTAATAATTAATATGCATATGCTGGATCCGCAGCTGCTCTCGTATCGATGTGTTATGAGTCGAGTCTAGACACATGTGCCAGGCGGAGGTTGGTAGTGAGTTTTGACCTGTTCTGTCCAACAGCAGTGTCCAGTCGGTGTCCAGTAAGACTGCTAGAAAAAGAATAAATTGCTTCAGGGAAAATCTGACAAAAATTTTCAAAAACATAAAAATTCTTCATAATTCTTGATCTTCAATATTTTGAGATTCAGAAGATGCTAGGTATTGACAATTTTTGTCAATACTCCGAAAATTCTCCCATCTTTCATCAATCATACCTTTTTTCTGATAATATTTATCAAACTTTCGCAATTAATATATGATAGAAATACTCATCTTCTTAGTAGTAGTGTGTAGTCTCCTGGCATCGATTTCAACTGCACTTTTCGATGGATCATCTTCTTTCGATTCCGAAGTTTCATCTCAGACATATATACACTGTGTTTGTTCAATATTAAAAATTACTATTGGCTTGCCCTGCTTAAAATGACCGATAGGAAACGATAGAACCGGACAGATTTCCGGACAGGATTCCGGATAGACGTTCCATCCGTTGCTATCCGTATTTCATCGGTCACGAAAGTCCTGTCCGGATCCTATACCTTTGTGTTCGTAATTCGTCGAAACGAACATCCGTAGGCTCGGTTATCTATCTGGCTTCATTCGGAAAGTATCCGTCACCCGAATCGGTTTTGGGACTGTGTAGGTTTCTATTCGGTTTGGATTCGGCAATTCTAAGTTGGAATCGGGTCTCTGTCCGTACCTATCCGGTTTCGATCCCGCAATTCATACCGTGATTATTTACATCAGATTTCCCAAGTTGGGTTCGGGGCTTCTGTCCGTACCTATCCGGTTTCGATCCCGCAATTCATAACCTGATTATTCATATCAAATTTTCCAAGTCAGATTCGGGGTTTCTGTCCGTACCTATCCGGTTTCGATCCGGCTATTCTAAGTTGGAATCGGGGCTTCTGTCCGTACCTATCCGGTTTGGATCCGCCAATTCATAACGTGATTATTCACATCAAATTTACCAAGTTGGATTCGGGGCTTCTGTCCGTACCTATCCGGTTTGGATCCGGCAATTCACAACGTGATTATCAATACAGCTAATATTCCAAGTTGGAATTGGGGCTCTATCCGATTTCGTGCCGTATCAGTTGATAATCACGTTATGATTTGCGGGACCGAAACCGGATAGATACGGACAGAGCCCCGATTCCAACTTTGAAGATTTGATGTAAATATAATCACGCTATGATTTGCGTGACCGAAACCGCATAGATACGGACAAATATTTTCAAGGTTGGAATCGGGGCTCTGTCTGTACCTATCCGGTTTCTATGTAATGTACATTACTTCAATATTTTCCCGTAAGGCGGCGATCACCGCTTTCGATATTCTCGCAAGTACCACTTATAGGAGTTGGTGAGTATATATAGAGGCGGAAAGTATCATCTATATACTTGAGAAAAAAAAAAAAAAAAAAAAAAAAAAAAAAAATAGAAAAAAAAAAAAGGAAAAAAAAAAAAGGAAAAAAAAAAAGGAAAAAAACGAAAAAAAAAACCTTCAATTTTTTGAAAATGGATCCGGATAGAACCATACAGGAAAAATGCTTAGGGCGGTTACTTTCCGGATATAACCATGTAGGAAGCCTATCTAGACATTCGCGAAAATGGCAGAATAAGCCCGCATAGCACCAGATAGGGACACGACCAGAATCCCGGACGAATTCCGGACAAGCCCGGAGGTCTACCGGACCCAAATTACGTATAGAACCGGACACACTGCCGATCCGGTTTCTATCCGGTTTCTATCCGGCTTTTTAAGCAGGGTGAATTCGTAATAAAAGCACGACATTTGACAAACAAGTGGACACCTAACCTCGAAAAAATATAGATCGCAGCCATGTGTTCTGTCAATGATCACAATTCAAAAGAATATTGAAAATTAAATATGTATAAAAATCATAATTACAAAGAATTGAAAAATCACAGAAAAAATTCAAAAGCAAAATATATGAAAACGTCAAAAAAAGCAAGACAGTGGTGTTGGCGGTACTGTAGATAGTGAACAGTGTAGAATATTTACGAGACCAATAAGAGCGTCCGCGCGCCGCGCGGCGGGCTTTTTCGCAACTCGGGACTGTCATGGCTATAACTTTTTAAATCCTCTAGATTTTCTGACGCCAATTTATTTGCAGGTAAAGTAGGTCAATAGCATTCCAAAAAAAATATAAAAACAAAAACGATTTTTTGAAAATTCAAAGGTGTACATACCCCCTTAATTAACATTGGGATCAAAAACCATAATAATATGTATAAAAATCTATAATTCAGGCTTCCAATCAAGGCTCGTCGTATGTGTCAGACGTGGAGATAACGAAAAGGTAGATTCTAATCTGTGCGATCTGCAGCTAGAACCAGATAACACACAAGTATGTGGCATAGAACCATGTCAACCAGAATGGGTAGTTAAGGATTGGGGTCCATGCAGTGAACAGTGTAATTCGGGAGGAAAACAAACGCGACAGATAAAATGCGAGCAGATTATTTCCGGTGGTGTTCCTTCGATTGTAGATGATCTTCGGTGCCTCGATATAGTCAGGCCTACGGACATTGAGATACAGGCTTGTAACGAGAATGTCGAGTGTCCTCAGTGGTACATTGGCCGATGGAAATCAGTAAGTCAAATTATCACACATAGCACAAGATATCAGCGGGATATCCTAAATCCTAATCATGTGCCACATATCCGACAGATATCTGCAATATCATCTGGATATCCATAGGATATCGCATAAGACTTCGCACTGCATTGGACCTTCTCGACACGTCCTACAATATCTCAAATCTCCGTTCCTTGATTCATTTTGTACAAAATCTCTAAGTTTTAACATGGAACTCCGATGGAAACTTTATTTGAAAAGCAATTGATCCGTGCGGGACGTCGCGCGCGGTTTTGTACGCGGGCGCGCCGAACTCGCGACTTGTACTTTCTTTACATGCAAAAAATATAGGGGGGGAATATTATAGTTTGAATTCATCGAATCCATTAATTTACGAAATTATTCATTTCATTTTATGCTGAATACTCTATACTTAAAACAACAAAAATATATACACACTTGACTAAAATTTTAATTTAGTATAATCACTGATCAGCCTTATGAAAGATCAATATTTTCAGTCACGACTACCGGTATCTACTTCAAATGGATCGATCGGACATACCGAGAGTTCTACATCATCAGTGACGCCTGCTTCTCAAGAATCAGTACCTCATGAAAAAGAGCAGCAATCAGTCAAAACGACTCCATTACAAGCTGACACGAGGCCTAACTCATTTGCAGGATCCGGTAGGCAAACATCATTTGAAAATTCATGGTCGAAGACCAGTTCCGCTGAACCGGATAACCAATATTTACCATTAATAGGGGGAAAATGTGAAAACGAAAGAATGCGTGAGAAATACGAGAAGACTAAATTGGAATTATTGGAACTCGAAACAAACAATATACGGGATACGGGAATTCAAAATTCCCAACTGCACGAGCTAGCGATGGAAAAATTATCGTTAGAAATAGAACGTTTGAAAGAGGCAAGGAAATACGAGCAAGAATTATACGAATTACAAATCAAAAAAATTAGGCTCGAAATTCATGCTCAAGAATTAAAAACTCAAGTCGAAGCTTGATTTGTTTTAACAAAAATTTGTAAACATTTGTCAGTGTATGTGATTTCAATGTTTTTCATTATTTTATTAAATAAAGTTAATTAAACACTATTATAACTATATTTTAATTCGAAAACATATATTGCAATAATTGAACCACACCGTATACTTAATTTTGACGAATTAACTTGAATTAATTTTTCATGTCAATTTTTTTAGATATTTCATTTCCTATCAAAATAAATAACTATAAAAAAAGTTTATTCTCAACAAAATTAACTTCTATAGGCACCGGAAAAAAAAAAAAAATTCACAAAAATTCAAATATTTAATATATCTAAGTTAGTTATAAATTCAATGAACAATTTTTTTTAATAATCTAATTATTCGATCAAATAATGAAATTGAAATTTCGAATATTTTTGGAGTTTAGAAAAGTTGAATTTTGTTGATTTCAAACTTTTTTCAAGTTCGTTTGTCGAAAGTGAGTAGTGATCGAATGCAAATGTGATTTTCAAACCACTGTAACTTGTTAACGGTTCAATTGATCAACTCGGATCAGAGGACCATTTTTGTGGATAATAAAATTCTCTACAAAATGGTATATTTACTTTATTATTATCAGTTGAATAAAAAAAGTTATACAGATACAACTAGGATAAAAAAAAGTTTCCATTTAAAATAGGGGAACTATTAGGGGCACGGGGGAATAGGGGAACGGGGCAAAACGGGCACCAAATCCAGAAAAAATAATGTGGTCGGAAATTATGTTTTATGAAATGTGGTGACGTATTTTGGATAAATAATGACAGGATAAAAAATCATTTCCGACCACATTATTTTTTTTTTTGGATTTGGTGCCCGTCTTGACCCGCGTTCCCCTACATGGGAAATCTTATTTTCAAATGCACCGCTTCTGTGTTGAAGCTACATAGCTGGGCTTAGAGGACAATACTTTTTATATTAAACACTAACTATTTTCGATAGGGCCCGAACAAAAAAAAAAGATGTCGTTTTTTTTTTTTACACAGTCTAATATAGGTATATCATATGTATTCGCATATATTTCGATTCTGAATCTGGAAAAACCTGCCATCGTCAACGTGTTATCACACATTCCGCCTCGATGATTGTAATCTGCAACGCAGGATATGGCGATAATGTCTGCGGTGAACTGATTTTTTTTTTAATCATCTTCCGCAAAACTTTTTCCGCAAATCTGATCCAAAATCCTGCAATCATCGCATAAGCTATGTCTAGTGATAAACTATACCCCGGACTCTGTAGCGACACATTTTTTAAGTACTCAAGAAAATATTTCGAACTAAAATTTCACAGACACATTCGCAAATCTATAATTGTACTGTGGATTTTTCTATTAGGTAACATACCACAACTGATATGAATTCATGAATAAATGAATTAATTAATAATTAATTAATATCAATTAATGAATTCATTCTGGCAATCAGGACAGGAAATTATTATAAACTGAAGATTTTCAATTACATGACAATTACTGTAAATATTTTTCTTTGACATATTTATACCATATTCAATCTAGGTATAGACCAAGCATAAATCATGCCTGAATTGTAATTGATGAATCAAGCCTAGTCACCCAAGCCCAGTCCATGCATGTCCATTTCCAAGCATAATTCATGACTGGATGACCATGCATGATTCAGGCATGGATTGAACATTTTCTTTCACACAGGAGGCCTATATGCGAGCCAGTCTCGTATCTGGCTTTGTTATTGGCTTACTTTAAACGGCTCCTACCTGAAAACGGCTTCGCTTTCGACATTCCAGGATGAATAATGTTGGTCCTAAATTTTTACGAGAAATCCACCGGTGTGAGAAAACTACCGCATTCTGGATCACCCTGTATAGGTATATGCGGCATCCCATGTCAAATTTTTCTTCCAAAAGTTGAACCGCATTTAATTGTTCAGAATATTCAGTACGTTGATTCACACTGGAAATGAACGGATATCGGTATCTTTTTTTGCGAACTGATAATTTTTGTCATTTTTTACGGCTAATTGAAGTTGCGGAACTCGGAGAAAAAATCGTCGCATTTTTGTCAAAGTTGAGGAAAGTAATACATCCTGACCATCATGTTTTCCAGTTTCATAGCTGATGTAGGTTTTTCCTGTACAAAAGATAAGGCGGCGGTATATTTAATCGGACACGTAACGCAATGTTAGTTAGTTTTAGAAATCGTCGAAACGGGTGCGGTTGTCAGGTTCGACTACATTATATCGAAGTGAATAATTTGACTGGGTAGATAGCCGAAATGAAGGTCCTCGATCCTCTGTTGTCCATTCTGATCGCTGGTGAGTTATTTGTTGGATCTGATTTATTATTTTCTAGTTTTAATGTGTATAGGTACGTTAATTTCTCTCATTAGTGATTATCGCATATTTCCTCATAAGTTACAAAAAATGGGATGCCAACTTGATCACGAATCCCAAAATCATTCCAGCGTATACAGTAGACTCTCCATAACTCGCCGATCGGTAAGTCGCCGCAGCGGCGGGTGAGTTTTCACACAGACACAGACCAACACAACTGACGTCACCCCACCACAACTGACTGCGCCCCACCACCGCTACCGAACTCGATCCGTGCGGCCTGATGTGCGCGTGGCGAGTGGTGGCGCAGCACCAGAGTGGGGGCTCTCGCTAACTCGCCACTTCCAAGAATTTTCCGCCCCTACTGTCCGTCAGGCGGCGAGTTATGGAGAGTCTACTGTAGTTGTGCTTTTTGGACGAGTTTCTGGGTCTGCGTTGATTTTCGAAAACCAGCTCTCCCCATTTGATCAAAAACATCAGATTGTCAGACATCGATTTCGCAATCATCAAAACCAGAAATAGCTGAAATCTGAGCATTTATTATCCGAGAAAATTTCGCGTTGAATAGCATGGGCAGTTCTAGACGAAGAAAAATATCGTAAGTGACCGCAGTGGCCATTATCATTCAAGGAGACCAGATTTATTCTAGTAGTATACCTGTAACTATACTCGTGATTCTTAGAACTTTGTAGCTACTATGTCTGCAATTATCGTATATATACTTTCATCATTCATTTTTTTTTCGTATATACTTGTTAAAACTTGTAAACTTGTAAAAAGAAAAAGCGTTTCGATATTTTATCCGAAAAAAGTACATGGTTCACCAGATATTTCAAATTAAAAATCGTTTGGGGTCAATTTGATCTCATGTGCACTTTGAGATTCGCGACGGGGGTGTGTTGAAGTTATTGTATAAATGAAACTTCATTCGTCGTTTATGGAACCAGTGAACGTGCTTGAATTCATTTTGCCCACAATACTTTTGGTATTCAGTAATTGTTATAATCACAGTATACGTTACAAGTCCATGTATTTTTATAGGAATCTTGAGCTCCACTATTGCTCAAGAACACATTCCAAGCCAACAGATTTTGAACGAAGCACCGCAGGTGGAGCGATTTGTACATTACTTAGAGAAACGCATTAGAAGAAAGTGCGAGAGAAATGATGGGCCTACGGCGTACGAAGAATCCAATTATAAAGACATAGAGCAAAAGTTCGCTAATTGTGTTCAATCACTGGTGAACATTACGCAGTTCGAAGCAGAAATGGCTGCTGTTCGACCGCACGGTGGACAAAATATCGTCATTCAAAACTACTGTCGAAAAATTCCGAGTTTCAAAAATTGTCTCAAAAATGTCATGCAGTCCATCAAGCCTTGCTTAGATCTGGAGGAACGCGAGAGTGTCGACATCCTCTATGAAATGACAACTACCGTGCTGCAATTTGCTTGCGACAACGGGGACTTCGTCGAAAGTCAGTATATTATTTGTTCCTGAATTATTGCTGTGTTTCCATATTGAATTTGCGAAACGTTGATGACTGTCAAAATTTTGCGCTAGTGATATCCGTTCTATACACCTGCTACATTATGTTGTGTTACCTGAATGTTATGTTTATCTTTCCCAATTTCTATCGCATATTTCTTACCGTCTCAACTATCTGCTTTAGTATTAAGACACGTCTATATTCATATCACTCAATTAATTTTTTAGATTTTATTTCTACTGGCGGCACAAAGTGTTTTGCTTCGAAATATCCAGCTCTGCAAGAGTGTTCCCACCGGATCTTCCGATTCCCCAAACCTGACGTGGTTGCAATTCCTGGTCTAGAGAGTCTACCGAGATTCAGCCTGGACGTCAGTCGCTGCATGTAAGCAAGACACAATTATCTGTAGCTTATTTCTAACCGTTCAAATGGGAGGTGTGGCGTTGGAAATAAATTCGACGTGGCTGGTCGCAGTTCCGAACCAAATCTCATCTCATTTAGTCAGAATTAACAGCAACAAGATATCAATTTGTATTCTTGCGAATATCTCATTTCACAGATAATTTTAGAGAATCGTGATATCTATATAGGTATAATTTTTCGAGTAGAAGTTATATTGTAGTCGCTTGTCATATGGACCTGCGTACTACGAACCATACGTCCTCGTTCCTGATGAAAATTTTCAGATATATTCATATATTCATGCTCGAATAAAAATCGAGTTTTTCAACACTTTGTTATTTTTTTACACAGGAACTTGGAGGAGTATCGACGTTGCAGCGTCAAAGTATTGGAGGAATGTAAGAATTCGATTCCATCAGCCGTGGTCGATGATCTGTTCAATCTTGTGAAAATGGAAACATCCTGCGAAATATCGCTCAACCAGCATGTGTTGAATAGCCGTGTTAAGAGAAGCCCACGTGGGTTCAAAATAAGAGCACCCTCATTCCGTATTAGGCCCTACCAAAGAGTGTACAGGTATGGACGCTCACAGGCACCGCTAGCTCGTGTCGCTAATGTTTTGGCAATAACTGTCGCAATGATCACGTCCTTGCGATTTTCCTAGTAGTCCAGTCAATAGAAGAAAAAGAAGGCGATTTCGTGACAAAAATCCCACCTGAAATCTGATTGCGCTACGTTTTGAAGAACGGTTCACAGATGAAAACGTACGTGTTTCCAACTCCTAGTTTTTTCCGGCTGTTTTTTAAACAATGTTTAAAATCGAAAAATCCGTTTTTATAGTAGATTTTCGCTTCTGGGATGGAAACTGATGGAGCAATCTTGGTACTCCAATGAGAAAAGTTGTAGAGAATCTAACAACCTTCAAAATGAGCCTCTGGTCGACTCGATCGGGGCATTTTTTACCGAGAAAAATCGAAAAAACCTTTAAAAAAAGGTGTTTTTTAAAAAAATTCATAACTCCGCCATTTTACAAGTCGTAGCACAAGCCTTTCGCGACGTAGTAGTGAATAACATTTAGATAACGTGGGCGAAAAATGGGCACTGTCGGATAAGTAGTTTTTGCACAATTGCAAATTGATTTTTTTTATGCATCATTTCCGATGAGCCACCCTTGCTCGAGAAGTGGTCCGATCGTGATTTTTCAAATCGATTTTGAAACTAGACTATATTCACTACAAATCGTTCATTCATAATTTGTCGCTATTTCGCCTCGAAATAGGTGAAAAATGCATCCAAACATAGGCATGAACGTCGGAGCGCCAGAAAGTAGGCGAGTGGTGGGGGCGATCGACTGCGGCGGAGAAGCGTATGTATAGTTATAGAGCACCTTCATTATACGCTTCTCCGCCGCAGTCAATCGCTCCCACCACTCGCCTACTTTCTCGCGCTTCGACGTTCATGCCTATGTTTGGATGCATTTTTCACCTATTTCGACGCGAAATAGCGACAAATTATGAATGAACGATTTGTAGTGAATATAGTCTAGTTTCAAAATCGATTTGAAAAATTACGATCGGACCACTTCTCGAGCAAGGGTTGCTCATCGGAAATGAGGCATAAAAAAATTCAATTTGCAATTGTGCAAAAAATACTTATCCGACAGTGCCCATTTTTTGCCCACGTTATTTAAATGTTATTCACTACTACGTCGCGAAAGGCTCATGCTACGACTTGTAAAATGGCGGAGTTATGAATTTTTGAAAAAACACCTTTTTTTGAAGGTTTTTTCGATTTTTCTCGGTTAAAAATGCCCCGATCGAGTCGATCAGAGGCTCATTTTGAAGGTTGTTCGATTATCTACAACTTTTCTCATTGGAGTAACAAGATTGCTCTATCAGTTTCCATCCCAGATGCGAAAAACTACTAAAACAACGGATTTTTCGTTTTTAAGCATTATTTAAAAAACAGCCGGAAAAAACTCGGAGTTGGAAACACGTACGTTTTCATCTGTGAAACGTTCTTCAAAACGTGGCACAATCAGATTTCAGTTGGGATTTTTGTCACGGCAAAATCTCTATTGACTGGACTATAGGAAAATGTAGCTTCGTTCGTGTGGTGGTACACTGAGAAAAAAGTATTTTTCCTATCAAAATACCAAGTATTACCGAGCGAGTTTAGTTGTAGTCAAAATACGTTTTGTTCTCAGCAAAATACCGGTTATGAGAATAGTACGCTGCGTCGCCGTACGTATAGTTCTGAGCAAAATACAATGTATTGTTAGTAGAGCAATACCAAGTTTTGTTCTCAGAACAAGAAATATTGTCAGTGGAAAAATACAGTTTTCTCAGTGTATAACTCATAATAAAACTAACAAGTGATTTCAATATAAGATGTCGAATTTAATCAATTCTTCTTCTTCTTCTCCTTTTTTCGACTTATCGCCCTTTCGGGCATGTAGTCGAATTTAATCAATCGAGGTGTCAGGTGCGCCATACACCATTGAAAAGAAGTTCTAAGGCATCGCGAGTCGTACAGCTCGCTCTTTCTGCCTGTCCAGCTCTACTCTTTATATTTCCATAATCTGTATTGACATAATTCATATCATAGGCCACCCATTATCTTTAAGTGTTGTTCTTTATTATCCTATTCAAGAATCATAGATGACATTCATACCGTAATTTGAAAAAAGAGTTATCACACGTATATTTACTAGAAAATAATGTTTCAACTATATTCTATATCAAACTACACCAAGTAGTAATTTAACTCAATCCTTTATATTGTGTCCCGTCACAATCTTTTCTTTTATGAATAAAACCTATCAAATAATCAGTAAAATGTCAGCATATCCTTTCTTTTCCTCAACCATGATATTAAAAATCCTTCCATTTTTGCTATCGGCTAGTTTCTTATACTATACGTACCCTACACTGAGAGAAATGAGGTTCCGCTTTCTGGTAGGTAATGCTACATTTGGGCAAAGTTTCCCATAAGGATAGGATTTTATGGAACAGATGGTGGAAATTATGTTCTTCGGTTTGGCAATATGTACAATTAGAATGATTTACCAACCGTGTATGGCATAATTTGACATCGGATTTGGACTATGTGTGATTCCACGTAGTATTTAGACCAAAATTCAGTATTTTAATATCCATTATTACGCCGGAGGGTAACGTACGTCTTACGGTCTCAGTACCTTTTAATGAATTATCATCATTTTTACGATGCGCTATTGTACTATATGTTCTTCGGTATCGGTGAAATTTTGTGTAGTTAAATTTTATTTGTTCACTCAACCATATTGTACATTACTTCAATATTTTCTCGTAAGGCGGCGATCACCGCTTTTAATATTCTCGCGAGTGCCACTTATAGAAGTTGGTTAGTACATATAGACGTGGAAGATGTCATCTGTAAGCGCTGCTCAATACCTGTACTGATGATGTGTTAATAATATGTATGTTGTAAATAGATGTTTCTTTCCCTGTATAACTGATTCTATGATAATTGATGTAATTTGTATTGTTGAATTTACTTAATAAGTATAGTAATATCGAATATAATTCGTTGAACTCTACGCATATAGTTGAAACAACAATATCTCTTTTTTTTTCTCTCGTGAGATCAATTGCCATACAGATGTGGAATATTGAATAAAAGCATAATAGACACAAAGCCACATGCGGATATGATTAATTGCCATAATATTTATGTGTCTTCGAGCTGCCATACAGATTCTGGCATAAAGTACCCAGATTTTAGGCTCTGAACACCCGAAAATGAAACCTCATTTCTCTCAGTGTAGGTCATACCCCGGCACACTAATTAGTCGAAAGAGCCTAAGCTGTAAATCCACTTAACCCGTTCACCGGCACTAATCCTTTCAAAGCCATTTCTTGGATTTTGGTAGGCATGAGTGGGAATATGCAGGTTTGCAGTTGTTGCCGTCCCAAATAGACCGCACACCCCTTAGTTCCTTTTATTTCTCCTGAACGCTGCCCCTACTATCGCACTTCCAGGTAAGGACGAGTGACCGTTTTCAGGTAGACCAAGGGGATTACGGGTCGCACTAATTGTCACTTAGAGCCGCTGGCTCCGCCGGAGCCCGGCGAGGCCGGGGTATGCCCTAGGTGAGGATTCGTTCTTGCCCGGCTAGTCACGCCAACGGAGTGCAAAATGGTATCGCCACCTTGCGGTCGAATTGATGAACTATTTTCGCCGGAAAAAATGTGTGCGCCTATTACTTGCAATTTCAAGTCAACATTGACAAGACTAAAGTACGGGTTGTATATTATAACAAGATGCACCGGTATTTGCGGCACCATGAGTCCATTCGCGAGATGGCGATAGCATTTGGCACCCTGATGACGCGACTAGCCGGACAAGGTAGAACACTGACCTAGGGTAGAGACACCTCTGTCGTAAGGTCAGTGGCCCTTGTGGCATCAAAGCACTTGCATGGGGATCGGGGGCTGTGTTATCGAAATACGACCGACCGTCACAGGCATCTCGATATGAATACTCTGGATACGGAAAAGTTTTCGCAAGATAGACAATGTACTTATTGATGGAAGAGGATTTTTCTCGACGAGTTTTTTGGATAATTTATTGAATGCAGAATGATTGTAATATTAGTTCCACATAACACTTGTTCGTCGCGGTGACAATTGGATAAACTTTCATCAGAGTCCAAACATCTCTAGGCAAGGATTCTGTTCCAACTGCACCGAACGAATGTATATTGAACTGCCCATGTAGGGTTTGCCAATGTTGACAACAGATCCAACACTTGTCCCACTGCTGGCCCAAGTCGCTTGGCAACTGACGTTCGACCGAGGCTTCCCCGGTGGTCATGCCAATCTCGGATCGACGTCGTTGTCCGGAGATTGGCACAGCACTGTACAGACAACTGAGCCAACGCTTGTGCCAGTACTATCATATGATTGTCGGCGACAAGCGTCAGCGCAAGGCTCCCAAGGTGGTGAGGTCAATCTCGGATCGACGTCGTTGTCCAGAAATTAGCACAACACCGTGCAGACAACTGAGCCAACGCTTGTGCCAGTACTATCATATGATTCTCGGTGACAAGCGTCAGCGCAAGGCTCCCAAGGTGGTCATGCCAATCTCGGATCGACGTCGTTGTCCAGAAATTAGCACAACACTGTGCAGACAACTGAGCCAACGCTTGTGCCAGTACTATCATATGATTCTCGGCGACAAGCGTCAGCGCAAGGCTCCCAAGGTGGTCATGCCAATCTCGGATCGACGTCGTTGTCCAGAAATTAGCACAACACCGTGCAGACAACTGAGCCAACGCTTTAACGCCATCTACCACGGCACGGTCAACTACAGCAAGCGCCATATTGTCTAAAACTTCTCTCGCTAACAAAGTAACTCCGGGAATTAGTTATCTGGGCAATAAAAATAGTATTTAATTAGAGAAAAAACTATCACTCTGGATATAGCACAGCGACAAGCTAGCGAGGTTGATTCGTCCTCTTTGCCTGTCTTCTCATCCTGGCATATCTATTGCATTTTTAAGAACACGGCCTCAGTAATCAGTAAAGTCCTTATATTTTTTAGCAAATAAATTCTTTCTTTAAATATTCAATCCTCTCGTTAACATATAATACTGGCTGGCTAGCAGCAATAGGCATGAACCAGTACTGATATCCAGCGTTGGCTCAAAGTTTGGCGCCATAATGCAACCAGTGTTGAAAGTCAACCTTGGCACTGTACTAGATAGCTACGTTGGTTCAACGTTGAATGCCAGTCATGGGATTGTACTAGATGGCTGCGTTGTTTCAACGTTGGATGCCATAATGCAACCAATGTTGAAGGCCAGTTCTCGCACCGAACTTAATTGCAGCACTAGGCCAACAATGGTCGCCAGCGTCACTGCCAACGTTATATGCCAAGCGTAGGACCCAAGTGACCACTCCAACTAATTGCCGGTGTCGAGCCAGCGCTGGCGAATAGCGTCGTCACGACGCTGAAAGATCGGCAGCCAACGCTGACCCGGCGTTGGGCCGATTGTACAACCCTACATGGGTGGGCATGTTAAAATACATGTGAATTCGAGACAATGAATTGTAACGAATTACTATATTGTTTATTTTGAACAGATTCAAACGAATATTCAAACTCATGAAACTCTTTCTGAGCTACATTACCTATTGAACCATCATTTTATTAAATAATATATATATATATATATAAATATAGATTAATCATACGGAAGAAAATAACTTAACAATACTATTATACTTGGGACTTAGTCTTAGGGACTTAGTCCCCGGATAGGCGTCCGTAGATCCCGGGTTCGATTCCCGGATCGTCCGTTAATTTTTCTCATCAAAAAAAAATTATTATTTACATATTAAATAATCAGGGATAGAAAAAAGTTAAGTAATCAATTAAATATTTAATTAATTACTTAATCATAAATAATACGCACATTAAAAGGCCGCTATATACAATAAACTCACACAGCCTGCTCGTGACACATCCGTCATACAGGTGCTATAGTGTATGTGACTTTGCCTTGCGTACTACTCGGTGCTACATACCCAAGAATCATAACATTAGATTATACTATTATAAAGTAGAAGTGTAAGCGTTAAATACTTGAATATTTCGAACAATCCATGTAATTATTTTACTTCACTCAGTGCGATTTTGGACGTTTTACCCACGCTTCGCGTGGCTAAAACCCCCATTTTCACACCTCCTGAAGTAAAATTTTGTACAATACTCGACGGAAAAACTTCTTCTGATCTCGTGTGATTGCAAAACTCGCCTTCGGCACGTGCTGCAACCTCACACTCGTCAGAAAAAGTTTTAAAGGACTCGTATTGTAATGTACTATTCTACAAATTTTCTACAAATATTCCTTATTTTTCGAGAAATACAGACACCTAGTATGAAAATAGTACTTTCCGATACAAGTGCGCAAAAGCAGCAATTCGTGTACGAGTGTGAAGGCCCGAACGAGCCCGAAAGCGAGCTGAAGGTAGCGAGTGAGGCGCCTTCACACAAGTAAGGGATTGCTGCCTTGGGCTTGTGTATCGAACTCTTTTTTGTCTCAACACATGCAACGGAAGGTCCTCGTCTGTGTGCCGTCTGCGGGCACGAATGCAGGTTTTAGTGTACCAGTGCGAAGTCTACTTTGGGTGCCTGTAGACGGTGCGCAAAGGAGGACTTTGGGTGCATGTGTTGAGAAAAAGCTTGTTTAGTTCGTCGATAGTGTGTCATGTGCGTACAATGAATATAGTTGAAACCCACAAAATCTTAAAATTAACTTCCCAAACATCAAGTGTATGCCAATTCATGAGCCGCATGTTTTCCACGGACCACTGACATGCGGCTATCATCCACTACTTATATATTTTTCGAAACCAATTTCCCAACAACCTGATATAGTTACTGGACTTGCAATTAGCAGGTTTTCAGTGTACACCCATGTAGGAGATGAATTTCAAAATTAACGTATCACGTGTTTTTTAAACAAATCGCAAAGACATAAAAATTGCTGCAGGTATTGCAGATAGGACATTGAAAACAGAAGCTGGCGATGCGTTTGCAGAGGCAAAATCTTTTTTTGTCGCACCTTCAATCACGGATTTCAATAAATCTGGCGATGTCATGATAGTATCAGAAATTGATTTTACTGCACCTTCGACCACGAACTTTACGATATCTGGCGATGCGATTACAGTGCCAGAAACTGATTTCACTGCACCTTCAACCACGGATTTTATTGTATCTCGCGATTTGATTACAGTGTCAGAAACTGATTTTACCGCACCTTCAACCACGGATCTTATAGCATCTGGCGATGCGAGCAGATGGTCAGAAAATGATTTCGCCTTATCTCCAAGCCTAGAAGTTAGACCATTAAAGCGATCTAAAAAAGTTGACCTTCGTTGACGTTTTTTGAACAAATTCGTATCTCTCCTTATGCTCGCAAGACTTTCTTTGTCTGAGTTCATCGCTTGCGGGTTAAGCAGGATGTCACAGGATATTTCTTTTTTAACTGAATTGAACATATCGTCGACCACGTTCGCAGTTATCGAACTCTCGCACTCTTCCAATACTCCGACACTGCAACGTTGATACTCCTGCAATTGCCTGTTCAAAAACAAAAAACCAGTGGTAAAAAATAAACGAATTTCCATTCGTACGGAAGCACCGCAGCAAGTAGTAGACTGCAAATTACTATTTATTAACAACGATATTTGAATGAGCAGAATAATCCATGCCTATAGTAGGTGAACGAAATTAAAAAGCAGTTGGATTAAAATCACGCATAAAGTGTTACGCAACTCTAATCAGCTTGATGAAGAACTTTGCTCCTCTGGTTCAAAGACAAAGAGAATAAAAATTCAAGCTGTGCTCAGGACTCGGCCAATCCAAGGCAATAGATACTTGCTGCAATTATATGAATACAATATTCTCAGGAATAAGATCGGTACAGCTTGGTATAGTTTATGTTATCAATGCATGAGACTACCACCGATCACTGGAGTGTCTTCCTGTCCAGGACTGCCAGGACATCCCTGAAAGGTCAAATACCGCGTGCAAGTTCTTTGCGTTACTTACGTGCATCCGTCGAGGTCCAGACTGAGTTCTGGACGTAACCCAAGGCCAGGAATTGAAACCACGTCGTCAAAGTTGGCTAATGTAAAAATCCGGTTATAACAGCGTGTTTGCATAGCCGGATACTTAGAAGTCAAACAGCTTATACCACCAGCAGCAATAAGATCTATAAAACAAATTGTTATCTGATATCGATAGAAGTTTATTACTGCATTATATCATTAATGTGAAATGTATATTTGAGGTGGTGAGAAGGATCAGGTTGCATGAGTTGGAAATTTAAGAAGACCAACTGTCAATTATTGCAGCGTCACGTAACAGGAACGGAACGGATATCTCGAGTGGAAGAATTATTACTTTTATTTGAATTGATGTTCCGCAAATCGAATATGAATTACGGCAAAAACTTAGAAACAAATAATATACTGACTTTCGATAGCGTCCCTGTTGTCACAAGCAAATTGCAGCATGGAACTTGTAATTTTATAAAGGATGTCGACGCTTTCGCGTTCCTTTAGATCCAGACAGGGCTTGATGGAGTTCGTGACATTTTTTAGACAATTTCTGAAAGTCGGTATCCTACGACAGTAGTTCTGAACGACAATATCTTGTTCGCCGTGCGGTCGAGCAGCAGTCATCTCTGCTTCGAACTGCGTTATGTTCATCAGTGATTGACCACAGTTTACGAACTTTTGCTCGTTGTCTCTATAATTGGACTCTTCGTACGCCGTGGGCCCACCATTTCTCTCGCACTGTTTTCTAATGCGATTTTCCAAGTATTGTACAAATCGCTGCACCTGCGGTGCTTCGTCCAAAATCTGTTGGCTTGTAATCTGTTCTGGAGCAATAGTGGAGCTCAAGATTCCTATAAACATAAATGGACTTGGAACGTATACCTACTGTGATTATAACAATGACTGAATAAATAAAGAACATTTTGGGTAAAATCCATTTACCATGGACGAATCAAGTTTTATTTATACAATGACTTCAACACACCTCCGTAGCAAATCTTAAAGTGCACATGGGATCAAATTGACTCTGAACAGTTTTTATTTTGAAATATCTCAAGAGCTATATACTTTTTGGAGAGTGCGTTGAAACGTTTCTGTTAACAAGTTCACAAGTTTTAACAAGTGAACGTGAATAAAAATGAGTGATAAAAGTATAGAGGATGATTGCAGATATAGTAGCTTCAAATATTGTTCTAAGAATCACGAGTATGATTACAGTGATAGTTACCACAATTGTGGTTATACAAGTATAGTAGAATAAGTCTGTTCTCCTAGAATGATAATGACCAGTGCGGTTGATGTTATATTTTTTTTTCGTCTAGAACTGCCGCTGCTATTGAACCAAGGGCGTCGGCGGGGGGGCAGGGGGCAGAGGGGGCAGCTGCCCCCCCCCCCTAGAGATTCGAAAAAATGTAGATACGAGAATAAAAATGAAATCAAAACGGCGAAATCAAAATTTTCTTTGAATGTTTCAATTTCTTTCAATTTTTTCTATCAATTTAGTATGTATTAAAACCCCCTCTTTAAAAATTGAAATCATTGTACTTATTTTTACCTACAATTCATATTTTTCCCCATCCTTTCTCTCACCCTGCCCCCCCCCCCCCCCCCCCCCCCCCCGGTCCATTGGCTGGCGACGCCCTTGTATTGAACGCGAATTTTTCTTTGATAAGAAATGCTCAGATTCCTGCAGCTACATATTTCTGTTCGGTTTTGATGACTACGAATTCGATGTCTCACAAACTGATATTTTCCTATCAAGTCAGGATAGTTGGTTTGAAAATCACCAAGGACCCTAAAACTCATCTCACAAGCACAACCATACCCTGAAATGATTTTGGGATTTGCCATCAAGTTAGCATGACATTTTTCAAACCCATAGGGCATTGCGAGGGAAACTATTGAGAAAAATCAACTTATACTTATATTTAAATTAGAAAATAATAAATTGGATCTAACAAATGACTCACCAATGATCAAAACGGATATCAGAGGATCGAGAACCTTCATTTTGGCGATTAAATGAAATTATTCACTTATTAAAAATATTTAACTGCTTGCGATTAATTCAAAGTCAAACCTTACAACCGCACCCGTCTTGACGATCCCTGTAACTGTACCATCATTTCTTTACTCGTCCAATTGAATATCCCGCCGCCTTATCTAGCTACTGTGTCGGGGTACGCATTTCGCATCCAGGAAAACCGCACGAAATGATCCCAGATAACAAATCGTGCGACTCACAATACCATCATCGTGTGAATATCATGCCATGATTGCGAGAACGAATCACTCGTGCCTCATGAAGTGATAGGCACATATGAGCAATTCCACGTCAGACCGGACAGCTTTCTGACCTCGATGTTACCGATTTCGCTATAATTTTTTTTACGGGTTCTATGGAACAAATAAATTCATCAAACAATTTTTTATTTTTTTTTCCGAACCCTATTTTCCAAGTTACACGGGGGTGAATTTCAGGAAAAAGAGCCAAAAATCGAAAACATACTCCCCTTCAAACGGTTATATCTTTGATTGTATTCATCCTAGAGACTTCATTCAAAAACCATTTTAAATTTATTGAATGACACTATTATTATATATTTATTTAATTCTGCGATAACAAATAATTCTATTTGTTATAAACAAATATATTATTCAAACGTGATTTTCAACGCAAATACCACGCGAGAAAATTCTCAAAAAAATATGAGCGTATTCCTTGATCAATTCTCTACAAAATCGTTAAGTCAATTTTATGGAGAACCGATAGAAACTAAATGAAAACGATTTATTTATAAGCGACGGCGCGCCCTGCCACCGAAAAGCCGTAGGGGAGACCGGGGATGAAAGTAACACGGATAAGAAGTTACATCGCGGTCTATCTTCTTGAGTAAGAAAGATAAATAAATGGTTCCAACGCTAGAATGACTGTTAGAGTCCAACAGTCTGCATTCTAGCGTTGGAACCATTCATTTATCTTTCTTATTCAAGAAGATAGACCGCGAAGTAACTTCTTACCCGTGTTACTTTCCCAGCAAACCAACCAACGTAACAAACACGCTAGATATGCGTTAGCGACTAACGTGACGTTAGTAAATAACGCAAATAACGTAGAGTGCTGTGTCGCTATAAACCTCCATATCTCACGTGAGGCCGTGGCGTTACACCGTGACGTAAAATTGGCGCTACTTTTGATTTAGTAAGAAACACGAAAATCTTGCCGTATTCCAACGCCATTCTAACACCAGCCAGTGGCGTTAGAATGCCTCATAAAGTTGACACTACCTTCGCGTCAATCAGTACCGGTACAATGCAAATATCATAAAAATTTTAAAGAAACTGAAAAACACATTGACCACACGAGGATTTGAACCTACGACCCTCGTCACATGAATCCGAACTCTTGCCGCTGCGCCAACAACTGCTTATGATTTACGTAAATATAAAAGAGTTATGTAGTAAACCAATTCGCGATATACTAGACGTTCACCTCTCTTCGCACCCTTCTACAGCCAATGAGCTCAGTCCCTCACATAAGTTGAACGTCGCTCAAGTTGAGCAAAATTCTGAGAATTATTTTCAACTTACGGGAGGTCCGACTGTATATAAAGTAATTAACCCTAGAACGGTACATGTCTCTAGCCGATCATTAACGGTATAAACTCAGGGTCCAGAGGACCCCAGTCGACTTTGAGCACACGTGCCATTTCCGTTGTAATTGATATTTTTCAATGCGGTTTGCAGTATTTCAGATTTTGAACAATGTCAAAATTACTGGGAAAGGCTTTTTCTAAATTCACCGGACCATTTTTTTTAGGCCGCTATCCGAAATTCGACCGACATCGAACCTTTTTACGCAGCTGAGATTTTCGCTGGGGTCCATCGCACCCCAGTGTACCGTTCCAGGATTAATACGATGTGTGTTTGTGAATTTTCGCACGCACAATATAAAAATCAAACCATTACATACCTTTGAAATCTTCATCCTCTTTTTTTTCTATGAGGAAAAGAGATACAAAGATGTGTACACTACACCAGTGTAGCTCGGTGTAGCCCCAGTCGAAAATGCTATTAAACTTTTAAATATTCAAATAACGATAATGCCTGGTTTACGCAGTGCCTTAACTTAACTTAATTCAAAGATTGACCAATCAGGAGGCTGCTTTAGCCACGCGCCAGGTGAATCGAGCCTCCTGATTGGTCGATTCTTAAATTAAGTCAAGTTACGGCGCTGCATAAACCAGGCATAAGCTATATGAAGCGTTGACTTATGCAATCTTTGACTATATACCTATGGACTGCTAGTCCCTATCCCAAGCCTGTGGAGGCCCATGTACCAAGATGTGACGCGACCTCCGGGGCTAACGGCTGATTTGGGTACTACGATCAGCTGCGTGTGTTTTGTAGGTGTGACGCATCGGTGTGTATGTCACGTCGGTGTTTCTTTACACCTATGTAACCCACACAACCGATGCGTCACACCTACACAACACACGCAGCTGATCGTAGTACCAAAATCAGCCGTTAGCCCCCGAGGTCGCGTCACATCTGGTTACACGCGTGAAGTTAGCGGTTAGCAGTCCATAGGTATATAGTCAAAGTATGCAATGAAGATATGTAGCGAGATCTGTAGGGTAAAATGAGTAGTTCATATTTGCAGTCGTTAGATTATCGTATGAGGTGTAACTCCACGAGATTTCTTTACTCTCAAATGATACTAATAAAAAAGAAGAGATCTCTTCCAAATATGTCACGTTGTGAACGAATGATCACTGTGCTGTCACCTGTCGGTTAACTTTCGATAATTCTGCAAGAGACCTCGGTCGACAAGGCCGAACAAGGGTTCTGATTTTTCTAGAAACGTATTCTATCCCCCCCAGTAGACGCTGAACCAATGAAAACGAGACATATGGAGTCGCCGAACACCGGTTTGTCTCCTATTGGTCCACGTCGACTGCGTGGTCGACTGTGATAGGCTGTTAAAAAATTCGTCTCTTCCTAAATTCCATTTCAACTCTGAGTCTCTGACAGTCGAGAAAATACAGTTGAATAGTAAACGGCACGGTTAAAAAGAGGCGTTTTAATTTCTGTGTCTTTAACGAGTTTGTACCGCTCACAAGAAGCGATGAAAAAACAATTTTTACTTTATATTGTCGGGCTTCTATTAGTAGCCGGTAAATATCATCGATCATAATGTATTTTATTCAATCAATCTCATATCGCACTTTACTCACATTTCATTTCATTAAATCGCTGCATATTTAGGTGTTTAAATTATTAAACAAATTGAAAATCAACTGTTATATCGTTTTACAGGCTTTGCCCGAGCCGAAGATCCGTTAGACGATGTTGGAACTGTTGAAAACGACATCGGATCCAGTCGCGAAGCATCCAGAACTGGTAATGTATACTTTTTCCCCGAATTTTTCCATTTTTCATAAAGAATATCATATTGTTTATGAAAAACTGAAGTAGATGTTGTAAAAATCAAAGAACTAAGTGTTATTTCACGCGTTATGCGACTAACAGTAAGTAATTCTTTCTTTGACAGACGATGAAGTGGTACAAAGGGAAGAAGAAGCGATAAAATTGGACACGTTAAACGTGGCACAGTTAAAAGAGCTGAGAGACAAATCAGAGAAATTTGTCTTCCAGACAGAAGTAAATCGTATGATGAAATTGATCATTAATTCTCTTTACCGTAACAAAGAGATATTCCTTAGAGAATTGATTTCAAATGCGTCAGATGCTTTGGATAAAATAAGACTGTTATCATTGACTGACAAAAATGTATTGGAAACTAACAAAGAATTAAGCATAAGAATCAAGGCTGATAAAGACAACAAAATACTTAGTATCACAGACACTGGTATTGGAATGACTAAAACTGACCTGATTAACAATCTTGGTACAATCGCCAAGTCTGGTACAGCAGAATTCTTGGGAAAACTTCAAGATAGTTCTAATTCACAAGACATGAACGATATGATTGGTCAATTCGGAGTAGGATTCTACTCGTCGTTTTTGGTCGCTGATAGAGTCGTTGTTACTTCTAAACATAACGATGACAAACAGTGGATATGGGAGTCAGATAGCAGCAGCTATAGCATCGGAGAAGACCCGAGAGGAGATACTCTCAAGCGAGGATCTACCGTTAGGTAAATATTGCTTCAAACCATAAGCTGTTGACAAAATTGACTTTCAATATCCGCATTATTTATTTATTTATTTATTAAGAGATTTAGAATACAGTGAGAGTAACTTAGATTCTCAAAGCAGACTCCCATAGAGACGACTAAGTCGCCTGTGCATGGGCCTCTATCAGTAGAAAAACTTACTAGAATAGACTACAAAACATAATACTAAATAGATAAATGGACTACACAAATATACCGAAATAGATAATAACATATATACATATACACATAAAATAGATTACAGTTAACATATTTAAATATTATATAAATATTATGTTAATAAACTTTTAAATTACAGCCTGCACTTGAAGGACGAGGCTGCAGATTTCCTGGAAATAGATACGCTGAAAAATCTCGTGCGAAAATACTCCCAGTTCATTAATTTCCCGATATATTTGTGGGCCAGTAAGACTATCCAGGTAGAAGAGCCGCTAGACGATGATGAAATAGCTAAAGAAGACGAAGCCGATAAAGAGGACAAGACCGATTCCGACGAAGATGATGCAAAGGTAGAAGAGGCATCTGAAGAAGACAAACCTAAGACCAAAAGCGTTGATAAAACAATCTGGGATTGGGAAATTTTGAACGATTCAAAGCCCATATGGACTAGAAAACCTGCCGAAGTTGAAGACAAAGAGTACAACGAGTTCTACAAAGCACTTACCAAAGACTCTAGCGATCCTTTGGCTAAAACTCATTTCGTAGCTGAGGGAGAAGTCACTTTTAAATCTCTTCTATTCATTCCCAAAGTACAGCCTGGCGACAGCTTCAATAAATATGGCACCAAGGGAGATAACATCAAACTGTTTGTTAGACGGGTGTTTATTACCGATGAATTCAACGACATGATGCCAAACTACTTGTCCTTTATCAGAGGTATCGTCGATAGCGACGATCTGCCGCTTAACGTGTCTCGTGAAACTCTTCAACAGCATAAATTAATCAAAGTTATAAAGAAGAAATTGATCAGGAAGGTACTGGACATGATAAAGAAGATACCTAAGGAGGAGTACGAGAAATTCTGGAAGGAATACAGCACTAATTTGAAACTGGGAGTGATTGAGGACGCAAGCAACCGCGCTAGATTATCAAAACTGCTTCATTTCCAATCCTCGAATCAAAAGGGAACAACTTCTCTTGGAGATTATGTGTCTAGAATGAAGGAACAGCAGCAACACATCTACTACATCGCTGGATCTGCACGTGATGAAGTAGAAAAATCCCCGTTCGTTGAACGTCTTCTGAAAAAAGGATACGAGGTTTTGTTCCTAGTCGAAGCTGTTGATGAATACGCAATCTCCTCACTTCCTGAATTCGACGGAAAGAAATTCCAGAACGTTGCCAAGGAAGGATTTGTTTTGGAAGAAGGAAGCAAGGCCAAGGAACGTCTGGAGGAATTTAAAACCACCTTTGAGCCTCTTACTAAATGGCTTAACGACGACGCACTCAAGGATCAGATCAGCAAGGCTCAGGTTTCTGAGCGTTTAACAGATTCCCCTTGCGCTTTGGTAGCCAGTATGTTTGGATGGACCGGAAACATGGAGAGACTAGCAATATCGAATGCTCATCAGAAAGCAGATGATCCTCAAAAGTCGTATTATTTGAATCAAAAGAAAACTCTGGAAATCAATCCAAGGCATCCTTTGATTCGCGAACTGTTACGCAGGGTTGAGGAAGACCCAAGCGATCCGTCTGCTAAAGACATTGCTATTATGATGTACAGAACTGCAATTTTGCGTTCTGGTTTCATGCTAAGAGAGACTGCAGACTTTGCTTTAAGCGTTGAACATTTGATGAGAAAAACGCTAGGAATTCCACTTTCTGAAACACCGGAGGATGAAGAAGAGGACGATTCTTCTTTCGAGACTGAAAAGGCGTCTGAACTTGATGCCGATGAAGAAAAGGAAGAAGACGAGGAGCACGACGAATTGTAGAAAAAAAAATTTGTAAATTTAAAACAAAATAAGAACAAGGAAAAGAAAGACTTATTACTCTGTGGAATAAGCTGTACAATGTACAGCAGATTCCAATCACAATTTACACAACATTGCGATTTTCTTATGAATGCAAAATTTCAAAAGGATTAATTTTTTTTTCTTTTTTTTTTTTATTCCCTTTTTGTGAATTATCGCTAGTTAACATCATCACATCGATTCAAAACGCTGAATTAAATGCTAGACTTGATATTTCACTTAATGGCAAGCTGCATATTATAGCGTGATATTGTTCATAGTTATATTTTAAAGAGCCTATGGTATTGAAAGACTAGAAAATATTAAGTATTGTAGCTACAGATTAACGGATAAGTTATCATCAACAATCGTTGGAACAGAATGTATTCAAATTTACATTACATATTTTTGTTCTTCCATGATCGAGGTAGTTTTCTATATCAATATGCGCGCAATACGATGTTATTTCATTTGTGGATACTATTTACTTCGTATGCATGTGAGAATGTGTGAGTGTATTTGTACAAAATAAATAAAAAACAATTCAAATAAATGATTTATACTCTTTATTTCTTTACCAAGTAGGTATACATATACTAAATATCATACAATTGAACTTAAAATTAATACCGAACATTATTTCTTATCATAAAAACATAAAAAAACTTTATCAATGTAACAAATTATGAACTCGTTTTTAAAATTATGTAGTATGTACCACGAAATGGTCGGTTCAATTTTTCACAGATTTCGGATAAAAAAAGAATTCATTTGATATCAGAATCAACTTTTTTTTTCAGTTATTATTCATCCGAAATCTTAGCATTACGAATTGACCACTTCGTTTTAGTTCATTAGGATATAAAGTTCCACCGCTCTTCTCTTGCCTATATAGTGAACGAAGATGAGAAGATCTTTGAAATGGATTCTCATTGATATAGATTTTAGCGGATGAATAGCGAGTCTTTATTTCCCGTAATTTGTATGATAGGATACGAGTAGCAGTATACGTGAATTTAGAAAATAATTGACGTTCATTTTAATGTATATCATTTGAAAACAAGCTGCGCCTCGGCATCCGTCGGCCATATTAGTTTTCCGTTACATCGAGCCAATGGCGAGTTAGATTTCCGTTAAAACAAACACGAGCGAGACAAGTTGGCTGAAGTAAAGCCGAGCACATTTCCGTTTTCGAACCCGACGTCAACCATACTCAAAGTCCGTGTGTTTTGTGTTTTCTTTGGAGCCACAATGGTTTTCGCTAATTTACCGTAAGTATTTACCTAATTTATAATACAATCTAGGCTCCGAGTTTAACGGTCACCTCCAAATACTTAGCGAATTTAAATTTCTAACGAGCTAAGCTTATTCTTGTAATGATTTCATCGAGTAAAACTCCGTTTTCGCCATGCCGGCGCGCGGATATACATCGAAAAATTTTATCATTTTTTATCCATGTATCTAGGGTTCGAAAGGCTAAAAACCTTGCAGATATTCAGGGCACCTGTTATGTCCCGTGAAATAATAAATCCCCTTGCCGTTGTGTCGACAAAACAGCGTTGCTGTACACGTAAACAAAATAAATGGCGTCTGTGGTCACGCTTCTTCGTATACGGACAATGCAGAACGGAAAATTGTCTATTCTCGACTGTTCTGCAGACATCCGAAACCGTCGTAAAATTCTTTGAACAAAATTTTTCACACCTGATTATGAAATATGGCTGAAAGCAAATAAGGGCAATAAACTTAGCCTACATTCTCATATTAGATAACGAATTAATACCATTATAAGGACCTTCAGCCAATGCACGACGTGCTACAAAAAGCCGTCGAGGAATGAGGAATAATAGAGCTAATTGAACTATTCCGAAACCGTTTTTCCTTAGATTCTTTAATGTGTTGAATTTTCACCTACATAGATGTAAATAAAAAAGACAAAAAAAAAACTGAAATCATAATCTGATTTGATAATAATATATGTTCTGCTGTATTTATATTATTTCACTCCAATTGTTACTATTCCATGTTATTGTTAATAAATTAATGCTTAGTACATAAAAAAAAGATATAAAAAAAAAAAAAAAAAAAAAAAAAACATCGTTTTCAACCCTTATTTGACCATTCGACAAGCGAATCACTTTTTCCCATATCTAAAATAGAATATAATATACTTTTGACGATCATTGAACTACAAGTTGCATTAAATAAAGCGAGTTTGTCCTTGATGATAAATTTTTTCAAAATATTGTAACTTTATCAACACTCCGAGACTGGTATTACACTTCACCTCATATCGTGGATATTCTATCTACATGCATGAGGATCTTCTTCATATCGTCTCAGACTTATTTGAATTTGATTAGATATCGTATTGGTTTTTGCTTTCAAGAATATCAAACAAGACTTCTTCCGAAATTTTATCTTTAGATTGAAATCGTTGAGAATATTATATGAAAACCTGACAAGTTATTTAATTAAAACATCAATAAGTTTGAAAGTAGCAGTAGATTTGCATATAAAAATATCGTCCAATTCTGAATGATTCTAAGTTCTGATTAATCAGTTGCACAAGTAACTGTAGCTTGGCGTGAACTACCTATTGTTATAGTATTCATAGAAGGGAAGATAATCGGTGATAAAACTTTGTTTCAATTGTCCGTTTGACATGCATACTTCTACGAGTACTATGCTGTAAGCATTATCGAATCTAACGTTTTGGTATTTTCATTTGGGTTTCAGGTTTCGACTGCTTAAATTGGAGTTGGATTTTTCTACCTATTAAAAAGCTTGAAAACTCTATTAATTAAAATTAAAAACAAAAAGGAAATAATAACAGAGTTGGCTCTGAGAAGAAGAAAACGTATTATAACATTAATAAACAAATATCAAGATAAATAGAATTGAAAAAAAAAAAAAAAATAGCAACAGTTTCATTAAAACAGTATAAACTAAAACTAAAGAAATACACACACTCACTCACTCACTCACTCATTCATTCATTCATTCATTTCTTAAAGTAAAAGAAATCCTATAATTATGGGTATTCAAGACTTGCAAGCGTTTCTGGACAGCAGTTCTGTCCAGGGTGGTTCAGTCCCTGTAGACTTGTTAAGAATTGCTCGTAACATTGCACAGAGACAACGAAATCGCGCAGGCAAGGGACAACAGCAACAGCAGTCTCAATCAGCTAAACTAAGATTAGTTTTAGACGGAGAATGTTGTCTAGATAGATTGTACGGGGGCTACTTCTCAGGTAAAATTAAGTCCGATACTTCTAAGCTTAAGTAAAAATGTGTTTTATCGCATATTATCTGACCAGGTATTCAAACGAATAGAGAAATGATATCACAATGCGATTTTCAGACTGGGCTTGCGGCGGGCAATGGAACCGCATGGTACAATTTCTCGCTGTGTTAACCCAAGCGACAGAAATGTCTGGGGTAGAATTGGCTGTATTTTTCAACGGCTCTCTAGAGTCTCCTAGACGTCTTGATTGGGTCCAGAATCAATTGAGAGTCAGAACGAAAGTGAATAATGTATGTTTTCGATTGAAAATAAAGAAAAGCAAAAAAAAAATTAACAAACAGGTGTAACTAATGTATTTTTTTCAGGTATTAAAACACATCACAACCAAAGGAACACCACCGCCAAAAATTTGGTGGACACCGCCGGTCTGCCTACGAACTAGCCTCCGTATGGCGCTGAGGCATCTAAATGTTGCAGTGGTAAGAATGATGAATGTGAATGTGAATGATGAATAATTGCAACATATTTAGGAAGAAGAATAGATATCACAAAAATAAGTCGAATTGACTATTCATTCATCAACAGTTATGCAGCATGGACGATCATCATCAAGAAGTTATCGCTTATTGTCGTGAAAATAACTTCAATGGACTAATAGCGGACGATGCTGAATACGCAGCCTTTGATCCGCCGAGATATTTTTCATCCGAACAACTGAAATTGACCTACAAGGTCTGTGATCTTTGTATCCATTCGTTAATCCAATTTTGATTATTGATTTATTTCCAGTTGCAATGTGTCTCTCCGGTTTGAACTACTTCTGTTATCTGATTCCTTGATCATCAATATTTCCCCATTCTCTAAAAATGTATTTTTCTTATTAAGGGTTCTCTGGAGACTAAGGAATACATAATAGCGGAATTTACAAAGGCTCTTAATCTACCGTCTGACAGACTGTGTACCCTTACAGCACTGCTTGGAAATTATTTGCTAACTAAAAACGATCTAGCCGAGTTTTATAAAAAACTAAACCTGAACATAGACCCGAATAAAGTAACAGCCGAACAAATGATCAGGACTATTGCTAATTTTGTAAAAGATCTGCCCTCCGTTGAACTAGACGTTGTAGCGCAGAAAGTTTTCGGCTCATTGTCTGACCCGAGATGCAACAAACTCAGACAATCCGTACAGTATTATATCAATGGAACAAAAGAGGGATTTTTACATTACAAACCGGTCAAACCAGCCAAAGGTAGAAAAATCTTTAAGTCAATGGCGAAAATAATGTGTTTTCTTAGCTTTACAATCATAATTTCATACCGGATTAATATTACAGCTCGCAAGTCAGAGTCCAAGCAGAATTTGCCAGTGCAAAAAAGTTTGACGGAGGTTCCGTCGACTTCAGAAGATGATTCGAATTTAGAAACATCTCGTTTTGCCTCTGAGACTGTAGAGAGGGAACGCGATAGCTTACAAGCATACAAACAGGCTACAGCTAACGCTAAAGTCGCACCACAAATCGTTATAGAACCACCAGGAATTCAGGGACATGGAGATGCTGATAACAGCAGAGCAGAAGGTGCACAAATTTGCTAAAAATTGATTAAAAAATGAGGAATTTTTATAGGAATACACGAATTTAAATGATTGCAATGTCCCTTTTCAAACAGATAATGGCCATGCAGTGAATGGCACACACAATCTATTGATCAGTTCTTCAAGCTCCAGCAGTAGCTCAACGGCTACGTCTCCGTCTCATATAACAATAGATTCAGGAAAACAATCTGAATCGACGACTAGTGTTCCAAGCACTGTTCCGGAAGTAATGCGTACAGCATCTGAACGGCATCAGAAAGGACTGATGTCCCCGCATATATATCAGATTTTAATTGCCGGTGAAATAAAACTGCCTGTACTATTGGAGGATGAAAGTCACAAGGAATTTCCTTCTATACATTTGATTTATAGACCTGTTAGACAGATGGTTTATGCCATTTTGTTCAACGTACATCACCGCAATTTTATTGCTACTAAAAATAAGGAAAAAGGCGGTGAGTGTCTCATAAGAATCTGAGTAATGGAGTTGTAAAGAAATTACTGATCATTTTGAACGATTAGTTGTACTCCAAGCTATATTTCTATTGGAGTTAAAGGGGTGGTGTGCGCACCTTGGGATATAGAAATTTAATAATAATATATTTTCCATCAAAATATCTCCTCCTTAATTTTTCTGTATTATAAAATACGACTGGTTGTATCATACTTTGAGTAATTTCTTTGGATAAAATTTATCTTACATATTGAAAATATTCATTATTCATTGAAACTTTGATCAGAGGTCACAGGAAAGAATAGAAGACCAGGGATAAAAAGTAATCATCATTCATTCATATCGCATGTTAAAAACAATTATTAGATCATATAGATTTCATTTTATCCAATTTTTTTATCAATCAATAATTCTTAGAATCTCAGTGTTGGATCTTGTTTTTTTTTTTTTTGTTTGTTTTTTTTTTTCAAAATTACCACTACCCAACAATATTTTTTTACTCGCATGTGGAAAGCCGAGAATAGATGAGAATATCTTCCATCAAGTACCTTGCAGCGATATTATTATTCGCAAGTTTGTGAAATGGAAGGATATTATAAAAGTCATTGAATCGTTTCAAGGCATCTAGCTATGCATCGATTCTTCGAAACTCAGATATGGCACAAATTTCATTGAAAAATCGCACGCGGTAGCTTTTTAATTGAATCGTTTCATTTAACTGATCGATAGAGATACTTTTTGGAAAAAAACCACTGCTTCTTGCTACTTTTATCGCTTTGAGGCCAATTCCACCTTTCATACTTCCCCAATGCGATATAGAATTTTCCCCAGTTTTATTACGTACAATACATTTGCTATTGTTTTTCCATCTCAACATACTACGGGGCTTGTTTCACAACATTATATTCCCAACTATTTTAAAGTAGTAATACAATTCTCCTGTTAAGAGTGTGAAAATTAAGATCTGTGTAACTGATTGAACAGATAATGAGAAGGTTGATGTACCAGACGTTGTGATCAAAGAGTGGGTATGGTCGAAGATGAACTGTTACCAGACACCGGAATTGGTAAAAGCTGAGCAAATTGGATGGCCGGTACCTACGATACAGCGTTTATGGTTTGGGTGAGTGTTGATGTGATGTGGTTTTCATTTATCGTTCTACCAATTGGCAAAACTGAAGAAAAAAATGAAAAGAAACAAAGAAAGAAAGAAAGAAACAAACAAGTAAATAAGATTTTCAAAATTATCAGGGCTATGTAAAAATTGTGAAACAATCTCTTAGCTATTTTATAAATTGAACGTACTGGTTCGTTGCAGCTCTCGTGGGCATCATAGGTATGTCCCTCGCTTGTTGTGTTGATGTTGTAACTTAGGGGGTGACCAGAATCAATTCCCACAATGTTTAAATAATAAAAAATTTAAACCACTGGTTACCTTGCTCGAACAATATTCCCGATAAGCTGAACCCTGGGTGATGAATTCTGATTATTGTCTACATATTATACCGGAAAACAGTTCAGCTTATCATGAATAAGATTAACTATTATAAAAATTGTACCAAGTAACGAAACTCTGTTACTTTTTCCAGTACTATGATAGACGACAAACGTCGTAGACTCAGAGGATTCTTAACTTGTATGAAATCAGACACTCCTCTAATGCTGAATCCTTCCTACGTACCTCAACATCTCTTGGTCATGGCCTGCGTCTTGAGGTAAATATGAACAAGACTTTAGATTCGAGGATCTACAGCTTCCTTAGCATAGCTATAGCGTAGATATCGAACGACTATAGTCATTGGAGGAAGTAAAGAAAATTTATACTTCTGGTCTATAATTAAACCACGTTTTAATGCGATCAAGTATTTTCAAATACAAGTGTAGGAGTAGTTTACGCACTTCTAAACTATTTCCGAAGACTATTTGAAACAGATTAAGGGTGTATATGTATATACATCCCCTAAATTTATCCTCCGCTTTCCATCTTCTACAACAATCTCGACTTATACTATTTTTCTGCCAGGTACATAATGTCTTTTAATGACAAAATCAAGATTCTACGACGGCAAGAATTAGACGCCTTTATAGCTCAGGCCTTTTCTCCAGAACTCATGAATGCTCAGTACCTACAAGATCTGCAGGTAATTATGTTCATTCGATGTGTATATTTCGGTAAAAACTTCACCGATCCAAAATATAACACACAAGTAAATTACATATTTTTCAGCTTCCCTTAGTAACATCTCGCGGAGTACAATTGGCGACTCTATTTATGGCCGGTGTAGAAACTGCGCTATTAGCAAACGATGCTTGCGGAGCACCTATACCTTGGCTTATGTGTTGTCCGTGGCTTTTCTTTGACGGTAAACTGTTCCATCACACACTTGCCCGAGCCACGATTGCAAAAAACCTTTTGGAACTGTGCGGAGGCCATATCGAGCGAGTTGTGAAAGTTGAAAGAATGAGAAAAGCGGTGTTGGAAGGAATCAACGTTATTTTTGCACGACCACCGCTACCAGTTGCAACCGGTAAGAATATCACACTTTAGGAATCGATTTTCACACCGAAATAAATGAAATAGTATTTACTGATTCCCTAAAAGTAAAGAGTTCATTCTTCTCTTATTTAATCAAACTAAGTTATAAACTTGTTATATTCAAAGGTATTCGTGTATCGGTTCCTCAAAATATCCTCCCTGCCGGATGTCCAATAACTGAAGGACTGGTTCGCGGTCGTGGAGGTGGAAACTTAGCGCAACGCGGCTTGATGCGACGTCCGGTACCGTCTAGAGGAGGTCAATTGGAGATAGCCGGTGTAGTCGTGGGGCAATGGGGCCCAAATTATGGGTCCATGCCACCAGGTCGATTACCGCAACCCATCCAGGGTCATAATCGTGGCCGATTACCACCTCAGGTACGATATCGCATGTGCAATCGCAGTCTGACTATGGTCCGTTACCGACGTTATTATACGGGACAAGATCCACAGGAGTCTGGCTCAGTCAATTCCTTTGACCAAGACTTAGAGAATATTTGGTAGAATAAACCTGCCCAGTATTTATTAAAAAGAGAAAAGTTACTTTGCATAATCGTTTGTGCTTTGAATATGCGAGGGATGAAAAGTATCGAGAATTGCCATGAAATTTGATATGTTTTGAGTTTGAAATTGCAAAAGTAGAGCTTTATATAAATTAGCATGCGGAGGTTTCTGTGTTTCAGATATTTTTTTAGCTTTTTCTTTTTTTTTTTTTAGTAACGCTTGTGAAAAATTTGTAGTGATTTCTTTTTCTATTTTCTTGATTTTTCTTATAACAATTTCATTTTATAAGATTTGTTTGTCACTGATATGGGTGGGTGGGTGTGCGTTGTAATCTTTTTATTCATGCTGAACAGTGAATGTGTTAAAAAAAAAAAAAAAAAAAATTGAAAGAAAATGAAAAATTCATTCAGCGGATGAGATTTTTGAGTTTTTTTTTTTTTTTTTTTTTTTTTTTGTGATAAGAGCAATAGAAAAATTATGATAAAATTGATGCTTTATTTAATTTTCATGACTATAATTATATTATTATCAGCTTTTATGTCTATGTTTAATGACGGGTAACTTAGTTCCTTGTTTTTGTATGATTTTTATAATTTTTGTAACTTACTTACATGTTTTTTATATACGTATATATACGCCAATTTTGTCATTGTTATTATTTCATGAAAATAAAGAGAATTCAATTTTTGCAAATATTACAACTTGTATTTATTATTTACGACTCATTTCAATTTTTTCGGAATCTTAAGATAGGAGAATTGTCAGTATTTATCATCTCTCAGTTTATCTTTACAATTTTAATTCACAAATAATTTTCTCACAAAATCTTGAGCCTTGTAATGGTACGGCAAATTATCTCTAGATTCACCTCATCAATTATTAACTACTGCTCGATTTTTACCATTACAAAATTCGTACTATAAATAAAAATACGTTGCACATTGCATTACCAAATTGTGAAATAAACCTTATGAATACACGATGAGTTAAGATAAAAAAAAAATTTGAAATCAATGGAATCGAGGAGAATTGAATTTCGAATAAGAATACAAAAATCTGAATTCTCAGTCGACTCAATACACCGTCATAAGAAAAACTAATCTAGTTGATTTTTTTTATAGGTGACTTCAATCGGTGGTTTGAAATACGGTCTTCCTAGAGGTTTCAATCCGATGGGTCGTCCGACTTTTCCAACGCGTGGTAATAACCGAGTGCAACTTGGTGGACGAGGCAAAAAGACCCCAATGAAGGTAGAGCACATCGTAGATTCTTAGATAGCGTTGAAAATAGGATAAATAAATCATATAGAACACACGTAACAATGTGAACAACAATAAATTTCAGGCGACTAATAAAAAGCGAAATACTAGCAAAAAGAACAAGGAAACTGATAAGAAAGAGAACAAAGGGCGTGGTATCACCGTCGAAGGTGTAACGGATGAATACACGTAAGCAACGTTTAATAAGAGATCATTTCATCCTTGAATATAAAATTCGCAATGATTCCTTCATAGTATTGTATTTTGTCCGATAAGCCAAACAACGTTCATTTACCAACGGTGCTTTATACGCTTTGCTCATATTCACAGCAATACTGTACTGGCTGTGAATGGTACCAAGGAATCAACTCCAGTTCCAGGCCAGTTTGACGACGCACCAGAAAATGGTAAGGTCGTAGAAAAAGGGCAAGGAGATGCCCCGCTGGTTAGCGCAGTACTAACTGAGAATTAAACTACATTAATGCGATGATACTCTATATCGAATACGAACTTTCTCGGATATGACTCAAGACTGCAATCAATCAATCTAGTTATATGTTAGTTGAGCAGCTACGCAATTTGAAGAAATAAAAAAAAATCGCTGGCATAAATTTCACACACATACATCACATTTACATTAAAAATCTAAACGTCATGAATAAAGTCTGCGTTGGTATTTTAGTGAAGTATCTATCTAATTTGAATGAACACTAATGAATTATATCTATAACTTAAACCATTTGTTTTCTATTTGAGAAATTTTTAACTTAACGTTTTAGAACGCTTTATATCTACGAATGTCAATTAATTGTAAAATCATTTGGTATTTTATAATTAAGGTAGTATATAAAGTCTTCTCGGCGTAGCGGCTCAACGCATATCAAGCTCTGGTGGGGCCAAACTATTTAAATAAAAAGATGAAGTAAAACAAAAAAAAGAAAAGGATAAAAAAAAAAAATAGGTAAAGAAAAGCATACGTCGCCGTAAGATTATTAAATTTTATAAGGCGCGCAGACAAAACCAATTTTTGACTAATACTATACGATGTCCTCACTGCCAAATGCACCACACTCTATAAGATAGAAATAAAATCGTGGTTGTGCTAACGGGCTGGTAATTAACCAGCTCGCATTGCTATACTAACTAAGGGATAAAATAAAGATATAAATAAAAATAAAGATAAAGATAAAGATAAAGATAAAGATAAAGATAAACTCTCGACTGATTAGTGTACAATTGCGCTAATGTATCTAAATGAGATAAGAAGAAAAGTTGTCAAACTGCTATTATATGTATTTAGTTATTAAGAAGCATGATTATTTTTTTTACAAAGAAAATATATATTTTCCGGTATTATATGAAACGCTCGCTTTGGAAATCTTGGTACTCTTTTTACCCTCCGTATAGAAATATATTAAGTATTAGCTTATTGTTAGAGTTTTCAAGATATGAAGTTTTTGTTTGATGATTTAAGGATGGTAAGAAGGTATAGGAGACGGGTAATCGAGTGCTAAGACAACCATTAGCGTATGGAGACTGATGCTTTTCATATAAGTAAAATATATATTTATACATAATTTAGATTTAGGATTCCCGTAATGTATTATACGTAAGGTATAAGCGAGCATAGCGAACGATTGATTGAATGTATGTATGAATATTTAATTATTATTAATTAATTATCGAATGAATGAAACCTTATTGCTATATCGTTTATATATATATGATTGAGTTTAACGGAATGGGCGGAATCGATGTAAATACAAGGCGCGATAATAATATTACAGATTGATATATATATATAGAAAGATATATATTTATTAGCTGTTGTGCCTGATACCTTTGTGGATGGCTGTTTTGGTTTAACTGAAAGAGTTTAGACAGCTTTGAAATCGGTATAAGAATAGTTTCAAATCAAATCTTCAGATAGTATGAAAGAAAGAATAAAAAAAAAAAAAAAGAAAAAGAAAGATAAAGAATCTGATGATTTGTAATTGAACGCAGCTTGATGTTATGACAACTGTAGTTTCTCGATGCGTAGATTTTTTTTTTTTTTTTTTTTTTCTCTAGTAGACATCATTATGTATAGTTATAGAATCATGACACACAATCTTATTTCATACTACATTTCATCGCCGACTAATTAATTATCGAGAAAACAATCTATTGTTGAATTAAACTTTTACGTTAGTGTCTATTATCAGTACGGCTTAAACTCTTGGATTCTTTTTTTCTTCATTAACAAAGAATGTAAAGATAACTATGATATATAGTTGTAATATTGTGTGTCATCATATTCTAAAACGTTAATTGTAAATAAATGTTGGATAGATTAAGATACAGTGATAGTGCGAATGAAGATGTATATAATAAGCAACGCCTAAGTGCGCAGTTAGTGCACCTAAGGCTAGTAAATGATTGAGTTAAGAAAAAAAAAATATTCTATTTATATGTATAGAATAGTCGATGAGACTTTCTACAAAAGAATCACAACCAGTTTGTTGAGTAAGAAGAAAGGATGAAGTGTTTTTAATTTTTTTTTTTTTACTAATTACCTATTATTAATGAAAAATCATATAAAATGAACGGAAAAAAAAAAAAAAAAAAAATACAAAATAACACGACGAACTAACACGATTGACTAAGTATAAATGACAAACACAAACAATATGTAAAGGTCTTGGCTAGGATGCGAAGAGTGTTGGTAACTGCGATTAAAAACAGATATTCATTTATTGAAAATATAATACAACAGAGACGTGATTAGATGAAAATGGTATATTTTTGTAGATTTGTTATTGAATTTGAAAGAAAGATAAAGAAAGAAGAAGAAAAAAAAAAAACAACAACAACAACAAACACAATACAACTAAAGGCATTAAGACAATGAAAACAACTTTATTAATTAAACGTGAAATGAATAATGAGTTTAAAAAAAAAAAGAAGATATATATTCTTTTCCATAAGCATGATTACTATATAGACAAGATATTTGTTGATATGATAAAGTTGTTGAATATATATACAAGATTTTCAAACTACATATTACTTTAAGAATTTAAGGTCAGATTATTTTGTCGTTAATAAATCTCTCCTTACATATATACCTATATACTACCTATTTGGAAAAAAAATAATTATTGCAGTTTTCAAATAACTGTTAGATAGTTTATAGTTTGCATTTGATTTTTGTCATATTCAATGTGTTCATGTCTTTCTTGCGTCCTCTTACTGATTCGAACTGCTCTCGTGTGTAGTTCAAGACTTACAGAATAATAATGAAAAGAAAAAAAAAAAAGTAAAAAGAAGAAAAAAAAAAAAGAAAAGTAATGAGAGAAAAAGAAGAAAAAATATATATATATTTAAACCTAATGTCAGCTTAGGCAACGGACGTTAATCCAGTGTTTAAAATGAGCTACCTTCGGAGGGATTGCTGCTTAAAAAAAAAAAAAAAAACAATAATGTCACAAATAAAAAGTAAATAAAATAAAATAAAAGCAAAAAAGAGAAAAAGAAAAAATGAAAACTAATAAGCCAACGTACAGAGTATTGTGAAGTTTAAAGTTTAAAACGAGAAGTTAGCATAGATTGTTTACTGAATATATACTATAATATGATGATTGTAATGAAAAAGCTACATTCGTTTTCAGTTATGTCAAACTTATATATACCTAAATATGAAAAGAAAAAAACAAAAGACAGTGTTCGTAATTTTTTTTTTTCAAAATGGACCGACACACAGACCTAATAGAACTTTGAAAAAGAAATAAGAGAAAACTGATGATAGAATTTGAGAGTTAATGCCACTTTACACTTTTGTAAAGTTGGATAATTATTTTCTCTCTCTCTCTTTCTCTTTCTCCATCTCTCACTCTCTTTCTCTCTTTCTCTCTCTCTCCGTTTGAGAAATCAATCAATTTATTGATAATAATGATAATAACAATATTAATACATTATAATGTTACAATGAAGTATGTGAAAACCTATTAATCATCGGTTACTGCTGATGCACTGATATACTTGAGTATATACAGTAGTAATGAATAATGTAATGAACATACATACATACACAATTTATACGAAGTAAATGTGGAGAGAAAAAAAAAAATTCATATTTAAGATACATATTTATAAAAAAAAATAAAATAACATATATAGAACAGAAATGTGAAAAACAATACAGCTTGAGTAAAAAAGTATAAAAAAAGTAAAAAAAAAAAAAAACAAATAAAATAATTATCTATGCAAAAAAAAAAAAAAAGAAAAGAAAAGAAAAACAGGTCCTGTCTGCTTAAACGCGACAGATTTTTTTGTTACAATTGTAGAAAATAGGGGCCCACGAAACTCGTCTGTATGAACGACTCATTATATTGTGAACAATATCCTCTATTGTATTTTTTTTTTTTTTGTCATTTTCTTATCTGTATTGAAAAATCCAGCATTTTTGTTGCTGTTGAAATTTCATAGAAAATTTTCTCATCACTTGAAAGAGCACGGACCCTCTTTGCTTAGAAAGTAAAATAAAAGAAAACGATTTAATTATTATACATTTTTCTCAATAATTAATTAGCAAAAAATATGTTTTAGATTCCATCTTGTTTGAGCGCATCAATTTTACGTATGATATAACGTTCTTGCGGTCTATAATCTATATTATACTGGCTATCTTAAATAGCTTGACTATATCAGATTAATCAATTTATTATTATTCTTTCATTTAAAAAGAATTTTTCTCATATTCAATTTAGTTTTTTTTTTTTATTTTTTCTTTTTGGCCCTTGCCGCATAGATTCTTAGGAATACTCTGATAAAAATTTAATATAAACAAAATAAATAAATAAATAAATAAATAAATAATAATCATTTACTTTACTTTGTATATCGCAAATGATTACAAAAAAAAAAAAAAAACCCAATGAATTAAATAATTTTTATTTCACATAATCACACAAGAATAATGGGCATTAGAATGTTGAATATTTTCATTGTGTCATTAATTTATTATTTTTGCTCTAGCTTTCTGAATTAAGTAAGTAGAAATGCAAGTTTAGATATTAATAATTTGGTATATGGTTTTAAAGACATTTTTCGAATACCTAGCGCAGCTCGTCATTTAAATTATAAGTTTTCTTTCTGTTTTTTCGTTTATTTTTTTTTTTTTTTTCTTTTCTTTTTCTTTATCGTGTATCATAGTTTCGCTTTTATATCTAATATCGAATATATTGAAATATATTAGTAAACGCAATAAAAATAACTAAAGTAAAGTAAAAAAAAAAAAACAAAAAAAAAAAAAAAAAAAAAAAAAAAGTAAATAAAAAATTGCAAAAATTGAAAAAAAAAAAAAAAAAAAAAAAAACATTCTCTAACTATCAATGTAGCTGAAACCATAAGTGGGCCCCCATATTTATATATTCTTAAATAACATATTACATAACGTATATTCTGCTATATTATTTCACTGTAGATAAAAGATATGAAGAAAAGAGAAGAAAGAAGAAAAAAATAATAAATAATAATAAACATGCATACGCGCACCATGTAATTTTGTATCTCTCCTAACAATTATTAGGTTTATTTTTGTTCAACTTTTCTCTTATTGGATGAAAAAAAAATTAAAAAAAAAAAAAAACACAAATAATGAAAAGAAAAATGTTTCAAAAAAATAAAATTAAAAAAAAAAAAAAAAACAAGAAATAAAATAAGTATCAAATATTGTATAGCGCATGGACACAGCGCTCTATAGGAATTTATATATATTCAATAAATAAATAAATAAATAAATAAATAAATTGTTTCAATTGTATAAAAAATAACATTTAACAATCGAAAAATTATTATTCATAAATTCATATAAATAACAAATTAATGGTAAACATTTCAATTGTAGAAGCGATTCCATGCGCTAAAGTATTGTTGGTGATTGTATAATTTGATCTCAACGAGTCAACGTGCTGGTCTGGCCGACTAAAGAGCTTGCAAATAAAGTATTAATTAAATTTAAACTATATGATCAACGAAACTCGTCTATTCAAGTCTTTTTAAGTTTTAGCTAATAATTTGCTGAACTAGTGCTCAGGTCTGTCTAACAATAATTATTGTTTGACTTCAATACACCCGATAAATGTAGCAAATTTTAAATTCGCATGTAGAAATTTTTTTATTCTTGTACACCAGAGCGTTTTTAATGATTTCCATATTTTATTTGTGAGCTCTATGAAGCCGGCTTTCTCGATCCTTGCATTTATTATCGTAATTGCATCAATGTATTCTCGTTGTATTATTCTATCTCATAACTTACTGTTGTAATGTGTATCCGTTCGTGTCTAGTGTCAAGCAGACCTGATTCTGGGCTTTCATGGCTTGATAAACCGAATAAAAAAATTTTAAAAAAAAAAAGGTGTAATTGAAAAATCGAAAATCTTACTTTGAAAATTATATGCTTTTTGAAAAAAAAAGTTTTTTTTTTTTTAATTGAATTACAGACAAAAAAAAAAAAAGATATATTTATCTATTAATGAGAATCAGTGTTGGCGAAAACACGAGCCGAAATATAAAATGAAATAAATATTCTAAAGGTAAATTCAGATAAAAATAAAAGAAACTATTATACTTAAACAGGTATACGTACATACATACATACATATTTGGAAAGTAGAAAATAATGATACATATTGTAAACGTAGTGGCAAAACTCTATAATATTACAACAAAAAGAAGAAAATATAAATATAAAACAAAAAAAAAAAAAAAAAAAAAAAACGAAAAAAAAAAAAAAAAAAAAAACGAATAAAATAAACTAAATAAAATAAGCCATGGTATATTCAATGATTATTCAAAGTATAAAACGCAAACTGCACTTTAATGGATGTTGTAAAAGAAAAAAAAAGAATTTAGAATTATTCAAAATACATAAAAATATTTGCTGTAAGTCTGTCGGCAGAAATATTCTACTCTGTGTACTATATATTTTGATTGAAATGAAAAATCAATGAACAATTTTGCAAACTGTTATGAAATGTAATAAACAGAGTAGTAGTTACTATCCAGCTGCGGACACGTTAGGTTTGATTATTAAAAACATAAATTTATTCTTATTTTCTTACATATTGTAACACACACACACACACACACATATAAACACAAACACACAGACAAAGGTCGTATGGAAAGAAGATCCTCTTTGCCGAATTTTAAAAACTGTTTAATTAATTGCTTAACGTTATTGAAAATACTAGAATTAAATTTCCATAGTATTTCATGATTATCAAATATTCGGTAAAAGAGGTTCTCGAATGTGGTTGGCTGACATTTTTGAAAGTTTAATGATTTATTGAAACGTGTTGTCATGTCTTAAATACAATAAAAAAAACCAATATGAAAAACTACAAGCTGCCCAATTTATATTCTTATTTTTATCATAAAATACTGGTATTTGTTATCAGTTCATTAGTTTCCTATTAAACCTTTCTTTTACATAGATATACATACCTATATCTTTGCTTCCAGTTTAAAATAAATAATTGTGTAGTGACTCTATCGTTCGAAACCTATTAATTCATACCATATGTGAATTTATCGGACCAGTCGAACTTCAGTTAGAAGACTTAAAAATTTGGTTCGACTGGTCCGATAAATTCACATATGGTATGAATTAATAGGTTTCGAACGATAGAGTCACTACACAATGAAATAAACACAGACCTGTGGACTAAGAGGTCAATGACAATAACATGAAATTCAAGTAAAGATTCCTTCAGTCCTTCAGTGGTCTAATTGGACAAGGCGTCGCAGTACAAATGCGGAGGTCCCGGTTCAAACCCGGGCTGAAGGAATTTTTACTTGAAAAAATAATTATGATGCACTTCCGTTTTTTTCGGTCTATCTGGAGATTGCACGCTCTATATAGAGGTGAGCTTCAGTTAGAAGACTTAAAAATTTGGTTCGACTGGTCCGATAAATTCACATATGGTATGAATAAAATAAATAATATTCTCCTATTTATAAATATAGTAATATAAATTCCTTTTCATTATGAATCATAAAATTATGCCTAATCTATGTCTAAATTCATTGTATATATTCAACATATTATGAAACCAGTTCTAATGATATCAGTAGCTGTGCACTATTTGGCACATTTTTCGAACTCTGTATGAACAGTTTTTTAAACGGGAAGTAGATTCTCGATGCATTATTGCAGTTTATAGAGCAGATCACTGAAAGTTTTGATGCAATCTGCAGTAATAATTATTATAAATGTGCCTAAAATCTAGTCATACGCATGTGAAAAAGAGACTAAAACTTATGTGTTACAAATTTTCACCTCCTTTATCTCAATTTCTTTGATTCCATTTCCAAAAAAGAAAAAAAAAAACACCTGTCTCACATATTGATGAGAAATTTTGATTTGATAAATTGATCAAAGTTTGGAGAAATGAAACAATATGAACCAGTAGAATTCAGAAGCTATGCTTCAAAAAGGAAGTTTCATCATTTAAATGATGAAAAATATTGAGAATCATGTAAAGACTGATTATTCAGAATAATTTTTGCTATAATTTCCTAAAATGTTCTGTTTGAGAATGAACGAAATGAAATCTTTTGTTTTTCAACCCAAACGACCAAAAGCGGTTTAATTTCTGGGTGAAAAATTCTTAAAATTAGTATTCTAGGTATTTTCTATCGTCGAATACTGTAGTATAAATAAATGAACAGAGATTCCATAATACTTTTAGAGATAATGAATCGTGCCGAATAAAAGACGATCGATAAGATGTTTAGAAAAATCTAACAATCAGAAATCTTCATCGTCTCTTTTTTTTCTCTTGTTTTCTGAGTCTGTGCGGTCGTCTTGGCGTTACTTGAGGACTGTTTTCGGAGCATTCAACATCGCTTGGATCATCCTGAAAATAGATTAAAGAATATTATTTTAATAATTATATGCCGCCAAATGTTGTTTCCCAAACAACTTTTTTACCTTTAAGGCAGTTACTCCGTCAGACGGTCCTGCCTGGTATACAACTATTGCCAAAAGGCATACAATCTGGAATACAGCTCCTAGGTAAAGACCAATCCTCAATAATTGTTCAAATAAAGTTTCCTCCGTTGGTAATAAAAGCCGCTTTATTTGGGGGTCTGTGTCCACCATAGTTATGATTTCTAAAATATTTATTAACTAAGTTCAATTATTGATGTCAAATGATGAATTCAATCGAAATTTTTACATATCGTGAATAAATAAAAACGTCGAGATGTAGTCATCATGTATTTTGCGAATGATAACATAAATAAATGTGGGGAAAATAAACAAAAGAATATTTTGGTGTAGAGTAATTTTTTTTTTTTTTTTTTTTCTTTTTTTTTTTTTCGTTTCATGTGTTACAGTATTTGAATCTAAAATCTAACGAATAGGTATGGTATGTATATCGTGGTTTTTGTAATCGTTTTATGAAGATAGGTTATTAGGTGGTCTCATATAGCAGCTCTCGAACCTCGAAGGGAATTTGCGAAGTAGCAGTTTATTTTCAGCACTCGTTTTTGGGTTCAAGGTTTTCCACTCGATTGTTTTTTTGTTATTCTGACAGAGAGTAGAGCGGCAGGAGTAGTAGCAGAAGCAGCAGCAGCAGCATTCTATAAACTAACGACGAGCGCGAGCCGAGCTTACGCTTATATTACGCTTCTTTGCATCTGCATTTCAGATTTAATAATAAGATTTAAGAAACTGATATGATTATTATTCTGAAATTTATCGAATATAAATGATGGCCGCGTGCTTATTTCGCACACAACAAATGCTGCTATGTAATATTCATTACATGTCTATACTACTATGTAATACATATTTCGTATAACCGCTCTATTATTAAACAACATATGTATATATATATATATATATATGACGCGTTGATCAATAATCCAAGTAGTAAATCTCTGAGCTTCCATTTCATGCGAAGTTGCTGTATGCTACAAGTGATACCAACCTTACAGGTTTTGTTATTGATACGTTAACTAAACGGTATATATATATATATAATATATAGCAGTTACCAATGAAATAAGAGATTTCTATGCGGTAATAAAGAAAAAAAAAAAAAAAAAAAAAGGCGATCAAATTTTTTACGTCACCCTGATATCCCGCAGATTTATTAAATCTTATAAACAAATAATTTTACTTAGTATAATCAAAACATCTGGTGGTGGGGTTAAATAATTTCACCTGAAGTTGGCACTGAGATAATTCGATTTCACAAAATCGACGATAGACGGAGCTGCTGAAGTCAGAAGAAAAAATTAAAAATCCGTTTAGGCCATAGCGCCAACTATTGGATTTTATAAGTACTAAATATCTGATTGAAATGGAGAAACAAATAAGCTTAAATAATAATTATCAGACGAATAAATGACTTCGGAAATATTTCCAGGTCTATTTTTTATCCGAAAATATCAACTAAATGATCTGAGGATTTGATATAGCCGATAAAATGATTGTTCAATATTGAAGTTTTGAAATAATGCGCGAATACAACAGCGCCGGATGTAGTATGGGTTCGAGGCTTCGTTTATCTGGAGTCCGTGGATGTGAACCTTTGTTTTGTACAGAAGAATGGCTGCCATCTTTAGTTTTCGATGGATGTTTTCCGAAGAGTTCGTCAATTCTTATATTTATTGCGGTATTTAATAACGTAATTAAATCTAAAACAGTTATAAAACGTTCGTCGCAATGTAACGAGTGTTTTACGCTTAAGTATTTAAGCTGCCCTAGTGTCAATTCAGTTTTAAAATGCCTGTGTTTACATCCAAGTTTGAAGTGAGCTTCTGTATTCCTGTCATATTAAGGTAAGATACTAATAATTCACAACATTAACAATATAAATCGTTACCACATTTATAACCACTAAACATTTTCACACAAACGTATCAATAAATGATTGAAAAATACAGTTAAACAAGGCGACTCCAATTGAACGGCATTTTTTTTTTTTTTTTCTCTCCAATAGTGACGTACAAACTACGTTCATATATTTCATTTACTTATTATCTTTAATATACAAATAAACATTTTATTTCAATAGATAACAATTATTTATAATTCAATTATTCTCCCTTTGATGATAAAAAAAAAAATCGGGGGAGAAAAAAAAAAAAAAAAAAAAACATTTTGATTATATTAAATAGTTAACCAAGTAACTAGTCGCCGACTATATCCCGTAAATCTGTATCATATTTCCAAACAATAAACAATTCGTTTTAATCTTATTGATTGCGCCGTATTCAATTTTTGGGTTAGATTTATTTCTCAAAACACATTATATACATTGAAGAAATTGTTACTTTTCATTTCGTTATGATGGCAGCAGTGGCTATTGAAGTACCAAGTGAGGGCAGGTCAACCACATCTCGTACACACACAGACAACTTCGTAAATCTGTTTTCCACTATTCCGATCATTATTTAAATCTGTTTACAATCATTTCTAAATTATAGAAAAACTCTAAATTTTCGTTTAACACACAAAATTTAACAATTTTCAAAACTTAACCTTTTATCCGCATCAAATATTTCACTCCCAACTCACAGATCCCAAAAAAATGTCCAAACATCAATTTACGTAGAAGAGTTTACTCTCTTAATCAACACCTTAGTATTGAATATTTCGCGTTTTCAAAAAAAAAAAAAAAAAACTCTGAAAATGATTTTTTACCTTCGACAATAATTAATGCGAGACAGTTTTTATGATACCATTTTCCTCGCTACATTAGATTTTGTGGAAGGAGGGTCCAATTTAATCTCACAAAGTTAAGATTACTTTTGGAAAAAAACTTAAATTTATGTCTTTTTGGAGTGAAAAGTCTTTAATTTCTAGTTTCAAGTCTCAGAATATTAAAATTGTCGAAAGATCAGATGCTCCGTAACCATATGTTCCAAAAAAGCCAATGATTTATTATATTACACTTTCCATATTCAATTGTAAACATAGTTTAACAGTTTACTGGTAATAACTTTTATCGATACTGCGCTGCGCCAAGCAATAGTATTAAACTTATTTTACATTTATATTAATAGTCCAGCTTGTTACAAATCCATCGACAAACTTAAACACAGCTTCGGCACAGACTCCAAACATCGTTGGAGGATCTGTTTAAGGAGTCTAAAAAAAAATCTCCTAAAAAATTGACTCGGTCAATTTAAAGATACTTCTATTGTATCGCTTAATTTGCCTAAAAATTGACTTGATTTAATCATTTTCAATGTCAGGCTGGAGTGAGAATGAGAATGAGAATGAGAATGAGAAAAAATCATTCTTGAATCTGTCCTGAATGATAATATTGGGATAGAAATGTAGTTTGAATGTAATAGATGAGTTATGTTATTCATAAATGGATTCGTGATTCGTTAGTTTATTTATATTCCCAAATTATATAATTCTTAACATTTTTTATACAGATTTATACAAATATAACTATGATAATAATAAAAATAACAATAATAATAATAATAAATATGAAATCTAAACGATTCAACGTTCAAAAGTTCGTAAAATTAGTCCAGGAGGCGCTATCTTCGCTAGTTGGCAGCCATGTTGTTCGTTTCTTGATGCCGTTTTGCTCCTCTCTCTCTCTCTCTCTCTCTCTCCTCTTGCGTTTTACCTCCTTGTCTCCCCGTCGTCGCCTAAACCTGCGCCGCGACGTTTCAAACTCATCGATTTTTTAACAACGCCATCATGCGATTTCATCTTCTTTGAATCTATAACGTTCTTTTTTTTTTTTGTCCCCAAAGAAGAAGAAGAAAATGACTCCAATTAATTTTCCTTTCTTTTTTCGGGACAGAAATTCGATTCGATCATTTAAAACGTAAACAGCTCATATCTGAATTGAATTGAATTGAATTGAATTGAATTGAATGTGGGCGATGAAATAAAAAAAAAAAAAAAAAAAAAGACAACAACATAGTTTTCTATTTAGTCTAAACAGGAAAGCGTGTAGATTGTTTCCGGTGAGATAATTTATTATGAAGTAGTAACATACAAAAATTTACGGTATAAGTTCTAACCGGCTGTTTTTTTTTTTTTTTTTTATTATTTTTATTTTTTTTATCATTAGTTGAGATGAAAAATATGTACATGTATTGTTAGTCAGTTATAATATATGCCAAGAAATCTGAGTATATTCATGAAATGAAATTAAAAGTTTACGGTATAGTTTATCAACTTTTTATAGGTATTACATAAAGTCAAAGGCGGAATGGGTACATATAAAAGTTATTGGCCATTATTATTCATTATTATTCATTATCAAAGACGTATGAGTTCAGTATTTAAACTGAAATTTTCCTATACTATATATATATATATATAAACTTTTCACGCTACTTTAATTGTGAATTATTAGGTGGATTAGGTAAATATTAGCTATAAGTCGGCTAGAATATTACAAGCTATAGAAATGATCATTATCTAATCTGAAAATTTTTCATCGCAAAAATAACCGGTCCGTCGACGTTGATACTACTATGGATGCTTGTAGTATTATATCTTACGTTCGTTCGTTTCCAATCTTTTTACCCCACTGCAACAAATAACTCGAACGTAAACTTAAACTTAAAATTCAACCGCATAACACTGGCTCCGTGTTCAATTTCGCAGCGATTTAACAGATGCGCGAATACTCGAAAGCGATATACTACACAGAAAGAAAGGTTAACTTGATTCAAGACAATTTTGCGGTCCAAAAATGAAGACCGAAATTTTCTCGGATCAAATCAAAAAATTTTTCTCGAACCAAGAAAATTGGGACAATTTTCTTGGTTCGAGAAAAATTTTTTGATTTGATCCGAGAAAATTTCGGTCTTTATTTTTGGACCGCAAAATTGTCTTGAATCAATTTAACCTTTCTTTCTGTGTAGGTACTTAGCATTTCGCAAAATTACTATAACATATTTAATTTTTAAAGCTGCGCTGACGACAATAATATTATTATAGGAAAATAGTGTGTATATATGGTTAAAAATTAATTCAATGTTGAATAAATTATTTTTACTTTAATTTTGAATTTACGTTAGCAATTTTACCGCCTTATTGTTTTTCATTGAGCTAATGTTTTCGGTTTGGTTAATACATCGAACTTAAGTTAAGAGACTAACACAACAAAATCCCGCGAAGTTAGTAGTAGGTACCTACTACATACTACCTAGAATCAAAACAACATCGAGCGAACAAAGCATGAAGAATGTGAATCTCTTAACCGCACAGAGAGAAATATCGCTACAAACTATCTAGTCCCGTATAAAGAGAGATTCAAATGTCACGATATTATTCAAAACATTAACGCTTTCTATGACCATACAGATCCTATACCTAAAAGCGGTTGATACTAACTTAGTTGAAAACATTGATTCGAATTTAGTACATATTATACCTATACCTACTGTTTCATAAATTCATTCGAGTTTGTTTACATAGACTAACTGCGAGTGTAATAGGTACTATCTTATACGAAAACATCAGCGACTATAATACACGCGGGCTTTTCAATTAGCTGTGTTTATATGGTATTAAAAGATTGATTTATTCGCAAATGAATACAGTATTGTTTTTATTATAATTTTTTTTTTTTTTTTTTTTTTTTTTAACGTAGTCATTCCGGAAAGATAAACATAAAGAATCAATGGCAATTATAAATAAACGAAATAGAAAAAATAAAATAAAATAAATATAGTCATTCGGTTACTCTATAACTGCGCTAATGCTTTGAAGTATCTATGCGAGTTGCTGTGGGCTACTATAGGCACTTCGAATTACACGTAAACTCCAAAGTTTAATCTCGTATAGAGGATTAGTTTTTACGAGTATACCTATATATATAATAATAATAATAATAATATATGTATGTATGTATGTATGTATGTATGTATGTATGTATACATATTTAAAAATCTGCTCTGTATAAGCAGCTCTGGTAAGTAGATCCGCATATGTTAATAATCTGTATATAGGTTGCGCGGCGTACATGAATGTAGGTAGTATACACATATGTGCAAATAGTTGCTGAATTGTTGCGAACCCAAAATTTAAAAGGCAACGAAATTCTCGCGAAAAATTCTCTATTATACGGTTTTGACGAATGGGGCTCCGAACGGTTTTTATAATCGCGTCCGCACCCCTCCGCAGTATGTTATGTACCTACATATGTATGTTACAACAGCGCGTGGGTAGAGATGGATTTGCTTGTTTTTTTTTTTTTTTTTTTTTTTTTTTTTTCTGTTTCGCGTTTCTTTTTATTAGCGAGGTGAAATTATATCGACCGAGGGAGTGCTATCTCGCATTTGTTTGTTTGTTTGTTTTTATATTCTCTTTTTACACGCCCTTGTAACGACATGTAACCAGCTTCCGGAGATGTACAGGAAAGGCAAGAGAAAGTAAAGAAAAAAAAAAAAAAAAAAAAAAAAATGAAAACGCAACAGGATAATTTAACGCCGTATATTTTTATTTATTTTTTCGTATATCCCTAATATTTTATAACTCAATACATATAATAAAGAGTGATGCAGTGACTTCTATATATGTACTCAGTTTTTATTTTATTGTTTTTGTGTATTTTGATTTTTCCAATTTTAAAGGATCGTGTCTTGATTTAATTGGATGAGCTGTTTCGAAATTTCAATCTAATAAATTGAAAATAGAAAGAATAGGAAGAAAAAAAAAAAAAAAAAAAAAAGGAAACGTATACCTTTTTTTTTTTTTTCAGCTGTATTGAATTCATTAAACGTGCCTATTTCTTTTATTTTTTCTTCAGATACAAGTTTCTTTTGTTCCCGACAAGTTTTTTTTCTTTTATATCTTGCTTTCTTTTCGTTTATTTTTTTCTTTTTTTTTTTTTTCTTTTTTTTATTTTACATGCATACCTGTCTATACATAGGTCGAAGAAAGGCAATTTGTGTATGTAAAGAAAAGATAGTATGTAGCTTCTTCTTCTTCTTCTTCTTCTTTTTATTTTCTTTGATTTTTTTTCATTTTATTTCAGCTTGGCTGAATTCTTCGAACTCGCCGCTTTCTTTCATTCTTTCTTTCTTTCTTTCTTTCTTTACTAGGTATAGAACACAGCCGGCTTCTTTTATTCTTAACGCCTCTTTTCTTTTCTTTTCTTTTCGGTTTTTGTTTTTATCTAACGATTATACTATAATTCTCAATAAACTTACAGAAATATTTTGATAAATTAAATGTCTGAAATAATTACGATCTAAAAAGTACCAACAAATGAATAACGAATTTCAACTATCTATATAATAATTCTTACTTTTTAAGAAAAGAAAAAAGAAAAAAAAAAAAAAAAAAAAAACAACTTAATTTTATTATTTATAAAAAGTTGAAAAAAAAAATAAATAAAAAAAATGACCCAATATTCTATCTTTCAATCACGTACGTATATATTAGACCGGTTCAAAAAAATCGACTATTCTTTTTTTTTTCAATTTTCGCATTGAAATACTTTCGGGGGGGGGGGGGGGGGGGGGGGGGGAAGATGCCTGTTAAAAGCGGAGCTCTTAATATTAAGATTTAGAGGTCGCTCATCGCGGATTTCTATTTTCCATTTAAATAGCATAGGAATTCCCCCCCCCCCCCCCCCCCCCCCGAAAGTATTTCAATGCGAAAATTGAAAGAAAAAGAATAGTCGATTTTTTTTGACCGGTCTAGTATATATCTATACATATACACGACTATATAGTACATCTAGTCTTCGTTCATAAACTGGTCAGATACTCGGTTCGCTGCTGTATGACGTCACTGGAGCGCGAGACACCTCTATATACCTACTCCGCGATGCCCGACCTACGCCCACGATGAAGACGACCCTATTTTGTTAACGGATTGCGTTGCCGGCGTCGTCTCTCGGAGGGTTGATGGTTTCCGGCGCGGTGCGCGTGGGCCTCGGATAGGTACACGGCCGTGGCCTTTGACGAGGGGTCGTTTCCCGCTCGTCAGAGAAACAGAAGCGTCAAGAGGATTGGGAGGGGGAATTTGTTCATAGACTTACCACTAGAGAGCGACACTGTCGTTGTGATAAAAGTTTCGATCGCGCAAGAGAGACAGAGAGAGAGAGAGAGAGAGAGAGAGAGAAAAAGATAAAGAGAGGTTATATTAGACTGGAGATATTTATTTTTATTCGCTAGCCGTTACATAATCGATCTGAGATTAACATAAAAGAATTCAATAATAATAGATAGAATTTATTTGCGATTTACTATTCATTAAAACTATTTTTATATGCGTATTTCATTGCGGGTATAATGAAATTTGAAACTAAGACAATGATTTTCTTTTTTTTTTTTTTCTCTCTCTCTTCTTCAATACTGATGAATGAAATCTCGAAGATTAAATATCGAGATATTTAGAAAAAAAAAAAAAAATGGATAAATAAATTAAGCAATAATGTAAGTTTAGCCGTTATTAGAAGAAGAAGAAGAAGAAAAAAAAAGAAGTATTTTCGCTTTATATACGGTCGTTGAGAGTTAATTTCTTTTATTTAAGTTTATACTACTACATGCATGCGCAACGTTATATAGTAGCATTCTTCGTCTGGTTATCCTTTGTCTCGGTGTCTATTTTCATTTCATATTTAAATTCATCTTGACATACTTACTTATATGTATGTATACATGTACGTACGTATAAGTACGCTTATATGTTATATTCACTCCGTTTAAATGACGATTCGTCAACCGAATATCCGGCCTTTTTTTTTTTTTTTTTTTTTTCTTTTCTTCCAGGTGTGTGCAATACCTGGCCTGTATTTGGAATCTGTATAGTGTATACACAGAAAAAAAAAAAAAAAAGGTTAACTTGAGCCAAGAAAATTATTCTTATGATTCAAAATAATTTTGCAAACCAAAAAAATGAAGACCGAAATTTTCTCGGATCAAATCAAAAATTTTTCTCGAACCAAGAAAATTTAGAAATTTGGAGCCAAGAAAATTATTCTTGATTCAAGATAATTTTGCGGTTTAAAAATGAAGACCGAAATTTTCTCGGATCAAATCAAAAATTTTTCTCGAACCAAGAAAATTTGGAAAATTTTCTTGGTTCGAGAAAAATTTTTGATTTGATCCGAGAAAATTTCGGTCTTCATTTTTAAACCGCAAAATTATCTTGAATCAAGTCAACCTTTCTTTTTGTATAAGTATGTATGCCTCTTTTCGGCATATAATATAGAAACGATATCATATCATATCCTATAATATATCTATAGCATAACGCGCTACGTAACATATTTGTTTGTTAGTATTTATAAGTTTGGAAGATTCAGGATTAAATAATCTAATTAATCTCTATATACAAGAAAATATTATTTAGCAGCAGTTTTAGCCAATAGTGTAGCAGCAGCAGATGGTATAAATATCCGATATCATATCATATTCTATTTTATCAAAGTATAGTTTGTAGTCTGCCTGCATGCAATTAAATCGCGTCAATTTAATCACCGCTGGTGACGTGAGTCTAATTAAAAACCTACCGGCATGATAATATCTCATTTAAATTGGAATTCTAATCTTTTATACTTACATATATATAAGGTATATATATATATATATATATATATATATATATATATATATATATGTGACATTATAACACGTAATGCGCATTATATTATATCTAGATATATACGCGATGTAAATTAGCTATAAATATTTGAATTATAAAAACAACAACAAAATTCATCCCTTATTTTTTTTATTTTTATTTTTTTTTTTTTTCATTATTCTACAATAGTAATAAAATTTGGTCATAAAAGAATTGGATAGGTAGATGAAAATAATCTAAACAATATTATCATAGTATATAGACAGATCTTTATTAAGTTTTGAGACGTGGAAAATCGTGCGAGTATATAGAAACAAAAAAAATAAATAAAAAAATAGGTAAATAAACGTTGAGTCTATTGCTACAGTGCACGTGCCGAGCTTTGAAAGGCGCGGTATTTGCATTCCTTTAAAGAATCATGTTTGTATATGTATGTATATGTATATATATGTGTGTGTGTATAATAATATATAGGTAATCTTGTGTACTACGCCGTAAAACCGCCGCGGCCGCCAAAGCGGCAATATAACATAAAATCGTTTCTTTTATATTACTAATGTTTTTTTTTTTTTTTTTTTTTTTTTGTTTTTCTGCTCTCGCGGAGAAGAGAGGAGAGAGCGCTTTTACGACATCGCGGATCGCGGCGTGAATCATCATTCGCATTTCGTTTAGGTTTAGGTATATACATAAACGGAATTCACACATTACAAAAAACAAATTAATAGTATATTATGTGGCATGCCCGTAAACCAAGTGGTTTTTCGGCGAGAATTATGATTTCAGGACGAGCTAAAGGCGAGCCGGAAGCGAGTTCTGAAATCATTATTCGAGTCAAAAACGGTTTACGGGTTCGCCCCATACTGTATTTTTTTCGAAATAGCCATGAAAAGTCACTTTGACGCCTGTTGAGATTCACTAAACGAAGAGTGGGGTTATGGTGCGATCTGTCGCGCACTTCGAACCGCGCATCGAAAATGCCGTATAAAGACTTTATACGGCAGCTTTGGAATGCGCACTTCGAACTGCGCATCCAGACTGCCGTATAAAAACTTTATAGGGCAGTTCTGAAATCAACCGTATAAAGTGACACTTTGTGGATCGAAAACAGGCGTCAAAAAGTGACTTTTCAATGCCTATGCCGAAAAAAGTCACTTTGACGCCTGTTGAGATTCACTAGACGAAGAGTGAGGTTATGTTGAGATCTGTCGCGCACTTTGAACCGCGCATCGAAACTGCCGTATAAAGACTTTATACGGCAGCTTTGAAATGCGCACTTCGAACTGCGCATCCAGACTGCCGTATAAAGACTTTATAGGGCAGTTCGTAAATCAACCGTATAAAGTGACACTTTGTGGATCGAAAACAGGCGTCAAAAAGTGACTTTTCAATGCCTATGCCGAAAAAAGTCACTTTGACGCCTGTTGAGATTCACTAGACGAAGAGTGAGGTTATGTTGAGATCTGTCGCGCACTTTGAACCGCGCATCGAAACTGCCGTATAAAGACTTTATACGGCAGCTTTGGAATGCGCACTTCGAACTGCGCATCCAGACTGCCGTATAAAAACTTTATAGGGCAGTTCTGAAACCAACCGTATAAAGTGACACTTTGTGGATCGAAAACAGGCGTCAAAAAGTGACTTTTCAATGCCTATGCCGAAAAAAGTCACTTTGACGCCTGTTGAGATTCACTAGACGAAGAGTGAGGATATGTTGAGATCTGTCGCGCACTTTGAACCGTGCATCGAAACTGCCGTATAAAGACTTTATACGGCAGCTTTGGAATGCGCACTTCGAACTGCGCATCCAGACTGCCGTATAAAGACTTTATAGGGCAGTTCTGAAATCAACCGTATAAAGTGACACTTTGTGGATCGAAAACAGGCGTCAAAAAGTGACTTTTCAATGCCTATGCCGAAAAAAGTCACTTTGACGCATGTTGAGATTCACTAGACGAAGAGTGAGGTTATGTTGAGATCTGTCGCGCACTTTGAACCGCGCATCGAAACTTCCGTATAAAGACTTTATACGGCAGCTTTGGAATGCGCACTTCGAACTGCGCATCCAGACTGCCGTATAAAAACTTTATAGGGCAGTTCTGAAACCAACCGTATAAAGTGACACTTTGTGGATCGAAAACAGGCGTCAAAAAGTGACTTTTCAATGCCTATGCCGAAAAAAGTCACTTTGACGCCTGTTGAGATTCACTAGACGAAGAGTGAGGTTATGTTGAGATTTGTCGCGCACTTTGAACCGTGCATCGAAACTGCTGTATAAAGACTTTATACGGCAGGTTTGGAATGCGCACTTCGAACTGCGCATCCAGACTGCCGTATAAAAACTTTATAGGGCAGTTCTGAAACCAACCGTATAAAGTGACACTTTGTGGATCGAAAACAGGCGTCAAAAAGTGACTTTTCAATGCCTATGCCGAAAAAAATAATTAAATAGCTATATGTACGAAACGTGGGCGATGTTTTGATGACCGACTTTAAAACATTTCCAAGTTAGATTATATATAGTTATATAGCGGTCGGTGTTCATATAGGTACTATGTACTTGGCTTAGAGGAACAGAATCGAAAACTTTTGTTTCAGTTCAGTTCAGTTTAGTTTAGTTTTAGCCACGTTTATAATCTGCAGTATATTCCTACTTTGGCTTGTGAAAGTTTGTACCTAATATAACAGACACTAGAAATGGTACTGTTTTAATGCGGTTTACTGCGCTGATGCAGTTCGAACACATCCCGCAGCAGAATTATTCTTAATACAATATTTTCTAGCTGCAGGATTGCTATTCTTTCTTTCTTTCTTTTTTTCTAGGTTTTTAAAACATGCTTTAATACTACACAGGAAAAAAAGGTTAACTTGAGCCAAGAAAATTATTCTTGATTCAAGATAATTTTGCGGTTCAAAAATGAAGAAGATCGAAATTTTCTCGGATCAAATCAAAATTTTTCTCAAACCAAGAAAATTTGGAAAAATTTTCAAAAATTCAGAAAAATTTTCAAAAATTTGGAAAAATTTTCAAAAATTTGGAAAAATCAAGATAATTTTGCGGTCCAAAAATGAAGACCGAAATTTTCTCGGATGAAATCAAAAATTTTCTCGAACCAAGAAAATTTGGAAAATTTTCTTGGTTCGAGAAAAATTTTTGATTTGATCCGAGAAAATTTCGGTCTTCATTTTTGGATCGCAAAATTATCTTGAATCAAGTCAACCTTTCTTTCTGTGTATGAATAATTCTATACCTTACCTGGATATACTATCTATAATTATATCGATTATTTGATAGTATGTATAGATTATTATTTCTTTAAACAATAATATAATAACACACATAAATATACTGCGATTTTGAGGCACGGAAAATTTCATCAAAAAATATAAATACACACATAGCTATATATGTAGATATATATATATATCGGTATATAGGCTTGATATACGTACATCGTTACGTAAATATTTATACAGTGAAAAGCAAATATTGAAAGAAAAATGAAAAAAAAAAAAAAAAAAAAAATTATTTCAAATATCACAGGCTTCAAAGTTATAGTATAGTAGTTTCACTTTAGTCTTTATCTCAATGTCACTCGAGAATTTTATTCATTTATTATTATACCCGTATATATGTAGGTATATAAAAAGATGGACACGTTAATGTATATAATATAGGAACAAATACTTTAGATGTATAAAATAATATCCTATAAATTGTATAAAAATTCCAATACCTACCTATATTCAGGGAAATTATAGCAGCAGATTGAAATCGATATATCATAAAATTGTAGGAAATACTGTTTCCTCCTTTTTTTATATTCGCTTTTGATCTCACAATTCTTCGGTATATTTTCACATTTGCTTTTAGTAAAACAATAATAATAATAATAATAATAATAATAATAATAATAATAATCATAACAATAACAAAAAAAAAAAAAAAAAAAAAGGATAAATAGTTTCAAGATTAGATGTATCGGTATAAATAAATCTTGCCTTACGTAAGTTATTTTCATTGCTTTATTTATTTATGATTTGTTTAATTTTTTTTTTTTTTTTTTTATGAAAAGTGAGAAAATAATCTTGAGTAAGATTTTATATTCACTCATGACTGCTGCACTTGGCTGGGTATTAATGATTCTTTTTTTTTTTTTTTTTTTTTCTTTTTTTTTTTATTTCAACCATAAAAACGGTCTAAAAATACCGCACGTTAGATACTTGCGCGAAAGGAGGTTAACTTTATTTACATCTTCTCATCATTTATCATATTCTTTATAACAGCCTGTCATCAAAATAAGATACTATAACGAAGTATTATACTATATATATATATATATAAGTACGTATATGGGGCATTCCATGCCAACTCATCCTACCAATTGACTTTGCATCTCCGATTTGGCTGAAACTTGGGCATCTTTTTGTACCCTTCGAAAAAGGTTTCTGTGATTTTTTTCGAATTTTTTTATCCAACCACTTCGGAGATGGTTTTTTTTTTTTTAAATAGCCGTAACTTTATGACAAATTGTCCAAAATGGGTCTGTTTTTCTTCAAAATTCGTGTTTTTTAATGAATTTTCTGAAAATTTCATGCAAAAAATTATTCATGATCATTCTGATCGGTTTTCATTTATTTCAAAGTTAAACCATGAATTTTAAAACGGTTTGTATCCTTCGATTTTTTTTCAAAAATTCTCATGAATACTACTCCTAAAAACACAAATTTTAAACCTAGTCCGGTAATGGGATAATGATGGGATATAATTTTTTTTGAATTTTAAAAATAATGAATTCCTTTTTTTTGTGTTTTTTTTTACTGTTAATGTATTATCGACGCATTTTCAGATGAAATGTGAAAAAAGCTCATACATGAAAATACGCCGATAATACATTAACAGTAAAAAAAACACAAAAAAAAGGAATTCATTATTTTTAAAATTCAAAAAAAATTATATCCCATCATTATCCCATTACCGGACTAGGCTTAAAATTTGTGTTTTTAGGAGTAGTATTCATGAGAATTTTTAAAAAGAAATCGAAGGATACAAACAGTTTTAAAATTCATGGTTTAACTTTGAAATAAATGAAAACCGATCAGAATGATCATGAATAATTTTTTGCATGAAATTTTCAGAAAATTCATTAAAAAACACGAATTTTGAAGAAAAACAGACCTATTTTGGACAATTTGTCATAAAGTTACGGCTATTTAAAAAAAAAAAACCATCGCCGAAGTGGCTGGATAAAAAAATTCGAAAAAAATCACAGAAACCTTTTTCGAAGGGTACAAAAAGATGCCCAAGTTTCAGCCAAATCGGAGATGCAAAGTCAATGAGGTTGGCTACCGGTAAAACTGTTAAACTCTGGCGCCAGCGAGCCAAGTAACCAACATGACGTCTCCAATATGGCTGGTTGTTTCAAAATTCAAATGAAGCGCCATTAGTGGCGCGCGCACATTTACACACATGGTCACTGACACACACTAATAACAGACATGTATTGGTAATCTGGGCCATTTTTGTTACTTCGCTCGTTGGCGCCACCTGGAAAAGCTTTGCGTATTCAACCCCATTGGTAGGATGAGTTGGCATGGAATGCCCCATATATACCTTAGGGCGAGTCGAAAATTGTGAAAATTGTTGGCTACCCTAAAAAAATCAAAGATATCACTGAAATAAAGGTCTCCGTGAAACAATTCGATTTTTCGAATTTTTTAGGGGGCGCGCGGGACGTTCAAAAACGCCATTTTTATCGTTAAATTTACTATATCATTGATAAACGGAAGCGGATGATTCCAAAAATTCTGATTTTTTTATATAAGGTGCTCAGATATGTACTCTTTCGAACCCATATTCACGAAACATTAACAAATGATTCATATCTTCAAAAAAAAATCTCCGAAAATCAATATTTTCACTATTTTCACTATTTTTCAATTAATTATCATTAAATATTAATTTTTTTTTCTTACAAAACGTTCTTGTATTTCTTCCATCTTTTTTTTTTTTTTTTTCTTGTAAAACTCGGTACAGTGCTCCCTCACTAATTTTAACCTCTCTAACATTTTACCTCTCCGCCGTCGGAGGGGAGTAGGTCCCCCACTATAGCCTGGCTGTTCGGGTCGGCGCATAACGATGCGCCGTAACTATACGTCTGTGTACGCATCATGCACTCCGCCCATGGACATAGTGGGGGGCCCTCGCTAATATTTTTATACCCCGGATCCGTGAAAATTAGTGAGGGAGCACTGTATCAGTATTGCTTAGAATGCGAAAATTGCTGAAAAATAAATCTTTATTTTGAAAATTTTCATATATTATTGATTAAAATAGTGAAAATATTGATTTCCAGAAAATTTTTTCGAAGATATGAATCATTTGTTAATGTTTCGTGAATATGGGTTCGAAAGAGTACATATCTGGGCACCTTATATAAAAAAATCAGAATTATTGGAATGATCCGCTTCCGTTTATCAGTGATATATAGTAAATTTAACGCTAAAAATGACGTTTTTGAACGTCCCGCGCACCCCCTAAAAAATATTCAAAAAATCGAATTGTTGCACGGAGACCTTTATTTCAGTGATATCTTTGATTTTTCAGGGTAGCCAACAATTTTCACAATTTTCGACTCGCCCTAATATACCTATATAACATAGTATAGATATCATATACACAGAAAAAAAGGTTTACTTGACTGAAGATAACTTTTCTTCATCCAAGAAATTTTTCAATGGAGGGAATGAACACCAAGAATTTCTTGAACGGAGTAGAATAATTTCTTGAATTTTTCGATTTTGAATCAAGAAAAAAAATTCTTAAACCAATAAATCTTTGATACTTGATCAAATGGTAGAATAACTTGATTATATTAATACGAATATGTTTCATTAAAATAATCATAGTTAGGTTACTTTTGACTACGTTCACACTTTATAAAACAAAATATCTGAAAATGTGAAATGGCTGAGTCAAAATGTTTTGATACAGAAAAACGCAATAACACCAGTAATTTTAGAAACTAAAGTGAGTATTACACCGATTTTCCAAAAAGTGAACCTTCAAACAACGGATCGCATAAAATATTGTATGCGCCAAGTCCGAGAAGTGTCAAATCCGGTATGGGTCATTTCCAAAAATCAATAATAATATATAATAATTTATTATTTATTATTCAATAAATAATAAATGCTGTAAGCTTTTTGGAAAATTGTAAGTTTATTTACTTTCATGTGTGAGAATAATGCATGTATAGTAGACCGGTTCAAAAAAATCGACTATTCTTTTTCTTTCAATTTTCGCATTGAAATACTTTCGGGGGGCTGAAAAAAGATGCCTGTTAAAAGCGGAGCGCTTAATATTAAGATTTAGAGGTCGCTCATCGCGGATTTCTATTTTCCATTTGAATAGCATAGGAAATTTTTTTTTTTTTTTTTATAATTTTGTAGCTCACAAACCGATGAACAAATCCAAATGACTGAAACATATTTTCATAGGAAATTGAACACTCTACAAAAAGCTTCTCTTATTATTTTTTGATAAATTGACTCCTTCCAAAGTTATTCAAGCTCAAATTTCAATTTATAGTTGAGTAAACTATTTTTTTTTTGTGATTTTTTTTCCACAATGATAGATACATTTTTTAGAGTGTTCAATCCCCTATCAAAATATGTAAGAGTCATTTGGATTTGTTCATTGGTTTGTGAGCTACGAAATTCTGAAGAAAAAAAAATAAAATTCCTATGCTATTTAAATGGAAAATAGAAATCCGCGATGAGCGACCTCTAAATCTTAATATTAAGAGCTCCGCTTTTAACAGGCATCTTTTTTCAGCCCTCCGAAAGTATTTCAATGCGAAAATTGAAAGAAAAAGAATAGTCGATTTTTTTGAACCGGTCTAATGTATAGTTTTCTTATCAGAATAATCAAAATATATTGTTATCAATTTCATTTTTATAATTGGATGTAATAAACTTTTTGTCTCCAAAAAAACTAATCATTTTTTGTATTTATTAGTGAATATTCTGGTACCATAAAAATAATAGCCTTAAAAAAGGAAATTATTTAACCAAATATTAAAATATATATTATATTATATTATATTATATTATTTTACCAAACAAAAATTTATTCAGTCAAAAATAAAACTAACTCTAACCAATAGAATATTTTTTGTCCCAAGAAAGTTTTTTCTTGGTTTGAGAAATTAGTTTTTCAGACGAAGAAAATAATGTCTTCCATGAAGTAAATAATTTCTGGATCCAAAGAATTTTTCACTCCAATCAAATACAAATTTTTGTTTTGGTTCAAGATAGAAAATTTCGAAGAAATTTTCTATCTTGGTTCAAGCTATCTTTTTTTTCTGTGTAGTTATTCGATCTTTGAAACTAATAACCGAATAACCGAGTAACCAGCGAACGACTCCCTCCCTCTATATCTCTTCCTCTCTTCCTTCCTTCATCTGCACACCACAACCGCAGTGAAAGTTTTAACCACTTTTAATCGAAGATCATGTTTCTTCTCGGTACTATTATTCTTGTTAGGTACATTCACTTTCACAGAGAACCTCATTAAATACTCTCTGAATACCTATATATATACCTATACGTGTTATAGGGTATAACATATACCTATATATATATATCGTCTTACTCCAATCTGCAATTCCTTACCCTAAATCATCTAATTGCGTACATAATTTGATTCGGGAATAAAGTTTTTTTTTTTTTTTTTTTTTTTCTTCTCACTGCACTCAAAAAAATAACAACCAAAATTTGGTTATTATATGCACAATCACATTTTTTGTTCAGTCAACCAAAAATTTCGTTGGGATAACCAAAATTTTGTTGGAACAACCAAAATTTTTGGTTGACTGAACAAAAAAAATGTGATTGTGCATATAATGACCCAAATTTTGGTTGTGTCAACAAGACTTTTTTCTGTGTGTGTGTGTGTTAATTTGTTCGCAAATTTTTGATGAAAATTTACCAAAATTTAGCTACTAAAAAATTCTGGAAAAAAATCAAAAATCTTGTCTGATAATAATTCCGTAGGTACGCCTGACTGCGTTACGTCAGTGTTTTTGTGTAGAGCGCTGTACCTAAATACCTATATAACCAACACGTGTGTACGTGCAGTGAGCATAGGGAGAACGAGCGATGATCCGGGAGTTGGGAGTTGGGAGTTCGAACAGAAACTCGTATAGACGAGAAAGAGAGAGAGAGAGAGGGAGAGGAGAGAGAGAGAAGGGAAAGCTCTAAACACAAGTAACCGGTCAACCGACTTACTCCATAAGACCAACAACGAGCCACTCTGCTCTTATTAAACCGTATACGATTCGTATCCAAGCCCTTTGCTCTCGCTTACGCTGACTACTGTACCTACGCCTACCTACCTACATATATATATATATATATAGTATATATACTTACTTTGCGGGGTTTTATTATAATAAGCGTGACAAATAATTTAGCCGAGACATTGCTACAGTCAATTCAATTTAATTACACACTAACATCAATTACAATTACGCTCTCTTACCCGCACATACATACATACATACATATATATACAATATCACCAACGCTGTGATAAAGCTTTGATATATTATTATGGTTTCCTTTTTTCCTGATCCACTTTTACCTTTATGGTCAGTCGTTTACCGCACTTTATTTATTATACCTTATAATATCGTCAGGTTTCACAATGAATTTTTACGAAGAAAACATTAAGACGTGGGCGAGTATTTAAATACGCAATCTATTTATTTATTTTTTTTTTTTTTACATTTTTTCTACATACTGCAGTAAAATATTATATAATTAGTTACACTATTAGAAATGAATACATAATATGTTTAAAAATAAACGAAAAAAAAATAAATCGATTTTTATTCAATATATTACTATTATACGTTTACAAGATATGCATTCATTTTAAAGTATATAGAATATTATTTTTAGATTTAACGAGGGCATCCACCCACCCTAATCACTCTACATTTATTTTTATTTTTATTTTTATTTTTATTTATTTTTTCTTCTTCTCTTGTTTTTCGTTGACTTTCTTACCTCATGATTTTCTCTTACGCCGGCAATGCCTACCTATATATCCACACTCTTGTGTGCATAAATATACGTGGTTTTAGATATAACAATTCACAGCAGCGCGCGACCCTATACATGCATATAATGTTTAGTATAGGTACAGAGTACATATAGTGTGTACCCCGTGTGTGTAGGTATACAAATGAATCGCTGTGTTGTGGTCTGTATGGTTTCAAAGATCGATAGGCACTGCCAGCTTCCCTTCTCTGTCTATCTGCCTCTCTTTCTCTCTCTCTCTCTCTCTCTTACTCTCTCGGTATATATGCGGGTTCAACTCTCTCCCGCGCACGTTCTCTCGTTGAGTCCGCAGGACCGTGGAGCAGAGAGATATAGAAAAGAGAAACAGTAGAAGAATAAGAATAAGAATAAGAATAAGAATGAGAAGACGAATAAGAAGAATAACAAGAATAAAAAGAAGGAGGAAACGAAGAAGCAGAAGAAGAAGAAGAAGAAGAAGAAGAGCTGGTATAGTAGCAATACCGGTTATTGGCAAAAGATTCAGACACGAGACTATAAGAGAAGGACACAATTCTTAGGGTCCCATTGTATTTTTATACTTTTATTCCTTTGCCAACCTTGTGTGTTATTATTCTGCAACTCGAAGAAGTCCCAAGGAAGAAGAACTGCTGCAGCGTCATTATAGTAGTGCGAGGTCCCAAATGAACAATTTTCAATTCTTAAGGCCCGTCCCTAGTCGTTCACCTCCTTTCGTTCGAAATGTGTCACATTTCGATTATTATCTGAACCCAGGCGTAAAAAACGCAAAAAAGGCCAACTTAGCGCAAATTCTATTTCAATTCCGAACACATACGTTCAAAAAAATGTTCGTTTCGTGCGAAAATAGAGTCTACAGATGGTTTTCACATTGTTCGCCGAGGAAATTGAATTCGAATAATTTTTCAACAATGTAAAAACCATCTGTAGACTCTATTTTCGCACGAAACTAACATTTTTTTGGACTTACGTGTTCGGAATTTAAATAGAATTTGCGCTAAGTTGGCCTTTTTTGCATTTTTGACGCCTGGGCTCGGATAATAATCGAAATGTGACACATTTCGACCAAAATGAGGTGGGCGACTAAGGATGGGCCTTAAAACGTTTAGCCGTATGAATTATCAACCCAATATAATATGTTATAGTAGTACCCTTCGAAATTGGGTATTATATAGTCACAACAAGAAATTCTTGAAGACACGAAGATTTTGTGGCACAAAATGGAGCCCGGAGTAAAAAAAAAAAAAAAAATCGCTATAATTTTTATACCATTTATATTATTATACGTTGGTCGAGAACGCGGGGGGCTACGTTACACTTTAGAGTCATGATCCGAGCTTAGGCAGGTATACCTATACTGACTCCAACAACTATATGATTTCTACACATTTACTGCACGACGCTATACTATATCTACAAGTGCAGTTATAACAACGATGAAATGAGATTTTTGAGCTTACGAAATGACCGAAGCGATTTAATAACCGCTATTATGCATGCCGTGTAATAAGTTCCTATAATTATACAATATATAGTTCTAGGAGAATTATTTTCGTTTTATAAATTGTATCGAATCAATGCGGGGGTCGAGGCCCTCTAAGTAGGTCGCTGCAAATCCCATTGCTATGCCAACTAAACGCAAGGCAGGCGACGACTTATGCGCTCGTTCGTTCACTCACTCACTTCTTCTTCGCTCACTCATTCATTCTCAAGAAGCTAACCCGATTCTTTTACCATACTCACGTTTATTATTTTACGAAATATTCTAAGCCCGCGCGATATATGCGTATGAATACACACATTTTACCGCCTCTTTGAAAAAAAAAAAAAAAAAAAAAAAAAAAAAAAATGTTTGGCTTATTATCACAGCTATATTAATTCGATCTTCGTCAATCTTTGAAGATTTTTTAATCGAGTTTTAATAATCTTCATAGATTTTTTTTTTTTTTTTTTTTTATAGTTCGCGTCACTAATGCCATAAGGCCGTAAGCGCCAAAAAAAAAAAAAAAAATTTCGTATTTTTGGTGGCAATATCTTTTTCATGCCATATAACATCGTTTGGGCATATCTGCAAGAAAAATAATTTTTTGACGCTTACGACCTTATGGCATTAGTGACGCGATTTGTTTATATTAGTCTAACAAGTATACTACTTCATATTTTGGCTCAATGAAACACCCCTATATATTAAGTTTGGTCAAGATCCATGACCCGGAGGCGCGACACTCTCCTAAGTTAGTTATTTTTGCTCCTGTTCAAAATCCTTTTTTTCTTTTTTGCTAATATTTTTAAAAATTTGTACACTTATATGAAGGATTCTTTCTCAAGTGGGCCACCCATTTTCGTCGTGGTCTCGAATTAATTTCGTTACTTCCTCCAATGATTACCCTCCTTTTCAGGAGTTTTGCTGAATTTTTGCAGATTTTTAGCTCTGGCAGGAGCGTAGATATATGAAATATCTGGATAATCTATTTATTTTACGTATTTATAAATTACTGATAATGAAAGAAAAATCAAAGTACATGAAAGTTATGTTTTTTCATCAGCTTTCCAGTAAAAATATTTTCAATTTTAATAGAATGACTGTTAGGGCTAAAAATGCGAAAAAAACCCAGAAAAAATGCGAAAAAAGGTGGTTTCAAGTTTTCGGGCCGCTTTGATTTTGATGAAAAAAATCGAGAAAAACTCTCTCATTGCTCAGAGTTTACTGTGTAAATCTTATTATGGGGGACAGCCATCCTTCCTAAAGCGTTCCAAGTTGTCATACGAACAAAAACAATCATTGGGCTATCTTCGGATGTTTTTTTCTTAGGAAGGAGTGGCGGTCCCATAATAAAATTTACACAGTAAACTTTGAGCAATGAGAGACTCTTTCTCGAATTTTTTCATCAAAATCAAAGCGGCCCGAAAACTTGAAACCACCTTTTTTCGCATTTTTTATGGGTTTTTTGGCATTTTTAGCCCTAACTGTCATTCTATTAAAATTGAAAATACTTTTATTGGAAAGCTGACGAAAAAACATAACTTTCATGTATTTTGATTTTTCTTTCATTATCAGTAATTTATAAATACGTAAAATAAACAGATTATCCAGATATTTCGTATATCTCAGTGCTAAAAATCTGCAAAAATTCAGCAAAACTCCTAAAAAGTAGGGTAATCATTGGAGGAAATAATCAAATTAATTCGAGACCACGACGAAAATGGGTGGTCCACTTGAGAAAGAATCCTTCATATATGTATGGTAATAAATTCTCTATACGGTATAATATTGCAAAACTAGACTTTCTTTTAGTTTCAACTATATTTCCTGCATCGTTTCAGTTGAACGAACATATTATTTCTATATGTGCGATATGCCTGTATACATAATATATCTGGGGAACAGATGAAAGTAGGAAACAACAGTTAACGCGCATAGAATGGCGGTAAAATTAGAGCAAAAATTTATTGTATACTACTTTAACATAGTATATATTTGCCTTTTGTCTATTATACCTAATACATATATTATTATACATACGTATAACATTAGACTGATATAATTATTTTAAGGCTTTCGAATTTAACGCTATTCAATTTAAACTCAGAATTGCACAATAGTACTTTTCCATACTGCGTGCGTAAAGTTCGATTTTGCGCCCGCTCCGCGTGCACAATATTCAACTTAACGCGCGCTATGTTTAAAATGAAGTTCAATACACGTGCGAAAGACAACACTTTCGCACTAGTATCGAAAAGTACTATTTTAACACAACGCGCGTTAAGTTGAATTTTATGTACGCGAAGCGTGCGCAAAATCGAACTTTGCGCACGCGGTGTGAAAAACTACATATTCTATAAGTGTACTTTGCCGTTTCTTTTCCCGCTTAAATTCTATACAGCTATTATAACACGTATGAGCTGGAGTATCTATAGGTATATATGACATATGTGTATAACTATACATTTCATATAGGTATATATAATGTACATAATATATTTCTGAGAAAACAACTCCGCGGCTACCGTCTGCACAATGCTATATACACATGTGTAATAATAATCCATGTGTATAATGATTCATCGGCAGTAAAATAACGAGGAGTAAAATTAACCGTGTTTCTATACGGCAACCAGCGCAGCAATGTAATTCTTGTAGAAAAATCATAACTTCCGCGGTTACGTATATATGTAACTTATATATTATTGTAAGAAAATGAAGAAATAATGTCGCGCGTTTCTTATATACCCATAATCGTATATACAAATCGCATATTGTTCTATATAATAGCGTCACATCCAATCGCTGCTGCACGCGTATAACTCTTATATGATATTTCTAAGAATTATCATTTTTCTCATAAATCTCTATACGAAGGTGCAGTCATGTTTGTTTGATAGTTTAAAAAAAAAAAACTCCGTCAAGAAACAAACAGATAAGAAAAAAAAATTGCATTTTTCTAGGAGCAAATAGTATATTATGCAACTAGTGCGTAAAGTGAGTTTTCCTTCACGAGTTATGCGAGATCGCACGAATGAAAATAGTACATTACGATACGAGTGCGGTAAAACTTTTTCTGACGAGTGTGAGGTTGCAGCACGAGCCGAAGGCGAGTGTTGCAATCACACGAGATCAGAAGAAGTTTTTTTGACACGCGCAGGGAAGAGATCATAACATAACATAATAACCAAGTATTTCTAAGCACGTGTACGCTTGAGAAATAAAAAAGCTGATGGCCAGCTTGCAATAAACAGACGAAAAACCTGGAGCGTATGGTGCCAAGTTGGCCATGACTGAGTGTCAACTCTCGCGATAATGCAAACAATGAAAATTTGTGGCTCATTACGGTTCACTTCACACGGAGAAAATTTTATAGGAGAGATTCCCATACTACGTATAGTTGCGGTGGGATATACTTGTAATATGGCGATCGTTCCTATACTGTATACCAAACATCACCACGAATATAGGAATGTCTTTCTTATTTTCATGGAAAATTAAGTAAAAGTATCGGAACCATCGCCATATTACAAGTATATCCCACCGCAACTATACGTAGTATGGGAATCTCTCCTATAAAATTTTCTCCGTGCAGCCGACTTCAGGGATCAATCACTTCCCGCACGCTCCACAGGCATGGGAAAACACTCTTCCCGCACGCTGTGTCAAAAAATAGTATACGTAACGATGGCGGGTTGGTCATCCCTGCACTCGTGCAGGGATCACCAAATTCCCGCCATCGTTACGTAATGTACTAATTCCGTCGAGTATAGTACAAAATTTTACTTCTTAAGGTCTGAAAATGGGGATTTTACCCACGCGAAGCGTGGGTAAAACGTCCATTATCACACTGCGTGAAGTAAAACTGGTTAAGATACTACCCAACAACTATGTATATCGGACGAGCGCGTGTGTATGCGCGATTGCATTATACATAAATCATAATTTAATTAAGTATTCTACTGCTGTACTTATATATACTATTACTTTTTCATCGCCGAATTATAATGATTGAGAAAATGTATAATTATTATAAACAGCTGCATCGGAATAGGTACATAATGGCCTTTCGCGTGATGATATGCCCTGAGTCACGGTACATAATATACATGTATATGGGGTACATTGACATTGATTGTCGATTCGCTATATAGTAATCAGTAATTAACTATATTTTATGTATATATACATACCGCATATATATGCGAACAACTAATATCAACGAGGATAATATTTATCCATTGTTTAACGATTAATAAATCTATCAAATACTTCGATAATATATATAAGTATAAACAAACATCGTAAATATTATATTCATTATTATAATTGTATCATAGATATTGTACATTCTATAATCGTCAAGGATATAATATATACGCGACATTCTATAGTCTCAGCTGTATAATATGATTTTTTTCGGCATAGGCATTGAAAAGTCACTTTTTGACGCCTGATTTCGATCCACAAAGTGTCACTTTATACGGTTGATTTCAGAACTGCCCTATAAAGTCTTTATACGGCAGTCTGGATGCGCAGTTCGAAGTGCGCATTCCAAAGCTGCCATATAAGCCGTATCTCAATTGGTCAAAGGTGGTACCCTTGGTGTAAAGGTGTGTACCCTTGTACACTTGCCCTCACCACTAATCTATATATATATAGACATATCTCTGATGTATTGGGCAAGTGTACTAGAGTACCCTTACCACCTTTGACCAATTGAGATACGGCTAAAGTCTTTATACGGCAGTTTCGATGCGCGGTTCGAAGTGCGCGACAGATCGCACCATAACCTCACTCTTCGTCTAGTGAATCTCAACAGGCGTCAAAGTGACTTTTCATGCCTATTTCGAAAAAAATACAGTATGGGGCGCACCCGTAAACCGTTTTCGACTCGAATAATGATTTCAGAACTCGTTTCCGGCTCGCCTTTAGCTCGTCCTGAAATCATTATTCTCGCCGAAAAACACTTGGTTTACGGGTATGCCACATAATATACTATTATTTTATTCATGTTACACGAATTTGACATTTATATACCTATACTCTTACCGATAATTCAGGATATGCGATATAATCTTATCACGATTTCAATGATATTTATATAATAATAAATTAAAAAATTACCCAATCACATTGGTAATTGACGAATCATTGAAGGTTTTCCTAATTAAAATGACGAACAGTAGGTGTTATACCTATAATAGGTATTTCCGTAAGATTTGATTCTCGTTAACATCCTTCGAGCTAAGAGTATAGGCGGTCGCGGTGGGACCATTCAACGTAGTAGATATAGTAATTTATACATGTATATATGTCGTGTTCGTTAAACATATAACGCGTGCTTGTAATCGCGCTGCGCAATTTTCCACGATGCAGATGACTAATTTATCCCATGCAAACTGCGTATATTATGCATTTTCACCTTTACCTAGGCACTACCTATAGTTTATATACCAATTGCTGGCTTTTCGTTATACAAGTTTCATATTTTTAGTATACCTGCCTACTCCTGTAGCACTATCGTTACGCGACAAGGCCATTACGACACATACATACACACGTATACACATACACGCCCAATTTATATTCTATAGAATTTATTCACGTTATACATATCTACGTTCTTTGTTGACATTCGAATTTCAAATTTAAAACTCAATTGTTACGAAACCGATGGTTGCTATATATATTATACAGAGCCAAACCTTTGGCTGAAATTCACTTCCCATATTTTTTTTTTTTCGTCTCATTTTGCGAATCGATTGAAATTCCTACTTCTTCTTCTTTTTTTTTTTTTTTTTTTTTTTTTTTTTTTTTTTTTATAACGATTCGCGAGAGAAAAAAAAAGAAGGATGGCGGAAAATAAATTTCCGTAGTTCTTTGATGTTGATATATATATATATATAACTAGAGTTTATCTTTACGTTCGTATAGGTGTATATCATATGGTATATACGTCCATATTATATTTATGTATGTATGTATGTATGTATATGTACCAGTTACATGGGACAGAGAGAGGATATGCCTTTAGTGGCGGTAAAAGAGACACGGTTGACAACACAATGAAGTCATTATGCAGAAACAAGGCCTTGGATCCCGACTATCATTATTATTCCAGCTTATTTATATTCCCCAAGTCGAAGCAGTACAACTGTAAACAAACCATATTCAGATTTGCGATATTTGAAACATACCGTTTTTTTCTATATTCCGATTATGCGTCTAGCTTTGCAGAAAACGAAACGATGAAATTGAAAAAAAAATAAAAAAATTTCTTTTTTTTTTTCAATTTCGACTTTTATAATGAGTCAAAAATTGTATAAAGACTTCATTTTCATATATTTTTCTTTGAATAAATATTCAGTAAGTTTTAAACGTATGAGACTTTCTGAGATTAAAACGTACCACCTAGTTCTCTTTTTTTGATTTATTATTAATAATTGCCACATTAAGTTTATCATCTGGAATATTTTCTGCAATTATATATATTTTTATGCCAGAGAGATTTCTTTGAAACGGTTGTATTAACTACAGCCGCATTTCAAATTTCAGAGACCTCTCACTCGATATTGTAGAATACTATTGATATCCCTATCAGATTATTCTCCCTTTGTCTTTATTCATAGTGAATTGAATGATATGAAATCATAAATATTTCAGTAAAATTGCCAGTAGCAGTTTTGTTTTAAACTACCTTTCCATCATTATGGACTCTTTGATGATCGCGGTATGCTGCTCAATTTGAATTGATTCCCTTCGTGTCTATTACCACGGTCACAAAGTATAAATAAGTTGATATATAAATATCGATTGATAGCCTATTTATCACTACTTGTTAACGCTATTTCATAGTGAAGTCAATCGTCAATAACATAGCGATAGTTTTATGATAATTAAACTACACTGTAACTAGTGATAATTTTTATAATGTGGTAACTAGAACCGAGTAAATCAACAATGAATATCAATTTATGCTATATTAAATGAGAACACAATCCATGGGTATCAAGTTCTGGTATTTAAAAGAGAAATATGTAAAAATATGAAGTTGAGATCTGTTTTACTTTAAGATTCTTTAAGGTATTGTGTAATTTATCATGTATTTTTGTTTTTTTTCTGTTGCAGTTTAAGAACCGAGATCCTCAAATAGCTCAACGAAGGATTAACGCATTTTTCAAACTGTAGCTTAAAAGGTGTTTATTTTTTTAAAAATAACTTTCGTCAAATTTTCAATTTGACGAAATCGCAAAGCCTCCAAGACGTCGACCCCATCAGTGATCAAGTTACCCGGGGGTGGAACAGGTGGGGGCGGGGAACAGGTGTCCCCTGGCCCTGGGCTACCTCCCCCTGTCACCCCTGCCGAGCTAAATGATCCCACGGATAATAAGAAGACAGGATCAGAGGCGATTAATAACTTTGTTACAAATGCAACTGATGCCACTATGAGTTTTGTTCTACAATTAGGTACCGTAGAAACACCTCAAGAATCAAGCAGCAACAACACTTCCGTACTTGCCCAAGAATTAGCTGGATCAATACCAATTGGTACAGCGATAACCAAGCCATTGGTAGCTAGTAATAATAACAAGCCACAAAGTTTGCAAAATTTAAAAACTGTTAATGTCGCAACGGTATCAGCTGGGTCTGCTCTGCCACCGACTGTAAAACCTGTAACAGTAACTTATCCAGTCAACAAAACGGTCAGAGATGCACAGAGAATTGGTTCGCAAACAAATACAACTCAGGTTTTGACCACTCGGGTTATTTCGCAGAAACTACCAGCTTCTACTTATCAAATACACCCTACAAATCTGCCGTTGAATCCCTCACATGCGTTACATCTACCAATAAAAACTTCTCTGCCTTCACCAGGCAGCATTGTACCTAAAATACAATCTCTGCCATCTCCTACGTTTCCACAAAATGTTAATACCCAAACTAAAATCCCAGCTACGCCAGATGCAGCTCAAAATAAACAGCAGTCAGCTGCAGCTACGATAACAAACTTACAGACTACTATGCATCAGAAATTACAGGTCTCTACGCAGCAAATATTAAGCACATCTGGCGTTAAGACTATCACTACGACTTCTGTGCCAAATTTTCAGAGGATACAAGTCAAGTCTCAAACTATAGGCGGTAAACCACAGACCGTTAATTTACAGAAGGTCAAAACCATTACCAATGTCAATAATCAAACAGGAATACGCGCCAACTTGCCCAGAATACAGACTGTCCCTAAACCTCAAGCTCTTACGCCATCAACTCAAACCGCCCAAGTTTCTATGAACCAAGTTATGAACAATGCAAATATGCAGAGGGTACAACAGATCAATTCTACCGGTATACAACACATGCAAAAAGTTCATCAACCGTTGACTGTCAGCAATGCACAAAAGGGTACGCAGGTTTTTAACAATCAGAAAGTACAATCTCAGATCATTAGCAATGCGCCGACACACGGGATGCAAAAAGTTCAACATTCCGGACTGCAGCAAGGTCAACAAATTCCACAAAAAAGTCAGGGGGTTGCTCAAAAGACCATCGGAGTACAGAGACAACAGCAATCTCCAATGATCAATAATTTTTCAAAATCTGTCAACTCTGTAGCTGGTATACAGAAGTTACAAACAAATACGCAACAGCAACAGAAAAATATACAAACAACGCAACAACAGAGGCCACAAACTACCACAGGTCTACAAAAATCACAGACACTGGCGACGGTGAATCCCAACAAAACGCAAAACGTGTCCAATATCGCAAAGAGCAACAGCGTTCCAAATATCACAAAGTTGCAGCAAAATCAAAACGTACTAAATGTAACTAAACAGCAAATGACAAATCAACAACAACAACAACAACAATTACATGGCCCACAATTGTCTCAACTTCAGCAACAACTTATGCATCAAACTGCACCGCAACAACAACAACAACAACAGCAAATTGTGCAGAAACAACAACCGCAAATGAATGTTGTTTCCCAAGCACAAAGATGCCAGACTATCACTGGAATGCAACAGAAAATGGCCACTATCACATCCGTATCAAATAATCAGAGAGCTCAGACAACAGTGAATTCAAAAACACTACAGCAGCAACAGCAGCCTCAAATGGTGCTAAGGGTTGGACCGCAAAAGAATCAGTCCCAGAATATGCAGCCTGGAAATATGAAGCCTGTTTCTCAGAAGATGATTAACAGTGTTAAACCTCTGAACACGCAAAATGTGGCGCAGCAATCAAACCGTACTCTAAATTCCCAACCAGTGAAAATTATTCAACAACAACAACAGCAGCAGCAACAACAACAACAACAACAGCAGCAGCAAAACATAATGGGTCCTCAGAATACCCAGAAACAACCTGGATGCATAAAAACTATTCCACCACAAAAGCCAGCGCAAAGAAATCACTTGCAGAAAATATCTGGCATAAAAACTTCTTTGAATACTAATTTAAGCTCATTAAAAGGACAAGGACAAGGACAAGGACAAACAACAATACCACAGAAAACAAGCATAAAAACTTTACTCCCTCAGCACAGTAGCGGGCAAAATATGCAAAATATGCATAAAAATCAACCAGTTAAAATTCAACAGCAAATTATACAACAGAAGCAAATTGTCATGACCACTCAATACCCTCAACAAATTAGGACTCAGACTGGTCAAATTAAAACACTGTTACCTGTTGTAAGCGGTGAAAATCGTAGAGACAGTGATAACAAGTAAGTTAATTACTTGTTCAGATTACATCAACATATTAATAATAATAATAGTTTTTTTTTTTTTTCTCTCATTTGAATAACTAATTTTACTTTTATAGGAACGAGACTGAATCTTACACTACTAATGACGACGGCATACAACAAGCACCGCAATCTCCAGTACGACGTATGCCGCTTCCATACGAGGTAATAAATAAGCTTAAAATTGTTATAAAGTTGATGAAATTATTTATTATCTATTTTATGGTAGTATTTTATTTTATTTTATTAGTGGTGACCCGTAGATCTAAATACTTTCTCACTTTCTGTACGGTGGTAGTTGTGTGGTATTTGCATGGTTTGAACAACAGCTTATCTAATTGTAGTGTCTCCAGTTTGTCCTACAAGACCACAACTATGGCGCACCACCACCTAGAACACCTCCGCCACCATCTCCGCCGCCGCATCCTAAACAGCAGCCAATAAATGGCGGCGCAAGTTCGACTGTGGCTTCTCAACACCCTTTTATTTATGGGCAAGGTAAGAAGAACGTCACACGAAAGAAACAATTTATATTTCATTTTTATATAATATATAGATTTTGAATAAATTGTCATTACACTTGTTTTGTTTTTGGAAAAGAGTCAATCTTCTTTAATTAAAATTCACTCAACATTTATGTGCTGCGATATTCGTTTCTCACATTGAGTCAAAGTAGTGAAAAAAGAGAAGTAAGAATAATTTTTTAGACAGTTAATTAACGTTGGATTGAATTTAAAAATTCTTCAGCCGTCGGCAGTACCAATGTAGAGGACGATGGAGGAAGTGCTATAAGCAGCGAGGCTGGACGAGAGGCTGAACCAGAGGGAGAGGAAACTGAAACTGCACCAGAGGGAGAAGGAGATGACGAAGACAGTGTTACAAGATGCATTTGGTGTGTACCTATAACATACAGTAAATTTAAAAGATCTCTATTTTTCCAGAAGTTTCCTATGTACTAGGATTGTTCACTATTGATTGTTCAAATAATACAACGAGCTCTAGCGTTGATTAAAAAGTTTATTCACACTAGGTTGATTCCAATTTTTATGTAGCAGAAGTATAACGCAGAAGATATTACACTGTTTTCATTATCCAAAGCGAGATATTCAACATATTCGATCAATAAATTATTTTGTTTCAGTGATTTCGAACATGACGATGGCTATATGATCTGCTGTGATCGATGTCTGTAAGTAAACTCTTTGAATTTTCTTTTCATTTTAGTCTAATAGTAAAAGTAATAAATAATCAATTTTCCATGATATCTTCTCTCTCACCTATATTATGCATGTATTGATTTTCCCCGTCACTAAAGTGGCTACAGCAAAAATCAGAGATATGACTCATAGTAGTCCGACTTGTTCTTTCATCTGCCATATAATACTCAACAAATTCTCTTAAGGGGGTATATACACCTTGTGAACAACATTTTTCAAATAACTGGTATGTTCCGAAGAAATGACTCAGTTTTCTCACAGCTAATTACTGACGGTTTGAAAAACAAAATTATACAAGGTGTTTATATCCTCCTAGTATTTAGAAAATTCTATTCGTAATCAACATTTTTTTCTCTCACAGTGTTTGGCAACATGTTGATTGCATGGGTATAGATCGTTCAAATATACCTGACGAGTATCTATGCGAAATGTGCCGGCCACGTCGTGTGGATAAACAAAGAGCTCGTGCTTTGCAGCTACGTAAACGTGAGGAACTTCTTAATTCAGACACATCTTCTGATTCCTCATCTACAAGCTCCGCCGATACTGACGTTGGCGTTAACACGGCACAGAAAAAACGAGCTCCTCCTCAACAGCAACAACAGGCGCAGCAACAACAGCAGCAACAGATACAACAACAGCAGCAACAACAACAGCAGCAGCAGCAACAATTACAACAGCAAACACAACAACAGGCTCAGCAAACGCAGCAACAGGCTCAGCAGCAGCACCAGCAGCAGCATCAACAACAACAACAGCAGCAGCAGCAACAGCAACAACAGCAGCAGCAGCAACAGCAGCAACAACAACAACAACAACACCAACAACAGCAGCAGCAGCAACAACAACAACAACAGCCACAGGCGCCTCTGCAACAACAACAAACACAACAACCAGCTCCGAGAAGGAAATCTGACCCACCGCCACAAGTTAGACGATTGAGCACCAACAACAATAACAATAATGTCGCTAAACGACAAAGAAGGGATCCGCATCCTAGACAGACTAGTACAGTTCGTAAAAAAGAAACTGTTAAAAGAGGACCGGGGAAAAGAAAAACAAAGAGAAGAATGAGCCTGGAAGATAGAGAGGAAGAGACTCAGGATGCCTGGGGGACTAATATGGCTCCTCTTAGACAGTGGATAGAACGGTACGAAGAAGCTGTTACTAATCATTACAGCCCTGAACTCAGGGCTAGGATATCTAGCATCAAGGTTAACGGAGCTCATGGGGACTTGAGACAGAGCAATATGAATGCAGCTGCTACTGGAAAATGTCGGCTTAATGTACACAGTAATAATCTGAGAGTAAGTATCCGCTATTTTATACAGCGCAAAAAAGAGTAAATATGAACTGGCGCCAATTCATTCATTGTTTTTTAGAAAATTGTGATATTTTTTCGTTTTTCTAAGGGAGATTCTTCATTCTGGACTAAAAGAACTTTAAGAATTATTCTACGGAACTTTGTGGTTCATATTTACTCATTTTATCCTTTATTGTAAATTTGTGTGCCGATGATACAATGATTAATTTTTTATCCTTTTTTTTTCGAACAGTTTTTGGTAGCTACTATGTATTTGCCTCCAAATACACCCGTCGTTGAACTTCGTGGAAAGTATATGTTGAGTACTCAGCATAGGCCTTCGCATCCTCAAGGTCGACAACACGCACAAAGACCTGGACCTTTTGTATTCTTTTATCGATTGCCACGTGACGGTACAGAAGTTTGTGTTGATACAAGAACTTACGGTAACGACGCGAGGTTTGTTCGTCGTAGTTGTAAACCAAACGCAGAAGTAAAACATTGCATAGAAAAGGGAACCCTGCATTTGTACATCGTCACTACTACAGCTATCGAAAAAAATGCTGAGATTACCATCAGACATGAACAACATGATCTCATGCTTTCACCAAATCCAAATTCACCTATTACACCACTTATTTGCGCTTGTAATAATACACGAGAGTGCCAAGTCGCAGCTATTGGACAAATAAACAGGCGAGGAAGCAACGGAGCCCTTGCAGAAAATGCAGAGTAAGTTTAAACCTTGTTTTCCTATAAAATTAAAAAAAAAAAAAAACCTTGATACACCGAGGAAAATTTTTTCCCCCCTTAGAATTGCCATTTGCTAATTTTGTTGTGTTGTTTTTTTTTTTATAGCGGAAGGGAACGGAGACGGCGAGGCAGGAGAAATACAGTATGTGAAGACAGCGACTCTCTGTCTGCAATTTCTAGCACAAGTATTAGTCAAACGACACCAACGCCTGCGCCAACTCCGCCGGTTCCACCTCCCAGAAGAACGATTGCTACAGCTAATACAAGCGCGACTGTAACACGTCAGGTAGCTAAAGAAGAGCCGTCAGTAGTGCAGCCACCTTTAACTTCGCCTTCGAATATACCCTCACAAGTACAGGAGACGACTAAAAAGGACAAGAAAAAAATGACTAGGGAGGAGCGCAAGATGGAAGCAATAATGAAGGCGTTTGAGAGACTGGAAAAGGCGGAGCAAAGGAAGCAAGAAGTACAGGCAAGAAATGCACAGAGGAAGGAGTCAGGCGGTACGCATAGCGACAACGAAGATACACCGGTTACTTCAACCCAGTTAAAACCGAAGTCACAAAACGCGGAGAGACCTGTAAGACGGAAAAGGAGGAAGGGCAGAGCTCGGACAACCAGCAGTTCTCATTCGCAGCAAAGTAGGTGCAGGACTAGACTGAATTCAGCTGATTCCGATATCTCATCAGGTGAAGAAAGCAACTCTATGCAATCGCCGCCTCTGCCTAATCAAAACTGTCCAACTATTCGCGGCCTGCCTTACGCCTCCCATCTTCACACTCCGACCAAAGACGTCACTGATGATAGCGGCATGGGGGCAACTGGACATCACGGAATTCCCACCGCCGCTGGATTACTGCTTGCTTTAGCTAACTCCAACGTTCCAGGACCCAGCTCACCGCCTCTGCAACAACCTCCGCCAATCAAAAGTCCGACTTGCGATAGCGGGGCTAGCAGCAGCTCACAAAGCTCAACTCCGTCGACTCCTCTCTCCTCGGCATGCCTGCTCGTTGCAGCAGCTGTTGGCCCTCTTGCTCCTGGCTTCAAATTTCCAAAGACTAAGAAAGTCCTGATGAATGAATGGCTCAAAGAATCTCCAGATCCGCCTCAGACACATATTCCACAGATTTCTCCAATACCTTTAATGCCGCAAGTGCCATTGAGCAATCCTATGAACCAGATGATTAAAACTACAGATTTTTTGTCCCCTACCGATCCGTCGCCAGAATTTTTAACGCAAAGTTACGCAGCTAAAAGTCTTGCCACATTGGTTCAGGCCGCTAACTCTGTATCTGGAATATGCGACTCTCCACCTCAAAGGAGGCAGACTATTTCAGGGAATTCTTCATGCTCTGGGTCTACGGGATCTGCTAAGAAAAGGTGGCTGAGACAAGCCATCTCTGAGGAATGCGACTCGCCTAATAGCCGACCTGAAAGTCCGCCAAGTGAAATGGTTGTGGCGCCACCTAAAAAGCGAAGAATTGCCAGGGAAAGCTTATCGTCTGATAATTATACGCCACCTACTACTCCGACTCTATTGACTTCTGAACAACCTACGCTTTCTCAGCCAGTTGGACAGAATGAGGTGAGTTTTGAGAGCTTTCATTACTTTTTTTTAGAAAATATTTATATTTATAGAAAATTGAAGAGAAAAAAAAAAAGTTTACGAGTACAACTACAAAATTGTATAAAAAAACCATTTCAAATTTCATGGATCGATTTACGCAGCAATAAAATCTCTTGAAAATCGATCTTGAAATAAGTAATATCTATTTTATTCTAGGACGAGTTTGTGGATCTTCCCCAATCTCCAATCAACGAGCAATCTACACCAAATTTAGAGTTCAATCAAGACACTGTAAAGGATGAAGGTGATTCCGAGGCTGAAGTAGTGGATATGATCGAAGATAAAGAAAAACTGAAGTTCATAAATCACAAGCTGGACATTCCTCAGTCAGTACTCTGCCTAAAATACGAAAAAGCCGAAGATTCAGTTCCGTTAGTTAAAAACGGGTCGACTCTCTGCGTGAAAATTGAAGCCGATACAACAGAGGAAGAAAAACCTTTGAAGAATTCGTTATCTCCTTGCAAAGCTGAACCAATTGCAGTGAAAAATGAAACATGCGAAGTTTCTGTTCCCAGCCAAATAACATCTATTGGTAAAATTGAGCCGATGGAATTAAAAGAGGAGAAAATAGAAGCTCCAAAAGAGACTCATATAGTCAAGAAAGAACCAGCTGTAGTGAAAAAAGAGCCAAAAATAATTCTCATTGAGAAAGGGACGGTTGAAATTGTTGACCAAAATGAGCCAGACACTGAAATGGAAGATCTGAGCTCTCCAATAGCGGCGATGGAGTCAGAGGCAGTTTTGAAGCAAAGAGCAGCTGAGATGAGGCTTGAATTCAGTGGGAGCATAGCAGACATAGTGAGCATCGCCAGCGAGAATGATAAATCTGAAAACGATAGTAAATTCGATAACAATAAATCCGAGGAAGTTAAGTCCGACGACAACATGTCTATCGACGAGTTTGACGTCGAAGCACAAATGATGAAGATAACTGGCGACGACGGAAACGATTATAAAGAAAAGGTGGACACTAGTTCAGAGAAGGACAAAAGTATGGACGGTATCGAGGGGCTGATGGAGAGTTCCAAGGAGGATTCAGAGTCCGAAGACAAAGACATTGATGATCTGAAAGACGAGGGAACGTCGTTTCAAGAATTTCACATCAATTCTGAACAGCGAGCTTTCAGGGAGTTTGAAACCAGGCCTGAAGACAGAGGATTCATTGATTTTGAAGTCAAGGAAATACCGAGTCGTCGGGATTTCGAACCACCAAAATTACAGCCCCAAAGCGAGCCAGTCACTTCCTCGGAAGAATCAATCCTCGAATCAACGTCGTCTAATATCGACGTAGAATCTGTTATCGAAGCTCCTAAAATCGAGTTTTCTATTCCACCTCTGAGCGAAAGGATCCGTAAAAAAGTTGACCAAAATCAACAGCCTAAACTGCAGCTGGATTTCGAAGCTTCGATCATAGAATCAACTATTGAAATAGAAGCGGGCGATGGCTCGGGGGAAAATGATCAGAAATCAATGCTCTCTTCGGCGCTAAGAGAACTGCTCGAAGCCAATATCGAGGTCGATACAGAGGCAGAAAATATGGATATTGGAAATGAGGAAAACATCACTTCTCAAGAAGAAGAAGATCAGATGGACGGTACTAATCCCGTAAATACCGAAGATCTGGTAATGAAGAGTGAGGAAAATTTCATACAATGTGAAGACGCTATCATTAGAACAGAAGAAACTGCAACAGTTCAAAAGGAACCAAAGCGGCTCAAAGATCCTAGGACTATCACGCCCACCGATATGCCAGCTCCACCTTCATCCAAGCCAGAAGTCCCTGCACCAATCAAGCGCAAGGTTAGAACGGTAGGAATGTGGTAGAGAGCCTGTCTAGGACAGAATGCTTCCTTATTTTATTTCATTTTTCCCCCAAATTATCCAATCGTTTTAAAGGTAGAATCCTATGCGGCTGAATATCCAGGCTTATGGAACCGTTATATCCTTTCATGGGTTTGTTTGTTTTCAACCGCATAGGCTCTCCCTTGATAGAGAAGTTGACTAATTCATTGCGATATCATATGCTTGTGTTAAAAATTGATGAATCGAAACAATCCAGATTGAAGAAATCTTGTGCAATAATGATACAAATTTTTCAGTAATAGACAATTAGATGGAAATAAATTATGCAACTTCTCTATTGCCTGTTATTATTAGCGGGTGTATGTGTTTATTCAAGTTAACTTAAGGCATGATTGAATGTTTTCTATTCTTATTTTTATTTTAATTTTTTTTCTTTTATTTTTTTTTTATATACATTATAAACTTACAAGCAAAAAAAAAGCACAGTGTTGTATATATTGTTCACATTCATATTATATAGGATTTATTATCTGCCTGCTCTGAATTTGCTACAGAATTACTGGATATAGAATTGAAAATACTTCAAATTTCAATGATGTGATTTTTTTATTTTTTTTTTATTCAATTAGTAACAGATTCAATAACTGAATATCAAATATCTTCAACATTTTTAGTAACCTGATGAATTACATATTTGAATTACATTTAAAATTTTAACTATTCGTAACTTTAAACTAGTTCATCGCCTGTTTGTTGTGTTCATCATTTATATCCAGTTGTTCTTTATTTTGCATGTGTTCATAAATTGTTTTCATCAAACTGATATGTTTTCTTTCACTCCCGATTCTAGGTGTAATCCATTGACGATTTACCTAGAATCGCCAAGAAAAAAAGTATGCTTAATGTAAGTAGGTAGTTGTAAAAAAAAAAAAAAAAAAAAACCTATAGCTGTATTTTTTAGCTTGTCCTTTTTGAATATGAAAGTTGTTTTTTTTTTTTTGTCTTTTTTTTTTTTTTTGTTATTTCTCTTTTTGTTCAACTTAAAGAAACACATAGTTATTATTACATAGAAAAATCATCCCAAAATAGAGGAATAAGAGATACTATTTATTCCCCGAGTAAGAAATCTCTCTCTGCTCAAATTATTGCGCTTATCAATTGCCAATTAGAAGGTCGATAATCAAGTTTTTCAAATACGCTTTGTACAATGAGCAAGTGTGTATCGTGCTTTATTATACGCGTTATGCATTCGCTGTCAGCTATGATTGTTAATACTTTTAACAAGCTTAATGAAAAATGAAAAATAAAAATAAAATATAAAATACCTCGATTGTTAGTTGTAGTAGAGAGAATTTAGAAATTTATAATATAATTCCACTGTTTTTATCGATGTAGACTAAAACGGTGAAATTAATATAATCGATTGAATAAAGATATTGAATCTTTTTGTAGTTGTCAATATCAGAGTATCGAAAACGTAAACAACAATCATCTGGCACACCGCCTGAGCCAGAACCTGAACCATCTACAGATACAATATCAGATCGTGGGGGTGCAAGGGGTAGATCGGACAGCGCTAGCAGCGGAACTTCTTCCCTTAGCTCTGACGAAGAAGGAAATTCAAAAGTTTCATTGGATCTACCAGGATTAACAACTCTACCGTTATTCATCAACGTAGATAGCGATGAAAAGAAAGGCGAGTGATCCTTGGAGCACTTAGTAAAAGATTTGCATATACAGTTGCTGCCCTTAACCAATGAGCATAGAGATAGAGTGCTGGATTCTGCGTAAACAACTTTTGGTATATCCGCAATATATCGCAGGTCAGTAATTTAGACCTCTTTGTCTGAAGAAACTATCGCAAAAAACAAACAAAAAAAAAGAAAAATAAATAAAGATGCAAGTTTCATTAAATTTGCCAAAAAAAGAAAAACAAAAAAAAAAAAAAAAAAAAAAACACGTACAAATCAACACTGTATTTCTTTATTTTAACATAGGACTCCAGCACTCGTCTCTGTTTTAGATATACTTTCATAAACAATACCGATACGTTAAGCACAAGTTACGCCGCATTTCTCAGTATAAGAAAATTAACTGAACTGCACAGTTTTTCCAACGTCTTCACTATCTAGTATGTAAAAAAAAAAAAAAAAAAAAAAAAAAAAACTGGGCCAAGATTTTCAGGAACGAAGTTCAGATCAAAGCAAAACAAAGTGGGTGTAAAATTGATCTGAGCTTCGGCTATCCCTCTAGGAATACCAATCGGTCGGATAAATAAATTTTAACAATCAATAGGTGGCGAAGAAGGGGTCATGGGATGGTCCGCTGCCCCTACTTTGGTTGAACGGCAGCGGGAAAATCTCACTGAGAGACTTAAACGAGAGTTTGGATTATTCCTCAGTGATGACGAAGAAGAAAGAGCCCGAAAACAAGGTAAGGAGTTACTTAAACGCTCGAGATTCCATGTGGATCTTGAAGTAAAAGAATGTTGATATTGATTTCTGAATGTATACACAACGTGACTGAACATACAACTCTTTCTTTACTTCCAGGATTGAGTGCAGAGGCAATTCTCAAAGCTCGTAAACTATCCCCTAGCTCTATCCTTCCAATTCCTAACGCAGCTATAGCGTATTTGTCACCTCAATTACCTCCGCAACCTTACATCCCTCCTCCCGGTTCAGCACCGATCCATTTTCCTCAGTTTCAAACTAAACCAGTGCCAGTGCAATACCCGAATTTTGCAATGCCTCAACCAGTGTCTCAGCCAATATACGCGAACACAGCAACAGCACAACCTACTTTGGCCAACACACAGCAAACGCAACAATTTTTAATACCTCAAGCACCGCCGGGCTCTAATCCATACCCACCGCAGTTTGTACCATCATCATCGGCCGTAACAGCTCAGAGATTTCCAGCTGTACCACAACCGCCGCCTATGCCGTCATCAAATGCTCAATTTTTTCCACCGCCACCCCAGACTCAGAAAACTTTCTTCAACCATCCTGCGCCAAGAACATAACTCACGTTAAGGCTAGTAAAAAGTTGCAAATGTTTATATAGTCAAGTTAAAAAGAAGAATAAGAATAATAAGAAGAATAAGAAGAGGAAGAAGAAAAAGAAGATAAAGGTATTTTTCATTAAGAATATTTCTCTTTTATTTATTGTTGACTACGTTGATATTGACAAATTATTTATACCAGTCCAGATAATTATCGAACAATCTTTTTGTCACACTGGACTTGTGATGAACACATAAGTTTAGAAAAAGTTCTCTCAACCCCTTTGAGACACACACAATAAATCGCTGCGCTTTACGAGATAGATTTGACGAACAATATCTATATAAATATGCGCATGGTTTGTTTTTTCTTTTTTTTTTTCCATTTTCTTTTTCTTTTTATTCCACGTATTAAAGCAAGTGTTAAAAGAGGACGTGGTGTATCGAGTGCACAGCGAAACATACCGTACTATTTCCCAGTTAATTCATAACTTATGTTGTATATATGCAGGCAAATACAAACAAACAAACAAACAATGAGTATTATCTATTGTATTTAAAATCATTTCCTCGCATTCTTAGAGAAATCGATTTCGTCACATTTATCTCGTTTATTATTAGTGCGATCAGCGATAATTAAAACGAAATAATGTTGAATTTTAATTCAACAACTATTTTAATAATACCACACTCGGATATAGGGAATGTGAAGTTAACAATATCGTATTGAAATCACAAACCCTTATAAACACTCTCGGCAATGACATTTACCCCAAGTATGATCGGCTCCTACCCTGTAAGGTATCTGAGGTACGGAGTTGTCCTAATGTGTTGAAATATAGCATTAATCTGTTATTATTAATAAAGGTGATTTTTCATGAACACAATATATAGGATGAAGAGATCAATCTCATATTTGTTTTAAGTAGCTAATTGTTCTTTCTCATTCTGCTTCATTTTATAGGTAAGAATAATTGAGGAATTTCATTTTTTGGCTACTTTTCTGAAAGTTGTTTAATCAAAGATCAATGGTACCCCCTTGCGTCTATTAAACATTATAGGTATTATGCAATGTGCACATTATACACATTTCTTGAGCCTGCGTTTTTTTTTTTTTTTTTTTTGTCCATCTTGTCTGTACATATTATTTACATACATGCATAATATAATATAATTATATGAAAATTATATATTTAACCATAATTATTATAAATATAGATTGATATATAAACTTATATCACTTAGGTAAGAAAAATGGGTGCTGTAAAAAAAAAAAAAAAAAAAAAACATGATCAGCATTATGCCCAAAATTCTCTATATTTTATATTTGATTGTAAAATGCCCGATGATTAGTTATAATAAATGAAACATGCTAAAATTTAATTTTTGAGTTTGAATTCGATTTATTATTGACGTTATGTATATTATGCACATATAGAATCACATCAGGTCAGGGTCCGTTAACTTTTAGTTGATAATTTAGGATCCAATCTTTTTCTATCTAACAATACGTAGGATCGTTTTTTCTATTTTTACTTTATTTCTCTTGTCTCTTGTATTTATCGACCAATTCGCATTGACCTGATTAAACTAATTTACAATTTTTTAGAATGAGCATTCTCTGATATGGAAAATAAGAGTATCAGAAATGAAAAAAACGAATACAGCTTCTGTCTTATATGTAGAAAAAAAAAAAAAAAAAAAAAAAAAACATTCGTTACTGTGACGAGGAAAAAGAAAATTAAATAAAAAAAAAAAAAAGTATTTTGAATTGATTATATTTTTAGTTACCCTAGTTGATAGAGAACAAAGATATATTTCAGTTATGTAAAAGCGGTAAAAACAAATGCTAAGCAAAGAAAAAAAAAAAAAAAAAAAAAGAAAAATAAAAAATAAAGAATAAATAATAAATAATCAAATAAGAATAAACTAAAATAATCAAATAAATAATTTTTAAAATAAAAAGGGGAGGGAACTGATACTCCCCTGAAACTTAACATTCAACTAAGTACAAAACTCGACGAGCGGTAAAGAGAGAGAGAAAAAAAAAAAAAAAATGAGAAAAATTCAAATGTTTAAAACATTAAAAGTAAACTAAAAAAAACTATCTAGGCTTGGCAGGAGGAGAATTGTAGAAAAATTTATGATCGAAGAGAAGATAAATATTGCTATTGACATTATTTACCGCTGAAAGCGTTGCGGGAAAAAACCAGCTCAAAAGTCTTAAATTTTTGATAATTTTTATTATATGATGAAGAAGAAGAAGAAGATGATGAATAAGAAAAGTAAAAAGTTGAAAAAGTAATGTGTAAAGAAATTCATTGACGAAAGAGCAGCTTTTTTAATAGACATGGAGCGTTTCAGATTATTATCAATTCTATTGAATATCTGAATAAACGTTAAAAAGTAGATTGCATTTTCATATTTTTCCACTTTTGCACACACACACACACCCACAACCACACATACATATGCATACGCATACACATACACACGTTTGAAATTTCGTACGTTGGGACTGTGTAATACTTGTGTATGTTAAGAATTTCTTTATGGGCAATTTTTATCTGAAAAATATACATATATATTATTCTATACTATATATATATATATATATATTTATATTTTAAATAAAATAATCTGCTAGTTAGGCAAGCTATCCAGTGCATAATAATTACATTATTATATATATAAATATATATAATATACTTAGATAATGAATATTTAAATATTAAGAAAAATTAACTCTTGTATATGTGTAAATAGCTTAAGTGTATTAAATGCGACTGATGTAGCAGTTGAAATTTTTGTTTAACAGTCATGAATTTATCAAACCATAAACATACTATATGGGACATATGAGAGATCTTGATAATAATTCATTATGCGATCGATCACATGTTTGCTATAATTTACTTCATTGCTGCAGCTTTATCAAATCGAGGAAATAACTAATCCAAGAATCCGTACTATGGATCTGTGACATTTAAAAGAGTTTTCATAACTTATTCCGTAACTACTTCTGTTGCATACAGCTAAACGACAAGTCATTTAGTTTTCTGACACGGGTTTGCATTACATTATACGGTCAAGTTGCATACCGTATGTAAAATACGTGCTTCTAATAATTCACTGCCAGCACTGGCAGTAACATTATTCTCTATAGTACCGCCAATGAACTTTTATGACGCTCGTGGTTGTTGTTGTTGTTTTCTTAGCTGCATTATTGGTGCTGGTGGCAGATATAGAAATCTGATACCCTGTTGTCTATAAGCTTAAATAATGATGATTTTTGATATTAAGTTGTAAATTTAGTTGTAAATATATATATGTACCTCGTTGCTAACTTATACAACTTGTTCAATCCGACTTAAATTTCGAACTAAATAAATAAATAAATAAATGAATAAATAGGTGATTGATATTTAAATATCTAACGATCAAACTATGACGATTTACAAAGCAACGAACAGAGCTGATTTCTTATAAAACTGCTAACTGTAATGAAAATGTATTATATATTTCATTGAACGGGTTTATATTTTGAAAAAAAAATAAAATAAAATAAAAATAATAATAAAAATAATAATAATTGTATACATACACTTTAAAACTATAAAGCCCCCAGTGTAATTGAAAATTTATTGTTAAATTGATACCATCTAACAAATTGTCTGTATTTTGATGTTGAGACATAGCTCAATGCAATATATTGGTACAAAATTACTATAAATATAGTGTTAGTTGTTTTTATAAGATTTCTCATTATCCTTGTAAGATTTGATTATAAATTTGATGTCCCTTTTATCAGTTAGATTTTTCAAAATTTTTGCTTTTATGATGATATGCTAAAATCGAAAATTTCTATTATTTCAAATAAGGAGTTGTACGGAGCTTCTTTTTTAATCTGTTATTCCGTCTTTCACACTAACATTACAAGCAAGAATGATCAATAATAAGTCCTTTATAATGAATCAGGTCTGATTAGGCATAAATAGAGAAGGAGATGAAGAAGAAGAAGAAATGAAACGAAACTTTTCAATTTCATACCTTTATTAGACCTAAATTATTCATTGTGTCAATCAAAATGTTTCATAGTAACTATCACAGTAGTAGAATGATTCAACTTTCAATCACCTTTGTCACAGAGGATTTATATTTTAGTATATAATAGCAAAGTACAGAGGCACAAATATGATTTGTTTCACAGCAGCTAAATACTAATTTCATTTTTCTATGAAACCAATTTGAATTAGAGAAAATTCGCATATTTGTATATTTTCTTTAATTTTTTTTTTTTTTTTTTTTTTTTCACATGTTCCTAACTAAGAGTTCAAAACTAGTTTTAATTAATTCGATTTTCTTTTATAAGTCCTTTAAAGTCTTTAAAGTGTTTTTGTAAATACATAATAGTCTTTGAACAAGAGTTAATGTTACGCTGATTTGTTTTTGCTTTCTTTTTTTCTTTTGCAGAATTTATTCTATTAGCATATAATAATATAATAACATTGCATTCTTCAAACTAAGAAAACAATTTCGTTGAATATCTTCTCTTCAACTATCATCTTTTTTTTAGTTTTGCTCCATTTAGTTTTTCTTTCATGCAATATTACAACCTATACCATTATTCTCTTGTATTAGATTAAGAACTACCTGCACCCTCATACGCGAGTGAACAATTTATTTAAAATTCAAAACCATAAAGCCATTGCATTGTATTATATGTGTTATATTTTGCACCAATTCAACTATTTATCCAATTCTCATGTAAAAAAAGGTGTCGATTTTATTTGGGAATTAGAAAATCATGCAATTTGCATTTTATTCGTTTCCATCTGAGGCCTAAGACTCGTGTAAAAAAAAATTAACTACATAATGTAACATCAAATAATTCGAACTTTGGTGTCTCATATATCTAAAACGCGATAGAAACACCAAAGTTTTGACTATGCCCAGAATTCCTTTATTTCATGAATCAAGACTTATGCTTGCAAAGATTTAAGTTATTTTCAGCTTTTATTACAATAGTCCGATGAAAAAGTGAACAATGACGTAAAGAAATTCGAACAGTCAACGTCTTTATTGACTTTGTTTGATATTAAACTTTTATCAGTACCTATTCAACTCCCTGTACTACTCTTTGGTAGACATTTGACTTATATAGATATAGAATAAATATGAGAAACTCTGAAAGTCTTATGGCTATACGCACGTCGCACATAAATAACTGATTAAACACCACCAGTTTTATCTTCTGGCCTGAATATACAATGAAAAACGTGTAAATACCGTATTGTATGATAAATTAATTGGATTAGCTTTAAGAAATTTTCAAACAAACTACTTTTATCGTCACTTTTAGATCATTATTATACTATAGTATAATTCAAATCGCTTCGCTTCTATCCTCCCACCACCCCCCCCCCCCCCCCCCCCCACCTTACTTCCTTTCCATCTCCTACTTACATATGTATTATTATTACCCTAAATATTGTACAATTCTCTTACAGCCCCCTGCTATATTTGTATGATAGATGTTTTAATAGTAATAAGTAATTAAATTTACTACTCGATATAAGTACTATAGCGTAAAGAAAGTGGATTAGGATAATTGTTTCAGTGTTGTAAATAAATTAGATTCTAGTTAATAACCATTGTGTATATATATATATATATATATATATGTACATATGTATACATATATATAGTATATATGTGTATGTATATATATGTATATAGATATATATATATATATAGATATATTAAAATTAAAAATAATATCAGAACACATATTATAATTTTTTATTTGCGATTCGCTGTTACATGTATGTGCCTAGATATAGCCATGTTATATTAATTATATGATATGATAAAAATTAATTCATGTTATTAAATAATAAGTGTATAACGAGTTCTTCAATATAAAATATTGAAACATGGTATATAATATGGATATATGATAAAAAAAAAAAAAATATTGTGTAAAGAGCTCATATTTAGGCATAACATGAAATTTAATAAATCGAAATACATTTTACGAATTAAATATATCGCATTTATTAATTATTCAATATATACATAGTATATGTCTATACCCAACATTTATCAACTCGTTCATCATTAATTCCTATCAATTATCGTAATTAATGAATATTCTCTATTTCTGACTAGTAAATAATAACCCAATCATATATATCTTAATTCATTTATTAATCAGCCTCTCAATGACCGTTCAAAATTAGATTCTATATTTGAAAATCAAACTTTGTGTGACCGTGCGAAATAATTCGGGAAAGGTAAATAATTGAATAAAACTACATCTTCCTATAATTAATGAGCATAAAATTTCTTAAAAATGACCAAACAATTCCCATAAAAGTTTACAAGAAGCTGTTTGAGTATGTCTCCTTTAGGTATATGTGATACCTTATCAGTTATCACTGACAATTATTACGCTTCATGTCATCACCAACCTTATCTTTTTCATGATTTATTGCTTCAAATGTAATACAAGAATATTATGTCTGAACAAAGTGTGAAGTTTTTATTTCCAGTCTCCTAACTGACTATCTATATTTATTTTATTACGCAACCTAGAATAAGATCGAGAAAATATATTTCACTGGTAAATATTTTTGTGTTCTATTTTTTTTTTTACCAAGATTTAATAATAGAGTTCGTATGTATACGTATGTAATAGATATTCGGTAAAGATACATTTCTAATTTTGAATTTGGAATGATATACAGGTATAATAAATTCAACGTTCATAAATTGACAGTTATTTTATTCAGTATAGAAAATGTTGCGAGTAGTAGTCAAGACTCAAGAGTAATCATATACAATTGAATAATAGACACGTTAGTCCTCGTTATATTCTTATCTATTAAAATCGGACGTTGAAACTAGTCTGGTTAAAACGTATGTTTAAATTGTACAATTTTTGTTCCCTGCCTACGCGCCGTTAGTATTATCAGCTTTTCTGATTGGTCCAACTAAGTGACGTCATATAAAGCAAATATTTCGATTGGTTAAATCGATACGAAGCGTCTGCTATGACAGTCGACTCCGTAGCGTCCGACGCGACTATACGATCAGCAGGCCACGCAATGTCCTCGCCGTCTTCGCAACAGTCTCAGCTGGAGGCAACAGCTGTAGATAATTTTCGTGAATATCTTAAAATTCCAACAGTACAGCCGAACGTTAATTACGGTTAGTAATAAACCTTATTTATATATATATATTTAAACTATTTATTATATTAATGGTTTTAATATGACGAGCTATTAAACATCGGCAGTGATTTATTATATTATATATGATGATAAGTATAACGTGTGTGTGCCCGATCGTGCATGAATGGGGTCGCCCAACTACGCGTTTCCTCGTTAGCTAAATTAGACCGTTTATTGCCATAACCGTAACCCTCTCTTATGTTTTAAACTGGCATAGATTATCGAGGTACATTATTTATACCAACGATTTAAATAACAGATATTATTTGTCATAAGTGTACTTTAAAAAAGGACGCGGCGTCCAAGACGCTCTATGTAGTACAGCCATTGCATTGTCTGCTGCCCCACCCTGGAACGCGAAATTATATTGCTATTTTTACAGCTTGGTTACATCGCGTAAACCGATACGGTTTAGTGAAAAACACATTCCAACATATACGAATTCTTTTCACGATTATACAAGTTCATGCGGTAATCTCAAATTATCCCCCACAGAGATCGCCGAGTTTGAGTGCATGTGGTCCTTTTTTTTTTTTTTTTTCCAACTAATTTTCCTCTTTATTTTAATTATATATACACCAGATTTTCAAAGATCCGTAACTATTTCTTAACATTTATAATAAATGGGAAACATTGATAGACGACTGTTATAATTTTGTTCAGGATATTTAAATACCGTCCGATATTCTTCTATATTACATTTAGTTGCTAAGATAAAAGCTCCTTTGTGCTTTTATAATTCTAATCAATTCACGAAACTTAATATTGACGTTAACAAATTTCGTACATACATATAACAAAGTTACTCTTTTTTCAATATTACTTATCAGTTATCACTTTCTATTGAAATCGTACACTGATCATTGATTTACTTCAGGGGCGTGTATGTATCTTTGTTAATCGATTTTTCTTTACTACTATGCAAAATAAACACACAGATAATCTTGTTAAACGTGTTCTTCAATTACAATCGTACCTTTTTTTTTTTTTTTTTTTTTTTTTTTTTTTTTTGAATTCAATACCACATCTGAATTCACCAATTCATTTAATGAATAATAATTTAACACATGATTAAAATTAATCTACTATTATATGTACTATAATAAGATTTGAATTTATTTCAGATGACTGTGTTGCCTTTCTCAAAAAGCAGGCAAAGTCTTTGGACTTGCCGCTCAAAATTTATCACATTCATCCCGACAAACCAATCGTTATTATCACATGGGAAGGAACTGAGCCATCATTACCTTCGATCCTCCTGAACAGTCACACGGATGTGGTTCCGGTTTTTCCTGTAAGACATGCTGCTAAAACTATTAAATAATGGTCACAAATATTTGGGGATGCTATATGACTGAGTCAGGATATAAAAAAAAATTTCCTGACATAACGATTTCTGTTGTACAGAATTTTGAAAAAAAAAAAAAAAAAATACCATAAGGGGAATATAAATGGGGTAAAAATTTTATTGATAAGTAGGTATGTACTATCAAGATACTAAGATCCTGAAAGTATCTGAGACCTCAATCTCAATTGGTTTTTGAGGGAAAAAAAAAAAAAAATATATAAAATAATTCAGTTTTCTTTTTTTTTTTCTACATTATCTACGATTTGAGATTAGTAGAGAAATCACACATTTTTTTTTTTTTTTTTTTTTTTTTTCTAGTGATTTAAGAGAATTTATTTGAATCAATTTAGTACATAGTATAAAATGCTTTTTGGATAACGTCAAATTTCACTATGCTTAATCAATTAAAACCATTTAAGGGCCATCCCTAGTCGCCCACCTCCTTTTGGTCAAAATGTGTCACATTTCGATTATTATCCGAGTCCAGGCGTCAAAAACGCAAAAAAGGCCAACTTAGCGCAAATTCTATTTCAATTCCGAACACATACGTCCAAAAAAATGTTCGTTTTGTGCGAAAATAGAGTCTACAGATGGTTTTACATCGAGGGGTTAACCACTCGTCGATTGACCGTACACCTGACTTCAAGACTTCATGAAGTCAACTGACTTCAACTGACTTCAGCTGACTTCAAGTGACTTCAGCTGACTTCAACTGACTAACTGACTTCAAGTGACTTCAAGTGACTTCAGCTGACTTTAACTGACTTCAGCTGACTTCAAGTGACTTCAGCTGACTTCAAGTGACTTTTCAACTGACTTCAACTGACTTCAGCTGACTTCAGCTGACTTCAAGTGACTTTTCAACTGACTTCAACTGACTTCAGCTGACTTCAACTGACTTCAGCTGACTTCAAGTGACTTTTCAACTGACTTCAACTGACTTCAAGTGACTTCAGCTGACTTCAACTGACTTTACCTGACTTCAACTGATTCTCAGCCATGTGTACACCTGACTTCAAGAGTGGTTAATCCCTCGTTTTACATTGTTCGCCGAGGAAATCGAATTCGAATAATTTTGTAACAATGTAAAAACCATCGGTAGACTCTATTTTCGCACGAAACGAACATTTTTTTGGACGTATGTGTTCGGAATTAAAACAGAATTTGCGCTAAGTTGGCCTTTTTTGCGTTTTTGCTGCCTGGGCTCAGATAATGATCGAAATGTGACACATTTGTAGTATTTTGAAAAAACAATATTTGTCACGATAGTATACCTTCTTGCTCTGAAAGTCAACTGATACATCTTCTAATTCTTTACAGATGAATCATCGAGTCTCAATTAACTCAATTTCAAATATGAAATTAATTTAGTATGCTAGTTATTATTGAAACAGTTATAGATTGCTGAGTAGCAGTTTATTTATTTAGTTTATTTTATTTTATTTGTTTTTCTTTTTTTTTTTTTTTTTGTTACTTTGACTAAAGCTTTTACTCACAAAAAATGATGGATTCTTGTTGTGATGTTGAAATTTCAAATTCTAGTCGCTCGTCATAATATTGTTTTGGAATAAAAATTCTTAACTCATAAAAAACAGAATAGGAAAATTAACTACAATCATAAATGTCCGAAGTCTAAACTGAACCATGCGCCACAAGCAGACTAAATCCTTGAATATTGTCCTATTATCAAATTTTCCCAAAGCCATGAATCGAAGAGAGAGAGAGAGAGAAAAAAAAATTGCTTCAAAATCAATTTAAAAAAAAAATTTCTTTTCTCATAAACAACAATTCATCTTTAGAATTACACAAGTACATACATCCAAACTACATTTGTTCTACGATCTTTTTTCGAAAGCAGAAAATTTCATACTAGAACCACAAACACATGAATCTTTTGCCAGATTTCAGCAAATTTTTTTTATATCTTCAACATATTCCAATCTTTTTTTTTTCATTTTTTATACTCTGAGTAAATTTTTATAGCTGAATAAGTGCTCGAAATAAATCTGAATTACACATTATTTCAGGATCAATGGACATACCCGCCATTCAGTGCTCACATGGATGATAAAGGAGACATTTACGCGCGTGGAAGTCAAGATATGAAATGCGTTGGTATTCAATATCTGGAAGCAATACGTCGTTTGAAATTGAACGGTCAAACTTTCAGGAGAACGATTCATCTATCTTTTGTACCAGATGAAGAAATTGGGGGAGTTCTTGCCATGCAAGATTTCGTTCACACCAAAGACTTCCAGTCGTTAAATCTAGGCTTTGCTTTAGACGAAGGAATCGCATCGCCAACAAACGACTTTTTTCTATACAACGGTGAACGGTCTTTATGGCATTTGTGGATACATTGTCCTGGCAATCCAGGTCACGGATCACTTATGCTCGACAATACAGCCGGAGAAAAAGTCAGATACGTTATCGATAAATTCATGGACTTTAGAGCCAAAGAAAAAAAGAAGCTAGAAGATCCTAAAGTCAAACTCGGAGATGTGACTTCCGTTAATCTCACAAAATTACAAGTAAGAATTGATATTTAACAGATTTTCAACGTTTATTAAAGATTCTGATAATTGTGCAGGGTACTCTTTTTCTCCGATTCTTTATTTTCAACGATTTATAAACAATGTTGAGTTTCTATTTAATCATCAGTTTAAAAAATAATTCAGAAATTCAAATATTAATACATTTTCCAAAATACATATTTCCATCTCATTTTTTTTTTTTTTTTTTTTTTTTCATCAAACAGTTATTTAATTTACTTTTGCGTAATATTAAATTTCTTGGTATATATAATTTCTATGATAACATTTCAGAATTTGATATTGTTTTAAATGTTTGAAATACTTAAAGAGTGTCTGCTTTTCTTTTTTTTTTTTACCATGCCTTGATTACTAGGATAATAATATTGGTGAGTAGCCTTAATTTTTGATTAAAATATAAGACTAATGAATTAGTTGAGCTTCTTTCTATTCTCAATATGTATTGTATAATTTTTTTTTTAAATAATCTCTGTCTTCTTCATGCCGTTAACGCAAACAAAATATATTCTCTCCTAGTGATGATCTAACAAAAGCAACTCGTCTCATCAATATATCGTCGTCTTTATTTTCCAGGGTGGTATTCAAACCAACGTTATTCCAGATCAGTTAACAGCTGTATTTGATATACGCATCGCTACCGACATTGATGAAAATGAATTCGAAAAAATGGTTATGGGATGGTGTAAAGAGGCAGGGTCAGATGTTCATGTAAATTTTGAACAAAAGAACGAATTTGTTGAGAATACTAAAATAGATAACACCAATCCTTTCTGGATAGCTTTCAAAAAGGCAGCTGATAATCTTGGCGTTAATCTTGACGTTGGAATATTTCCTGGAGCAACGGACAGTCGTTATGTGCGATCGGTAAGAATTTAGTCAAAAAATCTTTTTATAAATACATATTGAGCATTTTTCTTTCAGGATTTAAAAACTAACGTTAAAATCAACATGGTAATTATTTATTTTTAGATTATCATTTCACTGCGATAACAAATCCCTGAAAAATATATTGAGATCTTGAATTTTTGAGATCTGCTCTAAGTCTTGAAAGATAAAATAATCTGAATTATTTCTAACTTCTGTTTTATTCAGTTTTGTTAACCGAATGTTGGTATTGAATTCCCAGATGTGTACCGATTTAATAAAAGTGTTTATATATTTTCAGGTCGGTATACCAGCTCTTGGTTTTTCACCTATGAATAACACGCCCATACTTCTACACGATCACGATGAATTTTTAAACAAGGATGTATTCTTGCGTGGTATTGAAATATATGAGAAGTTAATACCAGCTGTAGCAAATGCTTGAAGTTTATGGGAAAAGAAACAAAGAATACACATATGGTGAATTTTTCTGATAATGATTTTCATCGGAAATGAATAAACAAACATACGAAAGAAGCATTAAGAAGAAAAAGAAAAAGAAGCGGTAAGAAATGATGTGAACTAGACGAAAGTTTGTTAAAGCTCAGAAATTTATTATTATTATCATTATTATTATTATTATTATTATTATTATTATTATTATTATTGATAAATGGGGTCGGTAAACGTGAACGTAAACGTAAATATAAAAGTAAAAGTAAAAGTAAAAGTAAAAGTAAAGGTGCTTTAAGACAATAATAATAAACGGTCAAATAATAATCTCTTCTCTTTTTTTTTTTTTTTTTTTTTTTTTTTCTTAAAGAAACAATTACCAGTGACGTAAATTATAAACATATATTTTTTAATCAAATCAATATAAATGATAGAAGATTTGTTGATAATACAATATAATATATATATATATATATATTATATAAAACTATAAAAAGAAAGTAGGTATAGAATGAAAATACCTAGCTGATCGTTAGAAAAGAAAGAAAAAAGGAAAAAAAGTTTTTTGAAAGTATAGTAGATTTGATTGAACAAATTTTTATTCTTCTAAATATTGTTGCTTTAAATTAAACGTTATACCAGTGAAATAGAAAAAGAAATGTATTTTCAAAATATTGGCGTTTAACGTTGATTTAATTTTTTTTTATTTTGATATATTAAGCATAACTTCGAGAGATTGGGGTTCAAAATTCCACATTCAATGAATATTGAAATTAGTTTTCTAAATCGAGATTTAAACAAAAAATAAAAAATAAATAAATAAATAAAGAAATAAATAAATAAATATTAAAGAAGAGATAGATAACGAGAGAACAGAAGATAGAAGTCTGGAAATACCTATATTATTATTATATTTCTATATACACATGTTATATACAGTGAAATATTTTAAGAATTTTATAATAATCGTTAAGCTTGTTGTTTACAATATTACATTCTCTTACGTAAAGTAATGAGAGAAAGAAAAGAAATATAAAGAAAAACAGAAATATAAAGCAATATGCATGTCAAGGAAGAAGCTGAATCATATATTGAACCTAGTGGTAAGAAAAAAAAAAAAAAAAATCACAATATCCCGTTATTACTGCTATACACCTGAAATTTAATCTCTAATTTCTATTTTTCTCAAAATAAATCGTGGAAGATATGTTTTATTTTTTATTTTTTTTTCTATTTTATTGTACATATATATAAATCATGTATACAGGTGACGGCATTTCATCTTTTTGTTTCATATAAAATTTTGATTCATATTTAAAAAAAAAAAAAGAATAATAAATAAATACACAGATAAGATCTGTGCATATGTGTGTAACGTAAGAGTGCCGAGTCTCTTCCCGCCATTATATTACGGTACGTCTAAAAGAGAGGGAGAGATGTTGGTGTACGGCTTCGGTTCATTCTTAACGGGGCAACCCGACTCCCCTCTATCGTAAGATAATGGACTATTCCAGGCGCGTATTTCCCGTTGAAAAAATCCCATCGAATTAACTCGTCAACAGCTTGTTAAATTTTATCATTTTATATTGTTTTTAAAAATATTGTACTATTTTTAACCGTTAATAAAATTCAAAATATCCCATCGTTATTATAAGAAAAGATATTGTTCTATCAGTGATATTATTTTGGATTCGGCCATTTTGTAGTGGGGGAGGTCGGCCATATACCGTTCTAGCAGCAGCACGATGCCTACTGTCAAATTTACACACTAATATCGATCTTTGTAGCTACGTACGCTACGGAGTTTAGTAATAAATTTCATTCCTCATATTATAATTATTGGTAAAAATTTTACTAGTATCAATCAAATACTTAATAATAATAGAAAGTAAAATTTGTATTATTGAAAACTTCTTTTGTCAGCCATGTGCATTTTTGTGTGTAGAATTTAAAATGACCTCACACCCCAAAGTTACGGACCAATAATATAACGTCTATAGAACCACGTGACATTTTATAACCAATAGACGTTACGGGATTTGAAATTGTGCGTGGTCTTTGTTCACGAGTTCACCGTCAACGTTAACTTCAGTTCCGTAAAGAGGGCCCCTTGTGTCGGTGTCGTGTGTTTGTTAGGTTTTATGTATGGTAGGAGCTGACTAAACGTTGAATATTATATTATATATTTTTGGTCAAATATCTATGTATGAAAGTGGTGGTTTTTTTTGTCAATACAACGTAACGTGGTACCTGTTAAATAACCGGTAGGTCATTTAGTTCATTATTTTAATAAACACGATATATTATATGAGATAAATAAATATCAAATTTAATATATATATATATTTACGGAGTGCCGGTTTTCAGACTCTGTCATATTACGTTCTCAGACCGGATAGAGTCGCGATTTTTTTTTTTTTTTTTTCATTTTTTTTCTTTTTTCTTTTTTCTCACGTTTGTCGTATCGCGGCTATGTTAACGTTCTATAATAATAATAATAAAAAAAATTTCTAATTAATTTAAAAAAAAAAAAAAATATATATATATTGTCAAACTTGACGTTAGATATACTATTTACTATATATCTAAAATTTCTTGATTGAATAGTACGAGTTTTGTATTTATTTTCTATTTTTTTTCCATCGTCGATTTCAAGGCGGGAACGTGAACGAATCCTATACAGTGCTGCGACACACTAGTTAATAAATTTCATTTATTTTTTCAACTCAATTTTCCACATCGTTATGACAACTATTTATTTATTTATTTATTTATATTATACGATTAACAATCCGCATTATACCCTAGTTACTAAATTGTTTTTATAAAATTCTTTTTTTTCTCTTTTATTACTCTCTCTCTCTTTCTCTCTCTCTCTTTCTCTCTAACATACTATACCTTATCGTCGCCATACCTCGTGCATTTTAATGACTATTATTTTTCGGCGGGAAAAATCTTACTACTATATATAGAAACACATCCATATACCTTTATTATATCATTTGATTACAGTTTTCTTATTATTATTATTATTATTATTATTACTATATTCGTGAAGTGAAATTATTGATACATCAATCTATCGGTAAATATTTATATATATTTAATTAAAATAACGGTATTATATTTTATTGAATTTTTATTTTATTTTATTTTATTTATTTATTTATTTATTTATTTATTTTTTCGCTTTATACATACATACATATACATATAATTATTTTTACTACGTTTCCCGCGTAAAACTCGTTGATTAATCCGTATTGTAGAAACTCTCTAGTGTTTACAGACTTATCGCATTGCTCAGCTTATACGTTACTATACGATAACACAGAACATTACGTGTTGACACTTGTAGTAATTTGATAAAAAAAAAAAAAAAAAAAACAAAAAAAAAAAAACAAACACAGTATACCTATACGTTCATTCTTAAAAAGTTAGTTTTCTCAATCATTTATTATATTTATGTAGGAATTAGAAATAGGAATAGTAATACATATTTAGTTTTTAATTTAACTATACAATAAGCCAGGATAAGGGGATAATTATTATCTTCCAAGAACTTATTAGTATAAAACTGTACATCGTATACAGTTTTGTATATTAATATATATAAATAGAAACATAGGAACAATTTATTAATTTTAAACGTTTAATCGTTTCTATATATAATATAATTTACTACTATACTAAATTCATGGAAGTTTTATTTATTTAATTATTTTTCATTATATTTCAATGTGGAATTTTTCGGAAAATTTTCGAACAAAAAGGGGGGGGAACCGACCGACCGACCGACCGACCGACCGACCGACCGACCGACCGACCTGGCTATACACTTCGGGCCCTTCATTCTCTCGCCAGTTTGACCGGGAAATTTTTGACCGTGGGAACATTCTGAGAACCCCAACCCCTCGCCATATGCCCAACAGTAGAACCATCCTACAGGCTTAACCAAAATATAATCTGCTCTCTTACTAAGCTCGTATATATATATATATTTTATTATACCTTTTGCCGCACGAATACTGTGTTTATTTTATAGTTTTATTTTATTTTTTTTATTTTTATTTTTTTTCGTTTCTTATTTTCCTTAATTATTCCTATATATATATATATATATATATATATATATCTGTGAATTAATAATTCACCTACTCGCTACATAATATACTATGCATAGTTCGTTTCTATACGACGAACAGGAAATTGAGAAAGTTATGTACAAATAGACTTTCGGTCTCACGTGTTGCAGAGGCCTTTATTAAGGCTTGAATTATTTGTTACAATAATCATAACAATAATCTATCATCATCGTTAAACCTATACTAGAGAAAAAAAATTTGCAGATTTATACCTAAAGTTGTTGTTTTTTTAAATTTTTATTACAATTTTTTCACAATGTGTTAAATTACATTCTATTACAATTTTTTTAATATATTTTTTTTTTTTTTTTTATTTTTACTCCGTCAATAAATCTAGTCATGTATAATATATTCATAAATAATATGCAATATTTCGGGCCACTAATTATTATCGAGGACTTTGATATAATTAACGATTTGACAGAGCTCGACAAAGTGGTACAAATTTTGTTTATTTTTGTTATTTTCCTAATTTTATATTTTGTTATTTTATTTCTTGCGAAAATGATTGTAACAAAACGGATATAGGTATTACGTGAAAAACAAAGAAATCAAAAAAATTTAGCCAGTTTTTTTTTTTTTTTTTTTTTTTTTTTTCTTTTTTATTCTCGAACAATTAATTGTACCGATTACATGAAAAACCGTATCCAAACGACGTAACCCCCCACTAAATTTTCCATCCATCCCCCTCGTTCGAAGGCAGAGGGTGCAGACAGTCGCAGGCTACAATGGTGGGGGAAATTGGATCGATAACCGAGAGGGTATAGAGCGAAAGAAATACAGTCGGTCCATCGCGAGATCATCCCTATGCGTATATAATTTTATTTTTATTTTCATTTTCATTATCATTCTTATTTTTATTTTACATTTACTTTAATGTTTTATGTTTAATGTTTTTTTTTTTTTTTTTTTTTTTTTTTTTTTTAATTTTTTTTATTTCTTTTTTATAGAATTTTTTCTATGAATATTAATTATTATGTACGTACGTATAAGTAAATTTAGTCAGAATCTATATTTTATTTTCGTCAATATGATGCACTGTACAAATCACTTACTAATACTATCTCCCCCATATGGATACGTACATAGTATAGCCCGAGATTAGTATAAAATTCTCGGTAAACTTTGCATATTCTATATACAGGGAAGAAATCTTGATACTGCATAGTCAAAGTGCCTGACTGCGCATGCGCGAGTTTCGTCGTCCGCTGAGACAGGTTAGCCATCCCGAGTTTTAGCTGTCAAACTTTGTTTTTGGCGGCGATGTAATTGATACGAATTTTTGAGGTTATAATCTCAAATGCCACTTTTATTTTGATAATTCGCGTTAAATAAAAATGAACAACAACATAACCTCAACTGACTAATCTACGCGCGAAAGTTTGACAGCTCTTGCTTCATTTCTCGCAAGTTAGCACCCCTGCCGCATACGTCATAATATTATCGCGAGACCATCTCACCGACCAATAAAATTGAATTATTTGGCGCATGTGCAGTTAGGCGCATCGACTGTGCAGTATCAAGGTTTCTTCCCTGTATAGCTCTATAGTCGTGCAGACAAAGATGATTTTTAAACTGGTATAAATTAAACCGTTATAATCTTAAATATTACCTACTACTTATGCACTTCGAGATTCGTTTATATAATTTTCAGTCATGTACTACCTATATATATATATATATATATCTCAATACCTGTGCGCAGTGTGAACAACCTTATTATTATTATAAAGAATTGAAATTAATTCGGAAGTTTATTTTAACAAAGGATACTTTTATTCAATCCTTTGTCAACACGCATATATATATATATATATATATATATATTTATATACTGAATGAATTCACAGAACGTAAAGGATCTTTTTTTTTTTTTTTTTTTTTTTTTTATATATATATATAAGTAAAGAGTTACAAGAGTTATAAGCCATCCAGGAAGTGGTTAACCACCTTAATATACATACTACACGCATACTTTGCGGTTGATGATCTTTGCTGTAGTATATATATGACAAGTATATATATTGAATATTTTGGCAATGAATTTTTACTATCTCACGCTTTAAATAATATAATACATATACGAAAAAAAAATAAAAAATTAAAAATTTTCCTGCGGTTGTAGCGCTTCTGATAATATCCCTTCCTATATACATACATACTTTAATACCAAACTTTTCCATACACCTGTGACTGGTTCGGAGGATCTTTGGCATTCTATATACCTGAGAGAGAAATTAATCTTTTTCGTTACCTATATACTCTAACGGCGGTGCCCGGGTGGAACCAACGATATAGAAATAGTCACGTTATACCTGCAGCAGGGGAGAAAATACTTGGAAGGAAAATGGGCGGGTTCGCAGAGATGTAGAAACTGTGTGGGGTGTAGGGTGAACGTTTTGCCACTAACTCCCCTCTCCCCGCACCCAATTTCCACAATTCTCTATTGTCAATGACAATGAGTGGATTTAGCCAGGTCAAATAGGACTGGCTTAACTCGGAAAGGTTTATGGCCAAACTACCTACTTCCGAGAATTTTTTTTCGCCTCCAGGGTTTTTCCAAAATTCTATACAAAGACTTTGGAAGATTCCGTATAAAGAGGGTCAAAACCTTTTAAAGTTTAGAATTGCATCTCAGTCGTTCGAGTTCCGCCTCTCAAGCCTGTGGTAATGAATCTTTTTTTTGTCTCATTTTCTCGGGGTTTTCAGTCGTATTTTAATTTCTTTGAAAAAGGGATACCTAGTGGTCGGTCTTTTTTAAGATCCTTTTCGTGCGCTGAGTAATGTCTAAGATTACATACTCATTTTCTTAACACACATTATTGTCTTATACTTAGTGATTTTTTAAGAGCTTTTCAAATTTGGTTGCCGAAATTCTGGATCTCGTATTATATCGATCAACGTCAACGATCGAGTATACAGGTTTACTTCAGAAATTTCTTTATAGTATCGAAAGTTATATACCGTGCGTTTTCGTGGAAGCGCGACATGCGTAGATCCGAAGAAACTAAAACAAAACGCACGGTATAAATGTGTCTCACATACTTCCTAATTCGCCTACTACGCGGCTACGCCTGGCTGTATCTTTCTCGCTAGTACTACTAGGGCAGACCTTCGGTTCATATGTATAACCGATTCGAAGTCATACCTAACGTGCAACACCCGACAAACGACGTCGAGGGTATATATTATAAGGGTACATCCGGCATTAGCCCTACTGACCGAACTAACCCATCAGGACGAAACGCATACATACGAAGGTTTCGACTCCTTCGCCAACTTTTGGGTTCCCCACATGTGTTGGAAGGTTCGATCCCTTCAACAAACACGGAGTAACATTCACACACTCACACACGAGGGTTCGATTTCTTCATTGGTGACCCTGACGTGAATGTTACCCAGATGTTACGGCGACAGCAAATAGTACATTGTGCAAATATAGTGTGCAAAGTTGGTGATTCTCGCACTAGTGTGAAATTTGTCGCACGAGCGAAGCAAAGTAATTACTTTGCGCACTAGTGCGAGCAACGGGCAATTCGCACACGCAAAATAGCCATGAAAGGCGAATCTTGCGCACTGCGTTTTAAAATTAGTAGTTTTCGACACAAGTGTGGAAAGGGGCACAAGCCCGTGGAGTTCGGACACGATTCCGAAAAAGAGCTGAAGGGCGAGTGTATCGAATGCTGTTTTTCATTACACATGTCATGGAAAGAAATAAAGATAGTTGAAGAAAAATGCTCAGATCTACGAAACTCATGCGCTATGTACTTCGCACGCACACTATCTCACGCCTCCTCACCTGACTTTTGACTTCTTCTTCCACCTATCGCACAACACAGCGTTGTGCTAGGAGAGTAGTGATGTAGGGACTCACATACTTTCAAATTCGCCCACTACGCGGCTACGCCTGGCTGCATCTCTCTCGCTAGTCACGAGACAGACTTGAATCGGTATATAAAAATCTGTGCTGCTAGTACTAGCGAGAAAGATACAGTAAGGCGTAGCCGCGTAGTGGGCGAATTAGAAACTATTATATAGTCCCCACATATTAAAAGGTTCGAGCCCTCCGACTAACACGGAGTAACATTCACACACAGACACACGGGGGCTCGATTTCTTCACATAGATATGTATAGGTAGGAATACTTTGGCCATTGACTTGTAACGTTATCAACATAATAACTCCTCTCCCCTCTTCTCCTCGTACCTATACTTATATCGATCGGAACATTCCAATCTCTCGTATCTCTATAATACTTAACTCGTTGGAAAAAAAAAAAAAAAAAAAAAAAAAAGAAGAAAAACCCTATTGTAAAAACTTACCGAATTTTATCAAAATTTCGGATTAATTAAATAAAATCACTTTAAAGTATTGACAAGAAATATTATTTAAAAAAATATTACTCGGTGTATACCTACCTATATATGGATCGCGAATGTAGTGAGAATTTCTGTATCGATATCGAGAGAGAGAGAGAGAGAGAGAGAGAGAGAGAGATAGAGTTGAACGTTAAAAATATATGAGAATATGATAAAAAGAATGAAGTACGAGATGGCGAGGGACAAACGGACGACACCAGTTGTAGTTTTTGTAAATACTTTAACAACGCTCTCGTATTGGATTGGACGGAACGTCGTGCGTACTCGAGGCAGGTTCTTTCTTCTTTGTGATCAAGAAAACCGGTTTCATTCGGGATCTTAGCTTGTGAAGTTCACCGAGTGTGAACTAGGCTTTCGGACGCACTTATGCTATTGGTGTAATATTGATTTATTAGGGTTCCTCTCTCTCTCTCTCTCATATGATGATACAACACACTGAAGAATTTCACGGAATTTTCAAATTATCATTTGATTTTTCTTTCAAGATAACAACGAAGTTTCAATTGAATTTATTCCTATTCGTCATAGCTATCATAGTTTAAATCTAATTCTACGACAAGGAAACAGACAATTTATTAATAAAAATTTATAACATGAAATATATTCGACGAATGATTTTTTATTTTTATACTATACGATTAAATTATTTTCCCAAACAAGATTCTTCTCTGTTTATTCGTCCGAAACTTCGAACAACGCTTCATTCACTTAATTGTCTGTTAGGGACTAAAACCTTCTCTCATAATTACGCAATAGATCAATTGTTACAACTTGCATGATGGGAATTGGTCATTTGAATACTTTCGGATTTTCCGAACTTGTAGATTCGAAATTGTATATTCACAGCCGAGTATATAGTACGAACTAGAAAATTTTTAACTAAAATAAAAATCGTACGAAAACATCGCAGCCGCCTTTTATATACTACAACACCAACTGTACTGTACTTCCTGTCTTAGCACAGACGAGCGCGAAGCCATGTGTCTCGTTCGCTCGAACTCTCTTCGTCAATTTAAACGAAACGTTGAGACGAAAACCTGTAATTTTAGCGCTCCGGAAATTGCTAAGAATTGGGTTTACCGTATTTTAACAGCTTACAGATCTTATTATCTTCTCTTGAATCGCGATAATATTTAATAACAGAATAATTTAGTAACGAGAGATTTAAGTTTGTCTTTTCAATTTCGCTATTTTCTGTTTTTTTTTTTATTTTTTTTTTATTTTTTTCAAATTTATAGGAACGTCGTTTTTGTAGACCAAATTTCTATCGGATTCAAATAGGTAGATCTTAGTCAATGAAATTTTATTCTATAGAAAAAAAGTTGGAGAAAAGCTTAGTCAGTATTTATAATACGTAAACCACTACATGGTGATAGCTATGTACAGATTTGAACAGGCCAGACTTAAAAACAGACGAAAAAAGAACCAAACATCCAAAGGCCCAAGGTTGTTCTTGTTTGGCGGAGAGGAAGAGTGAAAGACCGCGTCTTTGAGCGAGATAGAAAACCTGAAAATTACGCACAATGGTGATTGTCTTAATTTGAAGAAAGTTTAATAAACTTTGTACAAATGTGGTCAGAATATTATTACGACGTTTGCATCAAGTATTCTTCAAACTCCTAATAAATAGTCATTACAAAAACATTATATCAATCTCCCATTATTATTTATATTTGCTATCAAACAATCATTTCTTTTATACATTATACATACAAAGACTCAAAAATAATATATAAATAAAATAAATAAAACCATAAAGTTCAATAGTTCAGATATTAGCCGCAGAAACCAATCATAGTTTTATCGTTCGTTGATAGTATTTTTCACAAGTGTGATACATGATATTTTTTTTTTCCATATTATGCCCTCATACTATAAATAGTATGCGTTTAAAATAACGGACAAAATTATAAACCTCGCGAGTAATCCTTTCAACTAACAAGAGAAGAAGCTTGAATCTATCTAGTTTTATGTAGAGAAATATTGCATAATGTGATAATTTTTCAAATTTATAACTTTAGAACTATCGCATTTCTCTCTGGGATCAATTTGGAGCTAATAAATCGTTGAGACAGCATTAATTCTTCTCTATTGAATAAGCATACAACAACTCAATTAAATAATAGATAATGATTTATTCGCTATTCTTGGGTTGGGCCTACTATATTGGAGTTTTCAATTGGCTTATCAATAATATATTGTATAATGAATGATTCATGTACATATACACATAAATCAACCAGGGTCAGTTCCGTAGTTGATATTTAGTATGCGTAGTAGAACACCGCTTCATCCAGTCAGCTATTTAGCATGTTACACTACTACGTGGCACGTATAAGCTACTCCGTTGGAGTCAAGTCACTAGCAGAGTACTACAGCTCCACACATTCTATAGTAAATCGGCTATAGTATTATGAGTCAGTCACACCCACAAGCTCAGCCACGAGTTCAAGACCCTCACAGCACACATTCACTCTACAGTGGCACATGCGAGGTCACGTGTATACTACTATATACTATACCTTTTGACAGAATATATATTGACCATACCTTAAGATCACGTTACCAGATTACCTGGCAATCTAAATAGAGAGCATGATATTATGCACTTATTCAACCACATATACAGAATATTTCTATTCGCTATTAACCCAAGGAATTCATTGCGATATTTAGTACTTACAAACTCTTGATAATCTTCTTTCTCACGCTTTTATCTTACAATGCGTTATTATCCCTCTAAGGCCAATAGGATTCCCTCTTAAACAACACCTCCGGTTATATTACGCCAAACTCAGCAGTCTTAGAAATTCTACAAAGGGGTGTAATCACCTTAAGGGGGATATACACCTTGGAAATAATTTTTATCATATAAACGGCATGCTTTGAAAAAAAAGTTTCTATCGATTCTATTCATTCGATTTTTTTTTAGATATAATTTGAAATTATTCGAGATTGTATAAATCGAGTCTACTGATAAAAAAAGTAGTTGTGCCAAGCTACAGGTCGCATCGTTTATTCAAATTTGGAGGGAATATTATAAAATGTTGTCATTTCGGAGCAAACCAATAATATAATATGTCTTCTGTTCTTGTGAGCAACTAACAAAAAAAAAAAAAAGGCTTGCAATCGAAGATTTTCGTATTCGAAATTGAAATTCGTTAGTTTACTCCAAAATTACATTATGCTAGAATATTCCTTTTGCATTTGGATACCAATGGCTGACTCTGAAGACCATATCTTATGTATCCAAATACAAATGGATACCAAAAACTGATAATAATTTTGTAAATCCTTTTTCCTACCATTCAAATATATTCATTAGAAAAATTGATCTTTTCAGTCGCGTGAATGTTGGATACCGAGAGCAGACACAGTACCGGGTTGGATCAAGGGCCCACACGGGATCCTTGGCTCACAATGGACTACTACTTGGGCACGGACAGTGTCTCCTTACAGGAGATGCTGGACGTTGACATAAAATGTGAAGTTGAAGGGGTCATAGGTGGCCACCCAGAGTTGGGATTCAATTTCACTGATTTGTCGCCTCTAGAGATGGACGACAACCCAGTTGGATGTCAAGACGATCTTAATGGCTGGTTTGGTTCCGCTAGTTTATTGAACGGCAATAGCAATAGTTCCAACAGGTATGTCAGGTAAAAACAAAAAACAAATAAAAAACAACATTTCATAAAAGTTTAGAGATCGAATTCTTATCATTCATCATTTTTTTTTTTTTTTTTAATATTACCTACGATTAACAATTCTATATCATTTTTTTTCCATTTTTTCTTTACAGTAATTTCAATTTGGATCTAAGCGGAGGAGACGCAGCGTCAGTAATGGTCAATCCAAATTCTGTGATGCCTCATATAACTGTGCGGAGTCCAAGTCCGCACAGTAATCGTCGTCACTTTTCTTTTTCTATGAAAAAGGAGGTGAAGGAAGAGAAAGTTGACGTTGAAGATGAGAACGATTCCGAAGGAGAGCAGTACGAGCATGACATGACGGAAACCGAGGACGAGGAAGAGGAAGAAGATGAGTCAGACGACGAGCAAGAAGTTACGACAACGATTATACCCGCTAAATTAAAGCCAACATTAGTACCGACAAATACAACAATGAAAACGATATCGGCTCAGATACCGAAGCCCCAAATACAACAGAAATTAAACACAGTTACGAGCATAAAAGTACAAAATATTAAACTTATGCAGAATAATTCTCACCACACGCAACACGTCAGAAAACAAAGTTACAACAATAACGTCCACAACACAGTTGCTACGATAAAAAGGGACAAAGAATTTGAACTATCAGATTATGACGAAAGACCTTATCCAAAACCTGCGTATTCTTATTCTTGTCTCATCGCAATGGCCCTCAAAAATAGCCAGACCGGATCTCTACCAGTTTCTGAAATCTACAATTTCATGTGGTGAGTTGATTTTTTTTTTTTTTTTTCAGTTATAAAATTTCAATTCTCCTCCGCTATTTATGAACTAATTAGTCCGACTCAGTAAAAGATCGAACGTTGAATTATTGTCTATTGAATAAACTAAATCATGTGACAACGTATTCGTAAGAGTTTAAAAAAAAGCTCGACGAGAATATTTTATCGCTTTAAGTTATTTATGGCAAGAAACGTTTCTTAGAAGAATTATTGTAGCTGCAAACATGAATAACTCCTACATATTCAGCTTCCTGTTGATAATGTATAGTAGATTAAAATTTTCAAGTTAGCAGAGTTAGAGAAATTTCAATAATTATGATGAATAAGAATGAAAACACCAAATATGACGAATTCATATCCTTAAGAACCTTATCTGAACTTAACATAAAAACACCATAATTTAACTTGAAATCAGGAAGTTCCTCAGACTGAAATTACTTGAGCATGAAACAGGATTTCTTTTTATTACATATTGAATGAGCAGCAATAAGGCAGGAAACTTCTTGATAAAATAAAATAATATCTCACTAACTGATACATATATTTGCTCAGATGAATATATTTATATGCTTGATGTTTTCACTAATGTTCATTAATTGATAATAATTATTTTTCTATATCATTATTGCATCGTTTTATAATTATATTTGAGAATTAAGAAATATATTGATTAGATATCCAGCTGTATGTGCATACTATCAGTAAGCGGAAGAAGTTAGAGTATAATAATAATTAGTATAGATTTTTTCGACGATTATTATTCAACCAAGAAACTGAAAATAGCTGTGGAATTATTTAAAGCTTTGAATCATCGAGTATTATTTATACTACATCAACGATAATTGTTCTGTTTCATTTAAAATATATACACAAAACAAATGCGTATGGTATTTATAAATAAAACTGTTGCTGCTCTTCAAAATTTTTTGGCCATGTGGCCCCCCTACCTACTACCCTGCTGCAAAATAGTTTGAAACCCCATAAGTGTGGGGACATTGGATGATGGGAAATTATTGTCCATGTTCCTTTATTCCCAGGCTACCAAAGGGGGGGAGCAACCATTTTGTATGGGGCCCTTGGAGCACCAGGTGCATGTCGGGGTACAGTCCCTTTAGAAACCTTCCTACTCTTTCTTTGTTTACAAACTCTCTGCCCCTGCCTTCAGCAATTCATTTCGTTATATTCGTATGTTATTATTGAAGAGAATAAAATTTCATTCCAAGAAATACGTTATCGAAAAACGTGGCAAAATTACACTTTCTGACATTAATTTCCCCGTTAGATTAATATTATGATTTATTTATAAAGATAGTCTAAGAAATATGTTTTTCCTTTTTTTTATTTCAGCGAACATTTTCCATACTTCAAAACAGCTCCTAACGGTTGGAAGAATTCTGTTAGGCACAATTTGTCGCTTAACAAATGTTTCGAAAAGATAGAAAAACCAGCGGGCAATGGAAATCAGAGAAAAGGATGTTTGTGGGCTATAAATCCAGCCAAGGTTGCTAAAATGGATGAGGAAGTACAGAAATGGTCAAGAAAAGATCCTCTAGCTATTAAAAAAGCTATGATATATCCCGATCACTTGGAGCTACTAGAAAGGGGGGAAATGAAGTATGCAGGAAGCGGCGATATGTCAGAAGAAGCAGAAAGTTCTGGCGATGAAACCGCCGAAGAAAATACAACGTACGACGAGCCTGTTCATAGTCATATAGCAGCTAATTCTGTAACCGATAGCTACGACGAAAGTAGTCAAGATTTTGACATAGATATAACTGAACATATCTATGACGAAATTGACATTGAAGATAACAAGGATGCGTTGCACATGCAATTAAACATTGCTAAACAACCGACTTTTGAGTACGAACTCAGCCCTAGCACAAAGAGACAAAAAACGTTGACCGGAACGTTGCAAGGAAATTACGTTTACCAACCTGTTGCAACGTCGCGAAGGAAAACCCCTTTACTATTGAGGCCGGGTGCTACGCCAAATTCTTTTCTTAAAATTGATTAAACTTGAAATTGAAGAAAAGTAATTTTATCGAAAAAAAAACAAAAAAAAAAAATCTACACTCATTGTGTAACTATCACTGTATAATAACGCATTCATTACTATTATTATTATTATTATTATTATCTTTTTTTTTTCTTCATTGTCACTATTACGTTCAATGATTAATCTAAACTATCGTCATTCGTTGCACAGGGTGTATCGATATTAGATTTACAACTTCTTTTTTTCTTTCTTTTCTATAAATTTGACTACCTCTTTATGATCGGTTACTGAAAATTATTCTGATAAAATGACGAGTCGTTGTAAATTTATTAGCTTTGTTATATTAGTTTTATGAAAAAACTATTATTACTATAACTTTTGAACATCGAATTTATGGAACTAATATAATATCTCACATTATTCCGACTCGTTATTATACATCTTATTTTCTCATCTCGATATACCTATTTAGCACATTCGTAAAACTAAAAGAATTCTCCATATTAACGCCGAATAGGAATAGTCTACTAGTATAACTATCATTGCCATTGATAGAACTCGAGAGTGTTATAGGTACGAATTTCATTTTAATATATGACGCCGATAAATTTGTCTGAAGTAAATGCCACAAATTTGTTCGATTTATTGTATAGTGTCGATTCATCAGCGTGATCATTATTTTTTTTTTTTTTAATCTTTTTTATTAATTGCAAATTTCGGTGAATTAAGATGATTTTACATAGGAATCATCGTTTATAATAATTATAAAAATTTTTAAACATATGAAACCGTGCGGAGATCACATCAGACTTACAAAAAGTACTGAGAACTCTTATGATATAAACACGTAACTTTTTATCTAATTAGAAACATTAGATTTATATATATATATGTATAGATATATGTATAAATAGTTACGGATTTTAATCTTAACAGTAAAAAGAAAAAAGAAAAAAGGAAGAAAAAAAAGTTTCTCTTTTAATAATTCGATCATCCAAAATTAAATTTAAATATTATAACTTATGAAATGAAAAGAAGAAAGAAAGAATGAAAAAAAAAAAAAAAAAAAAAAAAAAACTGATAACAACCCTTAGAGATAATACACTAAATTAATTAGACAAAATTTTTTTTTTTTTTTTTAATAATATTTAGAATTATTAATTATTTACAGAAATAATTGTCCGAACGAATAATTCGGTATAGATAAGAGATAACAAGAATTCATAATATTCTCGAAGAATAAATACAAGAAGTCAGTTCTTATTGGCAGCGATCTAACATTTAGTGTATTATTATTATAATTAATATTTTTTTTTCTTTTTTTTTTTTTCTTTTATCAAATTGCGATAAATCCGAATATCTTTAATCGCATTTAGTCAAATTATAGTAGTACTAAAAATCTAAAGACCAGTTTCGCAATACATTCTTTTTTTTTATTTTTTCCTCATGATATTAGGTCTGATTAAATTTCACAGAATTACATTTTTATCGCTATACTTGACTATAATTATTAAAAATCGGAATTAAAAAATAATGCAAATTCATATTCAAAGCAAATTCAATAGTCTTTTCTTATTATGTGAAAACTTTTCGAATTTACTAATCATCTGACTGTTACGATTCCAACTGTTTGTATCCCAAATTGAGTTCTTTAGATTTTAATTACTACCTTAGGTGAAAACTATCATTCGTCAATAATGATATAAAGAGCACCTGATATATGAGGCACGTTTAATTTTAACACTTTCTGATGGACTTTCTGGAAAAAAAAAAAAAAAAAAAAAAAAAAAAAAAAAAAAAAAAAAAAAGATACTCCTGAACAGAAAACGAAATAGTTTTTTCGTTTGGAAGTTGTATTGAAAGTGTAAAGTAAAAGGTACTCATAGATAAGCATATATAGCTACTCAAAAGTAGGGATGGACGGGGGGGGGGGGGGGGGGGGGGGGAATGGGGTAAAAATATTATAGTTGAATAAGTATTTGGTCAAATATTGGCCAGACTGATGTATTATACATTTTTTATACGTTGCTGGACTAAGTAAGAAGTGTAAATGTATTTTATTTTATTTTATTTTTTCATTATTTTATTTTATTTTATTTTATTTTATTTTATTTTATTTTCTTCTATTCCACACCTAGATACAAGACGAGAGAAAATATTATAATTAATTACTACTTAGTTTATATGTAGAGTACAAAGAGACAGCTATGGGAGAAAAAAAAAAAAAAAAAAAAAAAAAAGAGAAAAAGAAAAGAAAAGAGAATAAAAAAAAAAAAAAAAATTTGAATTGTAAAGTTTTTTTTTTTGTAGTATATAGCAAGTCGAAAATCACTTCTATATCTACACCTAATCTATAATTAAGTATATAAAAAGAAAAAAAAAAGAAAAAAAAAGATAAGAAAAAAATCACCTTTATCTTTTTATTTTTTTTTTAATTTAAAAAGTCATCTTCGAACTTATTATACTATACTATAATACCTACTTATAGATTTATAGCATAGATTATATACAGTTTTAGGCCAGTGGTACATATTATCATTACTTTGTACCAATGGAAGATCAATTATTAGTATAAACCTTAAATATAGGTACTACTTAAATTTTAATACGATGAAAATATAGATTTTGTTTGTTAAACCGTTTGCATAGTTTTGAAATTCGTATATATAATATTGTGAGCTGGGTTTAATATCAAAAATAAAATAAATAAATAAATAAATAAATGAAAAAAAAAAAAAAATAATAATGATTCATCACTTATATAAGTATATAGTATATTTATCTTATGATAAATGATTAAATACGTTTTTTTCTTTTATATATATATATTTTTTTTTTTTTTTCTACAATATTTCAATTCTAAACGAATGATAAAGAAAAATTTTTCTAAAATTTATATATATACATACATATATATATATATATGTAAGAAAGTAGCCTGCCGCACTACTACTACTACCCCTTAGTACAAATTTAGTTATTAAACCCTATCTAATGATATATATATATATTAAAACGTTGCATAACGGTTCCGCAGAATCAAATTTTCAACGAGAGTAACTAAGAAAGAGAGTGCTACAATGTATTACTAATAATAAGACGGTGTACAATTGTGTATATACCTGGTAACCCAAAGGTGGTAAAAAAAAAAAAAGAAGAAAGAGAAAAAAAAAAAAAAAAAATGGTCCAGCTTATTACGAAGAGGTAATCAAGATAATACCAGAGATGATGCATTTATTATACTATGTATTCATAAATGAAAATAATGTTTATATATCTCAAACTTTAAATAGTATAACACACCATGAATTCATCACATCATAAATATATATATATATTTTCCGTTCAAAAACTTTTAATTTAAAATTCAAGTATGTATTTGTAACGGAATAATAATAACTATTTCTCATCAATTGAACATACATACATACATACACCCGGTAATAATTAAACAGTATATTAGTACGTTTGTTTCTCAGCGCTCAGGATATATCAGTGGATCTGAAAATCATAATAATTTTGTCCTATGATTTTTTTGTTCGAGCATACATACATACCTAGTATACCTATACTATATTATGATCTCATTTATGGTAACGAGAATAATTAACAGTGAGAAAGATGATTCAGTGATTATGTTCTTTTATTTTAACTGACAATTTGTTGATTACGTTTCATTATTAAAAAAATGTTCATTATTTTTTTTTTTTTTTTTTTTTTTTTTTAATTATTATTATTATTATCGGGCCTTTTGAAGTTGGGACTTTGTAATTTTTTTTTCAACTACAAAAGGACTCTTTGAAATAATTAGTATTTTATTTTTCAATAAAAATTGCAGATTGAGGTTTTTCGTAATATATATATATATATATATATATATATATATATATATATATATATATTTTTTTTTTTTCCCGTTTTCTTTTTCTGGGAATTGAAAATTTTTTTTAATTTTTTTTATTTTCATTTAAGGGTGTACAAAGTCTCAGATTGAAATTATAGAATAAAATGGGACCAACCAACACAGAACTGTTCTAAGTTTAGATATTTATCATGTAAGTTTCTTTATAAGTTTCTCATATGTAAGATCTGATCTATTTATAACGGATAGATTTTGTATAGCCAGTGTTTGTAACGTTGTAAATATTTTTTTAGAATAAACACATGTAGCTTTTAATTTATACATTTTATTTTTACGAAAAACAAAAACCAGTTTCTAAATTTTTCTTTTTCTTATCATTATCATTATTATTATTCTTCTACTTATAATTCTTATTCTTATTCTTATTCTTATTCTTAAAGTCTCGTTTTATTTCTCAATGATTTCTCTATCAGTCTAATATCAACGCAATTAGTTTTACAATATTTAATAAAATTCCGATCTAACATATCTTTTAACATCGTATCAGGATAATGAGCAGAGATTAAACTGATTTCCAAAAATTTTTTAAGGATTGAAATAATTCGAATTTATTTATTCTCGAAATCGATTATACCATTATATAAATAATTATTATACGGGTGTGGAAGTACGATATATCGTTTTCAATATTTGATTAATAAATTAAATATACTGATCTAATATACTAAGTATACTTGAATAATTCGTTCGCAAATTTTTTACTTTATTTTATTCTCATCCTATTTCGATATTGAGAAAAGCGTGTCTCGGTGCGATGATACTGATAATAATTGAATGCATAACGCGGTAAATTAAAATAGCTTAAAAATCAAGATAGTATTATATGGAATGGTTATTGAACTGTATATCGCCGTTTATTTAATAATGAAATTAGCCTTTCAACATCAAGCTCCGATCCGAAAACTATACCTATGTCTACAAATCGTTCCTCGTAATTAGATTGAAATAATAATAGTAATAATTAACGAATATAAATATTTAATTCAGTTATTAATTAGCTGTTATGGAAAAAGTGTAAATCTCTGCATATACATAATTTATGTATGTACTGCACTTTACACGTAGTAATCTTTATTGATAACAATTATCTATTGCTAAGCTTCTGTAATAAATAAGATATTATAGACTTGTATACTTAAATATGTAGTAGATTTTGTACCTGTTTGTAAAATTTTTTAATAGCTAATACTAACAATAAGATTATTAGCCAATTATATAAATATTATATTATATTATATGAAGCTAAATAAAATATAAAAGCGCAATTATCGTTTATTAATGAACTGTCTATACACGTATAATACATCATACACCCATGCGTAATATGTAAATTGAGGGGATATGAAAGGTGAATTATACACCTCGAATTTTTGTCAGCCCGTTTCTCAGCTAAAACACATCCAATCGATGTGAAATTGATATCATGTAACGCAGAAAATTGCACGGAGGGCATGATGCTCTTGGATTTCCAAAAAGCGAAAATGTTTCGGGTGTTTTCATATTTATCAAGTACAATGTCAGCAACAACGATTATTCGTTACATAGCACTCTTGATATAAAACTGTACATTTTATTTTCGCTTTTTGGAAATCCAAGAGCATCATGCCCACCGTGCACTTTTTCTACGTCACTGATATCAATTTCACATCGATCGGATGTGTTTTAGCTGAGAAACGGGCTGCCAAAAATTCGAGGTGTATAATCCACCTAAAACGACAATGACATCGCATCATAAAGATATTTGAAAAAACCGCGTTCGGAATTGCGATTCGATGTGACCAATGAAGTTTATCGAATCGTTAAAACATCTCATGCTATTGGCTTAGAGTTGTCGTTCTATTTATAAACTCAGTTTCGATTGGACGTTCGACTTTTCTGACGTGACCTACTCGAACCTGACATATACCTATATTTATAAATATTAAATCGTCTGCCACATGGTGATCAGACCTATAAAGTCACTTGTGTACAAAATTCTAATAAACAGATGCATAGATAAAACAATATCCGCTGTTAAGATAATGCCTAAACGGCTTTCACACAATCAATCAAAATCTTCGAAAAAGAAAATACGACTAAATCATCATTCATCTAGCATGCCTAAACCCATCGGCAAAACGGAAGATCCTAATCCTCTGCAAGCTGACAAGCCGCAGGATGTTACACCGTCTGTAAAATCCCTCGATTTAAACCCATCGGAAAAATTAGTTGATAAAATTGATAAAAATAATGTGACAATCGAGTATCTCGACACACCGGTTAAGTCCGAAAACGACAAGAGGGATTACAGGTACATATATATCTATTTATTTAATTACTCAACATAACCTAAAATATTTTTTTCAAGACTTTGTTTTCACTTTTATTTAACATGTTGCATTAATTTCGAAAGTAAGACTGTGACGAGTCGCACATACAACGTCGTTTAATATTACAGAGTCATTAGACTACCTAATGGATTGACAGCGCTGTTGATATCTGACGTTCGGTCTCTCTCTAGTGATCAAACTGACAACGATGACGACGATGATGAGTATAGTGAGTCTTATATGTAACATGATGATTAGGGTATTCCTCAATTTAATCAGGGCTGCCAGCGAGTTACTTTTTCCACTTTTTGTCACTTTTTTTCAAAGAGGTCACTTTTTGTCACTTTTTTGAAATTTAGTCACTTTTTGTCACTTTTTTGAAATTTAGTCACCTTTTGTCACTTTTTTGAAATTTAGTCACTTTTTGTCACTTTTTTTTAAATTTAGTCACTTTTTGTCACTTTTTTGAAATTCAGTCACTTTTTGTCACTTTTTTCATCGTGTTGGCGATTTTCTTTTTCTTAAAATTCAAATCCTCAATCAAGTATACTTTTTTTATTCAGGACTTGATTTCTTTTTAAAGATATTGATAATTTTAAATAACGATGTGATATTTCTAACGTACGGAATAATTGCGACCAAAAAATATATAATTATATTACTCCATTACAAAAAATGATATGACTTGTTTTGCATGTGTATTGAATATGCATGTATGTATTTGGGGCATTCGACGTCAAAACGAAAACGGTTCAACCGATGGGTCTCCGATTCTCTTTCAAATTTTTTTTTTTTGGTTCTATTTCAGGACAAAATTTTTCAATTTGAACTTTGGTTTTTTATTGACGGATTTTCGAAAATTTTTTTTTTTTTTTTTAATCTGAAAATTTCAATATTTTTTCATTCAGTGTTAGCTTATTCTAAGAAGAAAATAAATGAAACAGGAAATGTTCGATTCGAACTGTACTTTTCACAAAAATTTGTATCGAATTTTTTGCGTCAACGGATTTGGAGTGATTGAAAAAATAAATATGAAATTTAGATTTTTGAAAAAGGGACACCTTTGATTTTTGATTTATCTTTTTTTTTTCAAATAAAACTTCCAGAAATTAGAAAATTTTAAGGACCAAAACCAAAAAAAATTGACAAATGCTTTACTATGTAGGTTTTGGTTCTGAAATAGGACAAGAAAAAGAATTTGGAACAAAATCGCAGACCATTGGTTGAACCGTTTTCGTTTTGACGTGGAATGCCCCATTTATATACCAATAAATTTATGTCGTCTTATGTACCATGCTTTTCGATTATTACAAACCACTTTTCATGCAATAATTTTAAACTCATCGAAGTTATTGTTATTTGTATCTATATTGGTAATCATGCGTTCGATATAGCTGACGAGGATGAAAGTGGATCCGAAGAGAGCGGGTCGGAAGAAGATGAAGAAGACGATGAAGGTACAGCTGATCTGAGCGACGGAGATGTTGATTCCCCTGAGAATAAACGTCCTAGAAAAGAAGAGAAAATGGTATGATGCTTTTGGCTATTTTGCATATTTTTTATTCACACTAATAGCGAGCTTTAAATATCCCCAAACTCTGGTGAATCATTTGAAGTATTCATACCGATTGAGATATTATTAATTCTGAAATATTTCCTATATAATAGGCAGCCTGCGGCTTATGCGTTGGAGTTGGAAGTTTCAGCGATCCCCCCGAAATACCGGGTATGGCACATTTTTTAGAACACATGGTGTTCATGGGATCAGAAAAATACCCTCAGGTACGGCGGTGAACTACACATTTAATTTGCTCACCGAATCTTACCTGCATCTTATTTGATTACAGGAAAACGATTTCGACGCTTTTATAAAAAAACGTGGGGGCTCTGATAACGCGTCAACCGAGTGCGAACAGACAACATTTTACTTTGAAATTCAAGAGAAGCACTTATTAGCTGCTCTAGATAGATTCGCTCAATTTTTTATCAGTCCACTTATGAAAAGAGATGCTATAAGTCGGGAACGTGAAGCGATCGAAAGTGGTTTGTGAATAATACATACATATCTTGATTTGTAGAAACTGAGGAATGTCATCATTTTTCATCTTCTATACTAGCTTTACCTGTAATAATAACATGATTTTATAATTTAGAATTTCAAATGGCACTTCCGTCTGATTTCTATCGAAAGGAGCAACTATTTTGTAGTTTGGCCCAACCCGGTCATCCGGCGACTAAATTTACCTGGGGAAACCTAGTCACATTGCGCGACAATGTTGAGGATGATAAATTGTATGAAGAACTTCATAAATTTAGACAACGACATTACAGTGCGCACAGAATGACTCTTGCCTTACAAGTAAATACGAAACTTATCGTTTTTTTAGCTACATCGATGAACTTTGTACATTCTTTCTCTGCAATTGCATTCATATGTAAAGAAATCTTGATTTTCGATAGGCAAGACTACCTCTAGACACTTTGGAACAATTTGTAAAAGATTGTTTCTCAACTGTACCGAACAATGGTTTGCCACCTGATGATTTTACGCAATTTAAAGGAATACAATCGTTCGACACGCCAAACTTCAAGCGAATTTATAAAATAAAACCTGTTAAAGATGCCTGCCAGGTAACGGTGTCTTCGATTTAGATCGTTTGATAATTCTCGTTACCTTTATATTATTAAAATGGTTGATAATTGATTCCTTTTAAAAATACTAAACAGACAACTGATAATGGTCATTCATTATTTTTAGATAGAGCTAACATGGACGATGCCGTCTCTGCACCACTTGTACAAGTGCAAGCCCCACCAATACGTATCATGGATCATTGGCCACGAGGGAAAAGGCTCTTTGATCAGTTACTTGCGCAAGAAAATGTGGTGCCTAGATATTTTCAGCGGCAATGGAGAAAGTGGCTTTGAGCACAGTTCCATGTATGCATTGTTCAGTTTGTCATTAGTGCTAACCGACGATGGGCATAAGCATTTAAAAGAGGTTTTGGATGCTGTTTTTTCGTACATAGCTTTGATGCGTAAATCTGGACCTCAGATACGAATTTATAACGAAATCCACCAGACTGAGGAAACTAGTTTTAGGTACTTAGCATCGTGGGATTCATACCACTCCGAATACCCTAGCGTTTTGTGTATTTAGTGAATAAATTTGATTCCAATGCATTTCAGATTCACAGATGAGGTTCCCGCCGAAGATTACGTCGAGAGTTTGTCGGAGAATATGCATTTCTATACTCCCAGGGATTATATAACTGGTAGCGAATTGTATTTTGAATATAATCCAGCTGAGATTAAGGTTTGCATGGATGCTCTGACTCCAGACAGCGCAAACATAATGCTATTTGATAAGAAGTTCGATGATGCAGAATTTGATAAAGTTGAACCATGGTTCAACACCAAATATACAGACATGGAAATACCAAACGATTGGATTGAAAATTGGAGAAAAATCGAGCCTATGCCTGATTTCCATTTGCCTGAACCAAATGTCTTCATTACCGATGATTTCAGCCTAGTTTCATTACCAGAAGAAGTGCCTAAGTACCCAACTAAAATACACAGCGACGCAATGTCCGAAGTTTGGTTCAGACCTGATCCAAAATTTAAAATTCCGGAATCCTATATGTACTATTATTTCATATCGCCGCTGGCTTTGACGTCACCAGAAAAGTGAGCTCCACGAATGAAATAGAAGTATTATATTCATTGGAATTGACAAATACAATAACTATGTAATTTTATTTCAGCACTGCATTAATGGATTTACTAGTTACGATATTGAAACAATTACTTGTCGAAGAACTATATCCCGCTAACGCCGCTGAACTTAGTCATCAAATTTATACAGGAGACAAGGGTATCGTAGTCAAAGTAAATGGATTCAACCAAAAATTGCCGGTAATCATTTTCCATCCGGCTTAAAAGTTATTTGCTTTTGTTCGCACATCTTTTATTCGAAAAAAAACTTGATAATATTATAATTTATTTTCAGCTCTTACTTGCAACGATTACAAAGTACATGGTTGACTGTCCAAAATTAGTAACAGAAAATTTGTTCGATGTAATGAAAGCCGAGCAGTTAAAAGCCTACTATAATACATTCTTAAAACCAGGAAAGCTTGTGAAGTACGTTAATCTATACTTTATTATTAATTTTATTCTGTTCTTTAGAATATTATAAACAATTGTGCAAAAGTTTTATATCAGATTCATCCGTAAAATTGAATAAATAAACATTTTTTCAGAGACGTGAGACTGTCCATATTGATGTATGTACACTGGGCAGCTGTGGATAGGCATAGAGCAATTTCCAATGTAACATTCGATCAATTTCTAATATTTGCCAAGCAGTTTGTTGAACAGATTTATCTGCAATGCCTTGTGCAAGGAAACATTACGAGAGAAGACGTTATCCAGAATTCATTGAATTGCATTGATATTCTAAAATGTGGATCCTTATTGCCAAGCACTTTCCCGCAATTAAGAGTCACCCAAATACCTCTTGGAGCACAATGTTGCAGAGTAAAAAATTTCAATAAATCTGATTCCAACTCTGTGGTAACTAATTATTACCAATCAGGCGTTGGGACTATCAAGATTTCGGTCATCATTGAATTACTTATCGTAAGTTTAGTGTATCCTCTGATTCTAGAGTGTAAAAAATGACGACGAACGAATGTACAGCGCAATATAATTAATATAATTGATAAATCGTTCTCAAATTTTTTTTCTATCACTTTTATTCAGATGTTGATGGAAGAGCCTCTTTTTAATCAGCTTAGAACTCAGGAACAGCTGGGATACAATGTTTTCTGCCTAATGCGAGATACCTTTGGTATTCTTGGATATTCTGTAACAGTTTGTACCCAGGCTGACAAATTTACTACGGAACACATCGACGAAAGAATCGAGGTGTTTTTGAAGTCGTTTTTAAAAATCTTGAAGAAGATGTCCGAAAAGGAGTTGGGCAGCATTAAAGTTGCTTTAGTAAAATTAAAGCAGTGCGCAGATCTTCATCTAAAAGAAGAAATAAATCGTAATTGGTCTGAAATAACAACGGGAGAATACATGTTCGATAGACAGGATAAGGAAATAAATGTTATTAACGGTACTAGAATTGTGGAATTGAGAAAATGGATGGAAAGCCACGTATTGGGCGGAACTAATCTGAGAAAACTGAGCGTTCAGATTATCGGCAAGCCACAAGAGAAAGACAAGATTGAAAAAGAAGCTAGCGAAAAGAATAACGTTGTTAATAAATCTGATGAAAATACGGGGACCAGTGAGACTTGTGGTAACGGAATCGCTGACTCAAGTGAGTTTTATATATTCGAAATTACACAACCATTAATGAGATTATGCGGTGTAATGAGCATAAAAATTATGCTAGTCGTATATTTTAACAGTGCAAGACACTCTTATCGTTATTTATTGTTTTCATTTCAGACGATACTTCCATGGATTATACCAACGATGTGAAATTTCCATTGGAGTATGTGACAGTCATGCCGAATGACAAGAAGGTCAAACCATCCAAGTACTACATCACAGATATCGGACGCTTCAAAAGAAGTCTTTGCCTTTTACCTGCTAATGGTAGTGCTACACAATGATTGCCAATTCTAGGTCGTCTATTTCCGAATTGTTAATTATATATAAATACTAGGGGAATTCAAAATTGAAGTAACGTTTGTCATAAATTCAATGGATAAATAAAAAAAAATAACAATTTCTAAATATCAGCATCGTTGTGTGTTTATTTACGTTGTGTGATATAGCATGCTGTGATATCCTAAACACCGGTGTCTATTATCAATAAGTATTCTATAGCAATCCCCAAGAGAGAATAAAGGTTACATACGAAATCACAAGCCCTTTGTTTACCTGATGGATCACAGATAAACAGAAACACTTTTTTTTTTCCCCCTCTAAATCCAGTTTGACTTTGAACTCATTATTCCTATGAATACACCATTACGTTTGTTGTGATAGAGATAATTACAGTAAGGCTTAGCAATCACCTATTCCATCATCTGCACATATTTGCCAGTGAAGAATAAATTAGTATAGAGTGTATATCAGAGGCATTAATATTTCAGGCCCCATGCGAAGGATTGAAGTCTTCTAAGGACCACGAGTCTTCATCAGGTAAGCTCCTGTTCACCACGATCTTTTGTGCAATTGAATTTTTGCGAGAGATACTATGGACTGCAGGCGGTCAATGGGTGTTTTCACAGTGGTTGAAAGTGTCGATAAGATATTGTAGAATAGAAATCGAGAACGCAATGCAAAGGACTATTTTTATTTTATTCCATATTCTATATCATCTTTCAATATCTTATCCATTTTTCACTGGGCAGCTTTGTATTTCTTAATCAAAATCAAATCTTCATTCAGTGAGTATGGAGAAGTCCGACAATACTATGAAAAAGCCCAACGCTAGCCCTGTTACTGGGCCAAGAAAATCAAGGAAGAAAACTCGCCCCACAGTCGAGTATCTTGGCACACCAGTCAAGTCCGCAAATGACAATAAAACTTACAGGTAAGACATGTGGTATGAAGGAATAATTCCTAAATTTGCATAAATGTAGTCTTTCGACTATGTATAAAGTGGAGTAATCTGCGATGTAACACCTTTTAATATCACAGGGTCATTAGATTGCCAAACAATTTAACGGCACTCTTGATATCTAACATGCAGTCTCTTTCCGGTGATCAGATCAACATTGAGAATGGTGAGGACAATGACGATGAATATAGTTAGTGTTATCCGTAATATGGCGATTGTACCTATATGTATTTGAGTTGACAATATTATGCTTTCAATGTAGCTGATAAAGCCTCAACTAGTTCAGGAGTCACAGAAGTGGCTAAGGAAGAGGAAAACACAGTTCCAATTGACCTGAGCAACAAAGGTGTTGATTCACGGGAGAATGAACATCCCCAAGAACAAGAGAAACTGGTATAATGCTTTTGGTTCTTTTGCATATTTTTATTTCCACTGATAGCCAGGTTCAAATATCTTCAAACTCCTGTGAATCATTTTAAATATTCATACTGATTGGGATATCAATAATCTTAAAATTTCCTACGATAGGCATCCTGCAGCTTATGCATTGGAGTTGGAATCTTCAGCGATCCCCCCGAAGTACCGGGTATGTCACATATTTTGAAGCGCCTGGTGTTTAAGGGCTCGGTAAAATATCCTCAGGTATGATGGTGAACTGCACAGTTAGTTACAGAGAATTATGTAACTTCAATCCTAATGCAACTTATTTGATTACAGGAAGATGATTTTGCTTCTTTCGTAGAGGAACGTGATGGTCACATCAAAGCATGGGGCGATTGCGAGCGTACAACGTTTCACTTTGAAATTCACGAGAAACACTTATTTGCTGGTCTTGATCGTTTTGCTCAATTTTTCATCAGCCCACTCCTCACACGAGATACTATAATGCGCGAACGTGAAAGCTATTGCACGGGTTTGTATAATATAATATACATACCTCAATTTTTGGAGTATTTTATTGTAGTATTATTTTTCCTTTGCAAACTTATATTTCTTTGTCGCATCCTTTTTTTCCTGAATCTACGGTCTTACTGTTATCTATAACAACATTATTCAACAATTTAGAATTTCAACTCCGCGTTACAGGTAACTTTCATCGCAAGGAACAGTTACTAAGTAGTTTGGCGAAATCTGGTCATCCAGCAAAAAAATTTTCCACTGGACATTACCTCACCTTGCGGGATAATGCGAAATTGTATGACGAACTTTATAAATTTAGGCTACGAAATTATATTGCTGATAGAATGACTTTGGCTCTACAAGTAATTATGATATTTATCATTCATCTATGTAATTATGGAGTGCATTCGAACTTTAATAATACATAAGTGATGAGGTCTTAAGTAAAGGAAATCTTTAATTTTTATAGGCTCGATTGCCCATGGACAAGTTGGAGCAATACGTGAAACACTGCTTCTCGATGGTACCAAGTAATCGTCGGGCACCGGATGATTTTATGAAATTTAAAGGAATACAAGCGTTTGACGCACCACAATTCAACCGGATCTATAAAATGAAACCCAATTTTGATGACCGTGTGGTAACTGTGTATTTTATTCAAATCGATTAATATTTCTTTTAGATTTTTTTGATCCATGAATTTCTGCGTCTGAACAACAACCCACGGATTATTTCCTCAGAGAATGTTCGACTGCCAACGTTATTAGAATGGTCATTATTTCATTCCTAAAATACTAAACGAATAATTATTACTTATCATTCTTTTCAGATAGAGTTAACATGGATGATGCCACCTATGCAACACTTGTATAAGTGCGAACCGTCCTATCATGTATCATGGATTATTGGTCACAAAGGCAAAGGCTCTTTGATCAGTTATTTACGCAAGAAATTGTGGTGCTCAGATTGTTACTGTGGTACTGTAAGGAATGGCTTTAGTAACAACTCCATGTATGCATTGTTCAATTTGAGATTAATATTGACCAAAGATGGGCAAGAGCACTTAAAAGACGTCTTGGACGCTGCATTTTCGTACATATCTTTGGTGCGTAGATCTGGCCCTCAGAAACGGATTTATGATGAAATCCATCAAATCAAGGAAACTAGTTTCAGGTATGCAGTATGGGCAAATTAATTTTATTTCAAATATGTTCATGTTCAGTGTTTATCATGAATAACTATGACTCCATTGCACTTCAGGTTCACAATTAGCAAGAATACTGAATGCACTTACACAAAGAATTTGGCAGAGGGTATGCATGTCTACGAACCAACCGATTACATAACTGGTAGTAAATTGCATCTTGAATATAGTCCAATTCGGATTAAAGCTTGCATGGATGCTTTGACGCCAGACAATGTGAACATAATGTTCCTTGATAAGGAGTTCGATGATGCAGAATTTGATAAAGTGGAACCATTGTCGAACACTAAATACAGAGATACGGAAATTCCAAACATCTGGATTCAGCAGTGGCGAACAATCGAGCCGTTACCGGACTTCCATTTGCCAGAGCCAAATATTTTCATTACGGATGATTTCAGCCTAGTTTCATTACCAGAAGAAGTGCCAAAGTACCCAATTAAAATACACAGCGACACGATGTCGGAAGTTTGGTTCAGGCCTGATCCAAAGTCCAAGATTCCAGAATGCTATATGTATTATTATTTAATCTCGCCAATGGCTTTGACATCACCAGCAAAGTAAATTTTAAGAGTACTATTGAAGAATCTGTTTGCTACGGTAAGTTTATTCCAAATAGGAAATGAAAAATTACTGTGTTATTGTAGTGAGGCAATGATGGATGTGCTCGTCAAGATAACAAGATGGTTACTTAACGAAGAACTATATTCTGCGACTACTGCACAACTCCGTTATGCTATTTATGTGGAGGACAAAGGTGTCGTGGTCAAAGTGAGCGGATTCAACCAAAAATTGCCTGTAAGAATTTCCCAATGACTTCAAAGTTATTCGGCTTCGGTTTGCTCTTATTTTTTGAAAAGAGTTGATCCAGCAAATTGTCTCTTTATTTCCAGCTCGTACTATTAACGATAATGAAGTGTATAGCTGACTGTCCAAATTCAGCAACACAACGTCTGTTTGGCGTTATGAAAGCTACAAAATTAAGAGGCTGCTACAATACATTTATCGATCCAACCGGCCTTTTAGAGTATGCAACTTATGTCTTATTCATCACTCATTTTATGCTTTTCCTTTCCTAATTATTTAATATCTATGTAAATCAAAGATTCTATTGTCTGGATATATATTTCACAGTGCGAATTATCTATAATTTCATAATGCTATAATTCAAAATCACTGATAGTTCAATTGATTTTACATGACAGTAAACATTTTTTCTTAGCGCTGTTAGTTCGTCTATTTTGAAGCTTGTACACTGGACATCAATTGACCATCACGCGGCACTTTCTGGCGTGGACTTCGATAAATTTCAAATGTTTGCCAAGCAATTTCTCGATCACATTTATCTGCAGTGCCTTGTACAAGGAAACATTACGAAAGAAGAAGTTATCCAGAATACAAAGAATTGCATTGAAATTCTGAAATGTGGATCCTTATTGCCAAACACTTTACCACAATTGAGAGGCACCCAAATACCTCTCGGAGCACGATGTTGCCGAGTGAGAAATTTCAATAATGATGCCAACTCGATAGTAACCAATTACTACCAATCAGACATTGGGACTTTCAAGCTTTCAGCTATTATTCAATTGATTGTAAGTCTTGTTCTTTCAACCTTAGAGTGTGAAAAATAATTATGAATATGGACAGTTCGATATAAATATATTTCACAACTCGTTCTTAGACTTTTCTTTCACGTTTATTCAGGTGTTGATACAAGAGCCTCTTTTCGATCAGCACATAGTGCGGGAAATGCTGGAATATTATGTTGAGTGCGATATACTAAATGCCTTTGGCATTCTTGGATATAGTATCAAAGTTCGCACCCAAGCTCACAAGTTTACTACGGAAGACATAGACGAAGGAATTGAGAAGTTCTTGAGATCATTTCTAGAAAGCTTGAAGAATATGTCTGAGGAAGAGTTGAGCATAGCCAAAGATGGCCTGATAAAATTGAAGCAGGGCAAAATTCTCAATCTCTGCGCAGAAATAGACCGAAATTGGAATGAAATTTTAACTGAAAAGTACATATTCAACAGACTTGATAGAGAAATCGATGCCATAAATGGAACGAACATTGCAGAGTTGAGAGAATGGATGGAAAGCCATATATTGGGTGGGACTAATCTCAGAAAACTCAGCATTCAGATTGTTGGGAGGCAGCAGGGTAAGGATAAAATTTAAAACGAATTTAGTCGATAGAATAACATTGCCGAGATATATGGAAATACAGAAGAGCATCTCTTGCTACACAGATGATTGATACAAGACCTTAAAATTATATTACTATCAGTGAGATGTCAGGCTACCATGTGGTGCAATCAGCACAAATTCATGCATATATTCATATATTTGAACAGTGCAGAAGTTTCTTATTGTTATTCATTGTTTGGCTTTCAGGCGATGTTGTCGTGCAACGTAAATTTTGGTTGGAGTATATGACAGACATGCCAAATGAAAAGACCCCCAAACCATCTAAATACTATATTACAGATATCGAAGACTACAAGATGAGTCTTCACGTTTTTCCTGCCACTCACACTTCTACAGAATAATAAACCATCTTAGGCCATCTATTTACGAATCGTTAACTGTATCCCTTCAGTATTTTCAAATGCCTAAGAAACCCAAAAGCGAACGTAACAATACGCAATAATGTTTATTATAACTCAAAATATTATCATCAATGCATGTTTAATTCCTTAAAACTAATATAACGATGTTGTCAGTATGCAACAACGATCTAAAGTACACATCTTGTTGATCATAATCAATTATTCTCTATATTAATTAATAATTAGTTTAACTATATATTCATAATGATTTCTGTTTTCCTGTTTGCATATTAAAAGTAGTTAACAAAGCTATCAGTAAAGAATAAATTGTAAGCTATATTCTCCTTCGTTTTATTACTTCCTTTCCGCTTATCATAATATATCGTATACAACGCGATGATAGTTTGTATAATTCAAACGTTTCGAATCATCCCTCGTTGCGCTCTTTATGGTTCCCTCTATCACCACCAGATCGCGCAACCGAGTGTGTGTATGTTGTCTGCTAAATAATAATAATAATAAATAACCTCAAAAAGCAGAGCTAGCTTGTCTTCTGAACAGAATAATGCATTTTATTTTAATAACGAGTTCATAGCTTGACAATGTCTCGTATATAAACTCTAAAACAATACACACATACCTGTATAAAAAAAAAAAAAAAAAAAAAAAAAATCCACATAAATGCCTCATTCAACGGAGGTATTATCGCCTCAAGACCTTCTAGCAGAGGTTAGAAAATTTATTGCTGGTGCAGTCAGGTCTACTCACGGTTCAAACACTCTTGATTTAGCGCGAACCGCATTATCATTATTACAAAATTTGCCCGCAGCCAGAGACGCGGTTTTAGAATATTTTTGCACTGTATTTTCTGTATGCGTAAGCAAACATGTTCGTCAGATCGAGGTAAGCAGATATATCCAACCATAATAACCGATTCTAAGATTTACATCATAATATCTCATATTCTACTATGATTCACAAAAAAGCTAATGCTAATCAAATGAAATTTGTAGAAAAATCAAAATTTACCAATTCACGAAGAAACTACCATAGCCGAGATTCACAATGTGTTGTGCAATTTTGTTAACGCCAACCCTGAGGCATGGGCTCCGATAATTTCAGCCTGGTCTTTAGAATTGCTGGGTAATAAACACGATTTTTTTTTTCCTCATAATCCTAGTTCCTAATTTATTTTCTAGAACTTATTTTAACTCGTTTGATTAAACGCCAGGTAAATTATCGTCGGATTATGCGAACCGAGGTAATTTGCCAAAGAATGCAGGAATCAATGATTTCCTTCAGCAATGGATGTCGTGTAGAGCTACCAGGACGTTAATCGACATAACGACGCAATGTCTGCAGTGTCTGATGCACTTAGAGACTGAATCATGCATCAAAGCCTTATTGGATACCAGCGTTTCTCACAGTCCGCACTTCGACTGGGTCGTAGCGCACGTTGGAAGCTGTTTTCCCAACACTGTAATCACCAGAGTACTGACTTGTGGATTAAAGGATTTTTGCGCCATGGGATACGACCAGAATATCAAAAATCCAAAGCTCAATTCAGTCGTTGGAATTCTCGGACATTTAGCCGGAAGCCATTTTAACGACATAAGAACAGCGCTGCTCGATTTGTTTAGGGTAAGGTCAATTCTTGAGACGTGGGAAAGACCGATGACCACCCATTTATTTCTGTATATTTAACTTACAGTGGAGTTTGGACGAAAATTCAAATGCAGACGAAGATACAAAGGCCCAGAAACTTGCCACTGTACCATTCCTGTTGAATTTAGCATCTCTTTCGCAGATGTTATTGAAGGCGCTGACCACGGACGTTTTACAAACATGTAAGCGCTTTCAGGAAGTGTGAGCTCTGAGAGGAAGGAGCTAATCGTAATAACTCGATTTTCAGTGAGGCCGGACATAATACCGCAGCTGGCTTTGTTCGCATCCGATTGGTGCAAGTATTTCAACAATCAGGCGGAAGCGTTGATAGATTTGACCGTCCATTTAGCTCTTGGATGTGAGCAGGGGGCATCACAGATAATAAATATTCTGTTAGACACGAGTCTTAATCAAAGTAACGTCGGCTATCACAGCGTAAACGCTGCACAAAGCGTTAAAAATGTTTGCCGAGAGATTTTAGAGCTTATTTTACAGGAAATTGATTCTCTCATAAGAGCGCATGGCCCACAGTCGGCCAATGTGGCTTTATTGAATGCTGTAAAACAGGAATTGTCTTCCGTAACGCCGTTGCTTTCGAATCCAAATCCATTAAGAGTTCAAACGGCAGTTAGAATATTGTCTCTCCTTGGGGCGCAAAGTCCAAACGTCTTAGTATCGTCGGCCTCCTTTATGCTCAGAAAAGTAGAATCGAAATTTCATTTAGCTGCTTTGATAAGACTAGTCGCAGACAACGTTAATACTTTTGCTGCAAATACAACGGACAATGAAAACACTGTCGTTGGAAATGGGTATTTTTCTCAAGCCGTTGAACAAGCTATTAGAGAATCACAGTATGTCTTTGCCTCCGACGACACGGAGGCTAAACAGCTATTTAAAAATCTAACTATTCTGTTGAAGTGAGTTTGTCACCCTCTTATTATCCACGGTTTCTTCATATCCTCGTATCATCAAGGCGATTTATTATCTCGCTATTTTTAGATGGGAAAAAAGCAACCGAGCTCTTATTCTGAGATCTGGGATCATAACGCGTGCCGTTAGATCAAATTTGCAACAAATCTCTAGTCTGCTTATGAAAACCGACGACTCTGTCCTTGCCCATGACGTAGCTGGGATGCTAGATCTGCTGAGCGTTCCCGATAGAGATCATTTCGTTCCCAGTATTCAGCTCACCTTACAGCTGACTAGATCAATTATTCGCTATTTCTTTATTTGCATCGAGGAGGATGGTAGGCATTCTCATAGTCTTGTATGTTGTATTTTATATCTGTGACGATTAATGGTCTCATTTAATGCCTTAGATATGATCCAGAAGATGAAAGGTGTGAAAGTAGTTTGCCGTTTTCTTCACGTTTTAACTTGTTACTCTCAATGCGCCAGAGTTTTAGCACTCAGAGAGCTTTTAGAGCAAAGTATATACAACGAGCCAGCCAAGTATTTTGGTGCCAAAGAAAAATTCGATCCTCAAACCGAAGAAATACTCTTATTGCAACAAAATCATAAGCAGGTATGAAGGGGAGAAGATTTTTAAGCAACGCTCTATAGAGTTTAGTGCTAGTATTTGATTTAAACTGTTTTTTTTTTTTTTTTATTAGGGTACCAGCGTCATGCTCGCTCAGAGACATTCTTCTGTATTTCATGCTGGTGTGATAGGCCAGGGTCCTAGAAAACCACCGCCTCAAAACCACATTGATCGTGAAACTATAATTTTGAACACTACGCTACTCATGGATGCGATAAAAGTAAGAATGCAAAAAATAAAGGAAGAAGAACTAACTATCAATGTCACTTCTTCTAAAAAATAGCGAAATGAATTTATCAATCCATTTTCTACAGGCTTGTTGTAGCAATCCAGAATTGGGTCAACATCCTGTTAATTTGGATGCTATATCCATGGTCAGCCTTCTACTAGTAGAACTAGTCTCTCCTGATGTTATGTATAATGGACTGCCATGGCCTGATGAGGAGTTTACCAAGGTTCCTTCTTGCCTTCTTTCGTTGTCTTCTTATTAGCTTCAGAATTCTTGTATTTATTTTTTCTTGCAGCGTGAGAGATTTCATTCAACAAATTCAGACTCAAATATTTAACAAACACTAATCGCAATGCCATTTCAGGTAACTGTTGAACGGGACTTGCAAATACGTCGCACGTTCAAAGACGTACCATTGCTATGGTCTCTCCTTGAGTTAACAGCTCGCTATAGACCAGCTCTAGCTTATTGTTCAGTTCTTTTAAGAGCCATAGCTGCTACAGTCTTAGCAAACTGGAGTCCAATGGAGGGTGTATTACTCGCTAATGTAATGGCTCTTGGACTGCTGTTGCCGCCTCCTCTAGCCAGTATCAGAGATGTTTTACCGAACGTTAAACAGCATCAAGTAAGTTGTAATTATTATGAAATTTAAAAATACGAGAATTTAGAATATTTTTAATTTCACTCATGTTTTTTTTTTTTTGCAGATTAATTTAGTACTGAGAGAATGCATATGGGCATACATGCACGAAAATGTACCATCTCCAGCCTTGTTTACACGAAGCGAAGGAAGCAACGTTGCTTGGCGTGACCCAGACTCTTCGATACCAAATCCTCGCTGTATTGAAACACTCCGTCTGATTGTATTGGCTAATATACATAAAATGGGAGCTCTTTATTCAGCTCTGTTTCTGAACGCAGAACGAAAATAAAATTTTTATTTTATCAAATCATTGACCAATATGTAATATTTTTAATTCATTAAACATGCTGAGATAAAAAGGCTGGGTGAAAAATAGATAAAAGTTACTGTATGATATTTACATACTACTGATACTACTGATACTACTGATACTACTGTATTATAATTATTGTTATTACTAGTAACAATATATACAAATTTCTTAAAAAAAAAAAAAAAAAAAAACGCTTAAATAAAGGCGATCATATTATTTTCCTGATATTCATTTTTGAATAGGTACATTTTTTTGTCTTTCCATGTGTGAATTTTGTTAATTTTAATCTATAGCAAGATTTAAGCAAAATAAAAAAAAAAAGATTTGACAGCGGTGGGATTCGAACCCACGCCCTTTCGGACTGGTGCCTAAAACCAGCGCCTTAGACCGCTCGGCCACGCTGCCTTACGTCAAACAGTTATCAAAATGTGATATATCAATTTAGATAAACACTATGCGATCTTAATCTATCCCATACTCGCTCATACATTCATGCACGAAAACGGCGCGAAGCAGCCATATCAATTCAGATTCGAAATTTTTCGAAACATTTCTTCGGGGTCATAGTATCTAAATTCCGAAATAACATTACAGTATTTAATTTCTATAGTATACGAAAATATGTATACTAGATAATATACTGCGCAATGATATTTCGGGCGGTGAATTTGGACACTTTATATCTCCAAGCCCATTTACTCGGCTCATATATTCCCATTAGGCATACCTTGCTGCAATGAATAATCACTCTTGATTGTTATATAGAATGTAAAATTTCATGACTTTTTTTTTCAGGATTTCGATGTTTTTATAGAAAACCGCATTATAGCTGGTGTATAGCATAATAATTTTACCTATAGTACGAAATTCAGTTATCATCCGTGTTTATCGCGTCAATTCATTCATATTACGAAAATGATTGTATGCTCAATCGTCATTACGAGATCATATTTTAATAAAATACCTGATAAGGCAAACGTAATCTTTCGATTATAAAATAATACAGACGATTGGTATAAAACACCTTATCGCCTTATCGATTGATATTATTGAATTTCATCAATCATTAGATGATCCTATAAAACGATTTTACTATGTTTTTCACATGACATAGTATAATTAAAAAATAAAAAAATAAAATAAAAATAGAGAAAAAATAAAGTTGTAGATATTATGTTGATAATGGTGTATATAAATATGAATAAATAATTAAATATAAATAATTTATTATCATTGAACAATTAAGAGGGGTGGGGATGAAGGGGGGGTGTATACATTACACTGTTTTTTTTTTTTTTTTTTTTCTAATTTTAAATAACTAAAATTTCTAATAAGACGATAAAAATTTTTCTGGATAGAGTAGAGAGTAGGTGGTTTGGACTGAGTATGAGAATCAGGCAATGAATTGAATAGACAATATCAATTAATTTCAAGATTTTATAAAAACACATTCTCTTATTAAATACAAGAGACAATTATATAATTATTAATTTACTTTTGTATTATTAATAATAATACGGGAATGATGGTACCTAAGATGAGCGAACACTTCTTTTTTTTTTTTTTCTTTTTTTTTTTTTTGTTCAGTCGCTGTACGAATACCCTAGGTGGGTGTCTCGTCCTGTCTAAATTATTACATACACTGCCATTCAATGTTTAAATTATTTTATATTATAAACATTATTATTTTTTCTTTTTTTTTTTTTTTTTTTCTTTTCTTCTTATCTCATATAGAGTCATCTCACCACTCACACTGAGAGCCTCAAAGATCCGCTCTGTTTTTTTTTATTAACATATTAACATTATTCAATATAGTCGCTATTCCGTCATCATTTCTTTTTATAATCATTCAACCATTTTATCCTATAATATTGCGCAGAGAGTAAAATTAAAATCAATACTTAAAATTCAAAGTACGAACGCAGCGGACTTGAATTATAACGTATAATAACTTCATAATTCTTTTATCCAACTACCTTTTTTTTTTTCTTACATTATAATTGAGAAAATTTTACAATGCGCATATTAATAGAAAAAATGGAATTGTACATAGAAAAAAAAAAAAAAAAAAAAAAAAAGTTGTATCCTTTATTTAATATAATAATAATTTAATATGAAATCTATAAATATACATTATGTATCTTTTACCGTCTTTGCTCATAAACTCAGACCTCGAACAATGTATAAATTTTAAATAATATAAACAGAGCGGGCGCAGCGCAGTATCACCGACTGGACTTGGTTTACAATAAATTATTATTCAGTTCTTGTAGAGGGGTCGTAAAAACACCACCACGCTATAATTTCAAGCTATATTATTGCTTTAAAATAGTAGCGTGCTCATCCCACCCATTTCACTTTGTTCCTTAACGAATATTTCAAAGTATTGATATATTATCGTTACGGCAAGTAGAATACCCGTACCAGAACCAATTGCACCTAAGAAATCAGCGAGAACAGATAATGCCCCGATACACAATCCACCAAAAGCTGCAGCTGTTGGAATATAACGATTCAATTCACGAATCATCGAGTTATCTCGATGTCCTCGCATCACCATCTGTTGTTCCTTCAGCTGCTTTGCGACCTGCAATTTTTAATGAACCATAAGAAATAGTATCTAACTTCGAAAAAAAATCATTTCACAAAAACAGATCAATTTTAAGTCATTCAAACTCTAATTAGGAGTGAATTTTCACAATTTATTACCACAAATTCAGGTTTAAAATACTTACATCCTTGGCAGAGCTTCCGGATACTTCAATCCACGTTTTCGAGAAGAAAGCGCATGAACCGAGCATGAATAATATATAAAGGAAGGCATGTACGGGGTCTTGAAGAATATGGCCAACTGATTCAGGCGGAGAAAGATAGTAACATAGTCCGCCTACTGGATAAGACCGGGCCGGCCCACCCCCTCCAACGTCTGACCAAACCCCAAGTAGATTTACTATAAGATTACCCTGGAACTTGACGGCTAACATCTGCGATATGACGTAGAGATTTGAGACTAAAGCTGACTGAAGAATAATTGGGATGTTGCTTGTGTAGAATAATTTTATCGGATAACTGCTGTACTGGCCACGATATCTGGCTGACTTTATCGGCAAGTCTACTCTGAATCCCTAGAATAAAATCACAAACGTTAAATAATGTATGAAAAAATATTGTTATAGGTTTAAATTTTCGGTTCACAAAGTGGTAGCTGTGTGAATTTCAAATATTTAATCAATCTCTCCTAGATCGAAGAAGAACTTACCTGGAAGTAAATGACTATAGCAAAAACAAGGATGGTAGCAAGCAGGTTCATAAGATTGGGAAGATTCTGTCTGTAGAAAGCTTCGCGCAATGCTCTAACTTTGTCTTGTCTTGTAGCCAGTAGATGGAAGAGCGCTATTACCGCGCCTTCGAATTCAGTACCACGACCTGAGAGGATAAAGATGATTAGTCAGAAGCTGAATTTTTTTACCAATATTTTAAACAGTCGTTGATAATAACTAAAAATCGTTACTTTTAGCATCTAATTAGGTGAAAAAAAAAAAAAAGACAAAAAAACAAATTTATACACACCGGTGTTGACTGTGGCTGGTGAGAAGGCCTTCCATACAATAGTTTCGCAAATATTTGTCGCAATGAAGAGAGAAATACCACTTCCAAGACCGTATCCTTTCTGTAAAAGCTCGTCAAGCAGTAGTACGATCAAACCAGCAACGAAAAGCTGGATAATAATCAGTAGACAAACACCGGCGCCAATTTCAGCTGGATCACCGTACATGCCAGTCATTACATAGACTATTGCTTGACCGACTGTTATCACCATACCAAAGACTGTGAATGAGAAAAAGAAGGATGTTTAATATTGCAAAGTATTTGTAAATATTATAGTTTTGTGTTGTTTTTTTTTGTTTTTTTTTTTTGTTTTTTTAAGTTTGAAACAAAATTTGATGAAAATGTTGATTATACTAACGTTTTTGAGCCCCGTTAAATAGCGCTCTATCCTTAGGAGTGTCACCAACTTCAATAATCTTGGCACCAGCCAAAAGCTGCATGATTAAACCCGATGTAACGATCGGAGATATTCCCAGCTCCATTAAGGTACCTCGGTTCGAGGCAAGAATAACACGAATCCAATAGAAGGGATCGGCGCTGTCCGAAGACATGATACCGAATAGAGGTATCTATAAGAAATTGAATGAAATTAAAGATTAGTAAAGAATTTAGATCTGATAATCGATAAATCTTATATCATTTATAATTTTTTGAGATGAAGAGATGAACAATTTCCCTCATATTGATTCTGAGAAGAAAAAAAAAAAAAAGATTTTTATTGATAAAAAAAATATTGTTGTTTTATGACACGGTATATGTTTTATCATAACACATGGTGTAATAATCGTATCTTCCATTCATAAGTATGTCAATGATTGACCGATGAGTAAACTACCTATGACAACGGGTTGACCATATGGTCGGAGCGAATCATAAAAGCAACTTTTTTTCTACGATATAATTAAACTTTGAATTAGAAAATAAAAGAAATATTATTTATTATATATTAGTTGATAAATTTGGTTTATCTTTAACTCACCTGACAGCATACTAAAAAAATGAAGAGCGTTATAGCTGTCCATAATACTTTTTCTCTGAATTGGATCTGCAAAAATTGATTAAAACAAAAAAATGAAAATAAAAAAAAGGAAATAAATTATTCAAGTTATTATTAATCGCATAATGATGGTGTTTATTGAATTTTACGAAAATGATGTATATGTGTGTGATCATAGGTTGCAACTTTCTTTTGCATAGAACTATGTGTGCGTGTGTGTGTGATAAATATTTGATAATTTTTGTATTTCAAATACTAAATATTGAATAATTTAGACACATAATATGAATATCTGTGTTGTTAAAATATGGTATGTAATATAACGGTGAGATATATAAAATGAGGCCAGAAATAGAAACGGTAAACTTACCTTTCGCTCGGGTTTTGCTATTTCCGGCAGTATACTACAGAAGGGTTTTATCACTTCTAGGAATTTGACTGTGAAATAATAAGAAAAATATATATTTAGTTATATATTAAACTAATTTAGTTAATTTGTTTTCATTTTATATTAAATATTAATTAATAATAATGAACAATATGTTGCGCGGCATTTGTATAAGTAAAGTGTAAGTAATATAAGAGTATAAAATATGTGATATATCACTGTGAGTGATACAATACAATATAGAGTTCTGATGTAGGTTACACGAGTTATTGTAATAAATATTTATTTTTTCATATTACTATGAATAAAATGAATGAATGATGTTTTATTTGTAATATTTAATTAATTACTTACTGCCCATTGTGATTTTTGCTTGAGTTATTTAATTCTTATACACTAAACAACGTTGCTTTTTCAAACGTTAAACGGTCAACACTACCTCCCGGACGAAGCCAGCAGTACGAAACTAAACGAAAGTCTACCGCTCGGCTGGCAAATGGCAGCAAATCGTGGCCCGCTACGAAGACACGTATTCAATACGCCGCGGTCACGTGATATGATGATGTTGGCCGCGTTGACTACCCTTCGCCGCTAGATGACGGATGTTACACGCGCAACTTCAAGGGAGTCGGAGAACGGTATGTGCGCATGCGCGCATGCGCGCGGTTCCCACTCCATAAGGATTTGAAAAAACGCGCGTAATCGCAAAAGATTTGAATTTATGCGAACGATTTGAATTTAGGAATTATATTCAGTCAAAGCTGGAGGAATTTGATGATTTAAAATAAACAGAAAGCATATTGAAATGTGTTCTTTTCTTTATTTTTCGTTATTTTATTTTATTTTATAAACTAAATAAAATATAAGTTGACTTATGATTTTAGTATAGGTATACCTATTATTATAATAATTATTTCACCTAATTTTTCTTTTTTTTTTCCTTTCTTTTTCACACAGGGTAATTTATTATCACATTGAAACGGTTTCCACTATTTCTTCGCCATATTATGTTATTTCAATCTTAATTTTTCAACGTCGTATTATTAGGCGAAGAAAAACCTGCTAGAATCTTATCTGGCACGTAAAATTTATACATATAGTACTTGTGTACAAAAAAAAAAAAAGTTATTACCTATTTTTCTATTTTTCTATTTTTTATTTTTTTATTTTTTTATTTTTTTCTACTCATAAAAGAATATTCGTTTAATTAACAACTACTACATATGTATGAAATGACTTGTTTATTATACACATAAGCAATTATTATACTCTATTTAGAAATATCAAATCAAGTTCTAATCTTGAGAATGTTGTTTTTTTTTTTTTTTTTTTTTTTCTATTTAAAAAATTTCTTTGAGCATTTCAGTTCACATACTATACATACTTAAATAACAACACTAGATTTATAGTACGCGATGCGAAAATTTTTCACTTTCAATCTTTTGTTACGACTTGTGATTTTATATTTAATTAAAAAAAGATGCATGTAAAAAAAAAAAAAAAAAAAAAAAAAAAAAAAAAAAATACTCATACAAGATAAACACCTTTCTTTGACTTACATATTTCACGATGTCAAATTTCAAATAATATCAAGACAATATATTATAATAGAGCCCATCTTCTCTGTTTAAATATAAAAATAAAATAAAATGTTAAGTCTGTATAATTAAATGAAGAAAGTAGAAAAAAAAAAAAAAAAAAAAAAAAAAGAAAAGATATTCACCATTTATTAGTGATTTGATCACAAAACAGACAAGTTATAATAAATAAAATACCACAAAAACACACTCACGTATCTCTCTTAAATTATACCTTATATATATCATACTATACAAATCTCTGTCATTCATTATAATAATATTAATTCACACGTTAAAATATTAACTTAATAGAAGAAAAGAAAAAAAAAAAAAAAAAAAAAAAAAAACCACTTTTCAATCATCTAAAGTAATTATTTCTACACCATCTTTATTTAATTTTTCTGATTTTTTATTAGACGTATTATTGGACGTATTCATTGATTTACTACTACTACTACTACCTCTAGGAAGTTCATATACAGACATACTATCTGAAACAGGTGTTCTACCAACTGTTTGTTCAGGGGGATTTATTTTTTGTTGAGTAACACTAAGCGACGACGGTAAACTTCCCATTGGAAAGTCCATACCGCTGGACTTAGGCTGATTTTTATGCTGTGGTATTATCTCCAAGTGAGAATGTTGCTGCAATTGCGATAACACAGACATTGCTTCTACAGCATGAGATTGAGACAATGGATTAGACAAAGTATTAACTGCCTCTGTAGATGATGATGCTGTTGATTTTGATTTACTAGATGTTTTTCTATATCCGCTACCTTTAGAACTTTTAGATCCAGGCAGTGGAGGCAATTGGCTAAGTGAAATGCTGTTCAATTCTGCTGGTAAATACGGAGCCTGTGACATTGACGATGTGTTAGACATACTATTCATCAAAGTCTGATAGGTGCTAGCAATTGACGGAAGTTTTTTAGCAGTTTTCTGCTTCTTAGGTGGACACGCTATATTAGCAGCCGGATGTGGCTGCTGATGTTGTTTCTTGGACAGCAATTTGTGCTGTAAAGACGTGCCGGATCCTTGAGATGGAAGGTTCATTTGAATCGGTGGTTTCATGCCCAGAGATGACGCGATTCCTGAATGTGCAGCCTGTGGTATGGAAGAGGGGCTTGTAGAGCTGCTGCCTTTCAAAACTGGCGAATGAGATAGAGAACTTTTGTGCGCTGGTTGAGGCTCGGTCAAAGTTTTAGAGACGCGTATTTGTGGTGCGCTCATTTGCTTAGGAGGCAGAGATTTGACTTGTTGAATCACCGACGGTTTCAATAGAGAAACTTGCGCCGCCGATGAATGTGGAACTGTTTTGGAAGGCTGCGATGCTTGATTAGGTTTTGAGCTATGAGAAGCAGCTGATTGATCTGTATTCGAACTGGTTTTAGATGATTTGCTGGAAGACTTGTGTGTAGAATAAGTAGTATTAACAGGAGTTATAGAAATGTTTGGTTTCTCCTTGGTCATAGTTGTGGTAGTAGTAGTCGTCGTAACTTTTGGAGTAGCTTGATGATAAGTTGGCGTAGATCTAGACATCGAAGATGTGGAACTACTCAGGTTCAAATACTGCTGCATATTCATGCCTCCTAAGTTATTCAAATTCCCAAGATTTCCCAAGTTTCCTAAGCTTCCCAGGTTCCCCAGATGACCTAAATGGCCTAAATTACTGGTCGTATTAACGCTGCTACTCGCTGTACTCATAGTAGAAACGCTACTTGAAATCGGATTCAAGCCACTAGCCATGCTAGTCATTGTGGAAAGGTTGTTTTGATACTGTCTAACGACTTCTTGATATCCTCCCATCCCTCCTACTTGGCTAAGATAGTTTAAAGCAGCCAAAGTAGTCGGGTCGATCATGTTTCCGCTCATGTTAGCTAACATAGCAGTTAAAACGTTCGGATCCATCAACGGACTCATGAAATAAGGGTTCAAGAGTGCAGAGTTGTTGTGCTGACCGAGATAATTGTTGAAACCACCTTTCGGATTGTACTGATTAAACATGTTAGCGTTTTGTTGCATTGCTTGATGATATTTGTTGATATTTGGCGGACGGCCTCGAGGACGACCTGACGAACTTGACGAAGTCTTGTGGGCTTTACGGCTCTGAGAAGATTGAGGAAAAGTCGGTACTGCTGATGACTGGGAAACTGTGATCTGTGAATCAGAGAGGAAGAAGAAGAAGAATTAGCGTTAAGAATTTCGATCAGTAATATCGATGGTGCTTAAAAGTTTCATGACTTTATTCAGTCGGAAGTAAACTCACAGGACTCGATGTTACCACAGCAGTGGAAGTTGAGACTTGAGGATTAATGTTGGGAGCACTAGTCGTGATGGCAATTTTATTCACAGCTATTTGCTGCTGGCACCATTTAGTCGTTGTCTCAAGAACGTTGCCTTCGATATTCTGAAAGTAGAAATAAATAATAAATAAAATAAGAAAAACGTTGTATTTCGTTTGAATTTCATTTCAAATTTAATACAAAATCTCACCTTATTTCCAGTATAGGATTTATACGTGTCCGTTAAAAGATCAGCAACGTTTTTTAGATCCATATTCGAACAATGCTTTTGTACACACTGATACGTCTTGTATACATCTAGGAGCACTTGCATTCGCGAATCATTTTTCCACGTAGGTGTGCTTTCTGTACCAGTAGGTGGTCCCATCAGCGATACTCTTGTCCTCAATGATTGTAAACATAAAGTCATAGCTTGATCGGATAGTTGCTCTCTTTCAGAGTCTCGTAAATATTTTCTGTAAACATTCAGGTTTAAGTGATTTAAGTGATTTTCTTTTCCTCGCTGTAAAACATAGAAAGGAATTAAATATCATATGAATTGAAAAAATTGTTCGTACTTATCAACGTCTGGTTTTTTAGAAAGTTGCAATCCGAGTTCCATAAGCATATCGCTGTCGTTAGTTTCCTTCAACACTTGCATAAGTAGAGTAATGCATTTAGACATATGTGAAGCAAAGCTACCGCCTCGATCAACTTCTTCGACCGGTATTCGCCACACACCCTGATAAGATTCTATTCATTAGACGTTGTGTATTTCAAAAGAATACATGAATGTGTTATTTCGAATTTCCTATCAAACGAAACTTACGTTAAAAAAATTGGAGCTTTTTCTCTCAAAGAAAAGACCTTGGAATGATTTTCCTGGATAAAATTGACAATTGTAAGTTCCTAACAATAGATCTTTGCACTTTGTTATATCTTTTGTTTTGTTGTTAAAAAAAAAGTGGGAGAGACGATAAAAAGATTTGTAGTGCTGGGGAAAACGCATTACGCATTGCTCTAGACCTGCTAAACAATACGCAGTTAAAGTACCGACTTCTTCGTCGGATAAAAATTCTTCTGAAAAATATAAGATAAATATTAGTTAAAATCGAAGGTGAAAAAACAAGTCGTAGACTTGCGGTAATTTAAATATCTACGAAAAATAATTATTCTCACCTTTTAACTCTATAATTTTTTTTTTCTTCTCAACATCGCTATCAGAATCGCTATCGCTATCGCTGGAAGAATCGCTATCTGAACTATCGTCGCTACTACTCGAATCGTCGCTACTACTAGAGCTTGAGTTATTAGTCTCAGTTGTAGTTGTAGTCTGTGTGGTAGTCGTGCTTTCCTGAGATCCTCTCCTGCTCAGAGCAACATCTTCTTTCACTATTCCAACGGGGGATTTCTTCTTTTCTTCTTGTCTGCATTTGCCATCTTTGCCCTGTTGGATAGATGAAGTAGACATCAATTTTGTTCTACTCAAGATTTCAAGATCTCAAGATTTCAGATTTCAAAAAAAGTGCTGAAGATTTTGAGTATAATTTCAAATTAATTCATAAGAATTCAAAGATTTCAAGAGATTCTCAAGATTTCACATTCAATAAGATTGCATAAAATTATCAAATATTATTTCAATAGACGAAAAAATGTGTACCGATGCGTCTTCATTCAACAGCCACCTCCCATCAGACTTTCTAGTATCATCTTCATCTGGAAATGATTGCTGCGTATCTCCTTGGCTAATTTCCATAGCTTGTTTCATAAGTTCGTCCATCAAGTCCTGAATGTTTTCTTCCTTTACAATGGAGTCAAATTGCCCGGGGTTTACTTTAGGCAAATCTACACCGCTGCTTTGAGCTTCTTCGTTTCTTAATTGTGTGCATTCCTTTTCGTCTCTTACTGTAAGGTTTCGTTTATTATCTTTTTCCGGTCTCAGATCTTCGTTGTCATCGCTAGAAGTCAACATCACTACATCGTCCTCCGATACATCTTTAGAGTTAGTCATTTCGCAAACTTTAGTGATAAGATCGTCTATCAGCGCGACTACGTCCTGCATTAATTGCAAATGCGAGACATTGTTCAATTTCACTCTTTTTGTGCAATCGCTGGTGTCCTGTGTGAGCCTGTGTTTTCTATGCTCTGACTTAATCTGTTCCGTAGGTTTGCCAGAAGGGTCTAATTTGTCCTTAGATTTATCAATTATTTCAATTTCTTCGATGCTATTCGATCGCTGTTCTATCGTTGTAACGATTTTAACAGATTCAATGACTTTCCGGGTGTCTTTAGACGCAGTATTTTTACCGTCAGAATCTGAGCCGTCGTCGTCTCCTTTTTTGTGATTACTTTTAGACTGGTATCTCATGAACGGACTGTTAGCACAGTTTTTCAAGTACTGCTGAAAAAGCAATCCCAAAGACTTTTTCAACGGCTTTCCCTCGTGCTGTTCAAGATATTTCAATATGCTAGCGTGAATTCTGTAATAAACTTCTAACGCCTCGATAGAAAGATTGGTAGAACTAGTATAGCTGATTTTACGAGGATAGCTCGCCTCGTTTTCATACAAAAATATACTGGCCTGAAATAATAATCATATTTAGAAATATTACAGTAAGAAAAAAAAAAAATTTGAAAAATGAGGATACCGAATCCGACCTTGTGATAATGTTCTAAAAATACTGGAGGATCTTCGTTCTTTTTCTCAGCAATTTTACCGAGTATATAGTAAGTCAACCATCTATCGTCTTGTGATCCCGCCGATTCATTCTGCAGTCTATTAGCTGACAAAAAACAGTGCGCAGCAAGTTCCAGCATAGTGTCTTTCCGAGTTTCCAACACCTCGAATTTCTCCATACTCAATTTATGGGCTTCTTGTTTCAAGACGCGTGAACAAAAAGAATGAACCATGTAAACAAAGTTTCCATATTCTATCCAGATCAGAGAATGTCCCGGGTCCAATTCGCTCGCTCGCTGATAACTATATTGAGCAATTTTTGCTTTGTCTAAAAAGCTGTTCTCATTCCTAGAAGAAAGTTATTGATTTATTAAAAGTTATACATTTTTTTGTTTCATAAACACTAGAGTACAAAATTTGCATAATATATTGGAATGTTTGAAATATTTACTAACTTTAGGGTCTGGCAGCTGTTCAATCTAATCTCTAACTGTGTGCCAGTAGCCATAGCGAGACCAGCCCAAGAATTAAATCTCACAGGATGTAAGCATAGGTCTAATAAATAGTATCGAATACCATGAGACCAGTCGCTTGATTTGAAATAATAATCACCGAGCAAGTAATATATTGACGATATCTGATAAGGCAGAGGTTTTTTAACGTTAGGCATTTTTTCCTTGTCTTTTCTTATATAAGCTAGCATGTCATCAGCTATAACTGCGGGATCGCTGTCCGTCGGAACAAGTTTAGTAATTCTTTTAAACAAGTTTTCCATTTCTGAAGTAATAGACAATACTTTGTAGTCATCTATGGCAGGAAGCGTATCTAGCTTATAAAAATCGTACAATTGTTGAGCAGCTTCCCAGGTCAATTTCATCTGCGGTACTCCGTGTTCCTCCAAATATTTTGCTTTTGTTTTATTAGTTTTACTAGGATGTGCGTAGAGGCAGTAAAGCACTTGTTCAACGTACTTAATCAGCTTATCTTTGACGGGTACTAATTGCGGTGTTTTTAATTTTGGTATAGTAACGTTCATTGTAAATAACAACAATTTTGCTTCATTTATACAACACCACGAACGTCTACCAAGAAATTCATGGGCTGTAAATAAGAGCATCAACGAAGCCGGAATGTCTTCTTCTTCGTCGTCTGAGTCAGAGTTGTTAAAGTTACGGGTTTTGTTTTTTGACGGAGAGTCTGTTTTAGCCCGTTCTTTATCTTCTTCGCTGATTGAAATAAAGGCAAAAATGAGTAGTTGGAAGATAAAAAATTCATTTAATTCATCAACGTTATCAACTTTTTACTCACTGCTGCAAAATATGGTGCAACAAAATCCAAGGCAAGACAGTTTCCAAACGATTCAATGGTATTTCAATAGCATTTTCGGGTACATCCAACTGGTAACAAACTATATGAACCAGATTCTGTACTAATCGAGTAAGACGAGATGCGGGTAGGTACTGAACTATAAAATAGGAAAACAGAGAGATTAAAAAAAAAAAAAAAAAAAAAAACACTTCGTTATGTTAAATTATTCAGTTTTTCAATTACCGTTTAAACTTACCAACAAAAGTGCTAACTTCTGTAACACAAGCTTCAAGCTTTTCCAGAGAATTCAATATAGATGTAGTCCATTTTTTTTGTTCAACTTCGTCGCTAGAGCTCAAATAATTTTGCCATGCTTCGTGCAAGCATGCCTCTGACCATACGTAACAATCCTGTAAGTGTTTAAATCTTTCGATTAAGAAAGTTGAGAAGAGTTCGTCATACTTTATATTATAGGAATTATAATGTTTCTTCAAGTTTTTTTTTTTTTTTTTTTCAAGCAATAGCTTAGATTTGGTATTGCCGAATGAACGATGATCAAGTTAGTGAGATATTTATACCTCGTATTGTTCGAGTTCCCACAAGCTATTTAACAGCATAGAAAGTTGTTCGGCTCTATCAATGACGACGTCGTTGTTAGCTAATAGCTTATTCTGTTGTTTAGCAAATTTAAAAGTATCTTGTAAAATACTAGCTAATTCAGAATACTTTTTCTCTTCGTGAAGGTATTGAATTTCCCCAAGTTTTCTACCCCTGCGACGATAAGAAGAAGAAGAAATAAATAAATAAAGAATAATTAACGATTTAACAAGAATTTTTAACGTATCCATGTATTATAATTAAATTGTAAAAAATGTTCAGTCAATGTGCGGAAATAAAAAAAAAAAGTCACGTAGTTTTCAGTTTGTTAACGTAATTTATAACAACAAAAATTAGGTAATAAGAAGTTAATGAGAAAAAAAATAATAATAATAATAATAATAATACATAATGTAAAGTATGATAACAAATTATATAATTATACTATATTAAATAATAATTTATAGCGTTTTCTATTTTCGTTTTTTTTTCTTTGTGATTCGTTATCAGTCTTAATAATTTCAACATCATTATACAAAATATATTTCAAAATAATTAATCATTGATCAACAACAACAACAATAATAAGAAGAAAAAGAAATTTCAGTTATTACAAAAAAAAAAAACAATTACCTTTGTACCGAAGTCAGCATTTTTTCAACAATTTTAATGCTAATATACGAGTTATACTTGCAGTTTGGAAGTCTTAAGAACATATTGTTTCCTTTTCCTTGTAATTCCTTTAGATGAGATAACAACTGAAATGAAATAAAATGAAATTAAATGTAAAAATTGATAAATCAATCAGTTTTTCAATTTTCAAGACACAACGATATAATATCCATACCGTTTCTAAACTTTCAATAACAATGTCTGTGTCCCCTTGGCACATAAATAAATTTGCTTTCAACCACAATACCCTGAAGAAGAACAATACATATTGTTCATTGAACAAGTCGTCTCTAACACTGGTGAATATTATTTGTCCCAATTCCTCCGATGGAAGTCCAGTACCCATTTTGTCAATACTGTAATAAAAAGTTTATTTATCATTTGTATAAAAATTGTTAATTGTTATTGTTAAGAAATAACATATTCATTCCGAACACAAGAAATCGTTAAACTTACGTTGAACTTGGTAAAATTTCTGGTTTATTATGCAGCCATCTATCGGTGTGCAATTCACCGTACAACAAAGTCATTTCAGCGTCTAATTTGAGTATATTATCATCTGCGTCGTCGTTGAATGGTGAAGGATGCGGAATGTGTTCCCTGGTGGGAATAAACAGACAAAAAAAAAATAAATAAAAAAATAGTCGAGAGAATTAATTCTGTAAATATTCCTGATATTTATTTAATTATGTGAAAATGAAATCCTAGCCAAGTCGTTCTTACCGGGTAAACACATATGTTTGCAAGTATATTTCCGGCAATCCCTTTGGCCACACGTGATTCCATTTTGTGCATAAATATTCAGTAAACTTAGCGACTATTATCATTAGATTACTTTTTTCGCTATGATCATTTATGAATGCTGCGACGTCAACTTTTTCTTGTTCGGTACCAAAGTACAACTCTTGAGTCTCGCTAGAATAATAAATCGTTTATCATTCGAGGCCCTGAATCAATTTCAAATAATATAAACTGTATTGCTGTTCCCAAAAACGTTCAGAGAATTGAAGCAGACGTACTTCGATACCGGACTACCGGGCTTAGAGCTCCCCGAACTCTTCGATCCCTCCGTAGTATTGCTCCCATTCTCTCGTGTGGCAAATAATCTGTACAAATCCATAGTATCCATAGAATCTTCCATGGATTTAAGTGTGTTCTCTTTTCTTAGACGTACAGAGTCCGGCCTAAATATCAAAAGCCGGATATTAATTAAAAAATCACAGATACTTCGGCCCACGAGCAAAAATACTTACAATAAACTACTGGGAAATATTCTTCTCAGTGTTTCCTCCAATTGGACATCATCTCTCTCTGCCTCTCTCCTATTCGAGCTTCTGACTCTTGCCGATCTCCGCATACTTCCGCTACTCCAAGCCCATTGTTCTAAAAAGCAAAGCGAACTTCTGCGTCGTTTCTTCACCTTTCTTCCCTCTTCTTTTCCCTCTATTTTCTCGCTAGATTTATCATCAGGCTTAGACGGTTTGTCAAAAGATTTATCATTCCATTTATCAGCTGCTATGGTACCGTCCGGTTTCTGGCTAAGTCTTTCATCTGATTTTTCATTCGCCGGTTCTTTCTCGCTTGATTTATCTTCAGAACTTATAATCTGCTCACTACATTTCTCCGATGATAATTTCTCCACATCGGTATCAGCCTCTAATACAACTTGATCTAACTCATCCGTCTTTTTATCAACAATTTGATCATCGAGCTGCAAGTCCTCGGCGTCTAATAATCTCAACGGATCTTCGTCTTCTATTATTTGAACATCGCTAGAGTTTGATTTCCTCTCGTCATCAATATCCACCTCCATATCGGTATCTACATTATTGTCTTTAACATCTGATACCGGAGTATCATTTTTGCTATCAAAATTTTCGGCGTCGTCATCGTTCTCCAGATTTTGATTGTCGATTTTATCATCAGGGGAATGGGGACTAGGGCTTTTATCCTCAAATATTTGATTAAAAGTTTCTTCAATTCTGACAAAGTTCTGTTGCTTTTCACCTATTTCTCCAAACTCGATATCGGCGCAGTTATCCTCGTCTAAATTGTTGTCATCCTCTTTGCCGCTTCCCTCTGATTGATAAACGTCGAGTTTAACGTGGCTAACAAAGTTGTAATTATTATCCGATATGTGTTTATGCATGCTTATCAAACTCTCCCCCAAACTTAGCCATGTAAACTCATTCACAGGCCTGTTTAACGTCAAATCAGGCAGAGGCTTAAGACTGAATTCAGGCCTGCAAGCTTCGGCCCATGATTCAGCCAGATCTCTAGCCTCGGCTAGAAGTTTATCGCCGACGATATGATCGTACTCAGTATCTAGCGGAGGATCAAGTTCCCAATCGCTGTTATAAACCTTATAGCATTCCTCGAAGCTAGGTATATCCTTAAAAATCTTTTCCCTAAAAGCTAGGCCTTTTATATAGCTAGCGTCTCTCTCCAAGGCGACGGATATGTACAATAGACAACTCATGTAGTCGGGAACGGCGTATAAAGCTGTTATAATACTGTCCAAACATGGCCAGTGATTTGGGTTACATTTAAGCCCGTATTTAAATGACGAACAAGCTAATTCAAGATTGTAAGTCTTGGTCGCAAGGGTTCCAAGCCTGTACCATAGCATTACATCTGTATCGTCGAGATTAGTAGCTTCCCAATAATTGTCTATAGCATCTTCGTAATTTTCTAACTGAGCTTGTATAGCGCCAATATTTTTAAAGCATGAATATTTAAGCGAAAGCATTGGTCTAGGTCTTCCATCTGGTACTTCGGGCTTTTCAACTTGATCTAATAACTCAGTTTCCAAAAGATCTTTCAGCAACGTTAATGCATCTTCGCTTTTTTTCTGCCTCAATAGTTCCAGCGCTTTGTTATACTCTGTCAGCGCTATTTGTTCCTATATTGTTTTATATTAATTTTAAATTTAATAATATGTATGTATGCATTGAATCGTTTTTTGTTTTTTTTTTTTTTTTCTCTTTTATAGGTTATAAATTTTTATAGGTTATAAAAATGAAGATAGATACTATTAAATTAATATATGGACATATTACACACCTGAGCTTCCTTTGTTATCGTCGGTACATCCTCGTCGTCACTTTCTTCACTCGAATCCTCGTTTAATGCTGATATTTTTATCATTTTTTTTTTTTTTTTTTTAATATAAAAAAATATTTCTTACTGTTTATTATATTATACGTATACCTAGGACAGGCACTCGCTCGCACTCGGCCTACTCGGCACCCTTCAAAAGTAACTCATACTCAACACGATAAACAATTCACAGTACCGCCGGTAAATGAAAAGAGCAGATTTTTGAGCCTAGCGATAACGTGATTGGTCGAGACAAAGATTATCTAGATAGTCACACGCCATATATCTATCTTTTCATTACGATTATCTCGCAACTATGTTTACAGGAACGTGGATTTGAATAGAAATATTATTTGAATATTTTTAATTTAACAAATTCTTAAGTCATAATTAATTAATCATGTATACGAATTGATAAGACGCGTATTACGATTGATAAATATATTTATCATAATTCATAAATGCAGTATAACTACCTACCATAGTTTTTCAATTGTTAATTTTCAATTCAGATAACTTTTGCATACATATTTGTTTTTATCTAGGTATATAATATAAGATGATTAATGTAATCTTTATAAGGATAAGAAATAAAAACTTTTTTTACTTGACTTTTATTTATCATACTATAAATGTTTATCGTAATAATATGTAAGATAATATGTAATAATATGTAAGATAAATGTTTATCGTAATAAATGTAAGATAATAAATTTTACTACTAAAATATTTTCACTGTTATTTTCTATATTTATATGTATATATCAACATAATTTTTCGTATAATTAATATACATATATAAATGAATGAATATAATGCAATCTTGTATATATAGGCTACGTTCCGAAACCTTACTCTAGTGATCCGAGTATACTCAGAGACGTTCCAAAACCCAGAGTCGCTGTTCAGTCATACTAATGATACTGAAAATGGCATATTCAAGCATACTCTAGAGTACAATTTGTGCACCCAACTCAACAATGCGAATGGTATACTGTCTTGCGCAATGGGATTTGCGCAACTTTATACAGACTGAAAGGGGGGTAACTGGGGGTAACGCGTACCTCCCTCGCTGAGATGGGTAGAAAACTATACTCCAGAGTACGCTCGTAGTGCGCTTTCTAGATTTTGGAACGACATCTACGTCATTACTAAATAGTAACTCTGAATTTCGGAACGATTTGTAGCATGCTCAGATCACAACTTCAAGTTAAAGAGTCTTTTACATCTCAAAGCTGTCGTTAATTAATTAATTCATTAATCCATTAATGATTTATCGCTTTAACAGCATGTAGTTGACCAAAGCTGTCGTTCAAAAACCAGATAATAACTTATTACTCTAACCAAGCTCTCCTCAAGCTCTTGCTAGACTCGTACTCTTACTACGTAGTAAGTTTTGGAACACACCCATAGTAATAAGAAATTTATGGACCTTTGACTTTAGTTTATCTTGTTCAAATGAAAAACAGAATGAAATACATACATCATCATCATCATCAACTTTATAGACATATGCAGCAATGTCCGCGAAAGAAGAATTTCATTATGTGTATGTCGACTAGTTAGTCCGTATTTAACAATAAATCTTCAAATAAAATTATAAAAGAGTAAAATTGACGGTTTTATATCCTCATAATAATAATAAATCAAGGAAATGTCTATCATTTGGGGTAAGATAAAAAAAAAAAAAACACACACACACACACCATCTATATTTTCTTAACAATTAAATACACCCTAATAATCATTTGATACTCTATAGTATAGGTCCTCAATAGATAGTTTATCAGAAAGTATGCAATATACATAATTATGATAAAGGGATTTTGTTTTTTCTCTTCTGAATCTAGAACCGAGTAATAGTTATCGTTTTTTTTTTTTTTTTTTTTCTTTATATTGAATGAATTAACATTAACACGTGCTTTAAGCTATAAGATTAATCAAAAAATATTTCATTATAAAAGTTGTATATTTGGAATAATGTGTTGATACATAATTATTATTATGATAAGTTTGATAACAAAGTTGTTGTCTTATAACATGTTTTACAATAATTGTACAAAATGATGATCGATCGTATATGTAGTTTGTACCTATTTCGTACTTGGTCATGAAATAAAATTAAGAAAATAAACACGATACTACTTAATTTTATAATATTAAGATTGAAATTCAGAACAGAGAGTGAGAGAAATACATACTATATCAGGATGTGCTAAATGAACCAAATATTTCTTTTCTTTCAAAAGTTATTCGCAAATAATTGTTCTCTGTGATCAAACAACGAGCCTAAAATAAAACCTCAGCTTCCAACATTTCAATATCAAGACCTGAGTTTATTCGAGGCTCGTTTTTTGATCATAAAGAATAAGTTTTTGATAATAACTTTTGAAAAAAAGTATAAAAAATTTAAACCAATGATAAATATAACTTATATAATGTTAAGAAATGATACAAAAACTTGAACGTCACCCATGGCACTAATAAGCACTTCTCATTAAAGTTTTATAGAAAAAAAAAGATGTTTCCTTGTTAATTTAAGAAATTTTCCTATTCTCTGTGCTCTGAATAATGAACTGAAATAGAAAATGAAGAAGAAGAAAAAAAAAATATGAATTGTATAGGAATTACTTATTATATATATATATATACTACATATACTATGCTGTACTGTACTGTAATGGCGATAATGGCTTATAAAACTGTAGTCATCATAAAGTTTATACAAATTTAAAGTCTAAATCTATTTTTTTTTTTTTCAATATTATAATTTAATCAATCGATGAACTTTTTTTTTTTTTTTTTTTGTGTATGTACTTTAATAGAAATATATTACTGAAAATAATCTCACTTGAGAAATAAAACTTTCGCATAATATATATATAATAAGAGAAGTAATATTATATTATACTGTAAATATTGTATAACTGATATTGAATGAATAGGTGAGCAAAAATCTATGAGGCCGCCATCATCACACTCCTTCCATACTACTTCTATAATCAAAACAAACAACAGTGTTACAAGAGAAGTTTATGTACCTGACGAGTTCAACAATAACTGGTATCTAAATGGTTTGTCGATTTATTAAAGCTATGTATATTTAAATGAGTAGTAAATTTGAAGAATATAGCTAAATGGTGAAAATCAATTTAAAATCATCATCAATCAAGAAAAAACAAATATTAAATTCGTGTTTACTAACATTAATATCATATTTCAATGACTCTCAATTCTATTTACAATAAATCAGAATACATAATATTCCTAGACAGTAAATGTGAATCTTATTATGTTGGAGCAAGGTGATCACTTCGGTACGTTTTGCTAATCTCTGGCATATCGCATTATTCTATAACGCTTTAAATTCTGTTCGTTTTTCGTGTCACAGTTCTATCTCGATAAAAAAAAAAAATTAATCGCATCGATGAATATATTCCCATTTTCTTAGATACTGAACTGAAACAACGTTATTGGGCGGCATCATTTCTCCTACCACTAGGCTCGATCTTTGTCCTATCAGTTGTGATTTTGTTGATGGTAAGATTTCAAGTTCTTTAAAAATTGAATCTTTTCTCAACTACGAAGCGATATACATAATATATGATTCACAATAATTTCATAGAAATTTGAACGAAAATCTCAAAGCTTTATTACTTTATTTTTTAGGTATTATTCAAAAGATGTCCGCATATAATAGCTGGTGTTGTGGCGGGGCTTCTAGGAACAATTATTTTATTCGTTATTCTAATGTCGGTGAATAACGCGCCTGTTTATACCTGAAGTTTAATTTTATAAAGCTGCGATAAGTAATGGTAACTTTTGATATTACATGAAAAATTAGTATCTAATTTATCTTGATAATAAAAAAATAAATAATAAATAATAAAACATACTCACAGTTAACGAACTCGGTTGTTTAATTTCACCTGAATCATGTCCTCGGAAACACGGACAACAGTTTCTACGTAATAGTCTAATACTTCTTTCAGCTCTTCGTAACTCTGGGGAAGAAAAAAAAAAAAAAATTATCATTAATAATAATAATCATTTAGAAAATGATCATTTTCTGAATATTATTTATCAAATTTATACTCCACCTCTATATACGTGTGATCTGTTTTACTAGCGTGTTCAAGTTCTAGTAAAAGTAATTCCAAAGTATTTAAAGGCAGCCAAGTCGCAGGCGCTGTAGCTACAAGCGGAGTTTCCAATCCAAAGTATTCTTTCCCTCTGCCTAAAGCCGCTCCGATATATTCCAAAGCCAATGAATTTGCCTCCAAAAGTCTGCCGGTGTTTAAAATAAGACGTAGAAGTTCGGCCGGGTTGCGTTTCTGAAATACCAAAAATACATTCAATGTTATAATTCATTACATTCTTAAAATAGTTTTACAATCGTTCTTCATTCATAGAACGTACTTTGTATGAAGACATTAGCCATTGCGGAAGAAAAGCCCCATGGTGAAGAAGCTTTTTGGCAACTGCTTTGTGCAATTCGCTGCTATTATCTTTCTCATGTTTTAATGTGAGATGTTCTAATAATCTCCAAGATATATTAGTCACGCTTGAATCCGATACTCCCTTATCTGTAATTAGTATAAAATAAAATAAAAAAACAAAAAGAATTTATGAGATATTCTGAAAATGAAATGGAAACGAATCTATTGATTTACCAAAAATTTCATTATGGATTAGCCAATCCCATGCATTCACATCCTCGTTATGGCAGAGTCTGACGCACTGAGAGGCAAGATTTTCTAATACCGAACTCTTTGGTATATTGAAACGATCGCATAGGTGTAAAGCCGTTGTGTATAAACCAACATTTGATAAAATAGCAACGAGTTCAGACGGTCCTGCAACATTGTATATTGTTTAAATAATGTTATTTTATTCTGTTGTAAAAAATGTGCGTGCGGTTTGAATGAAAAGCTAATTACCAGCCCTCGCAATAGTCTGCAACTCTGGGCTCAATTTAGCCAATTTTAATCTTGCGGTAACAACGTAATATTCATTTTTAATGTCTTTTAGCTCCAAGACTTCTACTTGTTTCTTCACTTTGTAATGGAGTACTTCTCTGCCGTCTATACTACGCTTTTTTATTGGATTAGTTTCACCCGCTTGACTCTGATCAGCTACGGGTCTAACAATCCATCTATATTTTTCATCTACCAAGTGCAGAGCGTTGATACAAGCTAATAAACAACGAGATTGTTTCAGTATTATTGTAGGAGAGTGGGATTCCTGGCCCAGCCTCATCCCTTGTTCGTACATTACAGAAGCGGCTGTAAAAAAACAAAATTATTGAAAGATTTATTATGAAATGAGTTGGAAAGGTTTAATTTTTTAATTAAAAACATTTTCAAGCCTCACCTTTCCGCATATTTTCCTTATTTACATGAAAACTGTATAAAAAGTTGTAATAATTATTATCCATAAGATCCATACTCCGTGCTCTCCCTTCTACGATTCTTTCCAAATCCTCATACATCTCGACGTAAGGAAAAGATACTAATTCCAAAAGTTTCTTTCTCTCAAACAAAGTGGCTACCAATTGCCTCAAGCAATCGACTCTCCTCGGAGGATCTGGATTTGAATTAAGCCAATGATAGGCTTCTGTATGATGTCCGAGATTTAAATGTTGTCTAAAAACTATTGAATGAAGTGTTGGTAAATTCGGATCGTCGTCTTCAGCAACTGTGATTGCGGTCTCCGCTAAATCGATGATACAATCCGCTGCATTGTGGTGTTCAAATAGCTGGATTACTTTCAAATAGTAAAGAACCAGCGTTCTGCTTTCAGACGTTATACAAGAATCGAGCAAAGTACCAGCCATAAAGGCGTCGGTTAATATGCCGTTAGATGCTCTGAGGAATTGGTCACACGCTTTATGTGTTTCGCCCATTTCAAGCAGGGATATAGCCAGAATAAATTTGCGGGAAGCACTGTTCCACTCGCACCAGGTACTCAATAGTCTGACGTATTCTTGAACCAGCAGATGTTGGCAGCTGGATAAAAGCCACTCAGGAAATATGAAGTTTCCTGAAATTGGCCACCTGTTTGATATTTAGTCAAGGAAAAATGTATATGATTTGGATTTGATTTTGTAATCTATTAATGAATTAATTGTTTCGAAAAGGATACACGAATTGAGCCATGAGAGTGACGTGGGTCAGCATACTCTCGTGCCAAGGCATTAGACTACAAGTATCAGTTATTGTATGCGCGATCAGAGTATGAGCATGCTTAGCTCCTCCGCTGTGTATGAAAAGCTCTAATAGAGAGAGCGATCTCTGCTGTCTTTGGATTATATTTACTCTAGAATCTGATAACTTCAAAAGGCTAAGATGCTGCATGCTTGTCTCACTGAAAATAAAATCAGAATTTATAATAATTGACGATAAATTTGGGAATGCGTATTCAGTTTTTGAATAAAAGCTATTTTCAAACTCACAGCAGAGTTTGCGAGGGAGTAGAACTGGCAGTGGATTCACAGATCCATATAACGGCGTAGTATGCCTGTGTTAGAACAACGGTTCTTGGTGCTAAAGATGATTTAATTGAGTGTAAAGAGCGCGAATCAAAGGCATCGGGTCGATTCAGTACCAGTTGTTGTAAGATCAATAAATTTCTACATATTGAAAATCTGAGCGATGTGATTTGCGATACGCTTTCAGTTATCGCTGAAATTCCCAATTGGCTGCTGAACAAATGACTGACGTTGAGGAGGATTCGCGAAGCTTCCTGGACTCCATCAAGGTGCAATTTACTAGGTTGACCAAGATCGTAGGTCAAAGCTTCTACAAGCATAGCCATTGCTTTTGATATCTCTTTGATGCTCTCTAATCTGCGATTCAATTCTGATTGGAAATCGTAGTCGGATAACTGCAAAAAAAAAATAAGAGAATAAAGAATAAGGGTTTTCTTTTTCTTCCAATTTACTCCAACAGGCTTGAAGTAGTTTTCGAAAAACTCACTGGATCATCAGTTTCTAACACTTGTTTAGACAAAAGTTCTTCGATTATAACATCGGGGCTTTGTAGATGATACAATTCTCTTTCTATCCCATTTTTAAGATCCTCAGATAGTTGTTCTTCGAGTAAAACCAACGCAGACATCAGGGTAATTAAGTCTTGGCACGTGTCTTCGTCTTGCGATAAAACCGGTGTAGTTTTAAACCTCTGAACATAAGACTTTTCATTGCATAACATCAGGTGTTCCAAAGCCTCCATGGGTCTTAGTAGAGAAAATGCTGACTTCTTTAATAAAACTACTCCGTATACATTTGGCAATAACAACAAGCCTACAGGTCTTGTTCCATTAGCGTGATACTGTATTACTCCAGAATAAAATTTGGACCAACATCGATTAGCTATCTCGAGATAGTCTTCATCGGAGAGTTCGTAATCCATAACTTCAGCTTGAATTTCAGCCTCAACTGCCATGCAAACTCGTTCCTTTAGAACTGCAGGAGATAGTGTCATGTCAGCTATGAGATTAGAGCGTCTATAAATGCTCAAAGCTCGGGTAATATCCGTCAATGGAAATTGACCAGGGTGAAAGATGTAGCTGATGTACGCCTGCCGAGGATCTGTACCAGCATCGCTAACGATGTAATCTCTGTCTGGCGGTTGATCTAACACTGCAGTTTCCCACTCGGAGTTTACTTGTGTACCACTCGTTGGAAGTCTGGCATGCGTTACCGCGACTGTGTCCATATCAGTTGTACGCCAAACTGCCCAGAGGCGAGTCGTCGTGAAAGAAAAGTCGACCAGATGTTGCTGGAGAAAGAAAGTACTGAGTCATGGACTAGAATGATGGGTCAAAGTTAATTATTTTGAAATTAATGATCTGGGAGCAAGTTTTAAATGAAATTTCGTTAGTTTAAATGAGTAAATAACGAGTATTGTTGTTTAACTAACATCTGGTGCGAATAAGGTGCAAATTCTGACAAATTTGAACAATCCAGCATCTTGTACAGGTTTCAGAATGCTGAATTCGCACCCATTTCCAGATTTCAAATAGGTTCCAAGGTAGAGTTCGTTGTCGTTAGATCCTAACGCCTTTCTCAAAATGTGTCCTTGCACTCCTTGAGAAGGTACTCGACTGTCTATCGCTATATCAGCTACAGCGACGCATTGGGCTTTGCTGCAAGCCCACATCCTGACGTTTCCTTCCCGGCATAAAGCAAACAGGTAAGTTTCATGGCCGTATGAATGTAGGACAAGAGACATTGGGACATGGCCTTCAGAGCTACGGCCTCTGAAGGCCGTCGCTATTCCAGACAAAAATCTCGGGACCATTGAATCCTGTTTTAATTCACTCGTATGTACGAGACCCGTTACCGTATCAAGACGGATCAATAAAATGCTTCCTGTACTGTGAGCTAGCGCAAACAACGCTTCTTCTTGAGGCAGAGTTAGCCATGAAGCTGCTGCGTGAGGTACTGGCGTATCTATAAAATAGAATGCTTAATTTATTCAGGATTATTGACTCATAAAAATGCTTTTTTAGATCCTGGAAGTTTATTGTAGCTAGATTCTCGCCCAACCAAATTCAAAGCCTTTGTAATTCGACAAACGATCAATTATGAAAGTTTCTTACTAGTCGTTCCGGTGTTTGTATTAACGCTGAACGCCGATGGTTCGTTAAGTACTGATTGAACGCTCAGATCTGGATGAGAGCCCAATACGTGTTCCTGAAATAAGGGTTTAAGCAACTTTTGAGCTTTCGAATAGCTAAGCGAATCAATAAATATCCAAAAATTATCTTCATTCCTAACTTACCTGTCTATGAATTTTATCAGGATGTGGAAAAGTGAGCTTATGAACACTGGAAACAGTGACGACTAATATAACAACTGAATTAACAGTCTCGTGTATAGAAATACCGTCCAAAATTGGCGTATCTGTAAACTTGTATCTCACTTTACAATTAGCTAGATTAACGTCTAGACTGTGTTCGACGAGTTCAAGAACATCGTGAGATATACGCCAGTATATAAAACGATTTCTTGTAAAATGTTTAGTGCTATCTTTGTAGGAATAACCGCCCGCCCTCTCGGGTACTTTTATATCTTGTAAAGTACTTTGGCTACCGCCTGTAATTTTCAATAAATAAATCGATAAAATTTTATTTGTGGATTAATTTTCGGGTCATTTGAGTGTTTGAAAGATTCAATTATTAGCAATTTAATCTAGAATATATATACTCGGGTAATAAAACCGGAATAAAGTAAGGTTATGAAATTTAAAGAGGTTATGTTACAACTCACCGGTGTTTAGGACTATTTCTTTCCACTTTTCTGGCAAAGTTTGATCGGGTATAACTTCTCTGTAACCCAGAGGGAACTCCATTTCATTGAATAGTGTGATAATTATTGATAAAACATGAAACCACGGTACTTTAAATAAGTTAAAAAGCAAAAAAATAAACCGTTAACACATATATCTGTGGGGGGTTTAGGTATGTAGTAGTTGTGAAAATATCCGCGGGAGAAATATGCGGCATGCGTAGCCATCTTTATCTTTATACCGTTGCTATGGAAACGCTACAGATCGCAGCACGGTAGTTATGTAGTTGAGGTTATGTTTGTTAAAAAATGTCAACAAATCAAATAACCTAACATGTTTAACCTAACTAAAATCTAAATACGGGAACGTAACAGTCTGACTATATTAATAGGCGAATATTTTTTTTTCGTAATAGAACGAATTAGAAATAACAATAATAATTCATAATAAAAATGAATAAAAAATTATTGACATTTCTCTGTTTAGTATTAAACGTATTTTTTTCTATAGTTATCGTACTACTTAATAAAATGGTATACATACGCGTTGGATTTCCGAATATAACATTGTCGATGATACATTTTACTACTACTTTCATCGGTTTAATAATATGCGAAAAACTTGACGTATTTTGTATAAAAGATGTTGCTATTAAGGAAATGATACCCATAGCACTTACCTTTTGCGGTTTTGTCGTACTAACTAATCTCAGCCTAGAACATAACACCATAGGGACTTACCAAGTTGCTAAAATGTTGACTACACCTTGCGTTATCATAATGCAAGCGATATTTTATAATAAAAAATTTAGCACCATTGTCAAACTTACTTTAATACCCATTACCATCGGTGTTATAATAAACTTTTATTATGATATAAGATTCAACGTTCTAGGTACTATTTACGCTACTTTAGGAGTACTCGTTACATCTTTGTATCAAGTTGTAAGAATATATGATTATATTAATAATTATAATCTATTATATAGAACACAGAGTCAGATGTTCAAATTTTATACTTTATTTATCAGTGGGTGAGCAGTAAGCAAAAAGAATTTCAAATGGATCCAATGCAACTGTTGTATTATCAGGCACCGTTATCTGCAGCAATGCTTTTTGTAGTAGTACCATTTTTAGAACCTGTTAGTTACACTCTACAGCACACTTGGACATTCACAGACATTGTAAGTCTGATTTAGAGAACTAATCAAGACTTCTGCGGATAATAAAATATTATAATATTATCTTTATTTTTACAGCTTATGATACTATTGTCAAGTGTCGTAGCATTTTTTGTAAACTTGACTTCGTACTGGATAATTGGATACACATCTCCATTGACGTATCCTTTTTTTTTGTAAATATAATATTAATGGAAGTAACAACGATGTCAATTTAGAGAAATTTTATTCAATATTTTTACAATAATAATTGTTATTTTCCTACAAATTTTTTATTTATCAGATATAATATGGTAGGACACTCCAAATTCTGCCTTCTGTTACTCGGCGGTTCAATTATATTCCATGAATCATTGGCGCTGAATCAAGCTATAGGAATCACTCTGACATTGATTGGAATAGTTTTGTACGCTCGTGTGAAGGCGAGTACGTGAAGAAAATGATTTTTTTAATTAAATTTCAAGAATAAAATCACCAATGAATGAATCAAGTATAAAAATTCTTAATTGTTGGTGAAATTTTTACAGATGAAAGACATAGAATCCAGTATTCAACATTCCACATTGGAAGAAGGGAAGCCACTTTATAAGACTTAATAACATTGTACAGAATATTAATAATAAAAAAATTGTGATATTTGATGAAAGTGTTCTTCATTATTTGAAGACCCTAATCTAAATTTAAGTTCAAATATTCTTTGCCCATTTTTTTCTTCTATTTTTTCAAAAATAAAATTATTATTAAATTAATAACGTGCGTTTGAATAAAATGACAATTCAGAATTTAGAAAAAAAAATCAAAAGATAGGTCAAAGCCATACCTAGGGCTGAACACTGAGTGCAGTATTCAAAGAAATGTAATGAAATTTTTCAAATTATATTGATTTATTAGCTTTTATCCCAGGTATATCGGACCTGACGGATGTACTTCGTCTTGTCCTTATATACTGCTCGAACAAGGTTCTTAGTACTCGTGAGAGAAAATAATACAATAGTAGCCATCTGTCGTGAAAAAATGTAACTAAAATCGTCGCATGGCGACGTAACGAAAAAAAAGCAACATCGTCGCGCCAAACAATTGTAAACTTCGCACGTTTGAAGAGTTCTAAATTATAAATTTCGATTTAATTAATAACCATGAAGATTGAAGAAGTCAAAAGCACTGCAAAGACACAGAGAATATCGGCACATACTCATATCAAAGGCTTGGGACTTGACGAAAATGGAATTGCTATTCAGATGGCGGCCGGTCTAGTCGGCCAAGAAATGGCCAGAGAGGTTAGAAACTCCAAATCGCACATTGTTCAATAATAAATTTATACAAACGCGTGATATTATTCTAGAAGATATGACTACGTATTTTCACAGAGTTTTTCTCCCATATTATCCCTCGTTAACCTCAAATCTTTCCTTAATCTCAAATTTTTCAAAAGTCAAAAATTAACCCTAACCTAACCCTAACCCTAACTTAACCCTAACATAACCTAACTAAAATTACTACGACGTTGTATTAAAATTTGAAAAATATTCTTAAACCTCAAAATTTAACGTATTTGAATATTTTTAGACAAAATTAACGAACATCGCCGACACCTTTTTTTTTTTCATTCTTACCTTTTTTTTTTATATGAAAATTTCATAGGCCGCCGGCGTCGTCGTCGACATGATAAAATCTAAGAAAATGGCTGGCCGTGCCGTTCTTCTCGCCGGTCCTCCCGGAACTGGTAAAACAGCGGTAGCTTTAGCGATAGCGCAAGAGCTGGGTAACAAAGTACCGTTTTGTCCTATGGTTGGTTCTGAGGTATATAGTTCAGAGATAAAAAAGACGGAAGTATTGATGGAAAATTTTCGCCGAGCTATTGGTCTGAGAATAAAAGAAACCAAAGAAGTTTACGAGGGTGAAGTAACAGAGTTGACGCCAGTTGAGACAGAGAATCCAATGGGTGGTTACGGGAAGACAGTTTCGCACGTAGTTATTGGTCTGAAAACAGCCAAGGGAACTAAACAGCTTAAGCTAGATCCTTCGATATACGAATCTCTACAAAAGGAGAAAGTCGAGACTGGAGATGTTATCTATATCGAAGCTAACAGCGGTGCCGTTAAGAGACAGGGACGTAGCGATAATTTTGCTACTGAATTTGACCTAGAGGCTGAAGAGTACGTTCCTCTACCTAAAGGCGATGTTCATAAAAAGAAAGAAGTCATTCAAGACGTTACCCTGCACGATCTAGATGTTGCTAATTCAAAGCCCCAAGGGGGACAAGACATAATGTCGATGATGGGTCAGCTTATGAAGCCTAAAAAAACTGAAATCACTGGTAAGACTCGGGTTTTTGATTCTTGCAGAATTATTCCAAATCGAAAGTATTGATCAAACTATGAATATTGATTGCAGAAACAGGGACCACCTCCTCGTTGGCAACAAATAATCATAAATTCTCTTGTTGATTGCATTAGATAGATATAATATAATATAATATAACATAACATCACATCAATTTCTTTGAATCTGTTTTTATCAATTTTCAGACAAACTTAGAAAAGAGATCAACAAAGTAGTTAACAAATACATAGACCAAGGTATCGCGGAATTAGTACCTGGAGTATTGTTCATAGACGAAGTCCACATGCTGGACATTGAGACGTTTACGTATCTCCACAGAGCTCTAGAAAGTGCTATTGCTCCAATAGTTATATTTGCAACTAATAGAGGACGTTGTATAATCAGAGGAACCGAAGATATTGCTTCACCGCACGGAATACCCCTTGATTTGTTGGACAGATTACTTATAATAAGAACACTCCCATATTCAAGAACAGAGATTGAACAGATCGTCAAATTGAGAGCAACTACCGAAGGATTACAAATTGAGGATGAGGCATTAACTACACTTGGCGATCTTGGAACCAGGACGACGCTTAGATACGTTGTTCAATTGCTCACACCTGGTGCATTGACCGCCAAAGTTAATGGAAGAACTGTTATAAAGAAAGAAGACGTTGAGGAAGTTGGAAGCTTGTTTTTAGACGCTAAATCATCGGCTAAAATTCTTACACAACATAAAGATAAATATATGAAATAAACAAGCTTCTACAATCAACACTGAGACTTTAATATTGCTTAACAAATTCCCATACTTAACATCATCGTTTTTCGTAACTGGGATCGTTGTATGAACAAATAATTCCTCAATCGCGAGATACTGGTATAAAATATACTAGTTCTGTAATTATTTTCGTATAATTTTTCTGAATAGAGACTAACACGTAATATTATCATAAAATAGATAGGACTTGATGTTTCCATTCCATACAAAAACTTCATAGAATTGAATCTTCTCTTTAACATTGCATCGATTTTCCAGTTTTATATTACCTCATTTACATTTAAATTATCATTTGTTGCTGTGTTCCATCAAAGATGTTAATAAAATGAATTTCTGTTCTTAAAATGAATTTCAGTTCTTAAAATTGTTGCCTATTTTTTAGATATAAGATTTAAGCTTAAGCAGAAATAAGATAACAATGTACAAGCGAAATAGATTGCACGAAGGAATAGCTACGAGCATAACATATTTCATAAGAAAATTGAGCAATCTATTAACTGGTGAAACTGAAGCCATTGAATGATCATTTTATTAATAACTAAATAAATTAAAAACTAAATAACTTAATAAAGTAACAAAGGGCGGCAACCCTTCGACGACACACCCTGATCTCGAAATACTGATTCGATTGTTAGATTCCAGTCATAATGCATCGAAACAGAATATAGAATTCTCGTCTTTGTGTCAAGGTCAAGAAAGTTCAACTCGGAATCAACGGAGACGCACTGAACTGTTATCTCTTTGAAGTGGTATAAAATCTCTCCTCACGTTTCGAGCGCTTAGTTTTACACCGTTTTATGCGAGAGTACATTGTCCGTTGTTCACTAGTGATAGATTAATTTTTCAGTCAATACTCTTAGTCTGAAATAAGTTCAAAGTTGAAAAACAATGCAGTGTTTAATCAGAGCTTCTAGCTGCTCACGGCTTTTGCATACTCAAAAAATTGCCACTAAACATGCACCAGCTTTGGTTTCGAGGAGTACGAGAATCGCTAATTTGGAAAAATTGTTTCCAAAGAGGGAAGAATTTCAAACAAGACACATTGGGCCGAGGGAACATGAGCAAATCCAGATGCTTCAGACTATTGGATTTAAGGTAAAACTCCCAATACTTGTTCAGATATTTCACCAAATTGCACCAGACAATAGTCGAACGTAACTATTACTTGATGATATCAGGTGTAATAATTATTTTGAAAATATGTAACGCGTTGAAAATTCTATTTCAAAATTTGTAAAAAAATAATTAAAGAAAACTGAGCATTGCAAAACTTCAAATACTTACCTAAATGAAATGTGAAAATCGAAAAAAGTAATTGATTGCAATTAAAATAATTTTCCATTTTCTTAGAGTCTGGAAGAATTAACTCAATCTGCTGTACCAGCTAACATTTGCTCAACCGAGTCATTAGAAATAGAAGATCCAGTCAGTGAGTACTAAACGACTGAGCTATTTTATTATTATTATTATTATTATTATTATTATTATTATTATTATTATTATTATTATTATTATTATTGAAAAAGGCTTCGCATCGTACGATGTGAATTTCTTTTACAACTGAATCTCATGATCCTAGAAAATAATATGATCGAACTGAAAAACATGTTAGTATTTCAATAAAACAGTAAAAAATAATCGGCTAATGACGTATTTGAAAGCGTGTTACAATCGTAAATAAGATTATGAGGGCCCCCAGCAAGGCATGAGGTCAAGTTTAGCCAACGGGTTATCGCAGAATGCAGAGGGTAGAGTTTAAAAAAAGGTGGGAGATAGCGAGTTGCCAATATTGCGACACACATGTTGTGCGATCTACTTAGAATAATCGGAAGAATATATTTAACAAGAAAGAAAGCTGAATTGTCATTTATTTTCATCTTTGTCTTTATATACTTAAGTCTGAAACTGATGATGAAAGCTCCTAAGTTCTCAATTCCAAGAATTCAAATCTTGATAATAAAAATAGTAAAATAATACGTTGAAGAAAGATTTTCAAGTTCTTCTTACTTAGAAAGTAATAGGATTGATAAGAAGAATTTGAAGAACAAGATTCTTATTTAAAATACAAAAAAAATGTATGAGCCGTACGATGCGCGTCATTTAAAAAGCATTAACGCAGCAAAAAATACTATGGTAGCTAACACGTGAGGTCAGATAGGGGACACGAGATTCAAGTTAATCGCAAATGTAAATGTTCCATAGCTGATAATCCCTTTCTATAAACATCACGTTTATCTGCGGTCAAGAGGTCGAACCGTGACTTGAGATGTACAAACACGTGATTTTCTTATCAATCTCTTTAAACATCATATTGATTTGTTTTGGCTAAATTTTACAACACTTATAATAATCAAACAAGTCCAATCAGCAAAAAAAGGGCAAAAAAATTAGTTAAAAATAAACTATTAGTATGTCATACGTATTAAGTTATCATAATATTAATCTATAATTATTCTTTTATTCCTCAAATACTTTTTTTTCTTTTTAAGGATGAAGAAATAAAATTCATCTTTGCCCACTTCCCATTAAAATAATTATAATCTAGCTACTTTAACGATGAATAAATTTTCAGATGAATACGAGCTAATGAAAAGAATTCGAGAAGTTTCTGAAAAAAATGAAGTTTGGCGTAGCTACATTGGCATGGGTTACCACAACTGTAGCGTACCTCATACAATATTGCGTAACATTTTTGAAAACCCTGGATGGTGAGCAAACTTATCATCTAATTAGTGGTATCTACTTTCTGTTAAAGCATCGCAGCTTTATTCGTTATTATTCAAAAATTGACCTAATCTTCGGTTGGCATGATCTCAGATTAAAAAATTCTTGCATCAGCATTGTAAAAAAAATTGTTATATCTGTGCACAGGACGACTCAGTACACACCGTACCAACCAGAAATAGCTCAAGGGCGATTAGAAGGGCTGTTAAACTATCAGACTATGATTTGTGAACTAACAGGAATGGAGGTAGCTAATGCTTCGCTTTTGGATGAAAGTACTGCCGCTGCAGAAGCAATGGCACTTGCCTACAGGCATACGAGAAGGAAGAAAATGTTCTTGTCTGACAGACTACATCCCCAAACTATAGATGTTGTTCTAACAAGAGCCAGATCTCTAGGTCTGACCATAGAAGTTGGAGATGTTTTTAAAGCAGATCTAACGAATAAAGATCTTGCTGGAATTCTTCTACAATATCCAGACACAACTGGTCTGGTTCAAGACTTCTCTCAAGTCGTTGATCATGCCCATGCTAACGGAGTAAGTGATACTTTATCTACGAACTTTGAATTGATTGAAAAATCCAGTGAAATTAACTTCTATGAATAGTTTCTTCTTCTGCTTCCACGTTTACAAATCTCAAGTTTTATGAATTAATTAACTTTCTTCAGATTCTGGTGTGTGCAGCAAGTGATCTACTATCTTTGACGTTGCTCAGACCGCCCAGTGATTTCGCAATTGATATATGCATTGGTACAAGTCAAAGATTTGGGGTTCCTTTAGGATACGGAGGACCCCATGCAGGGTTCTTTGCTTGCCGAAGAAATCTCGTGCGTTTAATGCCAGGTAGAATGATTGGTGTAACAAGAGATTCCAATGGCCATAGCGCTTATCGTTTAGCACTTCAAACCAGAGAACAACATATTAGACGAGACAAGGCCACGAGTAACATCTGCACCGCTCAAGCCCTGCTTGCTAATATGTCTGCTATGTATGCAGTTTATCACGGGCCTTCAGGACTGAAGGATATTGCAACAAGAGTGCATAATCTGACTTCAGTTCTCGCTAGCGGTTTGAAAGCCAGTGATAATCAGGTCCAGACTGAACACTTCTTTGATACCATCACCGTACTACCACGAGATGATCATCATACGATAAGAGAAAGGGCATCAAAGGCTAAGATCAATTTGAGGTAAACAATGAGGCCCGGTGTTATTGAGATCAGAATAATGTTGTATTTTTTACTTCTCTTTACTAAACTTTATTTATTTTGGTCATATTTAAGATATAATGAGGATGGAACAATTGGAATATCACTTGACGAGACAACGACTCTTCAAGATGTGGACGATCTATTTGAAATCTTTGGGGCAAAAACAACAATCGAAGAAGTTGTAGAGATTGAATCAGAAGACATTTACAATATCACGAATTCGCCTTTTAAACGGACAACACCTTACTTGGAACATCCAGTCTTCAACACATATCATTCTGAGACTAAGATTGTGCGATACATGAAGTCCTTAGAAAACAAAGATGTATCTCTTGTGCACAGCATGATTCCTTTGGTGAGTGAAAATCGAAGTAAGGATTAGAGACGAAGTGATTCTCTTTACAAAAACTATTATTTCTTTTTTTGCAGGGATCGTGCACGATGAAATTAAACTCAACAACTGAAATGATGCCTTCTAGTTTCAAGGGTTTTACTGATATACATCCTTTCGCACCAATTGCACAAGCCAAAGGATATCAGCAACTTTTTACAGAACTGGAAAAGGACCTTTGCGCTATTACGGGCTACGATAGGATTAGCTTTCAACCGAACAGCGGCGCTCAAGGTGAATACGCTGGGCTGAGAGCTATCCAGTGTTATCACGAGTCAAACGGCGATGCTCACAGACAAGTCTGTCTCATACCGGTATCCGCACATGGAACTAATCCAGCTTCAGCTCAAATGGCGGGAATGAGAGTGGAGCCAATTTTTGTGCGAAAAGATGGCTCTGTGGACATTGTTCATTTACAGGAAATGATAGACAAATACAAGGACAATTTATCCTGTTTGATGATCACTTATCCATCAACTAACGGCGTATTCGAAGAGACTATTGCGGACGTTTGCAAAATGGTCCACAACGGAGGAGGACAAGTATACCTCGATGGAGCTAACATGAATGCACAAGTTGGACTGTGCAGACCTGGCGATTATGGGAGTGATGTTTCCCACCTAAATCTACACAAGACATTCTGCATTCCTCATGGCGGTGGGGGACCTGGTGTAGGACCAATTGGAGTGTAAGTGGCTCCTTTTGAAAGATTTCTTATATGAATGGCTGTATGATCGGATTTGTAACACTTCTAAACTCTTTGGTTTATAGGAAACAACACCTTGCGCCGTTCTTGCCTTCCCATCCCATAATCAATCCACTGGCAGATGATATAACGGGCGGAAGACAGAGTTTGGGAACAATTTCTGCTGCACCTTACGGCTCGTCAGCAATTTTGCCAATTTCATGGGCTTATATAAAGATGATGGGACCAGGAGGATTGCGGAAAGCAACTCAAGTAGCTATTCTCAATGCTAATTATATGAGCAAGAGATTAGAAGGACATTACAAGACTTTGTATAAAGGAACGACGGGCCTCGTAGCGCATGAGTTTATCATAGATGTTAGAGACTTTAAGAAAACCGCCAATATTGAGGCTGTAGATATCGCCAAAAGGCTCATGGACTATGGTTTTCATGCACCAACAATGAGTTGGCCGGTTGCAGGGACTTTGATGATAGAGCCAACAGAATCTGAGGACAAACTGGAGCTGGATAGATTCTGCGATGCGTTAATTTGTAAGTAATGATCAACAAATATAATCAATCATTTTTTTATAACGCTCTTATTTCGTTACAGCTATAAGGAATGAAATTAGGGATATAGAAGATGGTGTATCAGATTCTCAACTCAATCCCTTAAAAATGGCACCGCATACCCAAACGCACGTTGTTTCATCCGAATGGAACAGACCCTACACAAGAGAACAGGCTGCTTTCCCCGCTGTGAGTATAATTTCTATTTTTTCATTGACTCATAAAGATTGAAATAGTTTTCAAATTATTCTATGTCATATTTTACCCCATTTTATCAGTATAACGATAAATATTTTACTATTTTTTTTATTACAGCCATTTGTGAAAGCAGATAGCAAGATATGGCCAAGCGTAGGACGGATCGACGATATCTACGGTGACAAAAACCTGTTCTGTACATGTCCGCAAATATTGCCTGAATATTAGTCGACAATTATTATTAGTCTATGTATTTATATGTAAATATTTATTGTCAGTTTAGTAATTAAGTTCAAACTACTATAGATACATCATAATATTGACTCATACACTTCAGTAGCGTATATTTATTGCGTGACATTTCATATTCACAAGTATCAAACAGTTTAGGTGAATAAAAGGTATATTATTTTTATAACATACTGTTGTGTTTCATTTTATTTCTTATTTTCTTTTCTTTTCTTTTTAACTTTCGTAACGTAGTAACTATGTGTTATTAGTTATCACTCAATTGATTAAATATATATTATTATCATTTTTCATTGTATAAAATAAAATAGACGATTAAATTACGCCAAATTCAAAGTCCGGGCATAATGTACGCTATATTATCAAGCATTTGAGATAGTGTATCTGGTTTGGCTCCATCCGTTTCTGGTACTTGTTGCGTAAGACAGATTAACGGACCGAGGGCACAGAGTAGCGAATCCAACAAAACCGAAAGGCTACCTGAAACCGCTATCTGGCCCTCGTGCTCTTTCAATCTCTCACCAATTATCGTTAAACTTTCACCTAGCAGTTTTAAATGAGCTGCTACATCGACTGGCTGCATTCCAACAACTTTGTACATTCCTGTACCAACTACAGGCTCGTTTACCAAGTCTTTACCTCCCCGATTCGAAGGCGGAGAAACTGGGATATTTCCTACTACAGACGGAACTCCAAGTTGTATTGTCTTCTTTGAAGGGGTGGGTTTCGATTCTTTACCATTACCTGAAAAAAGTTTGAAGAATAAATTAGGTGCTATTCACGTATCTAGTGAAAGTTTCAAAACAGACAAACTCTGTGTGATTTACTATTTACCAATTTTATTAATGAATTTTTTTCTCGACGATGGCGGAGGCATTTTCCACACAGATTCATCCTTTGCCGCTGATGCTGCACCGGGTTTAGAAGCTAAACGTTTTGCGCGTCTTCTCCAATTGTACTTTTCCAAATTAGGTACCGTTGCCCATAGCTCGCCAAGACGTTTAGAAATTGTTGCAAAGTCTAAAGCGTGAAATATCTTTCATCAACTCTTAAGAAAGATCTAATGCATTCTAATATAGAATTCTAAGACTATGATATTTCAAAGAAAAACAATAATTTTCAACATCTAGCTTAAAATCTAGCAACAAATAGTTTAACTAAGAGATATTGTAACTCGTTCTTCTTCTATTCATTAGATTAGATATTCATCCAGTTATCCATTAGAAAGCGTATTTACACAAAAAAAAAGTAAAAAAAAAATACATTTTCTCACCCATTTCAGGATACTGTTTCATCAACTCGTGTCTTATCTCTTTTGCCCACAGCATGTATGCAGTGAATCTAGTTTTCTGTAAGAAAAGAAAAAAGAAATTTCAATTTTATTTACACATAAACACTCGATATATTAAAAAATACAATTTAATAAAACTCTCTCTCTCTCTCTATCTGTCTTAGCTTATTATGAAACTGAATAATTGAAGAAATACAGATAATGCATAACACTGTACAATATATCGATCGAGTATTGATTTCTGTTCTCTAAATCTCTAAATATCATGAAATTTGTTATAAAATTCATGTATGCTTATTAGGGTGTGCCAAAAAAAAAAAAAAATTCAAACGCCCATCAACATTCCGGTAGAGCATCTCAAATAGAATATCTCAGCCAAATATGAGCTCTTAATATTGATATTTAGAACTGCCTAACTCAGTTTTCCCATTTTTGATTTGAATAACATGTGAAAAACAAATCGGAAAATTTTCGAATTGTTTTTTCTCGTAACCGGCTTGATTTAGAAACTTTCTGAATACAGAATCTTATAGGAAATTTCATGCTCTACAAAAAAGTACTGAGATAGAATTTTTCAAACTCTCACCGATTAAGAGATATTCGCCTATAAACATTGAGTCATAGCGTCATACGCCTCTGGGAAAAACAATTTATTTTTCAACTGCGCATCAAAATTTCGGTAGAGCATCTCAAATAGAACATCTCAGCCAAATATGAGCTCTTAATATTGATATTTAGAACTGCCTATTTTAATAACTAAAATTAGTAACTAAAATTAATAACGAAATTAGGCAGTTCTAAATATCAATATTAAGAGCTCATATTTGGCTGAGATATTCTATTTGAGATGCTCTACCGGAATGTTGATGTGCGTTTGAATTTTTTTTTTTTGGCACACCCTAATGCTTATAGAATTCTAAGCTTTATCAAAGACTCTGAGTATCTATTTAGATCATAGACTCTGTAGGTCCGCTTCCCAAGCCTCAGAATCATCCTGAAATTGGCAAAACATCATAAATAATGTGAATAAATACTCTGCATACCCCTTTATCCTTTCTTTGTGCTTTCATCCTGCCGATAATCTTTCCATCTTTAATAATTAACTTCTTTTTACACTTCTCAAGCATGTATAAGCTGTTAGCTTGCGACGGAGCTTCCTGACCAGGTGGTTCTAGCCTTCTAAATCCAGTCTCTCTATCATCAATCATTAAAGGATCAACCTCATCATCGCTACCCGATTCCATGCTGTATCTTTCCTCTTCGTTCATCCCGGCATCGTCTTCAGAATCAGAAGCGGAAGACTGACCTTCATGTTCCGACAATGGCTCTGCCTTAACTCTCCCAGTGTGTGAACCAGAGTTCTTTCTTTGTCGATGTACATGAACGTTGTCATTCTGAGATGAATGACTTTGAGCGACGTGCTCGCGCTGCGCTTCGTAACGTTCTAGCAAATGCTGTGTATGCAACTGCTGCGCTTTTTGACGCTTGTATTTACTGTCAGCTATATCATCTGGAGACTCAAAGTCCATAAGCTTGGAAGACTTTTTCCGCACTCTACCGCTACGCGATATTCCTGTTACTTCTAAATCTGGAAATATAGAGAAAACTAGATCTTGCCAACAATGGGTCGTGGCTAAAAATACATCGCATATATTCTAACTACTTTCTCAAAACCGAATTACACTACTTTGCTACTTTGCTACTTGAATTGAATTAATTCGTCTATTTTAACACTACGATACATACTACCTATATAATTTATTTTATTACCACGATGATGATGATGATGATAATAATTGCGAACGTTTAGAACGTTTTTATTCAGTAAATGTATCGCAATAGTATAATAGAAAATTCAAATTTTGTTTATTTTTAGTTTTAATTTTAGTTACTTTGATGTGATATTTTCAGTGAGAAGATTATTTTTGAACTCGCTCCGATGTTAAATATAAAAGAATTTTAAGGAAATTATCGACCCGTTAAAAGTAAGCTGCGCTTAATTTACGCGCCGTCTAGCTTAGTTCCGACACCTACCACTGTGTATAGAAAAGGCGCTAGCTACTGTGTGTGAAACTGAACGAGAACTACAAACAAATACACATAGGCTATATAAATTAACCGTTTCTACAATATGACAATATTCATGCTTCGATGTATACACAAATTTTGACACATTAGTGTTTAGGATGCAGCTAAACTAACAATAGTATTTAATAAAACTAGGCTAAACCTATCTCACCATCTGTTTTTTGATGACGTTTTGGCGACGCGAACGATTCCATTGCCTCCATTTGACCCAAGTGCTGCTTCTTGCGACGTTGGGCTTGTGACTTATCCAGTTTTGGCAGCTGCTTACGAACCTCCGATTGCATGACGTGCTTATTCAAATTGTCATACGCTTTAAGTTTATTTCAAATATCTTCACTACGCGAGGTTTAGAGTTTATTTAGATTATTTTTTTATTATGACAATCTTTTAAAAACAACTACAACTCAACAACCAAAAGTACGCTAGTGCGCATGTCACTTACCAATCTAGGTTATACTTTGTTTATGGTTCAGAGATTTACGCGGGAATCCAATTAACCGAGAATAATAGAAAACAGGTAGGTATGTTAAAGAACAGAAGAAATATTCTGACTATGATTGTTGCATTGTTTGATTGCTTTCTAAAAATAAGAGAATACCACGCATTTTAAATAAAACCAGAGGATAAAAAAAAACAGATAAGTAAATTTATTGCATTTCATTTTTATTAATAAAGTCATATTTGCAATAACAATAATTAATAGTCATTTTCTTGTTGCCACCCATCTTCGTCGGATAAAAATCGTCTTTTATGAGTAGTATTCATGTATGGTCTCAACGCCCATTCGCTATCAGCAGCAGAAGCATTGTCCATAGTGCCAAGTTTTATTTCATATAATTTGAGCTGAAATCTAGGGCCAACTTCACTCATTTCAATTTCCTTTCCGTTAATTTTTTTGTAATTATGATGACGAAACGAAATGTAATCGTCATGATTAGCAAACGTGATTATTCTCTTGCTATCTTCTTTTGGTACAGGGAACAAATGTTTCAAAATGCTCATCGTCCTATGTCCCAACTTTGTTTTAAAATTATGAAATATTAGGTGAGGGTACTGTTCAGACATTGTACCAATATCGGGAATGTCGTGTCTCATAACTACGTCTGACATCGTGAAGTAAGCCGTCGGTCCGTAAGGCAGATGGCAAATGACAAGAGTGTCTGGTACTCCTCTGTGTTCATGAACAATAATAAAGTCCGTTACGTCGTTAGCACGACAGGCATGAATGAGCTGTTTCATTTCGTAATTACCACGATTCATTCTTTGAGAATTAGGAAAAATCAGCCTTAACTCTTTGACGAACATTTTTAGCCGCGAACTCGGGTCTCGAGATGTTGTTATCACGATTTTTGGATCCTCGACACCCGCCCATCGGTATTCATCGTCTTCATGAGTAGCCGCTGCTCCCCCCATCTCCGTACCAGTCGCTACAGCCAGTTGAGGACCCGCGTCTTCCCATTCGATTTTCTTTTGTAAATGTAGAGCATTTTTTCTCAGGTCATGATGTATCGGTGTATTTTCGTCTAGGCTAGTTTTTAACCTGTCTTTTTTATCCTGGATTGTTTTTATCTTGTCTTGTACCGATTTTCGGTAGAGATATTCTCGACGTAGACGCGCCTGTCTTCGTAACATCTTCAATTCTTCGTTAAAAACCAATTAATACTATATAATTATGAGTCTTTTTACTCAGTTTAACTCAGATACTGTCATTCCCGTTTACCAAAATCCACGTGTTTCTGTTAATCCATAGAATAATATAAATCAGTAAGAAACATGTAGCGATGGATTAAAAGTGGAGGGTGTAAGGAAGTTACGTCACAAATGCATACATAGATGGCTACCCTATCGTAATTGGCATTTATTTTACAATGTAAAGTATATAAATAGTATAGAGAAAGAATACGAATAAAGTCATTACTATTAATAAAAAGAAGCGTGAATAATCTTTTTTTTTTCATCAAATTGGAGTAAGCCTCTACAAGGTTACTTCCGATGACGTCACAAACTTCATTCATTCATAGTTAGTCATAAGGCAATAGTTAGACGATGAACGATCAACGAATACACACTTGTAAAAAAAAAAAAAATTGATAAAATAATAAGAAGCGAACGCGATCTATGATAGTATCATAGTAGTTACAACTTCTACGTATTGGTGTATTGGTGCGTGAATGACAGTGGATGATAAATGCAACTTTTGGTTAATCAATTTAAATAGATAATGGAAGAACCTCTGTACAAATTAAGTTGCGTACTTTTTGGACATAAATCAGACGTACGAGCTTTAGCAACATTAAAGGATGGAAGTTTGGTATCAGCTTCTCGTGATAAAACAGCTCGTCTTTGGAAGCCGAATGAGTATAATAAATCCCTAACCTATATCTCACAGTACTTTCTGGCTTCAAAAAATCATATCACTCTCAATTATTCCATAATCACGCTTCTAAAAAAAAGAAAAAAAAAAAAAAAAAACGCATGAACATAAATGTATGAAACTGAATGAAATGGCTTAATCAATCACACTTGATATCATATAATTTTATTATTAAATTACAGACTAAACTCTGGATACACCGAATCTGCAGTACTAACAGGTCACAATAATTTTGTGAGTTCAGTATGCGTGATAAATCCAATAGAACAATACCCAGCTGGTCTTATACTAACTGGAAGTAACGATAATAATATCTGCGTATACGTACCGGGGGAAGATAAGCCGTTGCATTTAATAAAGGCTCATCAAAACACTGTGTGCAGTTTGAGCACAGGTAATGAGAAAGGAACATTTCTCTCAAGTTCATGGGATTTGACGGCAAAATTATGGCACATTGATAAATTAGACGAGCCTCAATTGACACTAACTAGTCATACGGCGGCTGTATGGTGTGTAGCTGATTTATCAAATGGTATAATAGTCTCTGGATCAGCTGATAAAATGGTCATAGCATGGCGTAGAAACGGTACAATACTTCACAAACTATCAGGCCACACGGATTGCGTTCGTGATATATGCGTTATAAAAGAAGACGAATTTTTGTCTTGTGCTAACGACGCCACAGTCAGACATTGGAATGTTATGCAAGGAATTTGTTTGGGAACTTATTGCGGACATTCTAACTACATTTACAGTATAGCTTCAACGTTTTTGTCGGGTGGTTCGCGGGTGATTACTTCCGGGGAGGATAGAACTGTGAGAATATGGCAGAACGGTGAAGTTCAGCAGACTTTGACCCTACCAGCACAGTCTGTATGGTGCGTTGACCTGTTGCCAAACGGGGATATTGCCACCGGTGCTTCGGACGGTATTATCAGAATATTTTCTGCCGATCCTCAACGTCATGCTGATGCTCAAACTTTGCAACAGTATGACGAGTCCGTCGCTAGCACCCAGCTTAATGCCGAACAGGAATTAGGCGGCATCAAGATCAATGAGTAGGTATTCTTTCTTGGCGATTTTCATTGGAAATTTTTTGCTCCGCCTTATCTTGTTGGCTTTATAAAACCGACGAATTAAGTTGTTGAACAATACGATACAAATAATTGCTTATCTAACTGTGTTGCAATTTTTTTTTAACGAACAGCCTGCCTGATACCAAAGCGCTGGAACAACCTGGACAAAGAGATGGTCAGACTAAAATGATCAGAGATGGAAATACAGTGAAGGCTTACAGCTGGTCTCAAGCTAGTAAAAAATGGCAACATGTAGGGGATGTAATGGGTGCCTCAGGCGGTAGTGCGGCTACTTCTGGCAAACAGTTGTATAATGGTATAGAATACGATTACGTTTTCTCAGTTGATATACAGGACGGTGTACCGCCGTTAAAATTGCCTTATAATAACAATGAAGACCCTTGGTCTGCGGCGCAGAAATTTATTCATGATAATGATCTGAGCCAGCTGTTTCTTGAACAAGTGAGTTCCATCGCTTGCATATAATGAAAATGTTCAATTTTCAATTTTAAATTAAATGCGTATTTAATTTTCTTGTTCTTGTTGTTTTCTTTTTCTTTCAGGTGGCTAATTTTATCGTTAAAAATTCTCAACCTGGTATGGTAATGAACTCTGAACCTCAGTTTGCCGATCCTTTTACAGGAGGCAATAGGTATATACCAGGATCAGACACTAATTCAACAACGGTTGCCAATAATGCGAGAACACCCTCGGCTAGCTCGTCTAATACTTCTGTGTCACAGTCGTACATACCACATTCTAGATATTTGAAATTAGAACAAGCTAATCTTCCCGCTATAACTGGTAATTGATAATCTTCACTTTTTGAAAGCCATTATCACAGCGAGTATTAAATCAATTATTTTTTTGGTACCATAAGATACGAAACTGATGAAAGCACACTTAAATGTTTCAGAAAAACTGCAAGAGTTCAATAGAAAGTTTGGCGATAGTATTCACACAGTATCCGAAGACCAGTTAGACTCGTTTGTGAAACTAATGTGTAATCAGGGCGGAGATGATGCTGAATCTGCGTCGATTGAAGTATTGAGAATACTTTTAGACTGGCCGAATAACACGGTATTCCCAGCACTAGACGTTGCGCGACTTGCAGTTTTACGACTAGATGTAAATCTGCAACTTTGCGACGATAGATTGATAGCCGTTATAAGACGGCACATCAAACCTGACGCACTTCCCGCTAATCAAATGCTCACCTTTCGATTACTTTCTAATATGTTCTCGCATAATAGGGGCGAAACTTTGTCCCTAGAATATAGAGACGAATTACTCAAAGCTATACTCGAACTTTCATCTCTTGGGAGCAAAAATAATCAGGTAAAATTGATAAACTCTATCGAATTGTTCGTCGCTATAATCTATGGAGTTTATAACAAAATTTACTGAGAAATTAATTCAATTATCAATGTTTCAGGTGGCGATAGCTACTTATATGCTCAATCTAACAGTCGCATTGAATAAATTCGACGATACACCTGGGAGAACAAGGACTCTCAATGTATTGTTTACTGTATTGCCACTTCTGAGCGAGCCAGAAGCTGTTTTCAGGGCTTTAGTCGCGCTTGGAACACTATTGGCAGCAACGCCTGACCCGGATGAACGTAATGAATTAATAAGAGCTGTAAGAGAGTCCGAAAGTGCTCTGGCTGTAATCAAGAAGATGTCTGAAAGCTCGACCAGTCTACCAACACAAAATAAACTTGCCAATTGTTCTAAACAAATAATCGATTTAATTAATTGAACAATTGTTAGCGTAAAACTTTTTGTATTTTTAATACTTGAGAAGAGTTTTCATCGGTGTATTAGATATGTAAATTTGTTCTTTTGGCTGCTCGAATATTTCAACAATTTTCAGAACAAGTACTGCAATTAAAATAGGTAATATGAATTTGGTAAATAGTATGAAGAAAAAAAAAAAGATCTTTGGTTTCAATGTGTAAAATTCATCAGTTAGGTATATATATAATTCATAATTAATTTCAAATTTTGTAGATTGGTAGAACACGTTATCTCGATAGAAAAGACAACGTTTTGAGATTGTTCGAATGTTTTGAATAAAAAAAAAGATGCAATTACAAATTTCGAAAATAGTTAATTCCGGCTTCCTGAAGATAAGATTGATTTTTCTTTACATCTACCGTAAAAAATAATCGTATGAACATACTATAGATTATGGGATACGAATATTTGGAAGGTGATAGAAATTGCATGGTGATAAAAATAATAATAATAATAAAAGGTTTTAAAATCAGGTAAGATAAGTTGTATATCTTATAATAATAATAATAATAATAATAATTGAAAGAAAAAAAAGAAAAAAATGATTTAAAATATATATACAACGATCAATATAAAATAATAATTTATGTAATATACATAATATTTGATTTAATTCTTCTTCGGACGTTCAATCCATTAAACATACAACAGACAACAGTGTAGTAGTAGAATATTGTTATTATAGTAACGTCAAATATATATTTCCTTAACTGTGTTTGAACGATAACTCTTGAGTTGTTCAAAAGTTAGTTTACTATATATCTTAATTAACTTTGTAATTAGTTATTACATGAAAAATAACATTCACTGTATATTATATCAATATTAATTTGAATTATCATCTTTTCTGAACAATACGTACAATATATATTGAGATAGTTTGTTATCAGCCATTTAATTAAGGCTCTTGACGGGAATGTGAACGTGTTTGTTTCTTTGTTTCTTTTTACTTTTCTCTTTGTTTTTTTTTTTTTTTGTTTTTGTTTTTTTTTTAGTTTTTTTTAGTTTTTTTTTTTTTCTTTTTTGTTTATAAAAATAATTTCCAATATAATTCTTGAGATCTGTAAGACGATAGCACAGAATAAGTGATGCTGCTTTAAAATTTTTTTTTTTTGTTTTTTTTTCATAATTCAATCAAAAATGTGCAGATTATCCAGACTGCGCAATATTACTTATTTATTTATTTATTTAATTAATTAATTAATTAATCAATCAATTATTTATTTACTTTCACTAGTATATGTCATCATCCCAAGTACATGGGGCCACTGAATGCATATTATCGACTCAATCAGAAAAAAGCCAAATTGTTAACGCAGCCATATATCTTTTTTATTAACAATATACGTACTGATCTGACTATTCAATTTTTTTTTTAACTAACGCTAACAAACTACTACAGCAGTTTGAACCAATTTTTTTTCTTTCTCTTTTTCATTTTCTTTTTCTTTTTTCTTTTTCTTTCTTTATCGCATGTTTCATGCATACCACATACATGTAATGTAAAATTCAGACAAATTATACACCAAAAGGAGTAGTAGTAGGGAATGCTCTTACAATATTAACGAATAAAAGTTTTTCTTTCTTTTTTTTTTTTCTTCTTTTTTTCTTCACCTCAGAATTAATTCAATCGTTGGGTTTTATCATTAGTATAACTTAAACGAGGCCTCTTATACTTTGCAGGATATGCATTGGAAGAAATATTCAAATAATGAAAAAAAAAAAAAAAAAAAAAAGATCGCACTTTTAAATCCAACCAACTATTATTTACCTCACTTTTTTTCTTTTTTATCGAGGGAAAAAAAAAAATACATCTAAAATAGTGCGTATCAAAGCTTAAAACAGTTAACGATATCTTAAAAGTTTCAAGATAAAAGTTTTTTTTTTTTTTTTTTTTTTTTTTTGAATAAATAATACAACTATCTGCATTTCTTTTTGTTTTTCTATCCTGTATACCCTTCAAATGTGGCCTTTCTTGGCTGGGCAGCATGAGTAACTCCCTAGGAGGGACCTAGAACTTGTATTGGGTCCCTCCAGGCCCGTCTCATTCAGCCGGCGTACTAGCCGCCCATCTATCGAATTCGATTCCTGAATCAGGACTGAGACCCAGATCAATTGGACTTAGAAAACTTGGTACAGGACAATTGCATGGACCTCCAGGCCTGCAGGCGCCAATGCACCTTCTGTCGTTACCTTTACTTCTGTCCCCTCGATCTCTTAGCTCTCTTTCAAAACTGTGCAACTGCTCCATAAAATGAAAATTTGGAGCTACGTTAGACTTTCTACTTCTGACCAAATTGAAAGCATCGTTCAGGCTAAGGCTGCATTTGTGCATAAGGTAGGCGACCGTTATTGTTACCGAACGAGATACTCCAGCCAGACAGTGAACCAGTACACCTTTATCAGAACTCCTGGCTTCCTCTGAAAAAATAAGAATATTCATCATCGTAAAAAAAAAATAAATAAATTAAGTAGCATAAGAGATTCATTTAGGAGAAACGTTTGTGAAACTAACAAATTTGCACACTGTCTTGTAGGTAGAATTTGAATAGTTAATAAAAAAAATAAAATAAAAAAATACAAAGAGAATTCTAATTCTCGGATGAAACGGGTAGTTATACCGGATATCCGTTGTTTAATTGTCTTAGAGTAAAGTCCGCGCCCGCCACGTGGGAAAGTTTCTATTTATAAGAATCCCAATTTAAACGAGGCGACTTTTCTTAAACAGGAAATCCTGTTTAAGAAATACTTAAATCTTAGAAATCGGAGTGCAAATTAAAACCCGTAATATATATACCTATATACCTACGCCAACGCTCGGAATAAAAATTTGTAACACGCAAATATTATATTATTTATATCAACTAATATGATAATCATTTCTATATGTATTCTATATGTAAAATTATCCTAGTTTAAATATTTTAACATAACTTATATCGAATTACAGCAGTTAATGTTTTTTTTTTTTTTTGCTGTTTGTTCCAAATTTGTCTAAAAAAATCATCTTTAGTTCAGACGTTAATAATAATAATTTACCGATGAACTGAATGGCTTGTGGAAAGAAACTGGCCAAATTTTGACTGTAGTGATCGCTGATTGGTATCTGCATGTATTTAATGGATCCAGCATTTTCAAACACATTTGGTAAATCGGGTGTAACGTTTAAGATGTATTGTATCCTGTGGCGAGCAAGTGCTTCGCTGTCTTCGCTGTTCGCTGCATTTCCTAAATATAAGTGCGGCAGGATTTCTACTGGAAAGTCTTTGTCCTCCTCTGGACCTATGTGAGAGAAGAAAAAAAATGAATAAATAAATTAAAAACATGAAGAAAATTTTAATAATAATTAAAATATAATAGAAACTTGTTTTTCAACATTTTTTAGCTGATATAATTTCATTCCTCGCACGTCATATCCGTTCAAGAAATAACAAACGTCATGTTTATTTTCCAAGTATACTGTTAACTGATAAACAACACTATTGATGAATGATATATATATATATATATATATATATATATATTAATCAAGTGATTTTAATCAGGAATTAGGATTATTATCATGAACTATATATATAAATTTATTATTTTAATAAATATAATTGAAGATTATTACCAACTGAGTCACAGGTACTATCGCTATCAGAATCTGAATATGCTCGTGTTGTGGGTGGAGTTGAAATGCGAAGTGATCTTAGTCCCATCAATTCACCTTCGTTTGAATCTTGACCACCGATTCCTTCGGCGTTCCCTTGTCCCCCTTCGCACCATTCCGGATATCTATCTTTGAATGCTCCAAAACCACCTGTAATTGCGATAATAAGTCAGAGTTGAAAAAGAAAAAAGAAAAGATCTCTATTGTTGAAATAGTTTCATTCAGTTTGTCAAAAGGGAATAGATTTGTTTTTTAAATTGGCATACAGCAGAGAATCCTGAAAAAATATTGTAAATAATTGTAAATGAAAATAATTTGTCTGTATGAAATGGTATTTTGCAATTTTAATTATAATTAGTTTTAAAAATGTGTGAAAACACGAAGCAAACAGTGATTATAACTGATTTGATTAGAGATAAAGCGAGAATTTTTTTTTTCCCTGTTATAATAGATTGAACAAATTGATAATAAAACAGCATAGTAGTAGAAATAGAAATGTGATAAAATGAAAACAAATATTATCAGCAATCGCAAAATCGAATTGATCAAGTTTTCAATTGACGAAATAACACTGTGATATCAAGTTTATCAATTGAATGATTGTACAGAGAGATATAGGTCAGGCAGTGAGTTCTAGAGCAAGAAATGTAGGTAGTGATGGTTTGTATAGTACCAGCCCCACACAAATCAATATTTCATTCAGAACTCTCTCTCTCTCTCGCTCTCTCTCTCTTTCCCTCTCTATCCCATTTCAGCTGCTGTTTCAAGCACTTCAACTGGGTTTTATTTACTAAGCGATTTGCAGACTACATGGTGTAAAAAAAAAAAAAAAAAAGTTATAAATTTTCTCAATATTGACGCTGCTTATACATATTCGCAGAATAGATAAATGCAGTAAGAGGAAACATGACATAAAATGGGAATAAACAAATGACTTGATTAATTAGTATGAATATTCCAGAGTCAAGGAATCATCCTGGCAAAGTTCCCCCCCCCCCCCTTGTGAGTTAAACAGTATTTATAAAATTCTAAGAACGGCGCAAGTCTGTGCGAAACATCCTGTACTATACTTAACACATATATACAGTAAGATGTTCAACAAGATTGCAAGGTGGCTGCCCGCTGTTGTTGTGGAATTGATAATAAATGAGCAACGCCATGCCATATTCTTATCAGTTACTATTTAGATAATTTATCATATTCAGTAGAATTAAGCATGGCAGGAAATTGTAGACTTAAAAAAAAAAATGACGAAAATTTATAGCTCTTGTTATTCCGGCTTGCCAGATCGATGGTAGGATTCATTTATGCTTACCGATTAAACTAGCTACTCTGCCTCCGCTGTTTCTAAGTCTTCTACTCAAGACTTGGATTGTTTCACCCTGATGACCAGCTGGTTCGGTCGAATCTCCTATCAGTATAAATGTACCGCGACTCTCTTTGTCACCGTATAAAAATACCTCGACTCTGGCCCTCAAATCCAAACATCTAATAGTTGATAAAAGGTCGACCTTACCCGCTGCCAAACGTCTTAGCATTATACTAGGAATGGCCAATGGGACAGAGCCTCTTACATGCGCTTCAGAAAATTCTGAATTAGCTCTACAGTCCAATACAAGTAATCGACTGGGTCCACCGTGCGATCTTAGCTCACTAAAAAGCCATTCCGGGGTCACAAGACCCTCATCTGTCGTTCCTCCTGGCATTATTATTTATTTTTTCCTCTCTTTTCTCTCTTTATATTCAGCTTCAGCTTGCGTTTCTTTATTATCTTGTTTTTAAACTATGTGATTTTTTTTAAATGGCGATGAATATTTTCAACCAAGATGTGATTTGGGCCTTAGGTAATGGCTTTTCATATACTTTTGAACATGCTGTAGTGTGATACATTGATTTTATCACTTTTTTTCTTCTTTTTTTTTGCTTGATATTTAATAATAATAATAATTATTATTATTATTATTATGATACTAAGGTATGTGAATTTTTTTTTTTTTCTCTTTTTTTTTTTTTTTTTGTTTATTTTATGTATACGATGTATAATATGTATGTATGGCACTTATTAAGAGTTATATTTATTTATTGGAATAGTTAAAGATCTTAATAAAAGAATTAACGGTTTTTCTTTTTTAATTAAAATTTTCTGTTTCTTTATTCTTCTTATTATTCTTTTCAATAATTATTTGATAATAAAATTTTAATATCCGCTATTTTTAGGGTGAAAAATAAATTTTTGATATATAATGTATATATATATATATAATATATATGTATATATTTATCTCTTGCAGATTTAATAACGTATTTTAGTTAATAATAATATATAATGTATAATGAATTAATATATAAAATGGCTATAAATTAGAAAAGTTTATTTATTCATTTATTTATTTATTTATTTATTTATTTATTTATTTATTGCAAATTCCTTGTATATTTGTTGTTGTTGTTGTTGTTTTTTGTTTGTTTGTTTATTATTATTACGAAATATATACATAATGGAAAAAATGGCACTTTTATTTTTTATTTTTAAGGAAGTAAGATTGATCAATTTTTAAAATATATTTTAATCATTATCTCGTTAGGTTTAATTATGATGGCATTAGTAGCGATGGGGGTGGAACGAACATATTGGCCTCACTTTCGGCATTACTCCTATCTTGATTATTGATTTTTTAACAATTAAGATGTATTAACAAGTTTAGATTTGGAATGTTTACAGTCACTTGGTAAATGCATGTTAAATCTTTTTTTGATTATCGTAGCGATATTTATCGATTCACAGTACCGTACTTTACGGATAAACAATAAGGTGGCATAGTTTCTTCTTCTTTTTTTTTTTTTCTTTTCTTTTTAATTTTTTTACTATACTAGGTTGATTTTCAACTTGGGATCATCTAACGCGATCAAACAAACTGATGCTGTGATGTGATGTGATGTGCCGTGCTGTGCTGTGCGGTACGGTACAGTACGAGCAAGCGAGTGAGGAGACTGACGGGGAGCACCGCGGTATAGAATTGTTTTAATTAATCAACGATTATTTACCGCGAATATAGTGCCGCGAATAATCGTTTAACGACGTTTGTTCACCTCACAAAACCCTCCAACATAGTTGATCCGATTTTCATTAATTTTTCACTTAATTTTTCCCAATTATTTTTCCTATTTCTTGACTGATGCTCCTTTTTTTTTTTTTTTTGTTTTTTTTTTTTCTTCTTCTTCTTGTCTCTGTTTTTTTCTTTCTCTCTTTTTTTTTCTTCTCTTTTTTTCTTTTCCTCTTGCCTTCCTTTTCCCAACACTGTTCCGCTGGGCCACACCTTGCTCCGAGCGTCCCTCTGTCGAGAATGGGCGAATGGCGATCAGTTTTACGAGCACAGAGAGCTCAGGACTCCCACGATTGGACCACGATCACGTGGCTCATGCTCTTGTCCAACCGCAGCACAGGCTGACGTCAGTTCATTGACAAAAGATGTTTTCATTAACGAGGCGTGGGTTGATGTGAGACTGGCGGGATCCGCGGGTATCGCGCGGGTGTCACGGGTGCCTAGAGTTGGACCATCAACCCGGAGCAGTGGGAGGGACGGACCCATGACATGGTACCGACTCCCTTGCCGCACTATACGCTCCTTTACGGCGTGGGTGCGTGCCTGCGTATTATTACGATACGGAGACACGTTTGCCTCCAAGCAAAGTCTATACTCTATACTCTATACCCTACACACACATACAACACTACATTATACGACCGTGTAGGCATCAACGCCTGTACATTTTATAGTCAAGTATATCGTAGTATTGAGCTATCGAGCGAAACTGTGTGTGTGGATACACATCATATAGCATGATATATATGTAGGTATAAGTCAATGTTGCAGGTGTGGTTGCAAGAGAAAGAGAGAGAGAGAGATAGAGAGAGAGAGAGAGAGGGAAAGACTGGATCAGACCCATATAGGTAGCTATGTAATGTATATAAGTATCTATATACAATGGGGATCCGTATAGGGCGCCAGACACCCACCCAGGGTTTAAGCGTGGGTTGACATTCCGTTCATTTAAATGTCGTTAGAATTTAATTACGTTTAATTATATCCAATGCATGCTCTCGTCAACGTATATATAATATCGGCTATAGGGAGTAATTTTCACGCTTTTGTTGCGCTTGAGGTATTCAATGAAAATTTTTATCCACTGTAGTACCTATACTAGTGCAACATGCAGAGAGATAACAGCTCGCTCATGAAGACATCGGGAAGTTATCGCTTATATTACTATATCTCTTGCGTTACCTACGTTGGTATTACCATGTATACTAGTATTATATTATATGTCATACGTCGCTGACAAATCTGGATTTGCAAACATTATTATAAGATTCAAAAGAAAAGAACAATTCGTCATTTTTTTTTAAATTTATTTATTTTTTTTTCGAATTATAGTTTAATGGCAATACATTATAGGTAGATTAAATCTATACAGCTGTTGACCCGCATGTATACACGATATCCCCTTGTCATCGATATGGATCACGTTATGCAGTTTTTCAAGTTGTTAGGGGTTCTTATATATATACATGGCCAGAAATCGTTTCTTATCAACTGTAAAGCGTGAATAGTTTTAGGTATTATACTTAGCCAGTACTAATATGAATGTATACATGAATACACGAGTATATTGTACAATAGGATAAACAAGCTACCGCCGTATGTATATATAAACCGTTTACGTTTAGGTTCAGGTTTCTTTATAATACGACCAGTCGTAACCCATGAAGGACGTTTCATTATAGTATATTTACCTACCAACGCATGTCACCAGCGTATTATACGAAAGAGTGTCTTTGCTATTTGCTACATACCGCGCGCATATACGCCTATCATATATATATATATGTATATATATATATATATATATATATATATATATATATATATATATATATATATATATATATATATACAGATAGGTATGTGTACCGGAAACGGTGTGCCATAGTGACGCGCGCGCGGGTATGAAACGTGCTTATAGACGTAGATGGTTGTGGGACGTGTGTGTGATTGCCACGAAAGGCGGTCCGCGGCCCCAGGTTGACAGGAAATGGTTCGAGATAAGATAATGGCGCCCCTTGCCTCGCTAATGCATCCGGCAGCTTTCTTTGCTTCCAGCTACGACCGCCGTCCGAGGTTGTGTATAGCTTTAGTATTATATACCAACGATCAGTAATTTGAAAACAGTTTTTTTTTTTCTTTCATTACTTTGTTTTTCTATACATCCTAATAATTCACCGCCCTCCGCATATACCATCCGACATATTAATTATACGATCTTATAGCTAATCCTGTTATGGTCTCATGTGCAGAGAATGAGAATCGAGAATATGACTTTCAATCTCCCACGTTTGGAAATGACAATAATAAGTATCTGAATCTCTGAGTCACCTGAGTAACTTACCTATTTTTTTTTTTTTTTTTTTTTTAAATAATTTTATAGTTGAATGATTGTATATTTGTATAATATGATACATCATAATATTATGTATTGCATTGAATAAAATATATACTATACTATACACATAATATTTTGCCCGAATTGTGACCCAAACAATGACCCGATCTTGAGTTCCAATGGCCCATTATATAGCGAGATATACTGAATGGTTGAAAAAAACCGGCGTGCCCACATTCTTTCACTGTTCCGCGCTGAGCCCATGCCATGCTACGGTGAAAATTTTTCACAGTCACCAATAGCGCGGTGATGCTATGTGCGTTCACGCACTAACACGAATACAAAACATGTGCTTTAACGCACACGTATAAGCACACCGCGTTTCTATATATTCGTAAAATTTATCATAAATGCGTGTATGTGCGTATATATTTGTATATATATATACATAACGCGCTACTCTGCAGGCGACAAGGTAGTTTAGCCGTCCCCTCTACAAACCTCTGCTATAGCTAGCTGATGGTAGTTCGACTCTCCTTCGCTGCTGTCTCTAACACTGCAGGATGTGTATATTATAGTATACATACAACCATGTATACATAGCATATACTCGGCGCCGTATGTACCTACTGGGCTGTGTACTACGTGGTAGTAGTAGGTGGGCGGGGGTAGGCGCTATTAAAGTAAAGTAATCAATGAACCAGTGAAAGGAAAGGCGCGGGCTGCAGAGGTATAGTGGCAGTGGCCGAGGAAGGGAGTCGCAGGGGGGGGGATTGTGTGCGCCCACGCCGGATTCTATACCTTATCGTAGCCGCGTTTTTATTCGCGTATATCTTTCGCGGCGGGGAGAACGCTGCAGTGAGGGAATTAGACGGTCGAGACTACTACTTGTCATATATAAGAGAACATTGAGAGGGGCACACTGCACGAAGCCACGATGTCTAATTCTTCGATGCGTTTTAATAGGGTCAAAAATTGACCCTTACCGCCCAGCTCATAAAATTTCATGCTGCAACTCGTGCACGGTCGTATGTGTGTATAATTACACCTATATACCAAATTCAGTATAACCATTCAATGCCTGCGTGTATACACGTGGAATAGCCGTAAACTCCTTGGGCTAGAGTTATAAAATTAAATTTGGAGCTGGGATATTTTTTTAACGATTTAACGATTTTAGAATTTAACAGCGGTACAGACTGCTCCGCCAAACGTACGACTTACGTTTTTTTTTTTTCTCTATATATTCGCGTAATTATACGGTTACGAAATTCTCGACTGCAGTGGAGGTCAATAAATATGACTGTTGCATATTAGTATATATGTATACGGAGCTTTGCACCCTCTCGTTAACTACCTATATATATACTACTCGCCACATTGGCGAATCATATTTTATTATGGTGTATATAATCTTCGAGCTGAAGGAACTACTGTAGACGTGAATGGAATCGTCTGTTCATTCTCAACAGCGATATAATTTATGCGATACTCGTATTGAAAAATCTTATGCTCGAAACGTTCGTTGCAATGCATTCAAAATGATAGATTTATTCGATGATCAGATAAGTATTATATTCGAATCAATTTGAAAACTACACACAGGAGCCAATGTATACCTATTATCCAGAATTTTCGTAAGATGATTTAGTACGTTGTGAATACATGATTTACAGTTTAATAAAACTTGGCCCGAAGTTAGATATGCATAGGGACTAATTTCTTTGCGAGTATCATTCTTATAGGATCCCTATATAAATCCGTAGTGAACTATTTTTTCGTACTCTCTAATTTCTACATAACTTGACTGTTTATGTTATGATAGGTATGTATAATATATACTACAATACTAATTTTACGAATCAGAGTATAGATTTATGGCCTTAATTTTATAGCCAAAGACGCTCGTTCTCGTCTTTATCGACTGATGGAAAAGTATTCAATGTGTAATGATACGTTTTCACAGTGGGTACAGATTTCTGTTCAAATATCGGATTCAAAATGATTAATCACTCGGATTAAAAATGATAAATAAGTGTTTCGGCAAAGTGTCCGCATTCCTAATAATTTTGAATTATTCAATTTGTGCGAAAACATGCTAGTTAAAAACAACCTGTTTTACCGACGTTTCTTCTGTCAGACTCGGTGGAAATGCCTGTGGCGCACTGACCCGAACAGCGCGGCAAACTTATTTCATTCGATTTAAACTTACACCTAAATCACTAATGATTACTACGTATGTATGGATATGATTAAATCTCAACTATCTAGCATATTTATAGAACGTCTATTATAAGCTTGTGATCTTTATTTATTTCATTGTATCTCGGAAAATTTACTTTTAGAGTTCATAATACTGATACAATTCAAATCATACGTCACATGTTTTGGAAGGCGAGGACCAACTTGTAAAACAAATAAACAACTGATCAAAGTGAAGACCGCTCTTGTGCTTATCCCAAGTAATAGTGAAGTGCGAACAAGTTGAAAATATTTGAGCTTATTATGGGTGACTCGGGATCGGAAGAGAAAAATGAAAGAGCGATGCTGTACGGTTAATAGTGAAGATGTCGTGGTTTATTAACGTGACAAGACTATTAATGATGCTGTTTGGTCTAAAAGTTGAGCGATACTACCATACACTATACTTTGAATTTAGACTGGACTTTGTCCGCAACGATATTCACGGCGTTGTACGACGGCGGACGAAAGCGTGTTTGGCCTTGGCGAAGTCGTAAGCGAATCGTAAACACGTGAAGATTGCACGATGTGTGCGTCTGTGCGCAGGAGCGGATTTAAGTAATGTTGCGCCCTAGGCCCATTCGATATGGCGCTCTTTGTGTTTCATAAAAATTGTATAATTATATAAAATAACAAAAATATGAAGAACACACTTTATTCTTTGAGTTGTCAATATAAAATTATTAATGAGATATGTTATATAATAAGAAAAACAAATAGCGTTGACAACTGATTTAGTAGCCCAAACACCCTTAAAATTTCACCGCGTAGGCCTCGCGGACTTAAACCTAAAGCCGTCACTGTCCGTACGTGTGCTAAGCACTGGCTGTACAACCGTCATAACTCGTATCGAATTCAAAAGTCTTGCCCGAACACTATGCGTGTTAGCGCGTTGCGTTTTTGTCGTTAACCAGCAAGCTCCCCGGCAAGTAGCCTAAAATCGCCGACAGAGCGTGCGAGCCAATCATAATCATGGAATCGCCAAATACGTGAACGACCCGATAGTTTATCGCAGTATTTTAGTATTCGTCGAGCAGGAGCACGTATCTTTTTCTTCTTCTGAACCTATGCTAATAAACGACTAATACAAGGAACACAAGAGATCTTTGATCAAACATGGCGGATGAAGGCATCTTCACCGGTGGTGATCCTTTTGATATTGTAATTTTTGGAAAGTCAGGCGGCCAGTTATCTCTAACAGCCAACAGGATGGTACAAGATTTCACCATCACAACGGATAGCTACGTTTTGATGTGCACCCACTTGTACGAGGTATTATGTTCTGAAAAACCGAAGTTTGCGGACAACATATCAGAATCTGCCTTTCAGTATTACGCTATAATGTTACTCTGGCAACGTATTTCCAAATTTCTATCGCCTCGAAGCCGAAAATTATCGCCATTTCTTAATAAGCTTCCCGATTTCGAACCTTATTTGACCAGGACGCCTAAATCGCTCGAAAAGTACTTAGAGGGAATCGGAAACTTTCAACATCCTTATCTAGGTGAAATGCGCTTCAGACTACCGGAGCCTTTGATCAGTCAGAGATTTGATTTAACTACAGGTGCCTTTGGCAAAGTCTCAGCTGACACACATTTCTTATACGAAGCATTCCCAGCCCCTGGAATTGCAGCTCTGCGTATCCTAGCTGATATAAATATGACTAATAATATGTTTGGTGATTGCCATTGGGATTTGCCTAAAAATCTTCGCCCTGATGTAGGAGATGGTCCAAGTGTCACGGGTCAAGCCATACCTGAACCTAAGCCAACAAAAAATCTCTTGGGTTGGTCTCCGGCCCAACCTTTGACTAAAAATCAACTGGAATTATTTCGAAGCTCAGGGATAGAAAGCATTGTTTCACATTCAGACATGACACAATTCTTTAAAAATAGCAAAGAACTTCTAAAAACGATTAATATATACTTTTTTGGTACTTCAAATGGTAGTGCTTCAAATCCTCCAAGCATGCAAGCAGTGACCACAAGCAGCAGCTCTACAAGTCTAGAATTATTTGGCACAACCCGCTCAGCTGTCGTACTTGCAACACCCGTCAAACCGGCTAATACGCCACCAATAGTAAAGCATACTTCTGAACATTCCAAAGGGTTTAACTTCATGAACATAGGACGATTGCAGTTCAAAGGATCAGTAATCCAGGGACTAAGTGTAAAGAAGATTTCAGAATCTCCAGTATTTGATAGATCCACAATGTACTGTGACGGCATAGTGTCCGTCTTTTCATCGTTCAAAGTAAACGACAACCTGGTTACAGGTGCTGTAGCTGCAGGATATAGAATGCCAAAAGAGCCGATATTGCCTAATATACATTCTTGGTCCTGTTATGACTTTAACAAGTATGAGTGCGTTCCTCAATCCTGGATTTCTACGAGGAATTCAATCTACATGTTCAAAAATATTGAAGGATTGAACAGATCTGTGTGGATTGCAGGAACTACCGATAAAAGACTCACACAATATACATTCATCAAGCAACATGAAAATCCTGGTGAAGATAGCTGGAATGTTTATATGTAATTGCATCTGTAACAGAGCAGAGACAGTCTATGGGAGAATTTTGATATATAAAATATTTATATTACTTAAAAATAATAATAATTTATAAATATATTTCAATATAGATATATTTATGTATTATTAATGAGAAAGATATTATTTGATATTGAGTATAACATTTAATTAATTGAACTAAACATTAAGATGAATTTACTAATTAATTTTTATTTTCAGTATTACTATAATTCTAAAAATTTTGATATAGCTATCTTTACGCACCTTTGTTAGCCTATTTTGCCTCTTTTTTCCTACTTACTCTTTCGTAATTATTATAACTGTTTCTTTCTTTATTTTGAATCTCGTTTTATATCATTTGTATCAATAAAGTATGCACTATTTTATTTAACAAACCCACCCTGATTCTGCACTAGTTATACCAAATCTTGTCAAGAATTCTACCTGCACTCCTTCATTTTAGTCCTTTAGTAAAAGCATTTGACTTTATGTAAGCTTGGAAATCATTCAACGTTCAATCCTTTTCGAAATACACTTGTGAAACGAATCTTTAATCCCAATTACTCAACCCATGCTGGATGCCCATGGTAAAGAATGATTTTATTTGCCACCAATTGAGTGATTCTGAATTTGGAAGCCAGTTATTTAAACGGATTCAGACATGCAGGATGAATCTTGTGAGAAACCAAGGCTGAGTACAAGTACAAAAAATACTTCATCATATGAATGAAGATCAGGAAAAGTAAACTTTGCAGCTTGTGTTAGTGTCCATTATATTCGCCAGTCTAATAAAGGTTCATTGGTTCTAATTGCTGCATAGAGTAAGAGTTCAACAGGTCCAAACATCGAAATAATTAGTACAACTTAATGTACAAGCTGTACATACCTATACAAACATACGTTGGTACCTACAAATTAAAGATGTGTTTTTGCTGAGCTGAATAATCGGTTACGCGTTTATCATACAACTATGACTATTTATAAATCTAAAATTAGATGAGTATGAACTACAGATGTGCAGGATCTACAGAGCCAGTAAATTTTAATACCCGGCAAAATCATTGTAAATGTCGAAAGTTACCGCCAAGTACAAAAATGGTTTCACCAGCCAAAAACTTAGAAGCATCATACTCTTTTCCAGCGACAGATTACAAACATAATTTCTTAACACAAAATAGTACAAAAACCTTGTACGTAAAATCAGGCAACAAAGCCACGCACTCCTTTAGTTAATTTTGATATTTCAAATTATATTTTTCGAATGCTAATCAATGGAAATCAATGGAAAACCACATCAGGACTTGCTGGAAAATTTTCCATGTTAACGTCATCACTTTCCAACGCGTCAAAATCAGAATCGATAATTTCCTCGTCCTTGAAATTTTTTTATTTATTCGTACATTAGTAAGTCTGAAGTATCACAATTTTATTCCAATCTTAGGAAATATTAGAATTTGTATTTCAGTAAAGAATTCGTGATAAAAAATTCATAATTTGTATTTTAGTGAAGAAATATCGGTCAAAAAAATTTTCAATGTAAGTATTATCAACAGTAAAATTTACCTTTTGTCACGATCCTTGTGTAATTCAGAAATTTTATGACGGCAAGTATTACAGATTTTTTGTAGATTAAGAACCACTAAATGTTGTTCCACAACTCGTCTGAGATTTTGTAGTTTCCGATGACAAGACAAACCGAAAGGTTTAAAACATCGATTCGTTCGAATTTTCGAACCACTTGCAGATTTTGTTGATTTTGGCATTTTATCGAAACTTCACGGTTTTTAATAACTTTATTCAAAAACAGTACGAACAATAAACAATGTCATGCGTTATGCTAATGCTTTCCAACGACAGAATCAAAATGTTCGCGATTCACACTGCAGCATGCTCGATCGCAAGTTTTGATACGCTTTGACTCGTCGCGCGCTGTGCGCTTCGAATCCTAACTACGTGACTTGCGGTCCGAAATATTTAATATCTTCCAATTTAATAGAGACTCCACTTCTTAGTAAAATGGATTTTGTAGATGAGAGAATAAAGAACAAAATTATATTTTTCAGAATGGATTCAAGGTTGGGGAACGGCATGTTTAGACTATTTAAATAATCAAATTGTTATTCATTCTAATTTGTTTACAAACAAAAAATTGGTTCAAAGTACACTTCGAAAGCTTACGTAACTAAGTCTGAAATAAAAAAAAAAAAAAAACGACATTGATCCGATCAGTACAACTGGAGATGATAAACTTTGAGTAAGGAGAACATTGGAGAAAATCCAGCGAATTATCAAAAATTCATGTGCGGATATTTTCGAAAAAAAAAGAAAGTTTTACAGCAAAATCCTGAAATACGTGTGAAGTAATTTTATGCATATTATTATGAGTTGTAAAAAAAAATTCAGACGATTTTAAAATGTCAAGTTTGGAAAGTGTGCGATTTGTAAAAGAATGATCCATATATATTAGCTTGAAGCGTTGTCGGTAATCTTGTGTCTCTTTCACACTTCCTGATTTTCCCCAAGCTCCTTCTCTCATTGTAAATGCAAGGTAGGCTTTGTCCAATATTGTCATGGATAATAAATAAACATCTATTCTATCTATCTACCTATTCTCCCTCTAGATTTACAGCGCTTCAAGCGAATATCGGAATACGGCCCAAGTACTAGACTAAAATCGCCGACAGAGCGTGCTAGCTAGTCATAATCATGGAATCGCCAAATACGCGAACGACCAGATAGTATTTCGCAAATCGCAGTATTGTATTCGTCGAGCAGAAGCATATAATATATCCTTTTCTTCTTCTGAACCTACGCTAATAAACGGCTAATACAAGGAACACAAGAGATCTTCAATCAAACATGGCGAATGAAGGCATCTTCACCGGTGGTGATCCTTTTGATATTGTAATTTTTGGGAAGTCAGGCGGCCAGTTATCTCTAACAGCCAACAGGATGGTACAAGATTTCACCATCACAACGGATAGCTACGTTTTGATGTGCACCCACTTGTACGAGGTATTATGTTCTGAAAAACCGAAGTTTGCGGACAACATATCAGAATCTGCCTTCCAGTATTACGCTATAATGTTACTCTGGCAACGTATTTCCAAATTTCTACCGCCTCGAAGCCGAAAATTATCGCCATTTCTTAATAAGCTTCCCGATTTCGAACCTTATTTGACCAGGACGCCTAAATCGCTCGAAAAGTACTTAGAGGGAATCGGAAACTTTCGACATCCTTATCTAGGTGAAATGCGCTTCAGACTACCAGAGCCTTTGATCAGTCAGAGCTTTGATTTAACTACAGGTACCTTTGGCAAAGTCTCAGCTGACACACACTTCTTATACGAAGCATTCCCAGCCCCTGGAATTGCAGCTCTGCGTATCCTGGCTGATATAAATATGACCAATAATATGTTTGGCGATTGCCATTGGGATTTGCCTAAAAATCTTCGCCCTGATGTAGGAGATGGTCCAAGTGTCACGGGTCAAGCCATACCTGAACCTAAGCCAACAAAAAATCTCTTGGGTTGGTCTCCGGCCCAACGTTTGACTAAAAATCAACTGGAATTATTTCGAAGCTCCGGGATAGAAAGCATTGTTTCACATTCAGACATGACACAATTCTTTGAAAACAGCAAAGAACTTCTGAAAACAATTAATAAATACTTTGGTGGTACTTCAAATGATGTTTCAAAGCCTCCAAGCATGCAATCAGTGACAACAAGCAATAACTCTACAACTGTGTCCCCATTTACTTCACACAAGAAAACTAACGCATTTGGTGCACAAGTCCTGGTCTCCCAACCGGATCAGCCACAGTCCTCCATAGTGACCTCACACATCAAACCTGAGCCATTTGATGCACCATTCCCGGCCTCTCCTCAGGCTCAGACACAGTCCACATATACTATACACAAGAAAACTAACGTATTTTGTGCACAAGTCCCAGTCTCCCAACCGGCTCAGACGCTGCAGTCCCCCGTATTTACCTCACACGGCAAAACTGTGACATTTGGTGCACTAGCCTCGGCCCCCCAAAAGGCTCAGACAGAGCCCACATTTACCTCACACAGAAAAACTAACGCATTTGGTGCACAAGTCCAGGTAATCCAGATGCAGGTTCAGAAGCGAACAAAAGTAAATGATCCTCTTGATCATTCTGAAGGGTTTAACTTCACCAAGATGAGGCGATTACAGTTTACAGGATCAGTAATTCAGGGACTAAGTGTAAAGAAGATTTCAGAGCCTTCAGAATTTGATAGATCTACAATGTACTGTGAGGGCATAGTATCCGTCTTTTCATCGTTCAAAGTAAATGACAACCTGGTTACAGGTGCTGTAGCTGCAGGATATAGAATGCCCAAAGAGCCGATATTGCCTAATAGACATTCTTGGTCCTGTTATGACTTCAACAAGTATAAGTGCGTTCCTCAATCCTGGATTACTACGAGGAATTCAATCTACACGTTCAAAAATATTGAAGGATTGAACACATTAATGTGGACTACAGGAACTACCGATAGAAGACTCACACAATATTCATTTCTCAAGCTACATGAAAATCCTGATGAACATTGCTGGAATGTTTACATGTAATCGCATGTGTAATAGAGCAGAGACAGTCTATGAGAGAATTTAAGATTGATATAGCTATCTTCACGTACCTCTGTTATTGGCTGGCTTTGCCATCGTTATCAGTCTCCGATTCTATTTCTATTTATCCAAATAACAATTTATTGACTATTTCATAAGTTCATATGAGTTTAATCCGTCTTTTTAACATCTCTCACTGATCCGCATGTAAATTAAAGGATCATGAGTACTAGGGTGTCCGTTATTTCCCGAATTTTCTTTGTCTACTTGGGTATTGGTCAAATCATTAGTTTATAGCCTAAAAACGATTATACTATTTTTTTTTTTTTTTTTTTTTTTAAAGTGCCATTAACCCCTGCCTGTAGGACGATACTTGTCCCATTTGATTAACATGGGATTTTAGCCCTTTTTAGACTTTAATTTTTTTTTCGCCTACTACTTTCATTACCTCATCAAATATTGTTGATTCTACTACTATTCTGACCTCTTTGGATGGACATATTTTTACATTGATGGAAAAAAAAATGTTGAGTTTTGAAGCGGTCAAATTTTTTTTTTACCGTATTGTCTAATATCTTTCGAATACTTTTTAACTTAAACAAAAAGTATTGAAAAGTTAATAAATTCAAAAATATTCGAAAATATTTGAAAATTGCTGAAAAATACGGTAAAAATAAATTTAAAAAAAAAACTTCAAAATTTATGAAAACTTTTTTTTTTCATCAATGTAAAAATATGTCTATCCAAAGAGGTCAGAACAGTAGTAGAATCAACAATATTTGATGAGGTAATGAAAGTAGTAAGCGAAAAAAAAATTAAAGTCTAAAAAGGGCAAAAATCCCATGTTAATCAAATGGGACAAGTATCGTCCTACAGGCAGGGGTTAATGCCACTTGAAAAAAAAAATAGCATAATTGTTTTTAGGCTATAAACTAATGATTTCTCATACCCAAGTAGAAAAAGTCAATTCGGGAGATAACGGACACCCTAATGAGTACGTATACTTTAATTATGCTCAGATACATTTATAATTTAGTTGTTTATTCCTTGACCATCAGAAGAAAACACAGTATTAATAATCATTCTTTTGTCTTCCAATGTGCCTACTTTTCCTACTTACTCTTTTGTAATTATTATAACTGTTTCTTATTTTTATTTTGAATATCGTTTTATATTATTTGTATCAATAAAGCCTGCACTAGTTTACTTAAAAAACACTCTCTGATTCTGCACAAGAATTCTACCTGCACTCCTTCGTTTTTAGTTCTTCGGATAATACGGTCAAGTATTAATAATTATGTTTTTCCAAAGTCATTTTTTTAACAAAATTGCTGTTCATTGAATTCACTGTAAGGCACTGAAGGTGTGCCAATATAAATTTATGTTATAACAAATAGTAAATTACGCAATCACTCGAAGCATTTCACTTTATGTAAGCTTGGAAATTATTCGACGTTCAATCCCTTTCGAAATACACTTATGAAACGGATCTTTGATCCCAATTACTGAATCCATGCTGAATGTCCATGGTAAAGAATGATTTTATTTGCCACCAATTAAGTGATTTTGAATTTGGAAGCCAGCTATCTTAACAGATTCAGACATGCATGATGCAGGATGAATCTTATGAGAACCCAAGGCTAAGTACAAGTACAAGAAATACCTCATCTCATGGACGAAGATCAGGAAAAGTAAATTTTGCAGCTTGTGTTAGTGTCTATCATATCTGCCAGTCCAATAAAGGTTCATTGCTTCTAATTGCTGCATAGAGCAAGAGTTCAACAGGTCCAAACATTGAAATAATTAGTACAACTTAATGTACAAAGCTGTGCATACCTACACATACATACGTTAGTACATACTAATTAAAGATGGGTTTTTGCTGAGCTCAATAATCGGTTACGCATTTATCATACAACTATTTATAAATCTATAATTAGATGAGTATGAACTACAGATGTGCAGGAAGTAAGGAGCCATAGTAAATTTCAATGTATCCCAATCTTAGTTACATTGATCAGATGAATGTTGAAATTAATAAGGTATACACTGAGTTGTTGGAACGTTAGTTTTATTTCAAGAAAATGTATAATGCATGGTTTTGTCCCATAACTGGCTTGTTCTAACGAACTTTGAATCTTAAAAAGACTGTGATAATTGACAACACTTTCTAGCCTTGTTCTATATCTGTTAGATGTCTACTCTGCAAGTTTCTAAAGCCCTTGGCTTTAAATAGTCACAGCAACTTAGACACCTTACAATGAGTTTAAAATACGATATTTAAAAATTGAAGTATTCTCCTATTTATTATAACACATGAGTTCTCTGATGTGCAGCACAAGAATTGATCAGCAGATAATTATGTAATCCATAAATCGTACCCTCAACACTTGATATGCTTGCAAGATGTTATACAATTCATTAATTGTGACCAGTAAGACTAACTACTCAGTGACGGAGAAGTTTCAATGCTGCTTTTGAAAACCCATGTGGCACTCTTGACCTGTAAGATGTGAGTAAGAACTCATGGTTTATTTGGCGCGCTTCTAGGCCGCTTGGGCGTTGCGTACTTGAAGATTGAAAATCCTATTATAATTAGAATGATCAAGACTGCGGTGGATATACCGAGCCATAAAGTAGATTGTGTCTTAATTTTGTCAAGACCAATTTCTTGTAAAGCTGCAGCACCGTCAGGGGTTTCGCAAGTTGCTTGAACAATGATATCTTGTCTATGAATTTGCTTGGCTTTGCAAGGCCCGTGAACCTGAGGTAGCAATAACGTTAGCACCCATTGCATAGGACTCCACTCTTTATACCACGATGGAAAATTTTCTAAATGCAAGCTCACTCCTCCAGCTAAAGTTACCTCGCCCATAATTAAGCCAGAGAAGAAGGCTGCCAACCCAGGCCATTTGCAGATGTGAGCAAAGAACACGCAGATTAAATGTTGGAACATTAAATACAACAACCCGATTCCAAGGTAATACCACAACGCCGTTAAATTTTCATCCGGAGCCAGATGTAACCCTGACATGGCAAAGGCTGGAGCCAGATATATCAGGAATATGACACACCATGTCGGTATACCGCACAGTAACTGAAACAAAAAGAATTAGTAGCTCAATAACTTCAGCAAGTAATATCAAAGGCATAAATTTGATGTTGTAATTCATAATAATTATAGATGATTCTAATTCTCTTCCCTTCCATTGTTTCAAAGAAGTAGTCTCACCTCTACGAAAATGTAGACAAATCTCCCGTACAATCCATCTCTAATGTCTCTTTCCACACTAGGCCTTGCTTTAAACACATCACTTATAGCGATGAGATTGAGTGGCCAACACAGGATCCCAAGACTGGCATAATGTAATCCGATTCTGTCTCTTAAATATAAGTTTGTATCACCAGATACATCCCAAAATACCGCGCCAAGGAGTATGCTCAGAGAAGCAGAAATCAATATTTTTTGTAAGATTCTTGCAAGCGCTCCAGGCTGACTGTATATCAAAGTCTTCAGCAGCAGTACGTAGATTTGTACAAATATATTTGCACTTGATATCGAAGAAGGCAACGGACCAGGAGGCCCAGGGTCACTCAGTCCTGGCAATCTTGCTCTAGCCAATTCTGCCAGATGATCTATTCGCTGCGATGATTCCAGCATCGCTTCTGCCGACAAATCATCCAGCGTAACTAAGTCAACTGAAACAAAAACCTTGATTCAATATCAATTCCATATTTTCTTCATGTTTAACATGGATATAAAGGAGTTCACAATCATTCAACTCATGTTGAGTGTATAGTCACGTTCTTCAATCAACCCTTTTCCTTTTCCATAATACTTACGATAATAGTCTGAAGGATTCTTGAATGGTGGACAGGGAAATTCTGCGAGGGCAAAATAGGGCAACATGTCTCTCCTGGGGCCAGTGTACATAATTCGTCCACCAGAAGTGAGAGCTACTCTGGATACCATGGTTAATATTTCATATGTTGGTGGATGCAGAGTTAGAACAACGAGTCTCTGTGAACGCCCAGCCCACTGCCTCAAGTATTCGACAAGAAAGAATGCGTCGAAAATGTCTAAGCCATGCGTGGGTCTGTCTAAGGCAAGAATATGAGAATTTTGTAGCAGTCGACAGGCCAAGGCAAGCCTGCGAACCTCTGATGTAGTCAGGGTATTCACTAGACAATGTTTTGTCGCTTCCAAGCCAAGCTCTTGAAGAATAGCATCTGATTCCATAGACGATGATCCCGAACCTCCTCGCAATCTCAAATAAAAGCTCAGTGTCTGCTCTGCTGTTAGTCCTGGACTCAGGGTGCTCTCCGCTGATAGATAAGCAACGCGAGACCTTTAGGGAATTGGAAAACATTAAAGTCAGTCACTCGTCTACTTGCAGCAAACACTAAAGAAATACCTCAACAAAGAAGCAGACATGGGCCTTCCATTCAACAAGATATCTCCACGCTTAATTCTTCTTCGACCAGAAATCGTCTCCATAATCAGGGTTCCTTCTCTTTCCGTCGTAGCCATAACAGCCAAAACTTCATTAGCTCCTACTTCCAAAGATATACCTCTCAACAATGGTAGTCCATTGGATCCCGAAGCCTCAACACCTCTAAATTGTAGATGCGGATGTTGCAAAGTCATTGCTGACGGTCTTAACTGCATTGGAAAATTTTCAGGACCTAATGCACCATGGCTGTATCCAGGCTCGGTTGGAGCCATACTGTGTCTTCTGCTAGGTCTATAAGTATTTAGGAGATTAGCTTCGCTGGCACTTCTGAGCCTGGCACTCTCTCTGACATTGAGTTGAGAGCTGGTCTGTTCTCTCGGTACTGCAGCGTGTACTTGTCTAAAGTCTGGATCGCTCCGAGCTGATCGCATGGCACTTGCATGAGCACCACCTCCGTAAGGAGGTACTCTGCGCCCTTCTTCACTAGAATCATAGCCGCTAGAACCATCGCGAATTCTAGAAGGCGGTAGCACCCTTGGTAATCCGAATTTTAAATATGTGTAGGAGTTGTTTGCTAACGGACTTTTAGGACCGTATCTTGGATGCCTTAATATACTTTGCACCGTTGAATCTCTAAGTTGAAAATTTCCGTAAGGTAATGGAGATTTCTCTGCTGAACCCAAGGCAGAGTCCGTGAAATCAGAGTTTAGGTTTTGCCTATAAAATGGATGACAAATTTCTCTAGAGATGAAATATAAGTATCGAGTGATTTCAATGTAATTCTAAGTATACTACAGTTGATCTGCATGATATCGCATAGAAGGATTGGAATATACCTGTAAATTGACCAGGCATGTAAATCTTCGCTGGCTGGTGGCTCCATGCCTCGAGTGTCCAGTGCCCCTGGTACAGAGTAGCGTCTCTCTAATTCCCAAGCCTCGGAACCCATTTTATAGTGTTAGCTGGAAATGAAAGTATTAATATTTTCAGAAATTATATGATGAATAGGATATGCGGTATCCAAAATAGTTACTGCAAGAATGTCCGTATACGATTCACGTTTCTATATATTGATGACTATTATACCTATAGTTAGCAATGTTCTTAAGATTATTAACTCTCTCTCTATTGAAGCTTATAAAACGACGGAAAAAACGGTACTTTTAGATAATTACTATCCGGGAATGTAGATTTCAGATCTGATTGCCGCGGACGGAGAGAGAGAGAGAGAGAGAGATAACAGATGAGTGAAAAGAAGAGGAGACAATATTAGGAGGAGGAGGACAGGGAAATAAGTAGACAAATTTATTACGTTGGATAGCTATTTGTATATACATTTACAGATATGTACGATCTACCGCTATTTTATGAAGCCCCTAAGACGGGACATACCTATATACCCATTACCAGCTACAAGCAGACATAACGACTTGGTGCTCTATGCCCTGAGTCTATAGACTCTGCCGTCTGCTGCACGAGACCCAGCATCCAAATTATAATAACGGTGTTGCAGCGATTCTATACTAAAAATTGAAGAACGGAACTCGATTTTATGTTCATCTTTTACAGTACTGATCACTGCTTGTTATAAACATACTATAGGCAGTTCTATACGAGCGAATATTATCAGCAAATAATATAGTACCTGGATACCGCACAACGTATAGGTACAGATATATCCCGGCAAACCAGCGAAAGATTTGAAGAAAATTGAAACGGTATTCATTTATCGCGATAATTTATTAAAGTTGTTTCTCAATACAGCGCCGGCGGAACACAATTTTCCGAGGTATGGAATCAGGATTGAAGGCAAATGAAATTTTTGGGTATTTTCAAAGTGCGGAGGTAGATTTTTGTCCCATTCTCAGCAGCATTTCAAAAAATTGACAGAAAAACTGAAAAAAGTGGATACAGACAAAAAATTTGAGATATGGAATTCCATACCCGCTAAAGTCCGAGGTCTGGAACGACCAGACCTACCAGACACGTTTCGCCGGCCCTGTCTCAATATACGCGGATAATATTTCTATTATATTCTTAGCTGAAATTGTTCCATTGTGCATAATAATCATCCACTCTCTATATTGCGCCCGCATTTATGTATAAATATGACCACACGAACATATCTATACGTATTATAGTCAGTTACCCGCATATGTTCTGTGTTTTGCGAAGATTCCTCGCTTATTACACTTGCTATGACTGTTTTTGTCATTTACCTCATGCATTCAGCTATAATTCGCATACTAGCCGCACAATTATAATAGCTATGCCTATACTATATGTATCGCCAATTCACTGCGATTCCGGCTACAAATAATACTATACATAAAAAAGAGAATAAGATATGTGAACATGAAGTCTGTTTTTTTCTTTTTTTAGTATACAAAAATGAAAATAAGAATGGTAAGAAATATTATATGAGTATAATGATTGTATTACTAGTATACTATATTGATACTAAAACATGTAGGTATAGAGTAGACCGGTTCAAAAAAAGTCGACTATTCTTTTTTTTTTCAATTTTCGCATTGAAATACTTTCGGGGGGGGGGGGGGGGGGGAATGGAAAATAGAAATCCGCGATGAGCGACCTCTAAATCTTAATATTAAAAGCTCCACTTTTAACAGGCATCTTTTTTCAGCCCCCCGAAAGTATTTCAATGCGAAAATTGAAAAAAAAAAAAAAAAAATAGTGTATTTTTTTGAACCGGTCTAGTATAGAGGTATTTATAACATGATTTAGTTGATGATTTAGCTCTATAATTATACACATCATTACTATACGGAATACAAGTCCGGTTTGAAGAGTGATAATTAGACGCGGTGTTACACCAGCGATATAATTATTATAGTCACGCGTAGTTATTTTACGCCCGAGAATCTCTGTGTTTTCAGGTGACACATTCCCCAGGTATCCCGTGACGTTATAATGCGTCTTGTATACCGCAGCTACTACCCTCACGAACGATGAAAACACCTATTAAATACTCTCATACAATACATATATAAATATAAATACCTACACACATATATTTCTATATACAATATAACAGGTATGCAGACAGTGGAACCTCACGCCTTAGGGGCCTTGAATCCACGATGAATCCATGCTGGATTCACCACTTCGTAACATCTATACCTATATATATATATATATGGGTATTGCTAACGGGACACTTTCCATTGTTGTAACATTTAAGTAACTGCATATAGGTGTGCATAGATTATGTATGTCAAGCCATAAAAAAAAAAAAAAAAAAAAAAAAAAGAATGTACATATATACATTATATTATATTATCTATACAAAATATAGTAAAGTAAAACTTTTCACACTGAGAAAATACATGTAGTTTTTTTTTTCTTTCTTTCTTTTCCCATAAGAATCATCTAATAGGTATATACCTATATATTACCTATATATAAGAGTTGCCATATAGAGATATCTCATATAACCATATATAGAATATTCGTCCGGTATATAAATATATCTAACATAAATTCCATTTATACTTCGGGTAAAATTTACAACCTATGGAGATTTCACGTAAAAGAAAAAACTACACCGGCTCTCACAGCTGTATAAGATAATGTCCTAGTCCCACGCGCTATATTACATATTAATGTTCATAAATGTAGTACGTAGTACGTTTTATAAGTACCTATATAGTGGCGTAAAACCGACCAGACAATTTTCACGCGATATTTACTCCGCTTTATTGCAGATATATATATCTATATGAGAATGCTTTTTTCTATGTATAAATGTATGTATAGATATTAATAACGCATCATCAGATTCGCTCGTCGAACGAGTCCCCATACATGATAATAATTCCCTAATTATATGTATAACGTATATCTAACGGTCGACTCGTTATACGTCTTACGCTTAAGGCATTCGAATAATTAACAAAACGTTTTAGGAAATAGTATATAAAAACAATTCATATGGTAATAATTTGATCGGGTCAAATCGATAATTCCTTCATAGGCGCCAGAATGTATATATATATTTGTAGTTGTGCTTTTTATAAAAATTTATGGACATATAGTAGATATACATCTTTACAAACCAGCTACTACAAAATATTTTTACACATAAAGGTACTGTATATGTATCTAAAAATAAAATAAAAATCATCTTCATATGCATATACGTGATACGTCATCTGGGCGAAACCAGAATATCTGCATTGGTACGTACATATAGTAGTACATACATACGTGGAGATATTTTGATGAGAAAAAAACCTGTTTCCATACAACGTTGTAATTCAAGAATCCGCTATATTCAGCTTGACCATATCAACATATACGTATAGTTATATGAGTTTATGAATGTGGACACGTATACGTATACCTACTATAGACATATTTTTTAGCCTCAGAAAATCGGGCCGAATATTGTCGACACTGACCTCGACTATCCAATAACATAAGCTTGCAGGTATGTATAAGGTATATTAATATGTATGTCGGTACGCGTGTACATATAGTATGACTTGTCCTCCGATAATTATCATACGTATACAGTTGAGCCGTCGTATACATACCGTTCATTTGTACATATATATTAGACCGGTTCAAAAAAATCGACTATTCTTTTTTTTTTTTTTTTTCAATTTTCGCATTGAAATACTTTCGGGGGGCTGAAAAAAGATGCCTGTTAAAAGCGGAGCTCTTAAGGTGCTTTCCTAGGCAATTCCACCAGTCCTGAAAACATCGTGAAAAAATGTGATATTAAACGGAATATCTCTGCCTGGGCACCGAAATCAATGAAACGAAATACGTCGCGCAATTCTATGTGCGACTCCGAACATGTACAGCCCAAAAAATGTTCGTTTTGCGCGAAAATAGAGAAGATATCCATGAAAAACGTTTCTAAAACCGTTTTTCATGGATATCTTCTCTATTTTCGCGCAAAACGAACATTTTTTGGGCTGTACATGTTCGGAGTCGCACATGGAATTGCGCGACGTATTTCGTTCAATTGATTTCGGTGACCGGGCAGAGATATTCCGTTTAATAGCACCTTCTGCACGCGTTTATTACAATGTTGTGGATTGGGTAGGAAAGGCCCTTAATATTAAGATTTAGATGTAGCTCATCGCGGATTTCTATTTTCCGGTGATTTTTTTGAACCGGTCTAACATATTATATATACTACACGTCTATATATACTTTATATACAATAAAAATTATTTTCGCAACGATCGTATAAACATCGCGACGAGAAATAACACTTTTTCTTTCACAGCTGCATGCAGCATATAGCAGCAGCAGTATGAAATTCATAAATACGTTTCATTCGCGCGCGATGTGTAATACATAATATATTAACACAATTATTTTATATGTAGTGTATAGAAATAACAGATGCAGTCATCTTTTATTGATTAATAATATGATTATTGTTGTTATTATATCCGCTTCACTTGCTTCCTTCTACATAGATACATACCTAACATATAGCTTCTATTATAATCAAGGTCGGCGACTTATGAAATTTCAGAGTGTGGAGTAACTCAGGTGACGGGGGGGGGGGGGGGGGGGGGGGGGGGGGGCACCCACAACATTTTTGCTCAAAGTTGAATATGGTCGAGATTTGAATCTGCTAGTAGAGGGCTCGCAAGTGTTGATTCCCTGTAGGGACATATAATATGGTTATTTTCGGAAAATTTTGTATACTTGTTTTTATCAAGAGATTTTCAAAATCCATTAAAAAATTTTAATTTTGAAACAAGGCCTTTAGGGTGTGGAATATCCACATGGTGGGCATTCAGGGTGTGGACTGCTCCACACCATCCACACAAAAGTCGCCAGCGCTGATTATAATGGACAAGGGTAATCATGGAGCTGATGCGTCGATAGAATTGTAAATCTGTATCCGGATATGAAGAACATGAATTCTCGCGATCTCAGGCCCTTAATACGCTTGTATAACTTCTGACAATGCGAATGCAATGCGGTATACATATACATATATATTATAACACAGAAATTTAGTGTTCTTTGTTAAAAAACAATGCGGAGAATCTGTGTAATAAAACTCGCATATATGCGAATATAAGTCTTCGAAATTCCAACGCATATGACTTCACTCACTGCGTGTATAGAGGAACGGGATCTTGAAATGACTCAACGAAGCTGTGTATAATATATATACGAATATATACGTATAGTTTAGATGCCCGTACACATATACTGTCTATATACTGTGTGCCTACATGGAATTTGGATTAATCGTTCCTGCCAGTCATATGGCTACATACATAAAACCGGTCAAACGCATTGATTTTTCTACCTTTCTAAAACACAGTTAAATTTGACAGAGACATTCTAAAAAATAGATCTATCATTTTTTGATACGCGTAGGTATATATATATATATATATATATATATCTATACGTATGTAAAGTAATATAATCGTCAATTAGTCGCACAGCTGACGACCCGGTCGTTGATAAACATTACGTATTAATTATATACATATATATATATATATATATATATATATATATATACGCCGGCATAAACGTGAATTCGACGATATTAAGCATTAAACATCGCTATAGCTAACGAATTCTTATTCATAATATTATATAATTTAACAGTTATTCGATAATCGTTGCGGAATTTTGGTCAAATTTCTCATAGTAGATACGTTATACACTAGCTGCTCTGTTACTAAATTTAATTTACACAAATGCAGCATAATATCATTCATGCATTTTATACTAGTATTATAAGATTATCATTATCAAGAAAGTAATCCATGCAATGGTATCATTTTGAAGATTGTTTCAATTATCAGAGATCATATGACTCTCCACTATATTAGGGAGAGTTGCCACTGTTGGACCGCCACCTAAATTGGACCGTTTCAATTTGGTAATTTTTTGCAACAGTATCTCTTCGATTTTGAGAATTGTAAAAATAGGAATGTTTAGAGAATTTATAGTACTGATGGTATCCATTTTTACAATTCTCAAAATTGAGAAGATACAGTTGCAAAAAATTACCAAATTGAAACGGTCCAATTTAGGTGGCGGTCCAATAGTGCGGCAACTCTCCCCTTATATTCTAAAATTATATTTATTTGTGTGTGATAATTTTGAATTTATTTTCTATTTTTTTTTTCCGCCGAATTCCACGGATATTCTAACATCCTGAAACGTATTTTTCGATCTACCATAATAATAAGTATATTCTTATAATTATAGGAGAAAACGCGATCAATTCTTTGGTAAAAGTGATCACCGATACTGTCTATATTTGTACTTATACACCTATATAAAATACATTCATACCATAATTATACGGACACGCGCTCACAGCCGCAGACTGTGACTTATTGTCTCCGATTTATACTGATCGGTATCACCCCAGTTTAACGCGCATAAAAAAAAATATTTTATTACAGTCATAAACACATGAAATTAAATCTATAAAAAATAAATTAGTATCTTAAATAATATTCTCTATATTTATTATTTATATTATACCCATGCCTCTATATAAGCGTGATAACTAAACGTGAAGTTTATACTAACCGCGTTGTATATAGTATCTGCAGAATACCTCGACGACGTTGAAGGTATATCTATATAGTTAATAGTACTATAGAAGACCCTTCCTACTCGCTATCCGAGCGTCGAAGTCTCCAAGAATCTCAGCTTGCTTGAATGCGCCATTTCGTTGTTGGTATATTTATATTTCGCGTTTTTATTGTTGGGATTTCATTAGTGTATGTATAAGGTATAACACACCGGTACTGTAGGTATATACCTTTTAGAACATCCCGCAAACCGCACAACGTTCGAACACTTTATCTTTAAATTCACCGCATTCTTGATTCAATATCTAACTAGGCGACTCTATATTATACCTTTGTATGTATATAAGCGCGAGTATACGCAGGATCGGTTGTTCGTGATCCTCTTGAGGACAATCCACCCAACGCGGCTTTGGCGAAGGAATCTTTTGCCTCGCTGTCAGAAGAGCCGAGGAACTCAGAGCTAGTCACTGGCTTACCTTTCCTCCTGCCCCTCAAGTCGCCCTCTTCTCTACCCCACCTGTTCCTTATGCCACATCAAACATCCCCCACCGTAGTCATCCGCAAGCGAAGACATTCACCTCGCTGAACGAACGCAACCTCCCACCAATACTATATGTCCAAATCATTGTCAGCAAGAAGTCGCTAGACAGTCGATCCCAGTCAGTTGTAGTAGTTACTTCGTTTCGTACAACGTTTATGTGAATCACCGATTCACTGCGTGGTTCCATAAAAGACACAAAAATTTCGTCCTCACACGTCCGAAAAATACAATTTTTTTATTTTATTTTATTTTTCCACATGGGAAATCGTTTTTGATACATATTTGTACCTCCTCTTCGAAGTACAGTTTCTGAATTGTATACAGAATGTAACACTAAATCATGTTATAAGATTTGCAAAAACATTAAGGATCTATATAGCCACATAGTGGTGATGATCAAATCGATCAACTAGATTTCATAGTTTTATGAAATAGTTCATAAAGAATAGAAAATATTTGGTCAAAATGATGTCAGACTGCGTTTTGGACATTGCAAACATTTTTCATTCCACTACTGTGGATCGTGAAGGTAACTGTTTTACCAGACCTGAGGCTACCACAGTGTTGAGAGATGTTTCTGCCCGAGTACACGGAGGTGAAGTTCTGGCAGTATTGGGATCTAAGGGATCTGGGAAAAGAGCGCTGCTTGATGTAATTGGTAAATGATGATCATTGAACATTTATTCAACTCTTGTAAAGCCCAACTTTGCACAAATAGCAAGTTTTTATCCATCAGATTAATTTCTTGCAGCTGGAAGAGCCGGAGGTGAAACGAGGGGAAGAATTTCATTGAACGGTAGTTTACTAACCCCTGAATTATTCAGACGCCACGGTGGATACGTTGCGCACAGATGCCATTTGCTACCAGGTTTAACGGTGCGGCAAAGCTTGCTTTACGCAACGTGGCTTGCAGGCTTGAGCAACAGGGATGCAAGGGTCCGCCAAACACTGGCTGACTTAGCCTTGTCTCAAGTAGCTAATAGATCAGTCAGTGATTTGACAAGGCCAGAATATCGGCGTCTGATGTTAGGCGTACAGCTCGCCAAAGATCCTGGCTTACTTTTGCTGGATGAACCAACATGGGACACAGATCCACTCAACACGTATTTAATAGTCTCCATGCTATGGTCTTACGCGACTAGAAGAGGCTCCATAGTTGTTCTCACAATGGAAACCCCGAGATCTGATGTATTGCCATTCGTTAGTCGAGTGGCTCTACTCTGCTTGGGCGCCGTAGTCTATTCAGGACCAACCAGAAGCATGCTAGACTATTTTGCTTACATTGGTTTCCCGTGTCCAGAACTAGAAAACCCTTTGATGTATTACTGTAAGTCACTGCCAGAATTTGTGTCTCATTCCATCTCATCGATAGTTTAGATTATATAAGAATGACCGATGTTTCACATGCTGCAGTGTGTTTATCAACGGTGGACCGTCGATCGAGGGATCGTTTCCTTGAATCCAACCAGCAAATCTCTTTACTAGTTGAGAAATTCAAAGTCGAGGGAGTTCTGTACATGAAAGAAGCTCCCCAAGGTCCAACAAGCTTGAAAGATGCTCCTCTGGTTGGGATGCACAAGGGTTTAGGCGGCGGTATTAAGCCAGGATGTTTTTCGACGCTGTTTGCTTTGTACTTGTAAGTTTCGAGGCTCGCGCTGGCTTTTTTTGGGCTGTGCTAAAGGCTGATTAAATTTTTCAGGAGAGGAGTAGCGGCAACTTTTGCGTTCAATAGATGTGGCCTCAGGCATTTGGCTGCGAGGATTTTACTGCTACCTTTCTGCGTCGCGCTATTGAGCATTCTTTACGCTTACTCCAGGGCTGTTCAGGCCAAAATATTCCTACAAACTGGGGGACTGATCTTCAACATGTTAATTCTTTTCTACGTCGCTGGTACAGCGGTCACTGCGCTCCTTTGTAAGTAACGATGATCAGTTTTGCTCAGGTATTCCGTAACACTGTTAAAAACGTTTCTTTTTAAAGTCCCAGGTGTTCGAGCTAGATATTACCAAGAGAGAAGAGAAGGTCTGTACGGTGGAGCGATGTTTTTGAGTGCTTATACCCTGCTGAGTCTCCCACTAAGTTTTATATCAACTATAGCAGCAACTGGTATATTGATTCCTATTCTTGACCTGGAATTGACGTCATGGGCTTATAGTTCGGGTGTACTTTGGGCGAGCTATGTTGCAGCAGAACAAATTTTAATCGCAATATTAATGATCGTTGGAAATCCAATGACAGGAGCATTGGCTGTTGTTTATGCAACTTTAGTATCGGTTGTAATAGCTTCGGGTGGAATAAGAAGCTTTAGAAATTTGCCAGACTGGTTAGCAGCTGTATCAACAGCTCTTCCGACAAGATACGCATCTCTGGCATTAAATCAACTAGTTATTGACGTTCCAGGGTTGTCAAACTTGGATTATAACGAGACCATATCATGTCCAGGAAGCCCAAATTTCTGCCGTTATCCAGACGGCAGAACGTATTTGATTGAACGCTTTACTAGAGAAGGAGAAAATTTGTCTGAAGTATTAAATGTGAATTTAAATTTACTTATTTCTTTAGCATTTGCGTTTGGTCTTGTGATATTGAACAGTGTATTGTATTTGTTGCCTCTGCCTGCGAGTATTAAGGCAAAATTTAGGGAATGAGAAAAATCGAGAGAACAAAATCTATGAACTGGAGTAGTTATATTTATTTCTAAGATCGGTTATTTTACAATGGATTTATCAAACTGAAATATACAAGTGCCTATAGTGTATTTCTATTCTTAACATATAAACTTTTAAAAAAACACCATCCACAATTTAGTATCTGTACAAGAAAATTGAAAATCCATACATATATATACATACGCGTAACATATTTTAGAATTTATACAATCAAAGAATTTCTTCGAACTGATTAATTGAATTAATAATCACTGTGAAATGAATATTCACTGGTATATCGCGTAGAGAAAAAAAAAATTCCCATTCATTATGATTCTCATACTCATACTGTTATAAGAAACGATGCAATCATACGAGAGAAGCATACTAAAGTATCATGCACAGCTTTTTTTTTTTTGTTAAGATTCTGTTACCCTCGCTAGCTGCATTTCTATTCTGTACGCGCAAGGTATGCATTTGCAATGCATTTTTGTAAGTTAATTTGCTGTATTGTTAATAGCCCGCATTTTTTCTTTTTTTTCGTTTTTACAAATTATCACTATCCTTGGCGATTATTTAATCAAAGAACAGTCAAGTTATTCTATCGTGAGACTAGAGACAGACTCACACGAAATATAGAAAGATTATAAAATAAACAAGTTTTACAATCTGTAATTTATGCGTCTTCGTCGACTTCCACTTGTCCCATTACTTTCAAATCTTCGGCTACATCAAATTCACATCCTGTAGAACTAATGACCTCAGTTATATCGACGTTCGGCGCTAGTTCGATCAGCCTCAGACCCTCGCCTTGTATAACTTCAAAGACAGCAAGATCCGTTATGATTAAGTTGACGCAGCCTTGACCTTAAACATTCAAATTGATTATTTTTATCATTATTATTATTATTATTTTAGTCGAAGAACAATATTGACTTATGATATCGTTTCTACCTGTAACTGGTAGCGAACAGTTAGTCAAAATTTTGGGGCGTCCATCGCGGGCTTTATGCTCCATAGTTACAACTACTTTTGTATTTGATGCCGCAACCAGATCCATAGCTCCGCCCATTCCTTTTACCATTGTTCCCGGGATCATCCAATTTGCCAGATCACCGTTTTGAGAAACTTGCATCCCACCGAGTATCGTCAAGTCGATATGACCTCTAGAAGCATTAAAAAATAACGATAAGGTTTTATCTGTTCTTTGTGATCATTGAATGTGAATTCCCACAGTTTTTTACAATCAGATCCTGCCCTACCCTCTGATCATCGCAAAACTATCGTCACTTCCAAAGTAAGAAGCGCCTGGCAAAACGGTGACCGTCTCTTTACCGGCATTGATTAAATCCGGATCAACCTCATCGTCAGTTGGGAATGGGCCTAAGCCAAGAATACCATTCTCTGATTGAAGAGTGACCTTGACTCCTTTAGGAATGTAGTTACTCGCTAGCATCGGAATTCCAATCCCCAAGTTAGCTGAATGGAAAGAAAAAAGAGTCGTTCTTTAAGGGCTTATTACACACATCTTAGATCTATGTTCGTCGATCACTATTCAGCTCGAGTTATCAAATAAAGTAACGCACCATACATTCCGTTCTTGAACTCTAGTGCAGCTCGTCTAATAATTCTTTCCCTCGCTTTGCTAGCCGGCGTTACTTTCTTAGGTTTTGCGGTCTTCTTTGTTGTTACTTTCTGTAAATAAAATAATGTTTTAGTTGTATTTAATCAGCTATGAGTTATTTATTACGTTTTCCCGTAACTTTATATTTACCTCTATCCGTTTTTCGTACGAAGGACCCTTGATAATTCTATTAACGTATATACCAGGTACATGAACATTGTCTGGATCCAATTCTCCGATCTCTAAAATTTCCTCAACTTCAGCGATCGTTATTTTTGCCGCCTTGGACATAACTGGATTAAAGTTACGCGCAGATTTCCTGAATATCAAATTCCCGGCTTTGTCTGCCTTCCACGCTTTCACCAGAGCAAAATCACCCGTTATAGCTTCTTCCAAAACGTAATTCTGCCCCCCAAATTGACCCGCCTCTTTAGATTCTCCCGATATTTCCGCTCCGCCTTTAGAATCGTATTTTATGACTGCGCTACCGTCATGAACCATCGTTCCAAAACCAGTAGCTGTATAAAAGGCCGGTATACCGGCTCCACCGGCTCGAATTCTCTCCGCCAAAGTTCCCTATATGCAAATAAAATATACAATTATATAAATAAATCAGACTTTTGACTATTCGCTAGACTGTGTCAAAAAAAACGACATCTTCTTTTTGTTCGGGTCCTTTCGAAAATAGTTAGTGCTTAATATAAAGAAAATTGTCCCCATAGCTGAGCTATGTAGCTTGAACACAGAATTAGCGCATTTGAAAATAAGATTTCGCATGTATTTCAAATGGCAAAATTTGTTTATCCTAGTTTTATTTTTATAACTCTCTTTATTCAACTGATGGGAATAAAGTAGATATACGGTTTTGTAGAGAATTTTATGATCTACAAAAATAGTCCTTTGGCCCAAGTTGCTCGATTGAACCGTTAACGAGTTACAGTGGTTTAAAAGTCATATGTATATTCGATTACTACTTACTTTTCGACAAATTAATTAAAAAATTTTTTTTCATACATTTTCTCAGAAATTTTTTTCCCTTCAAAACCGTATATTTACTTTATTTTTATCAGTTGAATAAAGAGAGTTATAAAAATAAAACTAAGATAAACAAATTTTGCCATTTGAAATACATGGGAAATCTTATTTTCAAATGCGCTAATTCTGTATTCAAGCTACATAGCTCAGCTTTGGGGACAATTTTCTTTATATTAAGCACTAACTATTTTCAAAAGGGCCCAAACAAAAAGATGTCGTTTTTTTTTTTTGACACAGTCTACTATTCGCACATGATATTCTATGTTCTTGTTGTATTCTATGTACCTGGGGGGTCAATTCGACTTCTAGTTTACCAGATAAATACTGTTTCTCAAACTCTGCGTTTTCTCCGACGTAAGAGGCGATTATTCTCTTTATTTTATTCTGCTTAAGGAGTAAGCCCAGACCGAATTCATCAACGCCAGCATTGTTCGATACTACGGTAAGCTCCCCAGGTCCTCTTTTTAAAAGAGCTGCGATCAGGTTCTCCGGTATACCGCAAAGTCCAAAACCACCTACTAGAAGTTTAGCTCCGTCCGGTATATCGGAGGTTGCTTCGTCAGCAGATTTGAAAACCTTACCATTACCGATCGGAGCTTTTAATGGAAGAGGTTCAGGCTCATCATCCTTTGCGTTATCAGATTTTGTCGAAAAACGAGCTACGCATATCTGAGAATATAAGAAACTCGTTTTTTTGGATTGTCATGGTATACAAGGGGTTAGGAATGATACATCGCGTCATTAATGACATAAGGTCGTAAGCGCCAAAAAAAAAAAAAATTCATTTTTTGTTGGTGGCAAAATCTTTTTCATGCCATATAACATCGTTTGAGCATATCCGCAAAAAAAATAATTTTTTGGCACTTACGACCTTACGGCATTATTGACGCGATATTTTTAGGTTATGATAACGAAATGTTTGAAAATTTGTAGAAAAAATTACTAACCTTGGTGAATTTTGTTTGTTTATAACTTATTCTACATCCTCTTGTAAATATACCGATTATATTAGTGGTTAGATAAGCCATTGCTCCTGTTTAGAGCTTAGACCAGTTTTTGTTTTAATAATTCGGTGGAAGTAGGTATATAAGTGATTGACGTAGGTTATAATGCAGACGACGTTAACTTTGTTATCATAACCTTTAACCGAATTATTTCGTTCACAACGATATAATCAAGACTGCGGGTATTGAATGGAATGGAATGAGGTAAGATAGATATCACGGTATACTAAACTAAGTTCACAATGACCCTTGACTTTAGCTACGTTTTTATATCGCTTCATTAAAAACGTGTTTTACATTATAATTGTCAACCGTATATAGAGGCTCGCGCCTAAACCTAAATTGACTCTGTCAAAAATCAAGGCTGTTATTAGTATCTCGTTTCTCAATTGGTTGCGATGATAACTGCGCTTATCGCAGTACATACTTATATTCATTATCTGCGAAGGCTTTATTTACGCAAATATTTTTCACCCAATATAAACAGCATTAAACATTATAATATCTTCAAGAAATTCTATCTGAATGTTATAAAAGCATGAAATAAAATGTATACTTATATCATAGCAAAATAGAAATAGGCATACAAACAGATGGAAACATGTAATTACACCACCTCAATAAATTTCAAGTTTTGAAATTTCAAATTTCAAATTAATATGTTCCCCTACTATCCAATATTATATAACTTTCAAACTTCTGTTTATATTTGGGTATATGTACTATTCTATTAAGAAAAAACAAACATAAGTTTAATTGCGTTATATAAGTTTATGCGTATCTTATTCGTAAAACAAAAGAAAAAAAAAAAAAAGAAAAAAAAATAAAAGATTAATTTGCATTAATTAGCTACTATTTTAAGAAACAGGTCATAATAGCGCGGACCGTTTCTTATATATAGATAAAATACAAACACGTCGATCATATTGATAACGATTTGCGTATAAACTAATATTCACCCTAATATATTTGATAACGATTTGAATATTACGTATATAGGTATATCGATATACCGATTGTATGTATACTTAAATATAACGCTAAGGCAATAAATTATTTCTACTATATCATATCATCAGCAACGAATCGTTTATCGTACAGTTAATAATACATGAAATATAATAGTAGTAGTAGTAGTAGTAGTAGATATACATAATATGTTTCTGCAGACTTCGCGGTGTACCTATATAATATATCTATATATTATGTATACTTATATACATATTATATAATTTATTGTATATAAATCTATAACACATAACAATATATTGCATATCTTGATTTTTTTTCTTTTTTTTTTTTTTTTTTTTCTTTTTTTTCAAATTAAACAGTTATCATCATTCATCATTTATATTAGGTAGTCTCTTTAATAGGTTCAATATATTATACTATACATGTAGTTCATATGCAGGCATGTAATTAACATCACAATATCGAATTTAACGGAAGAATAAAATATAAGAAATTATTTGACCCTGGAAAATATATTACTATATATATCTATGTATATATCCTATATCATACATTATATCAATCGTTATATTTAATAATGTTTCTATATAATATGACCATTCATGCTATATAGTGAATTTCTTTATATTCACATAGGAAAGTACCAGCTGTTATATAGTTAGTAATTTTAATTATTGGTTTGTATTATTAATATACTATCATGAAACTATATAACGCAATTGATAGCTTATAGTCTATTAAACATGATGTCTATAGTTAAACAATCAATTATTCAAATTATAAATGGTATATAGCAATATGTATACGTATTTACATTCATACAATCTTTTCTATATATAATACTATGTATGGATTATATATTATATAATATATATTTTAAATACTATATAATTGAACGTGAATTTTTTTTTTTTTTTTTTTTTTTTTTTTTTTTTTTTTTTTTAGAAAAAAAGCCGCAAGGTGGAAGTTTTAATCTATGTATTATATTAGTTTAATCTCATCGTATATATATTAGCATTTACTGAAAAATACTTGAATAATTTATACATTATTATATATTATTATATATATTATTCATACACAAAAATTATTCATATATATTGCAGACACATTTAATTGACCATTATATTTGAACAGAAAATAACTGAATATAATAGTAATTATCAGAGAACTAAATAATTGCAACTGCAGCATGCTGTAAAATATACTTTGATCAGAAATTTGATCGAGGATTATAGTAATTATATTGGCAAAATTAATTATTCATCAAGACTTGGGATAGTAATCAATAAGAAGCAAAGAAGCTGTGAAATATGATCAAAAACGAAAGAGAGAAAAAATACTGATATATTAATATAACGCAGATATATAGTTTGCTGTGAAACAAGTTATTCATAAGACAAAGATAAATAATAAATTGAATAAAGTATATTGATCAATAGAAGTGGCCTGACTTGGATTGCTTAATAATACCCTGTGTGAATTTATCTTCTTAGAACACACTGTACTCAATTATCGTCACGTTATGATGTTGATTATATAATAAATGATCGTAGATTTAAGACACTTTTTTTAGTATCGATTATAATCATCGTAGGCGGCCAGCTCTGGCGTCTGTTACAGCGCCCCATAATTCGATAACAAAATCGTCAGTAAACCCAAATACTTCTAAATCTGAGGTATCAATGGCTTCGGCAAAGTCCATACTGTTCTCTTTACCATCTGCTAATTCCCAGATTTGAGTAGCTGGAAATGATACATAATCATAAATTACAATTGCCGCTTGAAGGAATTGCAGCAAATATTTACTCGAGACTTACCCAGTTCGTTATCGTTTATACCCATGAAACTTTCTAGCAGCCCATTGATTTTTTCAATTCCATTCGTTGCCGAATCATCAGGCTGAATGAAATAAAAAAAAAAAAAAAACACTTTTAGAGACTTTCTCAAATGAGGAAATTCTTGGAAAAGTTACAATGAAATACATTGAAACATGAAAAATCTGGAAATATATACTTGAGGAAATATTGGGAGATGATTTTTTCCCACTCACCCCTTCCTCAATTTTGACGTTACCATCAGCTGTGAACCTTAGAGTTTCTCTGCCGGATCCAAAGGCTTGTTTTTTGCCTTTCCTCGGATCTCCTCTTGGTCCGATACTTCCAAATCCATTTTTCTGTGGCTCGACAAGTCTGAGTGTGAACGTACTTCCTTTAGGAATTTCCTTCAGGAGTTTTGCCACCTCAAAATGTCTTTTTCCAACTAGATTATCCTCATTTATCTTCTCAATATGATCTCCGACCTGAATTACTTTCGCATTATCAATAACCGATCCTTCTCTTATGCGCTTTATGAATGCATAACCAGCCCCGTTGTCAGTTATCGTAAGACCTAATGCGTCGTCATTTTTAAGAAGCTCAATCTCTTTTGGTCTCCCTATAAAAACGAATCTTAAGTAATTGTCTATACTTCTTAATATATTCTTTTCTTTGTTCTCTCATTTCATTTACCTATTTGTAAATATATGCAATACAGTGATATACATAAATTGAATTACCATAAGGAAATGTATACTAAAATCTTGGAATTGATCATTTGAAACATATTCCTAAGTTTGGTATTGAATATTCGAATATAATGTTGCAGTGTATTTGTTTCATTCTATTTTTCAGAATAATATGTATGAAACATCCTAACTTCAGTCGCTTTAGAGCTTATCAAAGCTGTTTAGGAATTGTTTTTAACAAAATGTTATTTCTTGATGTAAGATAATGTATGTATCTAGCTACTAGCTAGAAGTATATACATAGATAAATGCGAATATAGATTAGATATAGATATAGATAAAGTAATATGATTCTTGGTGAAGGATCACATCCATAATTTTATATTATGGATATAGAAAGGTCTAGCGGTGTTGCTACAATACTATCTCTAATGTCATATTAAATATCAGCTCTGATAACAATTACGTGTATAGATATGTTGATCAAGTTTTATAATTGTATATAGTATATCACGTATATCCAATAGGTATACATTCTTCGCGTATAAATTAATGTTACAAGCTTTACGTACCTTTCTTATGTGCAAAAATAAAGTCATCCAAGCCAATTTGACCACCTAATAATTTCAGCATATCCACTTTATGCGTGTTGAGCGTGCAAAATAGTATCTAAAAATTGATTTATATTATTTATATAAGATACACTTGTATGCGATATCAAGCAATAAAATGATCCTTACTAGCGATATAAATCATCCGAAGATACGTGTGCTATATCACACTATATTATACTAATGTATAATACGTGGTTCTGGCAAATTCAAAAAAATTTGAATTTCGAATGCGAAAAAGTAAGATATATGGGGAAGGGGTATTTTTGATTTGAAAATAAGCCGCGGAGGTTTTATGCATATAATTTAAAGTCAAAATAGATGTAGAAAAAAAATATCGTGGCGCCGTATACATAGGAATCTAAAATTAAAATAAATAGGATCTGGGTGGACATATCCGCCGGATTATTGAGGGGAAAGGGGCTTTGGCCCGTGACCAGTACTTCCTGTGTCCGGTCTGTAAAGCCGTGTGTATAGTATACACGTGTTTATATGTATGAATTATAAATAGGACGTATGATTGTATATGTATAAGGGACATAAAATGTATTTTTATTCTTTTTTTTTTTCAAATTAAATGCTTACTTCGTTAGGTGGCAATTCATAAACTTCAGCAATTTTTTGATAAAGTTCTCTGACATTGCTAAACCCAGATATCAACCCCGTCGGGCTTCCATGGGCTAATTGACAGTGAAATATTAACTGAGGTCTACCGACGGGGCTGTTTGGTGGTTCTTGAGAATTTGATCTTCCTAAGTTTGAACCAGTTGTAGAATTTCCATTACTATTAGCGTGACCGCCGTCGTGATTGGACGATGAATTGTTCGTCTTATCATACGTTGGTGACCTGGTAGAACTTTTTTGCTTGAATAGTGGCATAGCTATATCACGACAGAATTGATTATTTTATGCTTAAAGTCAATATTGATATTTTTAAATATCAATTTTATTTATATACAGTTAATAAATAAATATTATGTATTATTTTTATGAAAACAAAATTTACATAAATATATTTATCTCGTTTTTATTTTTTTGTTTTAACTTGTGTTGCGCTGCGTAATCCACAAGGTTGAGATCGATGACACGTCACATCATATATTATTTCAACATATTTTATAAACACGAAACACCTGTGTTATAACTTGAACTTAAAACCTGAATTTGATTATTTTTTTAACGTAATTATTAACCGCGCTCAACCGATGTATAATTAATATTATAATCAAAATATTCTTTATACTCTCTTCTCGTGATAATATATATATATATACCCGTTAAGGAATTTTAATATCTTAAGACACTACGGGGCATAGGTATTGTGCCTTTCGCCTGAGTATAAAACGGGACTAGGCTTTTTATCTCGTCAGTTCTCTTTATCGTTCTTAGATTAGGAGAAATATGTCCGAGGCTTATCTAAATATAATATTATCATGATAGATCTCGATTGTTACTGATATTATTATATTATTATATCGATATTTCAACATTTCGAAACTCTATACGGCAAAAGGCAAAAGAAAATAATATGTTATAATATGTTTATATATTTTTTATGAGACAGTAGAATATATATAATACAACCGCTATAATTATTTACTATATAGGTATATGTATGACGTACTATAGCTTATCACGTATTTAAAACTACATCTATATAGCTGTATATCGATTGTTTTATCTCACGCACGTGATAATATTATTTTAAAAAATTTTCTTCTTATAGTTTAATTCGTTTAGTTATACTAAATCGCGTATATTTTATTCGATTAAACAACACTTGTTGAGCTTCTGGCGCGTAAAACAGCGCACCTTGTAAAACAGAATCATTTGCCATCGTGGCCCTCGCAGGAGCGTAACACCTGATCGTTCGACCCCACTACTAATACCTATACTGAATTCCCCTTCCAAACCGAATTTCATTCCATACAATTAGCACATTTTAACGGTCTGTTACCCTAATTTTAGCACGCGATTCAAAGTTCTAATAAATTTTGAACGCCGCGTTAATTCATTGCGAACACAATATATTATTCGAAAATATTACGGTTCTGGCTAAATTCCATTCGAAATTTTGGATATTACCGTAAAAAAAAAAAGTATCGTTGTTGTATAGAAAGCCGAAGAGTAGTCAGGGAATTGAGAATAAGGGAAAATCACAACATTTGTCATTCTTAATAATAGTTTATTTATAGTATATTTGTTTATTAAATAATCCTTACGTTACTTTCCTGTATATAGGTATAACAATTCATTGTCATATTAATAATATACACTTATATTACAATATAAAAAGTTAGCTGAAAAATTTGAACTCTTTTGTTTCATAATACTGGGTCCCTTTACCCTAATAAAATTTTTCAGACAATTGAGAGAATATGATTATTTCGTAAGAAGTAGAGTCATTTTACAAATTTTTTTTTTGTTTTTATAAAAAAGATTTTTACATTTTTATCTTATTTTTTTATAAGTATGTTGGCAAACGTATTTTGCGAGATAAATTCTCCTAAATTTTGTTTTTAGCTACGAATAAAAGTGGACTCAATTTTCTATCCTTGATTTAGGATTGAGATGTAATTCCGGCTGTATAACAAAGACCTTCCATACTTTTCCACAATTTGATCTATCGTCTATGGTTAAATAATTTTTCATTGGGATTAAAAAATTTTCAAACGGATCAGTGTTCAATTGGTATTCCTCCATAGCACGGAATACTGCTTTGAAAGGGGGCTGTTTTTCAGAATGAAAGGTTCCCCTAGAGCCGTGCAGAACTAAGGCACCTTGTTTTTCTGCCCCGGTACAAACAGACATATACATGCAATGGTCAGGCCTGTAATTATATCTGCAAGGATATATGTAAAGACGTTCTGGGTGGTAGTAGAATATTATATTTATGATATCCTGGTCCCCCCAAGTTATCTTTAAACGGTATTCCTTGTGTATTGGAATTACGTAATTCGTCCATTTGAATTCTCTCATTCTGGTTAAATTCATTAACATCACTCCAGAGTTTACGCCTAACTTCCCATAATAAGGATGTTTGGCAAATCTGTTGTACCACCCAGTGTTTGGGTCCTCGTGCTCAGGACTTAGACCAGCTAACTGGCTGGAATTCATCTTTTTAAATTCATCCCAAACGTTTTCTGGAGGTGCAAGAAATAAGGTATCAGTATCGACGTACAAAACTGCATCTGTGTCACTGAGAACAGTCTGAAACAATAAAATAAATTGTACATACTGAAACTTTGATCTCGTGTTGCGTAATCAAGATTTCACAAATCCCAACTACCAATGAATGCATTCTAGTCTTAGTTACCAACTGGCAAACGTTGCATTATTAATACACCGCATTGATTATGATGACAAGACAAGATAATTACGTCATTTTTTTTCATTGCGCAAAAGTAAAACTACAAACCTGCAAGGTCTGTGTGAACAGAATGTACTTTGCTCTAATTTCAGATAATGTGAAGTTAATTTATGGAATTGTTGGGCCTTATGTATTTTTCTACTTAATAAAATAATCCAAACGACTAGAATCTCGCATTAAATTACTTGGTAACTTACAGGTAGAAACAATCGCTGTGCTGCGCAAGGCTTGAACAGTTTCTTCCACATGTTTACATCGCTTTGTTCTGGAAATGTAATGGGTCTGACTTTAAAACTGAATGTTTTATTTGTCATTGTCTGCCATTCGGTTAATTTTTCGTTAAATGCTGGTATAAGATCATTGTCTGAGATTATAATGAACTGTAGCGTTCTTTTGGTAAAAACTAAAGCAGATTTGAGCATAGTTAAAGATTCGCTCAGTCGATCACCGCAAGCAACGACGCATATCACTACTTTTTGACTCGAGTCATTACTAGAATTTGACTTAATACTTTCATGGATAATTGTAACAGTTTTAGAACGAGATTCGGGCAGTTTATTTGTTGCATTTGTTGTAAAATTGAGCAGCAATATCAAGCCAGCAAAGGCAAGGCACAATACAGCTAACCTGTACACAGATTTCATTTTAATAATATTTTTATTCTCATAATTTCAGCCTGATTTTTTCATCTCTAAAACTGCTAAATAAAATTTCGATGATGATATTATATAAAACATTTTTATATTATCATACGGACAGTAACAACAATGTTGTTCTGATTAAGGAACTTAAATCGTTGTAGAATAAGAGTGACAGAAGTGTCATTCCTAACCTCGCTAACTTAAAATTAAACTCCGAGCTGTCAGCCATCTGTCATATGTTGCATTTCTCATTTGTTATGCATTATTGTACTACGCTAGTCACGTGATAGTATCCTGTTTTCTCAAAGCTTTCGACTTAATATTACGATAAATAAATACGATTTCTCTTACTTTTATTGCATTAATCGAATATTAATTACTATAGATACGTCGTAGGATTATTTAAAAAATAAGAGAAAAAAAAATGAGTATAGAAGAATTAATTTAAGGTAGAAGAAATATACGGGTTTTATTTTGATATCTGAGAACCGCTCGGTGTATCGTATTTCAAATTTATAAATTGTTTCTTTATTTTATCGATCAATTTACGATCAACTTCTTGATTGAATAGATGTTCGAAATCACCGTGTGTCATCAGTAGCTTGATCAAAGTTCTTGCGTTGCTTCTGAAAGATGAATTTATAAACTATCACAAGTTGTTTTAGCTTCAAGAAATATTTTACCTCTTTTGTTTCCATTTCAATTATCTTCGACTAATATCTGGCCCCATATTCAAATTTGGAAATCATTCGTTAATCAAAAAAAAAAAAAAAAAAAAAACGGTGTATCGACCGTTGAATCAAATTAGATCATTTTAGGAATACACACATCGAAAATTCAAAAGCTTCTAATTTGAAAATTAGCATTACCTAGTCTCGGAGTAACCGTCGACCAAAAACTTAGCACACATAACGAACACCCTACTGCGAGTATCTTTTGTCGAAGTTGTAGATATAAACGTTTCCACTCCAACCGCAGTAACGATATAATACAATAAGCGACTGACGGTTGCGCGAACTATAGGATTTTTATGCCTAAAATGATAAAATTATGAAAATCCATTAAAATTTACAAGTGGCTTGAAATTTCATTTTACGCACACTGGGTCGAAAAAATATCGTATGAAACTTGTGCGATAACGGATTTTACGGACAAGTTGCATAATATACTATTTTTAAAACCCTTAATAAATCGGTATGTTTACCCGGCCCCACGACTACTGGCCAAAACTCTAACGCAGTGTGACTGTGGTATGAAATCAGCCATAGCATCTAATGCTTGGTTTGCATCTTGTCGTATGGATTTGTTCATGTCTGCAGTCTTCTGTAAAAGCATACCGACCAATTCGTCAAATTCAGGTCTTTGGGTACACTGCATTGTTCGAAAAATTTCCATAGCTACTTGACAAGCTGTTCTCGCTACATTCGCCCTTATGTTTCTTAGTAAACTGCAAAGAGTATCTCTTGTTAAGGCTCATCCCTAGTCGCCCACCTCCATTCAGTCGAAATGTGTCACATTTCGATTATTATCCGAGCCCAGGCGTCAAAAACGCGAAAAAGGCCAACTTGGCGCAAATTCTATTTCAATTCCGAACACATACGTCCAAAAAATGTTCGTTTCGTGCGAAAATAGAGTCTACAGATGGTTTTCACATTGTTCGCCGAGGAAATCGAATTCGAATAATTTTTTAATAATTTAAAAACCATCTGTAGACTCTATTTTCGCACGAAACGAACATTTTTTTGGACGTATGTGTTCGGAATTGAAATAGAATTGGCGCTAAGTTAGCTTTTGCATTTTTGACGCCTGGGCTCAGATAATAATCGAAATGTGACACATTTCGACCAAAAGGAGGTGGGCGACTAGGGAAGAGCATCATGCCCTCCGTGCACTTTTTCTGCATCACTGATATCAATTTCACATCGATCGGATGTGTTTTAGCTGAGAAACGGACTGCCAAAAATTCGAGGTGTATAATTCACCTTTCATATCCCCTTAAATATTTGAACCAAAAAATTGTAGATGTTTTCTACTCATCACGCAGTAATTACACAAATGCTGATTATTATTTCTAACAAGTTTTTTTTTCCATCTAATCCAACTACTGGGACTTCTGAATCTGTTTCTGATCATATTCCTAGGGAATGAGAGTTGATATGTTGCTCCTTATTAGTCGATATATTGATAACAAATGAGGAAATAATAATAAAAAAAAAATCAATGCACACACACCTGCATATACTTCTATTGACGATTGGCATGCTTGAATCTATTAATTCAGGTTGAAACCTTGATATCTGTACTATGTTAATGAGTGCTTGCATGGTACTGTCCCATTGATTCTGCTTCAACTGGAGTAATGCGAGTTTAAGCGCATCCTGAGGTCTCCCAAATTTTGCGGGTGCTTCCAGGAGGCTTTTTTCCTGTACTTTTGAATTATCTCCACTAGAGTAAACCGTGTCTTTTTTATTCAAACTGTTTCTGCTGCATCCGGTGTTCACAGTCGGCTTACTGTAAGCACTAAATTCATTACCTATTTGAAACTTATGTAAAAGAACAGATTTTATGAATCAGTAAACCGCGAAACTCTAATCTCCGCAGAAAATGAGCCACATTTTTTTACCTATGAAGTATTGTTGGTAAATGTATATCTCCTATACTCTCAGCGTCAGGAAATCCAGACTCATAACTAGACGAATTTTTCTTCATATTTGTATTCTCAGAGTCAATAACCGGTAGTCGTAGTAAACGATTGGGATAAACAGGTGCTGGTTTATTTAGACTATAAGAAAACCTTGACTTATCCTCGTCACAGTAGCCTGAAGTAAAATTAGTATAATATCGAAATTATACGACGAAGAATAAAGCTTCTGGTTTTTAAAAACTTTTTGTTTACCTTTTCCCAGACACATGGGACAAGTGATAAGATGATTTTTGTACTCAAGAGGCACCATCTTCGGTGACCTATTTTTTTATTTTCGTTTATATATATTTATTAATATATTTTTAACTTATTCGGTATTTAATTTCACTATGTTTTTAATCTGTAATTTGAAAATTCAGGCCCAGATCTATATAACTGGCATTTTGACAAACAATAGAGTAGAGAAACCAAGCCATTCGGTTTATATGAAAAACGCAAATTCAGGGTGTTCGATTTTGTATTATCTACATAGCAGATTCTATCCTCCTCCCTATTTTTTTTTTTTTGTATTGTAAACGTTGAAGGGTGCGTGGAATTGGATAAAATCTAATCGTTTTTCCATCAACAAATATTATATTACTAATTAGATTTTTATATTATATACTCAAATATTGTACAATAATAATAAGTTGCTTAGTCAAAATAAGACAACGATCCAAACTACGTTTTCACTTTTAAGCAAACCTTGCTTACACATATACTAGGTATGTTAAGTTACTGATCGAGTAATCTTTGGAATTGCATTTTTGCCCCTGGTTTCAAACACCAAGATTGTCCCACCTGATTAATTTATTATACCTAATATCTAGGTAAACGTTACTAATTCTATATGGTATGTGAAAATATTTCATAGTTCCTACAGTTTCTTGTATAATAATATTTTACACAATTAATTAATTAATTAATAATAAAATAATTAATTAATTATTCATCAAACTTCAAGTTTATAAACATTTTAGCCAGAATTTAGTTTAGAATAATGTTCTCTCTCGACAGCTTGAATGCCTCTTTGATAAAGATCAATCTCAATATAGTCTTCTCTCCATATACATACATCTACTATACAACTCGCCATTTACAAATAAATAAATTGATTAAGGTAATCAGGACACAGTATTTAACACAATATTATGTTAAGAGGTCCGTTTTATTGGGCTTGTACTTGATGCAATATGATGCTCTAAGTGATCGCAATGCAATGGACATTGGTGATAAGAAACCGCACTCGCGTGACCCGATCTACCCGAAGTCATAGGAACTCCTTGTTCCCACTGATCCTTAGCTGGATCGTATATTTCCACTATACTTAAAAAACTTTGACCGTCGTAGCCTCCTGTAAAATAAAATTATGAAAATATTAGACGTTTAAAAAGAACGATCTTGTTATTTTGTAATATAGACAACGTCGTACGTTAAAAAAAAACAAAAAAACACAAAACAATTACCCATCGCATAAAGTTTGCCGTCGAGAACGGTCACACTCAGAGCACTGCGAGCTACTGTAACGCTGTTCACATACTCCCAGGTATCACGTTCTGTGTCGTAACGTTCTACTGTACTCAATTGACGCGTTCCGTCATAGCCTCCTACTACGTAGATATATTGCCCAAGACTTGCTACTCCAGATCCGGACCGACTACAACGCATAGAAGATACCATCGTCCATTCGTCATTTTCTGGATGATAACATTCGACAGAACTTAGTCTATGTACTCCGTCAAATCCACCAATGGCATACAGCAATCTGTGGATAAAAAATGTTTAGCATTTAAAGAGGGAACTCAAACTGATCATTGAATACTGGTTTTAGAGTGTTAATTTACTGCAATGATTTTTATTATTACCGATTGACCACTGCTACTCCGACTCCTAATCTTTTAGTATGCATCGGTTTAACATTTGTCCAAGTATCTTGATCCGGATCGTAACATTCAACGCTGTTATGATATTCCGCACCTGCGCTACCTCCTACCGCATACAATACACCGTCCATTACTGCAACTCCAACTCTGTTTCTTGGTACTGACATTGGGTTGCATGGCCTCCACTGATCTAGAACTGGATTGTATCTATCCACCCAATCGCTGTCGTACCTTAACATTGAACAGCATAAATTTATTTAACAGATTCATGATGGGATTTGTACTTGTAATCCATTATCAATTTCGAATTCAGAAAATTATTGCCTGTTTCTAAAGGGTTAAGGAATAAAATATTTTATGACCCTCACCTGCTACCCGGTGAATTATTTCTTCCACCAACGGCATAGAACATGCCTTTTAAAAATGCACCGCCAAGTCCTGATCGAGGTACAGTTAATTTGGAATGTTGACTCCATACTTTATCGTCGGCGTTATATCCCTCTAGTACGTCTAAAGAATGCCTGAGAAATCCACCAGCAATGTAAATGACTCTTGGTGTGTTCGGAGTCCTCTCTTTAACAACAGGTTTTTTATGTAAAGTCAAGTCTTTGAATATTTGAGCTAGATATTCACGGCAGGCTGGCACTTTTTTTAACACGTCACAATTCTTCATTTGTTCTCGGAGAAAACTTGGCGTCAAATATTGGCACCTGACGGCGTGCAATATGTGTTCCATTTTAACGCCACGCAATTCTTCGTTGTATTTCACCCATTTTAATACCGCGTTATATACTTCACGCTCTTCCTGTACGTTGAGTTCGTCTTTTCTGATCAAATTTATCAACTGCATTGCAGTTAATTGAAGAAATTCTTCTTCTTGACAAATTCTATTGAAATGTTGTACGATAAATTGATTAGCCTTATGATGTAAATCATGGCAGCCGTGTTGTTCCGCAAAATTTGCAATACCAATTGCATTTGTTGGGTCCAATTGACGTTCTAAAAATACGCAGCATGCATCTATGACGTTTGTTACCTGAAATTAATTAATCAAATGTATTGAAAATTTTCTAACAAAGAAAAAAATGAAATACCTAGTATTCGAATAGGTATGCATGAAAAAAAAAATTTCTCAACATACACTGCGCAAAACATTTACCTAGTAATATCATACCTGGAACATCGTCGCTGCAGGTAGTAAAGAGCAGACTGTTACTTCTGTAACTCTTATATGTCCAGTGTACATGAAATACATAAGACGAGCCATTGCCGTCGGACATACTCCTTGAAGTTTGACTCTCTTCATTTCACTCTCTTTAAGACCCCCTGTGAACATCGCCTGGAATTTGAAATATCAGAATTTCAAATATTAACACAAACTTCTTCTTCTTCTTCTCATTCGGATCCTAGATATCAATGGAATGACGGTGACGGCGAGTGTGAAGTTGGGAGAACGACTACGTCATCATTGAATCTTGTTTCTAGAATATCGTCTAACTGATTTGAATGGCAAGAAATTGTTGAGAATGAGATTGGTTTGTAAGAATTATACGAATATCTCGATTGTTAATTGATAGAAAAATGATTTCTGTATACGCAGATGAGATATGAAGCTGGTGATAATTGTATAGAAAATAATTTCTTTTATTATTAGTTGTACCTGTATGATAAAGAAAGAAATGAGAAATGAAATTAAAACGATACCTTAAAATAAGGGCTTGCAGCAGCCAAAATGACTTTATGTGCATGGAAAAGTTCGTGTCCAACTTCTAGTATAACGTCTGTAAGCATGTGATGACTTCGCATCATGAACATCATTTTCATAGCTTCTTTAATATAATTAGCCATGCAAAATGTCATATCTCCAAGGTCTCCGTGTTTCTCATTACCCGAAGTAACGCTAGACTCCTTTTCATCGCCTGGATTAACAGGCGTTGTACCATATTTATCAAAAGCAGCGAAGTGGTCGTAACAACTACTTCCTTCCATCTGAGAATAATCCTCTTCCCCATCCATTATGATCTGTCGTTAAACTGTTTCACAAAAAAATTTAAAAGGAAATGAATATTTTTAATTTTTTTTTTTTGTTATTTTGTTATTTTGAAAAATTAAAATAGCTAAAATTTCGCAATCCGCATATACAACTGATGTGTTCGGATTCGAACTGAGTATAGATGATAAAAATTTCACTTGTCATATTTCAATAAATTTCAACACATATAAAGATAACATTATTTAATCATGTAATTAAATCTTTTGTTTTCGATAAATAGTTGCCTATTATTATGTAAATACGAAATATAAAACAAGAAGAAAAAAAAAAGAATAAAGAAAGAAAGAAAGAAACCAAAAAACAAACAATTAAGTAATGTATATATATACGCGACGATCATTTGTTTGAGAATGATTTAAGAATTAGAAATTCTAAAATCATCATATTTGATAAGAGAGTTTATAAATGCTTATACAATGAATTAGTTAAAGATGACTTTGGAATGTAGTAGTACAGTAATGCGTGATTTATATCATAAGATGTATAAATTATATCGGTGTATCGTATTAAAGTAATAAAAATAATGTGATGATCTATTATTAAGCTTGCTTGTAGTTTGAGTTTAATTTATTTTCAAATATAATATTAATAATAATAATAATAATGGTTTTAATATTTACCTGATAATATATTAACAGCGTTGATTATAAATATATATCCAAATAAATAAATAAATAAAAATTAAATAAAAAAGAAATTTCTAGGTTATAAACCACGTAGAAATAACAATATGCGTTATATATTGCGTTCGTTATAAATAATAATATTATAACGTATTGTTACAGAACAAAATTCGATTAAGTCTAAAAAAAAAAAAAATCACATGATGAATATATAGGTTTGCTATTTTGTTTTATTATTATTATTATTTCTTTTTTTTGTCAAATATTTTATAAGAAATATTATGTTTTAATACAGATAAAGAAACTTTTTACAACAAAACTGTTTATATACTGATGATATGTACAACAATATATTTGTAATTAATTGTGATGAATCTTTTATTGACTATATATATATATATATATATATATATATATATAATATACACAGCTGTGAATTAATCACCGCACATAAGCGAAACTTGAAAATTGTAATGTATTTTAATTCACAGACGATATGTGTGAATACTCGTTGCACGTATAAGAATATAGCTGAACGGCGGGACAAGTTTAAAATAAATAAGGAAAAACGTTATTCTATCAATTTGCGATATCGAAAATTCCGAATAATATTAAGAAGATATGCAGGCACGTAATTGTTGGCCATTGCGTAGCCGTATAACACCTGAGGGGTCAAATTTCGGCATAGGATGACTTGCTAGTTTAAAATATGTAGTTATCTTCGATCTATAGGCTTTCTGCATGAAACTGTAAATCAAAGATAGTAGTACATACATACGTATATAATATACATATTGTATATGAATGCGTTTAACGTGTTTCGAGAAATTTGTTTGTTATTGTTTTCTTTCTTGTTATATTTTTAAACAAAATAATATAAATTATTATTAAATATATATATATATATATATATATATATATACAATATAATAATATATAATATAATACAGAGCTGTGCGCACTTATTAACTACGCGAAAGATCACACGTATGCTTGCTTCTCCTTCCGGTAATTTTTAAATGTAAGTCACAATTATCTTTAACGTGCGATCGCGGCCAGCTATCATAAGCTCCGATAATTTTTTGATAAGTCATCCTGACATTGCGTTACGTCCGTTATTTAAGTGGGCTTGGAGATTGTAGAAAGTCCTTCGCGTAGGTATAACAAACACACATATACCTACATAAATATCACGTAGGCAATTTCATTTTGCTATAATACTGATGCTTCAATGTTTTTTTTTCTATTTTTTATTTTAATTTTTTTCTGTATATTTAGAAAATATGATATTTAAATAAAGATATATATATATGTATTCAAGAGCGTATATAGTATGTATGCCTACTACATATACGCCACAGATTAATGTTCATTATAATATTTGCTTGTCATGCGAATTGGCATGAGTGATCGTGAGTGACTAGCAATAATGTAATTCTTACTACTGCGCGACACTAAAGGCTGAGCTAAAGATTAATTAAACAATTTATATATGCATATTAATTATAATTAATTTATCATAAATATATACTAAGGAAGGAAGTAATTGATTGAATAAATAATGCAATAATTATTAGCAATATTATTGAAATGTATTATTATTATTATTATTATTATGTATCACGCAAGCTGAATAAAATAATCTAATTTTCATAAATGTTAATTTATCATTTACGTTATAATACACTAGCTGTGTATCTATGAATGGTCAAAGAATTTAATCTCTATAATATTCTTATCAGTTTTCATAGAAAGAAAGAAAAAAAACTAGCAAGTTCAACGAAAGGTAGTGTGTTTTTTTATTATTATTATTATTATTATTATTATTTTTTATATTCGATTTCGAGTATGTATACCCGAAGATAATATAATATAATATCTATAGCGAATATGAGGCAGCATGGGGAAGGAGGGGGGGGAGAGAGGGGCGGGGCGGGATATCAGATAGATAAATAGGATCGAATGGGATGATTTAATATATAGTCTCAAACTTGAGACAATATAATATTTATTTTATAATAATATGGAGTTTCCATCAACAATAACAGTGTAGTAGTAGGCGTAACAAGAGAGACGAGGTAGGTCACAATGAACCTAACCTATAATAACCGTACGCTAACAAATCGTCGGTAATGTAGTCCGTCAAAATGCGGAACTATATTAGATATTATAATATACGAACGGAATAATATACCTATATGTATAATATCATTGAACCTTGTATTATTATTATTTTTTTTTTTTTTTTTTTTTTTTTACACAAATCACTCGTCTCAAATAATTTATTTCATAATTAAATAAAAAAAAATTGTTTTCATTCATTTTTATTATATATACTGCATTCGCATAAACGCATAATTATAATTTTCGATTTTATTATTATTATTATTGTTAATAATATTATTATTATTATTATTATTATTATTATTTAATTTTTGAACGTTATTTATCTAATTAAAAAATTGTTCGGACTTGTTAGCGCACGACGAAGTCAGCCGGGAGACCAACCTTTGATTCAGATTCGTTAAAAATAAAGCCAAATATACGTACGCATATAGATTATAGCTATATGTATTATTTGGCGCGAAATATAACTGAGAAATATATAGGTATAGTTTGATTTTTTTGTTAAGGGGGGGCGGGGATTAGAAAAAAAAAAAAAAATTATACACCGCGTTTTCGTCTTTATCAAACTGATTTTTGAACTGAAATATATATATATATATGACGCGAAATGATCGAGAACAGTAAAAAAGAAAAATATTAAAAGATGTAGTAACTAAATCACAGATTGATCCCACCTGCTTAAATATTACAGCTAAAATTAGTTTAGTAAGTCTATGTTTGATTTCCTTAGGCTCGGGTGACTCTAGACTGGCCCCCTATTATTTGTATTTTGATCACTCTTTAATAAATTGCAATATCGATTGGTAACGTCTCATCTACTGTAAGAATTCAATTTTAGAGTTCGACAGTGTAGGTAGTAGTATATTATTATTATTATTATTATTATTATGTATTAATTTTTTTTTTTTTTTTTCTTTTATCAATTATTATTTATGAGTTTAGTTTATTATTATTTACTTCACTTTACCTTCACTTAAACTTTAATCTGCTTCCGTTTTTTTTTTTTTTTTTTTTTTTTTCTTTTTTCCTCTGATATAATATATATATATATATATATATACTATAATCTATATATACACATATATATTGTATATATTTTCGTGTGTGAATATATATAATATATGTGTGTATATATATATATATATTTAAAACTCCGCTGATTTCGAAATATTTATTATAATTATTATTATTATGGTAAACTTAATAATTATGTATACCATACTATGTGAATGTTTTTTTTTTTTTTTTTTTTTTTTTTTTTTCAAACATTATCTGGAAAATATACTAAAAACTAATAATAACTGAGTATATTATTACGGATTGCATTATCCCATTGATAATCGCAATTTTTTTTTTTTTTTTTTTTTAGCCATTTCCGTTTCGTATCGTTTATTTATAATTATAACTTCTCTATATATTATAACCAGAGAAAGTGGTACTATTTTTTTTTTTTTTTTTTTTTTTTTCCCTTATTATTTTTTTTTTTTACGTGTGAGAAAGGGTGTAAAGATCCGCATAATATAGTATAGGAACCTATACTGATTACGACTTTCGAAAGTTTTTTTTTTTTTTTTTTTTTTTTAAGTAATATAATTATAATTATAATTATAAGTATAAGTATAAGTATAGGTTTTTTTTTCTTTTTTGTTTTGTTTTTTTTTTTTTTTTTTCTAACGATAAACAGTCCAACTAAATATCTAAATATTCTATATAATATAATATAGTGAAATTTTCAAATACAATAATGCTAGTAAGTAAAGTATTGGGCGGATACGACTACTCCTAAGGCCTCGCTTATGAATCATTTAAAATTAATTCTTTAATTTAGTCCCATGCATTCACTCTAATAGTCTAAGATTAGATAGTTAGGAGTAAATGAACGTTATTTCTTATAAGATCACAAAGCGATTTTTTTTTTCTTTTTTTTTTTTCTCCTTTTTCCTTCTACCTCTTTTTCTTTTTCTTTTCGGATAGTATAGAAATTATAATATTTTTTAATTATTATTATTATTTTTTTTTTATAAATTAATATATATAACGATTTGGCTTTGACGATATAAGTTGTGTCGTCAAATTTTTTAATACTGGATCACTTGGAGAGATATATAGTATATTTTATATTCGCTAGTCGCTATAAAGTTTTTTTTTTTTTTTCCTTTTTTTTTTTTTTTTTACAATATATTATATTATAATATACTAGATATCTGTTTGATTAAGACAAAGATATAACTCTGCCCTCGCTTCATGTTTTCTTTATTTTATTATTATTATTATTATTATTATTTATTTATTTATTTATTTATTTTTTATTAATTTATTTATTTATTTTTTTTTTTTTCAACAATTAATTCACGCTATGTTTATGACAAATTCGCGCACGTGTGGTTTGTGGTCATTACATGCCAAGAGCCTGAAACGCCTGAGCCCCTCCTTCCACAATCACAAGTTTAATTAAAGTGGCAGTATTTAGTTCAATTCATTAAAATCCGTTAAATCGGTGCCTCTCAACTTCTGGATTTAGGGTAAAATTTCTAATTGAGATTATCTTTTCATCAATCTACAACTCCCCGTCTTAATTTAATTATTATTATTATTATTATGGTATAGTTTTATATTGTAATATTTAAATCCAGAATAAAGTTGAGAAATACCGCAGTAGACAATATTTATTTCCATTGCAATTGAAAGAGAGACTCACCCGGGCCAACGGTAAATATATAATAATAGAGTTAAAACGCCAACAAGAAAATATCTTAATATTAATATATCATGTGACTGACTTTTGACTTCACTTATTAGGACATCTCTACTAAAAATTTTTTTTTTTTTTTTTTTTCTTTTTTTTTTTTTTCTTCTTCTTTTATAGCACTTTTTAATGTAATGTATCCTAATTTATCAATGTACGTAACAACGAATGAACAAACAGAGGTGATCTCCATCATGGAGTACCTCCTGGTTATAAGGTCCACCAAGGCTGTCTATTTTCTTATAAGAATCTCATTAAATGTTTTTTTTTTTTTTTTTTTTTTTTCAGTTTCCTCTACAAATTGACCTATTTATTCTGATATTGCTTAAATCAATCGAAGCCTCTCAAAGGCAGGAATTAGCTTCTAAGCTTTGTGCTTTCAAGTACGTATGACAAGAGCTAGAGAGATCTATCAAGGAGGATGTAAGTCGCGGTGATGCGCCCGGGCGCTCAAAATTGCTTTTAATTCAGACTCAAGTTGCTTTTTGGTACGTTCACTTACCGATCTACCCCCTACAACAGGCTGGATGTTCAGTCTTGGAGACGGTAAATCTATCGACTGTTTGGCACTCTCTCGATTTTCATGACTACGCGCTCGTCTCACTGGTTTCTTAGCTACTTGTAGCTCTTCCTGTTTTTTCTCTGGAACTGCGGGTTCTATGATTAACGTAGTCTCCTGCTCTGTACCAGTTTCTCCCCCAGAAACTACCTCTGCAACGGATGAAATCCTGAGGTCTATATTACTGGCGCCCCATTCCCTCGACAACTTTCTTCCAATAGCATAAGTCAGTTCACTGTTAGGCGATAGCAACGGACTTTTAGATCTCTGTATACCGCCAGAAGGTGGCGGACGCAGAGTAGCAAATACAGGGAAAGATTGACCCCTTTTAGCAGGACTTCTTGAGTATCGCGGAGTCGTCGCTCCGCATCCAACACCTCCAAGCGAATCTCCTCTCACAGGGGCTTGGGGCCTTAGATTTGCGCTGCCACCCAGATGTGAACCGAGTCTGGGAGGTGGCGATCCACCGTCACCATGACTCAGTCTTCGACCTACTGTTTCAAGTGGGCTTCTTGCTCGCAGATTTGTGTTGCTCAATGTGAATTCCATTGGCCTCATTGGCGCTTCTAGGCTGATGGGGGACAGCCCTAATCGCGAACCTGATAAGTTGGTCGAACTTCTACTTTTTTCAGTTCTTTTAGGACTCCTCGGCATTAAAGGACTTTTGCTGCGGCTTCGTTCTCTTCCTTTTGCTGTCTTCTCTTCTTTCTTCGTCACTCGGCGCGACTCATCATCTTTCGGCACTGTTTCGGTTTTTTCTTCTTGTTGGACCCTGGGTGAAATAAAATGTTTCTGCTTTTATATTACACATCTAGCGATAGTGAAGAAAATTGCTATATTTTTCGCTCAATTAACGATCATTATCATTGATCTATGAACACTCATGAGTCTTGTAATTGTAAATTTTACTTTAAATTGGGAATAAAGAGTTTTGAATGATAATTTTACATGGAATTATTAATTTACCATATCCTGATTTCTCACCTTCGGATTTCTTGAATCATCTCGAAAAACTGGGCTTTGCTTTTCCGTCTGCGACGTTGCTCGTGTTCCTTCTGGAACATGGGAACCTTGTACACTGCCCGGTAATAATAATTCTAAGAGAAAAGCAAGACTCACCCGCTTTACGCTCTTCTGAAACAGTGAAGTGATTTGTCCTTGTCTAAGAGTGTGCACCAGTTCCCTTGCGGCATGATGAGGCGATACTAATTCCACGCAGTTGATAAATCTGTATAATTTTTGGGAAAAGAACATTACGTTTCTGCTACGCCATATAGAACTTCTTGGCTTGTGTCTTAGTCTTGGTAAAGTGTATCTGTAGAACAGATGTTCTCCCGCTAAAATTACAGCTCCGAGAACAACTCCCAATCCCAAAAGACAAAATACTCCTGCAACAGAAGCTACACCAAGTGGTCGAGGCTGTCCTCCCGCCTCAGGGTCAAGCCCAGTGTCCATTCCCTCCCGTCCACGAATGCAGGGCAAACCTCCGTACCATTTTTCCTGTAGAATGTCAAGCAGACCATTGCTAGTATAATTTGCTATAGCTCTGGAAATACTCTCCTTAAGAGGATGGCCTTTAGCCAAGGCTACAGCATAGGTATCTTCGTTGATAGTATCACCAATCTTTTGCAATCTACAGCCGTTGTCGGTAGCTCGATAATAATCAAGTATCGGTGTGTCTGCTATCAGGATGTCCAAGGTACCGTTCCTCAGTCTCTCGACTCCTTCTTCAACATCGGACAAAGAATATCGAGACATGTGTGACCATAATCCTGGATTGGCACGTTGCACATAGTATTCTGCTGCCGATGCTCTTGGAGCACCTACTCTTTGCGAGAGTAACTATAAACAGACATGATTATTATAAGTATAGAAATTAAAAGATACCATAGTTTATTCTTGGAAATATACTCACGCTGTGATCGTGGTAGTTGCTGACCGCCGAATGAAAGAATAGGCCTGCGATAAGTGCGGCAATGTTAGCCGTGTAGGAGGCAACAAAGATAACAGAAAATCCGCCCCAGACATTGATCAAGAATTTATTTGGCCATGACTTTGGAGCTTTGAAGGCAACCAGATGTCCGCAAAGGAGACCCCACATCACCCATAGAGCAGATGCTATGGAAAAGTTTTTGCTGCGTTGTCTACCCCATGGATTGAGCCCAAAAGGGCTAAACCACTCGTAGACGGCCACTGCCATTGCTGTGATATTTAACGAGGTGAATACAGCGATCCATAGCTGAGTGCTGAACGGTAGCAAAAATGCTAGCAATGGGATTTCTGATTTTAGTTGGGGAGCTGCTAGGAAGCTGACCCCGCTAAAGAAATAAGGCGTAGTGAAATCCACCACCTCTGCTCTTTTTGCTGATACACTCAGCGGAGCAAATGCCAACTGAGCCTTGCCTGAGGCCAATTCACCTACAATCCCATTCCATGTACCATTTATTGCAATTCGTCTGCCAAATAGACCGTCTTGAGCCACGTATAACTCGAATCTAAATCCTAGTTCTCGTGCAATCAGAGATAACAAGTCCATAGTGAGTCCGTAACAACATACGGTATTGTCACCCTGGCGACAAGCTATTCCTCTCAGGCATAAACCCTCCTGTAAACTAGTAGCCATAGCAAACGGGGGAGAGAGCGCAGTAACAATCCTATAAGCTGGAATTCCATCCCCAACTCCGACCTGGTCGAGATAAGCTGGTATAATTCCTCCCCCAGGCCAAATTATTGTATCGAGTCTAACGTCTCTTCCTCCACTTTTGATTGCACCGACTTTGGTCCACTTCAATTGTGTTTTATTACCAGGAGTGACTATAGGCTGTAGGTTTAAAAGATGGAATTCTGATTTGTCCCTTGAGATTTGGCGCATGGCTTTTCTTAGTCTACTCGTTAAAAGTTGCGATACATTTTCTCTTGCCTCATTTGATAGGAACTTTGCATCAGTACGAGCAAAACATGAAGGAACAAAGTATTCTTTCAATTGAGCATCCCGAAGTCGAGCCAATCTTGGTCGGGTTTCAAAGATTGTATGGTCCAATGCTTCCGAAGCATCTCTTAACATTTTCATCACTGTCGTATCTCCGGTGGTTATTTTCATACTACTAGATCTCAGAACGAGCATTCCCACCGGCATTGAGACACTTAGATTCAGATCTCTGTCTTCAGCCCTGATCTCCTCTAGCTCTTTCATTTTAATACCTCTTACGCTTCGTTTCGTATGAGACGTTTCTTCTTGCCATCTATATTCTTGTAGTCGATGTACATCGTTTGCTAAATTCGGCAGCATGTGCAGATGAATTTCATCTTCTAGTCTAAAGTTTGTATTAATATCGTCATGCTTGAAATCATCTGTATTTAAATTCACTGTAGAACGTGCATTGTGGGGAATATTTGTAATAGATAAACTTGGCTCGTTAGGTTTCAATTCCATTTTTAGGTCCAGCCAAAGCCATAAGAACCTCCCTGCTAGCATTCCGTACTTATTAGCAGCGGAAATAACTCGTCTAGCAGTATTCAAATCACAGGCCATAACTAGAACTCCTCCGCTGCTACCTCCCTCGGCAACACGACGCAGCCTTGTCCGCAGAGTCTGATCATTAGCTGGCAGATGAATCACGGATCTTGGTGTCAAAATAGGCGAATCAGCTAAAAGCAAGTGATTCATTGGAAGCAATGTGATGTCAATCAAAAGCGTAAACGCATGCCAGTTAGCTTTATGCATCAGAGCTGCTGCCGCCGCCCCTACTTCCTCTGCTCCAGTGCCAAGACGACTTTCAAATTTCTCTTTCTTTCCCTGGAATGATATTTCACAATGAGATCTTGCATTCGTAACTGTTGCTGAACGAAACTGACGGCTAGTACGAACCTGGCGGAGAAAGTCCCGATGAGAAGACGGCAACCATAGCGTTGGAATATTCAAAGATGACGCAGCTGTGATAAGAAATCTAGCCGCAGGTCCTCCTCCAATTACAAGGCTCAGTATCGTTCGTCCGCCCTCAACAGCAGTGCAAAATTTATCCAAAAGCATCAACGGATATGAGAGAGAATCGGTAGATGCAGGTACCGTTGATTCGACGTATGAAACTTCCATTTTTCCTTGCGATGATTCCAGCCTCGCCTCTTCCCATGTCCTTTGAATATCCATTTTTAAAGGATTCTGTGGTTGGGTGAGACAAATGACCAGTCGCCATGGTAAATACGGTGCTCTAAGTCGTACTTTACTGCCACTCCCCGCCTTTTCAGCATCTGCTATACAAGCGACGTGCCTATTTCCAATAGCGGCAAATAATAGTAGAAAGAATATCCCCGAATAGGAGCGACGCATCTTTCCTTGTTAACGATAAATCGCAGTATTATTTCTTGTTATTTCCTCTAGTCTATCCAACTGACGTCAATCTCGCTAGGCTTTTGCTTAGCCGTACGCGAAATTATTGGATTTAACATTATCTTGTATTTTAGGAACGGGCTATTCCTCACTAAAATAATATTATTATCATTTAACATTTGGGTGTGTAACTATGATGTTACAGTGCAGTTAAAAATCTACTTTTGAGCAAACTTTCTTATGATGTTAAAATGTTGGGAGATTTTTATATCTAAAAAATATCACTCTGGATTCTCTTTCAATAATAACATATTAATATTATTGATTTGCTTACTGTTACAATTATTCTATAATAGTGTCCATATTTCTTGATGTGGAAGACAGTGGTCAGTCAATTGTCCTCTTTTAGAACTCTTGCCCTATGTGTGACAGCCATTTTTGGCCAGCCCCTCCCTTTACAGATTTCCACCCTTATATCACCACTACGTGAACAGATACTAACACCTGTATATCACACTGTATATGTGTAGCGTAGTTATATCTACACACCTGTATTCATCCCCTAACATTCCCACAGAATGTAATGGAACAGTGATGCTCAAACAATAAGAACTAACTAGTAGTTGATATAGTAATGAAAGAGGGATAATTCTAATATCTGCATACATGTACATTTGGAATCTGTTTAATTTACACTGTTATTATATACATATTATTACGTAATAGATTTGTTGTTTTATTTTCTTTTATTTTCTATTATTTCCTTTTCTTTTATTTTATTTTCTTTTCCTTTCTTTTCTTTTCTTTACTTTTCTTTATTAACGAATAACGAATTAATTAATATCTATCACTATTCACTGCGTTGTTGGCAGTGAACAATGGAGTCACTTAGGCAATTAACGTTTAGTTTTTCAATGCTTTATCGTGTGTTCGCTGTTATACATTACAATATGGCTATACGACTACGATATATCATAGGAATGCAGTTAGGAGAATATCTTACAAGTAGCAGAATATCATTAATTCATTCGATTATTAAACTATCGTAATTGAGAAGATATTTAATGACTAATTATCAATAGTTAGCTATCCATTGCTGTAATTAACTAAACAAATTTTGTTGCGACGCATCATTTTCAAACGTACTCCAAGCGTTATTCAGTTCCATGAATATCAATTTCGCAATATTCTCATTCGCAGTTCCAGCTTGCTGAAAAATAAATACAATTTTCGTTTACATTAATGTAAATCATTCATCAAATTCATTTTTTTATTTTTCCTTACAATTACTTCCAGTATTATTAATTACCTTGTCAGGATGTACAGCAAGACAAGCTCGACGATATGATTTCTTAACATCAGCAGCGGTAACGAGCTGATGCATCTCGCACCTTTGCCATCTCTCAGCTTCTGGCCATAGAACAGTGTGCAAAGAGCATAGTAGCGCCCTAAGATTTCCCTTCTTCCCTTCAGTCCATTCGCTAATTTTCAGCATTTCAGGATCCATAGTCTTCGCAGCTTCAACTTTACGCATTTCGTTTATTGTCTTAGGACTATCTTTCTCCGTACGTCTTGTACTGAAAAAATTATACCCCTGGCTACCCAACAGATCTCCAAACGCGTCTACTCCCCCAGATTTTGCTGGCTTGTTATTAAATACCCCGGCGTCGTTTCCTCCCAAATCACTCAACGATGCTGCAGTAGCCGCAGCAGGTCTTTGCACACGAGGGCTGGAATGTACAGGTGTACCACCTGTGGCCGGACTCGCGGATTGCGGTGTGTTTGAATCCCTGGGCGTGCCGCTCCAGCTAGAGTTCAATCCTGCCCCTAAAGACCCGGCCAGATTAGCAAACGGGTCTTTATTCTGCGCAGCAAAATTCGGAGTACTAGCATTGCGTGGAAAATTTTCTTCAGCATTTGCTGCAGCCGTTGCTCCCGGGCCAACCCAACCACCCAAAAGATCAGCGTTAACAGTCGCTGGCATACTATCGAATAGTAAATCGCTCGCAGAAGCTCCACCCTGCTGCCCTTGTTCGAATAAAAAGTCATTTGCAACGGAAGGATTGGTTGGAGCATCAGTTTTTATTACTTTAGGTTGACCGAAGTCAGCAAAGCCTCCAAGTAAATCGACGGTCTCTTTACCATCACTAGAAAATATATTTAATTCAGGATTAACGATGGTAGGTCCTGGCGCAGTTCCACTTGTATCCGGCATTCCTAAATTCAACAGATCAGCTTCAAAGAACTTTGGTTCTTCTGGTAGAACTTCTTCCTGAGACAGAGGCTCGTAAGTCTTGTTAAGCTCGGGAGTTTCCTCTGGTAATTCCGGGCTGCTAATTTGTTCCGGTATTTCAACCGGCGCTATAATTGTCCTGAAATTTTCGAGGGTTTCTTCCATTTCAAGAGTGGAGCCAAATAGCGGATCGGGATTGGGTCTTGGTGCTGAATCTTGGTCCCAAGGGGCTGAAGAACTGATGGATTTAACCGGATCATCGGACACGCTGATATTCAGAGTGACTTTGAACCGTCCCCCCAGGTCTGGCACATCGTCCAAATCCCTTTTATCAAAAGCCAGAACAGTTTCATCGGACAAAATATAGCCGGTGTGGAATTGAATGGAAGCTATTTTGATGCCCATTATTCGCCCGAGCTGTTGACGCGCGTGAAATACTGAGACTGTAACGTCTCCTTTGACCATAGCGTCTCCTAGTAATAAAGCAACCTTTCCTTCCATTACACTGAACAATTTCATGTCCTCGTAATCGGGACGGCGTGTTGAAAACACCAGGGCTCCTCCGCTGTATATTTCAACGTAAGGACGGCAGCCGTCTCTTGCACGAGTGAAAAGTGGCACTGGCTGTACCAGCAGAGATCGTAATATGAGCGGCTTAGTGTGGGGACAGATTCCTTTAGCCAAAGATCCCATGTAGTTAAGACTTCGTAATTCCGAAGGCTGTAATAACGGAGCTTGACAACGCCGCGTTGTGAATAACGCGATTGCTTCTTCGCTGGTTGTTAAAGCCCCGGCAAAGAGGAGCAATGCACATGCGACTGTAGCACTGGTGCGATATCCGTCCTATGAGAAAAGAGAAAGAAGTATTTAGTATGCAAAACTGTGAATATGAAATTCAGTGAAGAAAGAAAAGCGAAAAAAGATGATAACTGGTCTTACTGCACAGTATAATACGACAACGTGGTTAAAGTCTGCGTCTAAGTATCGATATATGTCTTGGCAGAGTTGATAGAGAGCAGAAAGTAGCGGTGTGTTAGATTCCGGAGCGGCAAAGACAAACGAGCAGTCTACATGCCTCCCTGGTAGTCTAGTAGAATTAGGCCGTCCCCTGGACAAGTTATAAAGCTGTATTCTAGCTGGCGGAGGATGTCTGGCTTGAAGAAAAGCCCTAACATCTTCAACGTGATTTGCTCGATATGCAGATTCAATTCCATCGGCTGGATAGGGCATTATTAAAATGCGAGAAGTCAAATAGCTAGCATCCAGCTCAGTCCTAGCCATGCTTTGCTGCACAGTCTGCATCACCTTGCTTGAAGTGTCCTTTAAGTTTCGTAAAATACTCCCAGCTCCGCCTCGCAGAGAGCTAAACAACCCTGAAGGAGGGGGCGCCATAGATCTCGAAGGCATTGGTTGTGCCGGAGGAGGTCTGGACGGAGGAGGAGGAGTAGCTTGAGGAGGGGAAGGCCTAGGCGGAGGAGCAACTGGAGGTGGAGAGGGTCTAGGTGGTGGCGGAGGCTTGGCTGCGACGAGGGGTTCAACGTTTGGAGATTCCCTCGGATCGAATGAATTAGATTCTGCGATAGCGGCGAGACGTTCGAGCAGCATTGAAGTTGTAAACCTCTGAACAGGCGAAGACTGCAAGCAGCCTTTTATGAGATCATTAAAACAAGAAAGACGAGGATTTGGCGGTATAGGAGGATACCGTGCGTTAACTATCGCCAGTTTATTACTGTCTGGAAATGGATGGCGCAGAGTTACTAATGCGTATAGTATGCAGCCCAGAGCCCAGCAGTCAACCGGAGGACCAATAGGCTCGTTATTCCATGTATCCATCATTTCTGGTGCTCTGTACATAGGAGTTGTATACCTCGCCATTTGTTCTTCTAAAGTAGAACGTTTTTGAGCGCTCCAAGAAGGATCTGGCAATATTTGCTGAGTAGAAGCGCTGCCAAAGTCGCATAATTTAATCAGTCCGTCTCCGCCTAACAAAAAATTCTCCAATTTTATATCCCTGTGAATAATTGGCTCAGGTTGCGAATGCATATGATGTACAGCCTTCACTGCTTGATAAGCAATACGACATATTTGAGTTAAACTCAGAGCATTAGCTGGCACGTTTCTTAAAAGATCAGCTATAGTTCCTCCGTTGCATAATTCAGTGACCAATAAATATTCGCTACTCTTATGCGTCTCGTCTCTTTCAATTCTTTGGGCGCATAAATATTGTATCACGTTTTGGTGACCTGACAATTTTTGCAATACTTCTATCTCTTGGATTATGTTACGATTGGCTTCCTCATCCACCGCTATCAGTTTCTGTTAATGAAAAAAACAAAACAAAAAACAAAACTGGTCAATAATAATTTATGAACATCTGATTTCAACTGTTTTTTTTTTTTTTTTTTTTTTTTTTTTATTGATTTTCGAATTAACGGAAGGAAAAGTAAAGAGGCGATTTTTTTCAAAGTTATAAGAAAATTAGAAAAGTATTTGAATTGTTGTGTAAAAAAAAAAAAAAAGAAAAAAAGAAAGAAAAATTTTTTTTCAAAAGGGGGGGTGAGGTAAAAGTGCGTTTTTTTTACCTTCAATGCGTATTCTTTTCCCGTGGCAACATCCTCGACCGCGTAAACCAGGGCCCACCCACCTGTCAATGCGATATTTGACAGACGTCAACAAAATATAGATATTGGGATTGATTTGTTTTAGGTAAAATATGAGGAGTTAATATGTGAATGAAAAATGATATATCGGGTATAACGGAGGTAATAGACTAGCTATTTGTACGTTGAAATATTATTTTTCATATTGTTATTTCATAAATAATAAAATTACGAAGTTTGAAAGTAAAGAAGAAAAAAAAAGTGGGTGGATTTGACAGACAGAGAGAGAGAGAGATTTGAAAGCTCACCCTCGGCGATCAGTCGTGTTACGCGTAGCTTCACATTGTTGATTTCAATTGTCTGACCAATATAATCGTCGGAATTTGTTCCTCCGTTTAAATAACCAAGGGCAGATTTAAAATAATCCGACATTTTTTCACTCTGGCCCTTTAATGGTTAAAAAAAAAACAACAATCTTTTTCAGATAGAAATTGTGCAGACAGCTAAAGCCTGTCCAGCCATATTGGCTTTATGACGTCACGGAGAAAAAGGTGTCGATACCAAAATTTCCGAATGCCGGTTTACAACAGTGGCGACAAAAATCTACCTCGCTTAATAATAATTCAATTCATTCTCATTGGTCTTTCGAAAAACATGCGTCTGACCAATGAAACAATCTCATCTCTATCACGTATTCGTTTGTTTTATCTTGCGCGCACTCTGCGTGATAATTTCTATTGAAAATAATAGAATTCCACGCCACTAGGTGTCGCTAACAATAAATAGTCGTATTTTAGCACAGCGTTGAGCAATCTAGGTGGGTCATACAAACACAGCTTATCTGTTGTTACTTCTTGTTTTTTTTTTTTTTTTTTTATTATTTTTTTATTATTTTTTTTTATTTTTTTTTTTACGATATTATATTACGTAGCGGTAAATACCGATTTATCCTTATTGGTTCCGGGTAAACCCCCCCCCCCCCCCACAATGTATTCTCAGAAACGATAAACATCAACGGGGATAAACATTTTCCTTAAATTTATCCTCTTCAATAAACCCGGTGCATAGTAAGAGTTCATAACAATACAAAAAATCTTTGCGTAACGTTGTTCGCAGTAGCGTAGAGTAAACAGAATTAGCCTGGGGGCTAGGGCCCCCCCCCCCCCCCCCCCCCCCCCCCCGCCGCCCATTACAGATTTTCTGTATTTAATCAATTATTTGAAACACAGTGAAGATTTCTTTTGTAAAATCTATTCCGGATAAAAAAAAAACTATCGAACAAAAATATTGAAATCATGTAGTATAGCGTTTTTTTTTTTTTTTTTCTTTTTTTTTTTTTTTGCACAATGTGACGCTCAGGGTTTCGGGAAACCCCGTAGTCACCCATTTTTCGGTGCATCCCTGGTTTCCCGACGCTACATTCAGGTGTCGTTTTCTTGGACATGCGCTCACCTTTCACACGATGAGAACATTGTCGTGGGTTTAGTCATAGAGGTTTTTCCGACTTTTAGATATAACATTAGAAAAGTGAGAATTCTGGGTATCGAAATATACCTGTCATGGTATAGATATACCTAATACTATACTTAGAACAAAAATGAAAATCCTGTGTCTAGTATGCGAACTAGAAGATAGTTCGCTAGTCCATGACATCAGTATCATCATAAAATCTAAAAGTCGTAATAATATTTTGGTAACTTTTATTTCCGTAAACTGATCATCGTGCTGCTCCTATAATATACTATATACATATATATATCGTTAAGCAAACAATAACTCCCTGTGTGTATTTAGAGATTTGAATAAATCCTTCGATAATGATACTCTAATTATAGGTAAGAGATCGTCGTTTATATACCCAAATCAATGTCAATACATACGATGAAACTTTGAAATAAAATATACAAAATTCACATATAGAGACACAAATAACTAATATACATGCACATATCTCACTATTAATTAAAAAAAAAAAAAAAAAAAAAAAAAAAAAAAAAAAAAAAAAAAATACTTTCAAAAATGACTATTAGAAATTATTTATTCCACCGCAGTTAGCTGTGTAAACAATATGACCCATATTAGCGTGTAATAAAAGTAATTCACCTAATGTTAAGGAAAATAATTTCCATAACATTGATAACTAAACAGGAAAACGCGATATCTTCTCCCAACAACTCCTCTGTCAATATCATTATGGAGGTCGGTTTGCGAGTTGTACGTGGTCACAGTTGGACTTGGGGAGATCAAGACGGTGGTGAGGGTCATGCAGGTACAGTGATAGAAGTAGGAAAGCCACCTGCTTCTGGTGGGGCTTCAAATTCTGTCACAACTACAGCTGAGAAGACACCTGATAAGACGGTCATTGTTCAGTGGGACGGTGGTTCGAGGAGTAATTATAGAATAGGATATCAGGGAGCTTACGATTTAATATTATTTGACAACGCTGCAGCTGGTGTTAAACATTCAAATATTATATGCGACGGTTGTAAAAGACACGGTATTGCCGGTATAAGATGGAAGTGCGCACAATGTTTTGACTACGATTTATGCACACAATGTTATATGGCGGATGTTCACTACCTCAATCATACCTTCCAGAGATTTCAAACTGCTAATGCCGTTGGGTAAGATTTTTTACTTCATATTATTATTATTATTATTATTATTATTATTATTTTATGTTAGATGATTATTATCAGAGTTTTACCAGTTTTTTTTCATCATCATCATCATCATCATTTTTTGAACTTTATCAGAGTTCAGCTTACTGCCAGAGAAGGCTGTGCCAAAATACCATTGAAAGGAATTTTTATCGGAGCTAAAGTTGTACGAGGACCAGACTGGGAGTGGGGTAATCAAGACGACGGTCCTGGTATGTGATTTTTAAATATTTGAACCCAAAATGTTGTTATTTAGTTTTAAAATTGATACTTTGAATGAGAATTTGTTGGGAAATAGAAATAATAGGGACTTGAGTTGATTCGCAATCTTGAAAGAAATTGTAGCGAGTCTTGTGAGCAGGAAGAAAGAATTTTCAACCATATTCTACATAGCGTGTGAAAACTAATTGAAAATTGATTTGATTTTCACTATTACTAACATTGTTGATTTAAAGTAATTTCGAATATTTTGTATGAAGATGAATATTTTCCTATATTTATAGATTAAAGAAATGTATCAGACTACAGATTCACGTTGTGATAATAGTAGGAAATTTATGCCAAAAAATATGTTTATCTATTCTGTTAGATTGCGTATAAACAAAATATGTTAATCATGCTTGATATTGAATTCTATATTTCTCTATGATCATTATTTTATTAGTGACGTCCAACACTGACAATAATAATCTTGCATGTAACACAATCCTTCTCTTCTCTTCTAAACATACATTAAACGATGTTTAGTTTTGAGATATAATTTAACTTGAATATTGATCTAAAACCAAAAAGATATCTAAACTCGATCTAGAATCTGGATACCATTAACGTTTAGTCTCTTTGTCTGCATTGGGATAATTTTTGATCGAGTATCCGTTTGAATTTACATACGTGGTGAATTTTCTAAGAATAATGACACGCAGATTATCCGGGATTTGAATCATACCTATTATGTGTGTGTTTTTGTTTATTTTTTCCTGCTTAAAAATTAACTGAAATAAATGACTAATGGTGTAATACATATTTGTATACAGATAAAACCGGACGAGTAATGGACATTCGTGGATGGGATAATGAAAGCAGTAGATCAGTGGCTACGGTTACATGGTCTACTGGTAATACAAATGTTTATAGACTTGGTTATAAGGGATGCGTTGATCTCTGTTACGTCGAAGAAGCAACATGCGGAACTTATTACAAGGAACATTTGCCGGTACTTGGACATGTCGTGATGATGATGCCGGTCACAGACCCAACTGGTTCTCCAACCGGGGTCAACGCTACACCAAGTCCACGACATTTGTCTTTTAATGTTTGTGACAAAGTTAGGGTTTTGATGGAAGTTGATACTTTAAAACAAATGCAAATTGGTCACGGAGGCTGGAACCCACGGATGGCTGAATACATTGGCAAGGTATTGGGGATCTTGGGGACTGTTAGTCTCTCCATATTCATATTTTACATAATGAATATCATTTCGAAGCTGTAAATCCTACAAAAAGCAACATAACACGATAAATTACGTTGCCAATAATTCAACTATTCAAATAATTATCTCACTACTTGCTTGGTAGCATTTTTTCAATAATTCCTTCTCTTTCAGATTGGTACTGTTCATCGTGTCACAGATAAAGGTGATATCAGGGTACAATACGAATCTTGTAACAATAGGTGGACTTTTCATCCTGGATCTTTGACCAAAGTTACTACCAAAGATGCGTTTACACTTGGTGATATTGTCAGAGTTAAGACTGATGCTACGACAGTTAAACATTACCAACGCGGTCATGGAGAATGGACGGACGTCATGAAAACCGTAATATTATAATGTTGCTGTTTTTTTTTTTTTTTTTTTATGAATTTATGTATATCAATTCAAAATTCATTCTTTAAAAATTTTAAAAGCTGATTAGCGCTGAGAATCTAATTGCATACAACATTCGCGCAAAAAAGATGCGAAACTGATTAACTTTATTTTCTTTTTTACATGCCCCCAGGTTTTGGGAAAGACAGGAAAAGTAATAAAAATATATTCCGACGGAGACATACGTGTTGAATTTGATGGACACACGTGGACTTTTAATCCAACAAACGTAACACTGGCTCCAAATTCTACAAGATCTGGTAACGGAGGTCAAGGTGATGCAAATAGGTGCAGAGATCGCACAAGTGAGTGCTAATAAACTATTTTCAAGTTTAAAAACTTGAAGATTTTTGCAAATTCTTATGAAAAATTTGTACAAATATAAACATAAATGAAGATTTGTTTTAAAATAAACAATTGCTTTAAAAATATTTCAGATGCATCAACTCCGGCTTGGCGTGGCGACGGGGCAAATCTAGGCGGTGACAATAGCGCCGACAATGAAGTAGAGAAATTATTAAGAGACGCAGCAAGCGGAGAAGCCGGAGTAGCAGCAGTCAAAGAATTTTTAAGAAAAAATCCTGGTAAAGTTGACGCAAGAGCGAGCAAACCAGGAGGCGGAGACAAAACTTGTCTACAAATTGCGGCTCATCAAGGCCAGCGGGAAATTTGTTCTTTATTACTAGAGGCTGGGGCATCTCTACAAGCTGTTGACGAAGACGGTGATTCACCTCTTCATTACGCTGCTTTTGGGTTGGTTATTTGTTCTTCTGTGTACAAGACGCATGCAATCAACAGGATAAATCAAATGAAATATTATATTTTGTTGAAATTTTTCCTTCAGTAATCAGCCAGAGATTATGGAATTACTGATTGCCCAAGGCGCGGCTGTTGATGCAGTAAATAATAGCAGATGTAGTGCGTTACACGTAGCAGTAAATAAGCAGCATGCTGCTTGCGTTAGAATTCTACTTCATCATGGATGCGACGTTAATCTCCAAGACGAATACGGAGATACTGCATTACACGACGCTATTGGCAAAGACGATCTCGACATTGTCGAAGCTTTATGTTTGTGCGATCGCCTCGATGTTACACTTCGTAATAGACGAGGGTTCAATATTCTTCATCATGCAGCTTTGAAGGGTAATACGTTGTGAGTATTTCCTTCCTTTACTGCGTTTACTGGTTTCTAATCTTCTGAGCAAAGTAAATAAAATCAATTCTTACTTTCAGCGCGACTGAAAAACTCGTCGCCAAAGCCAGACAGCTAGTAGACATCAAGAAAGAGGATGGATTCGCCGCGCTTCATCTAGCAGCTTTAAACGGTCACAAAGACGTCGTAGCGACGCTTCTTTCTCCTACGGGTGGTTGCGCTCGTGTAGATTTGCGCAATAACAGACGACAAACTCCGCTTCATCTCGCTACTTCTCAAGGGCATTTAGAGCTCGTTGAATTACTCGTTAGGCACGGAGCTGCTATCAATGCCCAAGACGAGGATGGAGACACTGCGCTTCATATAGCTATCACTAAATGCCGACCTCATCCTGCCAGCAGTACACCGTCCGATGGAAACAGCGAGTTTTCACTTGTACATGCGGTACGGTGATACAAAAACAACTTTATGTTGATTTAGGACTTCGTTAGACCCAGACTATAAAATTATTCTTCAATTGTTTCAGATTTGGCAAAATTTAGTCAGACAAGGAGCCAGACCGGAGATGGCTTTGGCATGCTTTCTTGTCAGCGTAGATAATTCCGGACACCTTTTAGAACAAGTGAGAAATACCAAGGGAAAATCTGCGCTTGATTTGTTACAAGCAGACCCAGAGTACACAGCGTTATCTGATCTATTACGCTCGTATCAAACTGCGAGAACCAGTAATAGTGATGTACCAAGGTAAAAGGAGGATAAAATTGAGATGGGTAAAAGAAGAGAACACCAAATAAAGTTTAAAAGCTTAATTATTTTGATAAATTTTTTTACAGTAGCGGACCACCGAGTAGTCCGATACGTAGGATCGTAGAGACATTACCACCACACCAGATAGAACCTGAGACTGTTGTACCAGAAACGGTTTCTGAAGATAGATTGAGGAAGGATGCGCATAGACAAGACTCTGAAGAATGTGAAGTGTGCTTGGGAGTAACAAGTCAGAAGAAAGGAGAAGGCATAGCTATTCCTGGTAGTAATACAGTATTAGTTGGATGTTTACGATGTGGTCATCACAATGTTAAACGTCAAGTTAATCAAGGTGAGAACCGATTATACGTATAGTATGATGAAATAATCATGAGAAATTGAAAATTGGGGGATCACCTATTCTCGATATTCGTGAAATAGTTTGAAATTATTTAAAGCCATTTGAAATATTTCAAATGTTATAAAATCCTGGAATCATTGAGAATGGTGGCCTGGTGGACCCCTGGTCAGGACTTATACACATAATATTTAAAAGCTGATTTTTTTTTAAGAGAAATTCTTACTACTAATATCAGGATAAATAAAACTAATGATAACATGTAATTCTAGATGGGCGAATGTTAGAAGAAGTAAATGCAGGTGACGAGGACATAGATGCGGATGAAAGAAGAAAGGAAGAGGATAAAGACAAAGATAAAGACTTGGAAAGACTGCGTTATCTAGAATCTCGAGTCGCTGATTTAGAAGAAGCTAATACATGCAGTATATGCATGGAACGACGGAGAAATGTAGCCTTCCTTTGCGGTCACGGTGCTTGTGAGCATTGTGCATCACCGCTTAAAACTTGCCACATGTGTCGTAAAACTATTACCAAAAAAATTAACTTGTATTAGAAAGAAAAAGCCTCTTAGCCCCTAATTATTACCTTATTAATTCGCTCGATTAATTCGTTCAACTCACCTCATTTAGCATTATTAAAATAAATATTATATATTACATTATATTATAATTATATTATAATTATAATTATAACGTACAACTTCTAATTATACTATACCTATTTGATATTATTATTCGCATAAATATTTATATTAATAATAATATTATACATATTACAATTGCTATAATTAGATAACTTAAAATGACGATTATCACCGGTGTTTTTAATGTTTTGACAATGTTGTTGTTTTTTTTTTTTTTTTTTTTTCTTTCCTTTTTTCTTTTTTTTTTTTCTCTTCATACACATATCCTATGATAATTTTCATTGCCTCTACTAATTTCAATCCCACGAATATTACCAACCAACCCAACCATTGATCAAATATTGAAAACGATAATTATTGAATTTTATTGTAAATACATATACATGCATACAATTAGTTTCTTTTAATTAACCGTGTAAGGTGCTACTCCAATATTACCGGAAAAAATCTTTATTGCCAAAATGTACTACCTAGTAATTTTTTCTTTTTTTTTTTTTTTTTCTCTTTTTTTTTTCAATCATATACCTAGAAAATAGTATATTGATAGAGTAAATTTCTCTTTATTATAGTATTAGATATATATATATATATATATTATAGATAGATATTGTGTATACGTATTGTAATACTTTAATTTAATTGAAAACTAACATGGCTGAATCGCACTAGTATTTATAGAAATAGATTTTTTTATAAAATTAATACATTTCAAGTGTAGAAATTTTAACGCCTTATTATATGCAACTCCCCACCCCCGTAGACTAATACCTATACTATACTATATGCCCATGTATTAAGGGGATATGAAAGGTGAATTATACACCTCGAATTTTCAGCAGCCCATTTCTCAGCTAAAACACATCCGATCGATCTGAAATTGATATCAGTAACGCAGAAAAAGTGCACGGAGGGCATGATGCTCTTGGATTTCCAAAAAAGCGGAAAATGTTTCGGGTGTTTTCATATTTATCAAGTAGAACGTCAGCAACAACGATTATTCGTTACAGAGCACTCTTGATATAAAATTGTACATTTTATTTTCGCTTTTTGGAAATCCAAGAGCATCATGCCCTCCGTGCACTTTTTCTGCGTTACTGATATCAATTTCAGATCGATCGGATGTGTTTTAGGTGAGAAACGGGCTGCAAAAAATTCGAGGTGTATAATTCACCTTTCATGTCCTCTTAATATTAATATTAATAAATCAAAGCAGGTGGTGGCGCGCTGTATGTCAGGAAGAATTTTATGAACTAATTTAGCCGCAAACGCGGTCTGGCAAGATTCATAATTGTAGTTCTTGTTCTAAAATGATTAACAATGATTTACTTACAGCGTCTCTGGGAATTTCTTGCGCACTTGCAGCATCCGTTTTATTATTCCACAGGATTCGTGCGGCTGCAGTATTCGATACCAGGAACTCTGAAATGTCGCTAAAAAGTGCTTAAAATTAATTGGAACTTGCAGATGATGCAAGAATTCTTTTCACTCTATTCAAATTTTTACTTTTCTCTGAATTTAATAAAATTTTTGCGCATTATACTACAATATGTTTATACCTATGTTTGTTTCGGGTAATTCATTTATAATTTGCAAATTAATAAGGGACATTATTATTATTTTTTTTTTTTTTTTTTTTTTTTATACGGTATAATATTATGTTTTACACGAAATAAAATAGAATTATTTTGTTCTTCTTAAATTTAAAGGCTGTCGAATAATAGATTTAATTAGTAAATATAGGATTACATAATATCATCGCCTATTATATCAATCAATCAATGTGTTATAAATATCACATTACTAATTTTTTTTTTTTTTTTTCTTTCAATTTGGGTGAAAACGCTTATAGATTGGCCATGGTATGGAGTATTCTTTAATAATTATCACTTTTACAGCACGTTACAATCATTCACTCTAAACATATTAAAGTTTTGCTTAAGATGCCGTATTTATTTTTTGCTCATATATGACTTGATTTGCATCACTGTATTATGTACACAACTTACTGGAGTATACGTATGTTATCATTGACTCGCAATTTACCGCAATACAATGATAATTACGGTCCTATATAATAATGTTTATTATTATTATTATTCAATGAAAATAATTCAAATTAAATATATATACCTATATATATATATATATATATATATATATATATATTTAATATATTTATATCAGAAATACTCATATTATACTAATATAGCAAACTAAACAGGCAAACATAATAACGATATCAATATTTCACTCACACTAAAAATTTACCACAACTTTTATTGGCGCACGCACATATTATCTCTTCATTCTTAATTATAAACATAGTGTATAATATATAGTATAACAAATAATATTGCAATCAATATAGGTAGATAATATATTTAATAAACATTTTTTGAAACACTATAATTTGTCTCAATATAAGAACATAAAAGTATTAAATGATAAAATAAATTATCAAGAAAGGACTAACGAAATTTTATCATATTGTTTTTTTTTTTTTTTTTTTTTTATATATATTACTAATCAATTACTTATAGATTATTACGCTTGCACAGAAATATATAGGGTATCATATTAATTTTCAATTGAAATTTTTTTAGAAATTAATTTCGGGAACAACGCGCCATGTCAGTCTCACCGCCATATCCAGTTATTTATAATATTATCATTAGCCGTTTACGTTTACACATAATTTATTAGTTTGCATAGGTGCAATTTTTTTCTTTTTCTTTTTTTTTTTTTTTTTTTTACTTTTGGCAGATTTTTTTTACCAACTTGCAATAATTAAATACAGGTGTAAGGCGCGAATTAATGGTGAATGGGTGATATGGAAAGTGTTCGCGTGCGTGTGCATAGAAATTGGCTGCTTCAATTTTATTGTTAAAAAAAAAAAAAAAAAAAAAAAAAATTGGAGAAGAAACTAGAAGAATTTCTTGAATTAAAAAAATTAATTACGACTATCTCCTCCTCGTTTAACAAAATTCCTATTCTTTGGCTCAATTTTATTAGATTTTCTAATTGATATTTAGCAAGCCTTTACCTCTTGACAATTTTTTTTTCTTTTTTTTTTTTTTTTTTTTTTTCATCAAACCAAAGAACAAAAATATGATCAATTTTATCAACTAAAATAAACATTCGATCGTATTATTCGCCGAGGGATTTAGTCTCCTCCTATTTCCCCTGATAAGCAAACTATTTTTCTGAAATCAATTCAACTAGTTATAGTTTGTACAATTTTGTATTCGTATCTATGTATATTGTTATTATAATTTCATTATAATATAAGGAATGTGGGAAATCAAATCCCATAGCATGTAATGTAAAATGAAAAATATGTAATGAAAGAAATACCGATAGAATATTATAACTGTTATCAAAATATGATAAATTCAATCATAGATCTTAAATTTTTGTATAATATTAATATTTCACGTCGTACAATGATTAAAAATAATTAAATTATTGTGCGTATGCATTGTCGTTTGATGTTTAGCGGTTTATGAATCGTCTAATTTCATCTCCCACTATCCATCCATGTTATGAATTCGAAACGTTGTTCCCAAAATTAAATTTACTTATGGATAAGCAGAAAATGGGATATACCTAGCAGGAAGTTGGGAATTTGAAGATTGCTTTTTATATTAGCATTGGGAGAAATATTATTCTTTGATCATTTCAATCAATGATTATTAAACTCTTCTCTCACAGTTTTCAAGAGTATCAAGAATATGAGAAAGATAAGTAAAATGACTCGATGAGAGAAATACGAGATATGAGAATGTCTGTTGTAAATAAAGAACTATTCAGAATCTAGAATCTAGTATAATGCGGATTGTGTGGATGAGGTAGGGAGGATTGAAAAGAGACGATTCAAAAAAATGGTATTACTATTTCTTCACTGTATTCTATAGTTTACATAGGTATTTTGTTTTGTTCAATTCTTAGTATTGTATGTAGTAACTGTTTTTTTTTTTTTTTTTTCTTTTTTTTTTTTAGAAATTTCGTCTCTTAATCTCCCTACACAATAATATGACCTTTGGATCTGAGCGTCGTATTAGTACAAAGGTATATCGAATGACACGTGCGAAGGGGGTGTTATATTAATATTATGTAAACAATGGTTTTTTTTTTTTTTTTTTTTTTTTTAAACACTATACATACAAATGTATTTAGCATTAGTATAATATAATTACACAATCGATGTGTTGAAAAAAAACAAAAAAAAAAAAAAATTCTTTGATTCAATTTTATCGGAGGAACTAAGAAAATAAAAAAGAAAGATAGAAAAAAGAAAAAAAAAAAAAAAAAAAAAAAAAAAAAAACTTTAAAGACAAATTAATTATCTATTCCATCATTTATAATGCAGCGCGCGGCGGGGTGTTTTGGTTCCAAGGCGAGCTTACTACTAAACACGCACAGACACAACACTTACCTATATAATATATATATATATATATATTCAATTATTTCTACATTCTATCCAATCTATATTATAGATGCTTGGTTTGCCGCAAACGACACGAAATTTTCATTCTACCATAGGCTTAGCAAGCAATATTATTTATTTTGGTACTTGATAAAGTTTCATAAATTTATGTTACAATATTGAGCCAGTTTGAAAAAACTGTATTTCATGATAATCGTAATAATAATGATAATAATAATAATAATAATAATAATAATAATAATCAAAATAATAATAATTCATCCTAAGTAAACCTAACTCGATACAATGATAATAATAATAGTAATAATAATAATAATAATAATAATAATAATAATATACGATAATAATATAGTTATTTAGTAACTAATAAACCTAAACAAATCGTAGCATCAAGGCGACGTCACGTGATCACGTATCTATCTGGTCGCCAATTTCCCCTTGACTCGATCTTTCCAACAACTAACAAATCTTATACGTTGAAATATAATGTTTATCGTCTATGACGAGGATGGCCTAAGATGGCCATATTTATATCTGCGATAGCAGAGAACGACGTGATAATGATTTGCTTAGTTTTTTTTTTTTTTTTTTCTGTTTTTTTTTTTTGTTTTCTTATTTTTTTTTTTTTTTTCCTTTTTTTTTTTTTCTTTTTACTTATTCTTTTTCAAATTACTTCGTTCAGTTTATTATTCTAACTGTATTAATTTTTTTTTTTTAATTTATTTTTTCTTCGCTTTACGATTTCAACATTAATATGATACAAGTTACAAGTCTCGTTTAACAAATGAATATGTGTATGCATAGCGAGGGGATAACGATGGTCCTATTATAATCCGTCGGTTAATCGCGTTGACGAATTAATCGTATTTTTATATCTTATTAAATATCAGCTCCTTACGCTATACTTTTTTTTTTATTTTTATTTATTATTTTTTTATTTTTTATTTTTTGCTTATCTTGAAACCACCTCTGTGTGATATAGTTATTTATTAATTAGCCGTAATCGTCATCCCGATAATAATAATAATAATAATAATTAATTAATTAATTAATTATTTATTTTATTTATTCATTTATTTATTTATTTATTTATTTATTTATAGACAACAAAATTCTTTCGGTTTGTTGCGCGTTATTATTGTCACCTAATTGTTTTTCAATAGTAAGATAATTAACTACAGTGCATACAATGTATAATAATAGCATTTTAATTAAAGCTTGTCTACGCGTATATATGTAGTTAATACGCGTTGATTAAACTGAATATAAAGGTTTTTTTGTTTCAATCATTTCTAGGACAACGACGTCACGCAGAGAGGTACGACTGAGTAAGAGAATAAGATGAAAAAAAATAAGTATGATTTCAAGCTACTACTGGCTCGGGACTGCAAGGTTGAAGTTCAGGTTCGCTTTGTGGTTCGGCATTGGTATTTGAACTTGTTGTTGCCGATGTGGAAGTAGTATCTGGATTTGGAGTTAATGCCGCCCACTGTGTTGTGTAAGGTGCGGCTCTCGCCTGTCTCCTTGCTTTTCTCTTCGCTCTTCTTTGCTCCATTACCAATTTTAGCCGCTTCATCTTTCCCTTAGTTGCTTCGTTTTCTTTTGACAATTCTTCTACTCAAAAATAGAAAAAAACAAACATACAATTACCAAACTATCGTTATCTTCTCTTAAAAAACAATTAGATATCAAGATATCAACAATGTTTATTAAACACAGTGTTAAAAAAATGTTGTGCAATAAATTCTGTTCTTATTCGAAAACCAAAAGTACAATTGAACATCGAACAAACCTGTCGTATATGTAGTAGTGGAGATGCCATGATCACCAGAGGCAGTTGTAGTAGTAGTTGTGGTAGTTGTGCTTGTAATAGTTGCCGTAGATTGTTGCTGTCTGTTTGTTGCATGGGTATGCCTGTGATGATGTCTATAGTGGCCAGCGGTAGCTGCAGGAGTAGCGCATAGTAGATCGTTCAATATATGTATGATGGTGCTGATATCCCGTTTGGGACGACCGTGGCGGTCCTGAAGCGCTGGATTTAGGGTGCCACTAAACGTCCCGGAATAGACTCCCTTCCCATGGTGATGCATGCTCTCTATTATCGCCCCTTGCCTACGCCTTGCATTTTCCTATTCATGAAAAATTCTCTAATATTTAATATTCGCACTAGCTGAAAGCCAGTTCTGGCCGAGCTACGTGCGGTAGCAGTGGAGGGCGACGTTACGTTATTGAGATAAGTCGTCGTACACATCTAAACGCTAATCTTTTACACCTCAACCATCATAATATATCTTTGAATTACCTTGGGCACAGTCCAGAAAGAACATATAGATCGGGGAAGATCTTTTTAAACCCATAGTCGTGCTCCTTTATAAGAAAGAATTAAAACTTGTCGCGAAAATTCGGTTAGTAATACTTCGGATACACTTTGGTAAACTTAAAATTCTGCAATTAGTTTCTCATTGCATCGCGATGTCTTTTTACACAAGGAAGGAGGACCATCATATTTTATATCCATTTGCAAAGGAAACATGTGAAAAAGCAGCCTTCCGACACTTGAAAGCAGCACATTTTTTTGTAATTTTTGGCTTATTGAATCCAGGTGTGACGGTAGAAGGAGAGCAAAATAAGATAGCTATATCATAATGCCTGATGCCGAAGGTCGATATAGGCGCGAGTACGAAAATATGGCAAATCACTTGTGTGTACAAAAAATGTGTACAGCGTTATGAATAGCAACTGTTAATTGAGACACAGAAACTGATGAGACATAACAGTACAGAGAAATGTCAACATATTATTCAGAGGAAAAACTTCAAAGCTAGTAAATTTTGTGAAGAATCAAGATTCGAATATAATCTTCTTGTGTAAACTCATTGAATTGTTGAAAGTTTGTAAAACGTAAACATGTTGATGGTACAATAATTCCAGGAAATTCATATGACCCCATCGAACTCTATTGCTATGATTCTGATATTATAAGATTTCCATTTTATCCCCAACTATTTCCTTATTTTTGCTGAACTGGGGACATTAATCTGTACAGAAAGATGTTTTGTTTCCATGTGGCGATTATATCTGCACATTCTTCTTTGCAAAGAATTCAAAGACGAGTAATTTGAACTCTACGATTTAGATAATCGGTTTAATGCCTGATTCATATTGGGCTATGAACAGAGTCGATTCAGATGATTCAGTATAAAAAAGTTAATTGACCTTTTTCCCCAAATAAATTTCATCCCAGAATAACAAAGTGTAGAAGTAATTGTAATATATAATGAGAATAAGTATAATAAAACTACGTAAAGATGGATCGACAACTGCGCAAGGGATCTTTTTTTTTTGTTTAATAAATGTATACCTCAGCGAGGTCGACCCGCGAGGTGAGTACCTCAGAGGAGAGTTGCTTCAGCGTCTGTGTGAGATTGCGTGAGGCCTCTGCAAGAGCTCTCGTGTCCAATGTAGCGGTAGGCTTCCCTCCATCTATGACAGCATTTCCATTAGGACTTTCAGGCGATGCGCAACTTCCAGAAACACCATTGTCACCAGATTCCTTCATGGATTCGCTCTTCCTGGTACTGCGCTCTCCATCATTCTGATGATGATGTTGTGGTTGTTGCTGTTGTTGTTGTTGCTGTTGTTGTTGTTGTTGTTGATGATGGTGATGATGGTGATTCGTGCATAGTTTCTTCTTCGGGGGTGTGCCTAATACTAAGGGATGCTGGGTACTAGTTTCGGTGGGTGATGAAGGATCCGACGAAGAAGTCGACGGCTGTAGCGGATCAAAAGACAATAATTTGTTCCTAGAATGATGGTGACTGTGATGGTGATGATTATGGTGGTGGCTATGGTGATGGATGAGACAGGATTGTCGTGTACCTGTAGTGGAAACAGGGGAACCACCTGACCTCGGTGATTGTGTCGTAGGTGTTGACGAAGGTGATGATTGGGCCGAGGGTGGGGGTGATGGTGTTGGTGAGGCGGGTGAGTCTGTCGTGCAATAATGTGTACGTGTAATATGTGAGGAGGAGTGTTCAATATTTGTTGGACTTGCAGTAGTCCGTTGTTGTGTTTTCCCGACTGTGTTTGACGATGATTCTATGGTTGTTGTTGTCGTCGTTGTAGTTGACGATGATAAATTCGAATTGCAATTAGCTGCGGCCTGTAATACAGAAGCTAGGCTACTAATAAGGGACGAGGTTCTTGCGGCAGCGTTATTTGCCTGAAGTTTTGAAGGCGTTGTTGAAGTCCTAGCGGCCGTTAAAACGGCCGATCTCCTGCTCTGTGTTCCCGACGATGTATTTCCCGCGTTTGTTGTTGTCGTTGAACTCGTCGAGGTTGTTGACGCCGTTGTTGATCCACCTGGTCCGGCTGGAGCAGCTGGTGTTACTGTTGACAACTGAAGCTGTATCAGCATCATATGATCACCAAGACGCATAGTCAAGTTCAATGGTGCTTTTCCCGAAAGGAAATCGTTCACCTGCGAATCATTCAGACTCTCCAATGCCTGCATCACACTTTGCTCCGGTCGCTGGGCCTGAAAAATAAAATCATTTTGTTCCTTTCAAAGTCTGCTTTCTTCATTCTTATTCATATAACATTTAAATAATCTTTCCTATTTTACGAACTGCTCAATAAATGAATTTTCTATATTATATCATATAATATGGGTCGTCTTTATTTAAGGTATTTTGAAGAATTCAGTACCGGCTCACCCTTCTCCCAAAATCATTTCCGAATAATTCAAAGGAAATCGCTCTAAAATTTCAGCAATAACCGAAATTAGAGGGCACCGATGTTATTATTTGGGAAAAACATTATTGTCATGTTCCGTTATCTCATTATATACGAGATTTTGTCGAATTGAACATAAAGTTAGATTCAAATGGTGATATATAGAATTGATGCTAACGTCTTTCCCAAATGGTAGCACGTCCACGCTCATTAATTTTTTTACAAATACAGTTGTTTTTTTTTTTTTTTTTTTTTTTTTTTGCAAGATAGTAGTGCTAGTAGTCCGCATTAAAATATTTATTGAAAGTAGAGTGAAAGTGTACAAAAAAAAAAAAAAAAGGTCAACTTGAGCCAAGAAAATTATCTTGAATCAAGTCAACCTTTCTTTCTGTGTGTACACTAAACGTAATGGATTCTGATCCGGACGAGTTGGACAATTCTAGAAACAGCCAATCGGCGCTCTGGATTAAAAAAATCCAGAGCGCCGATTGGCTGTTTCTAGAATTGTCCAACTCGTCCGGATCAGAATCCATTACGTTTAGTGTACATATTTTGAATGATGAAATTTACCCCGTTTGATGAAGGGTTTAGGATTGAGACAAAAAGTTGAAATTCCAGATGAGAGGGATTACTTTTGAAATATTTGTAAACGATTTTGGGGGGAGGGGGGGGAATTCGTCCACATTCTAAATATGGACGACCCTCATATATTCGTGCGATAAAATTAAATCAGGATATACAGGGTGCGTGAAATAAACCGATATATCTTTTGATCATTCAGTTTTATTGTATTATATTATATATTATATATTATTTAATAGGGTATATGAAATCCTTCATCATACGATATTCGATGGTGCAACATGCCTTTTGCACGTGTGCAGTACTATTTTTCCCACGGACGTATGCACGCACGCACGCATGCACGCGCGAGCATGCATATACGCACGCATCTGTCCCATAAGACTGTGAGGCATTGATTTTACTAACAAAACGTTGCTTGAAATAACGTAACGCAGGGGTTTTTTTTTTTTTTTGTTTTTTTTTTTTTCTTCTTCCGCACAGGTCATGAAAACTATACTATACCTCCTGCGATCGTTGGTATAATATATATATATATATATAGGACATATAGGTAGACGAGAGAAAAAGAAGAGAAAAAGGAAAAAAAAAAAAAAAAAACCAACGACAATGTGCCATCGTCACTGCGATATCATGCTAACATGATAGTTACATAAGTTTAACCGTGAAGAGTATATAGCTATATTTGTAGAAACAGAATTCCTCAGTTGGAATAGCTAGCTAGGCTATAGCCTATACGATCTTTAATCACGTTGTCGTCGGTATATAGAAAAATAAAATCGCTCTAGCGCTCTAAAAAAAAAAAGTTTTGCAATCTTTTCTACTATATACAGATGGAATGTTACACAATACCGGACGTATATCTTGCGAGAAACTATAAAGAAAAAGACAAAAGGCTCTTAAAAAAAAAAATAATAATAATAATAAAAATGAAACTTTAATAATCGTTTATTACTAGATCTCACGGTTGTCAAGCAGACCGAAAGGGTTTCCCATCTAGCTAAATAGCGTTCAGAGCAATATATTTGAACATGAACTTGCGTCTTGTACCTTATTCATAATCCTTGACTCATAATATTGTATTATATAAGTTTACAGATATTAGGAATAATAATCTTGAAATTAATATGAGAATCTTATCATTATCTCTACATATAGGTATGTATAGTACAATTGAATTAAATAGATTTATTGTATGATTCGCGTTGTATTATCTCCTTTTAAAATAAAAACAGAGAATATATATAAAAAAAATAAAAAGAAAAAAAGAAAGAAAAAAAAAAAACAACTCGTATAACAACGATTTTCCGCAAGGGTTGTACGTGGGCAAAGATATCGTTATGCCCTGGCCCTGGCGTGGATAGTGCGAAGCCACGCTCCTCTACAGTGAAAACTTGGTATTTGTATAGAACGCTGTGCGGAGTAGGTAGGTATAGTATGTAGTTGTGGTTGTGTAGTGGCAGCGTGGTAGGCAGACTTGGTAATGTTAGCGACGCGTAGCTCATGAAGGGGGGGTCCTCCGCCCCGGGCAATCAATACCTACACACTGGCCTCGCCTGGCCTCGCCCGCGAGCCTTCTTGCTTGCCTAGCCTCACCTGACCCCCTGCATTGCCACGAATTCTTACTCACCCCATCCGGCAACCCATCTGGCGACCTGCTCTTTCCTTCTTTCTCTTTCTCTTTCTCTTTCTCTTTCTTTCTTTCATTCTTTCTTTCTCGCTCACTCTTTCCCTTGAGGATTCGAGTTCATCTCTCCCCCTTCTTACGCCCATCTCACGGTTTGTTTCTCTGCACGATATATACACAACCAACTCTTCTCTCAGTGACATTAATATATAAGTTGAAACGCGGTGGCGGCGTGGATTACACGAATTGCGGTACATATAACATAACGTGATCGTTTCGGCGAAAAATATGAATAAGAATTGTCAGACTCTCCCATTGACGAAGAATAGAAACTGAATCTAGTTATCTTATATTTGTTTCTCCTGCAGAAGGAGAGGGAATTTGGACGGTTTCTTTTTCATTTATTATTATTATTATTAGATATTATTATTATTATTTTTGTTATAAGGCTTTTCCTCTTTCTTTTTCTCTCTCTTCTACGTTTCGCTCCCTTCATTCCTTGAAGAGGATCTTTGAGTGCAACAGTAAACGTATAGTTGTATATATATATAGGTATAGAAGTATACCAGAGGCGAAGAAGAAGCAGGTTGTAGGTATATATATATAAAGTAAACGAATACCAATATAAACGTGAGAGACTCGAGAAGGCCTGGAGGGACAAAATGGCGTCGGGATCGTGACAGGGTAGATTGCGTCAACGTCAACGAGCTGAGACGAGCTAGTTGTTCGAGAGTGGCCTCTCCCTCTGCCTCTGCCTCTGCCTCTGCCTCTGCTTCTGCCTCCTCCACCACTCCCTCTTCTCTTTATCACTCTTTCCCTCTTTTCACCCTAGCCATGCTATACACTCTATACCATGTCGACGTCCCAATAATAGTTACTGCACACGGTTAAGCGATAAGTTTTTACGATAAATCATTTTCTCATTCATACAAGTGAATTAGAATCAATTTTATACTCTGGTTGTATACTAAAATTCGTCTATATATTATATATATATATATATATAATATGTAAATGCTCACGGTCGAATCGCGTAATAGTATAACGAATTAAACTGATAGACTGATATCTTCAACTCAGATATCGCGTCCCTAATGCCATAAAGGCATACAGCGTATGCTTTTAGCATAGGTTATATGCCTTTATGGCATTAGGGACGCGATATCATTACAAAAAAAAAAAAAAAAAAAAAAATTCAAACACGCCCACTGAAGTATGAGAAAGTAAACGATTAAAGCTTCACTGCTTACTATAATTCGCGTCACTAATGCCATAAGGTTGTAAGCGCTAAAAAATTATTTTTTTTTTTTTTTGTTTTTTTTTGGCACTTACGACCTTATGGCATTAGTGACGCGATATATTATGACGTGAAATTAATCAGAAATAAAAAATAATCCCTTTTTTTTTTTTTTTTGTTTTTTTTTGGCACTTACGACCTTATGGCATTAGTGACGCGATATATTATGACGTGAAATTAATCAGAAATAAAAAATACTCCCTTTTTTTTTTTTTTTTTTTTTTTTTTTTTTGGTCAATATAATTTCAACCAGCAGATATTTAGTATTTGTTATCTAATTTTCGGATAAATTCAATATCCAAAAATGAATCATAATATATTTAATGATAATTTCTCGAGTTGCCAGAATATGTATATGTATAGGTATATCTATATATTCGAGAAAAATTACTCATTGTCAGCATATCCGGTTGTTATTTATATAGGAATATGTATATGCATCAGCTATTTCAGTATGTAATTGAAAGACGTCAATAAACTCACAGTACAAAACTGCTGCAACAACAAATTTTTTTCCATATCCCCCTCCCCGCATCGTCGTGTACTATAATGTTAAGTGCAGACGATTTATGGTAGGTATAGTATGTATTAGGGTGGGCCAAAAAAAAAACTTTTAATTTTTTTTTTCTTTAGTTACCATGAAAATATTGTTCAAGATGATGAAAAAAAAAAAAAAATCCTCTGAAAATTTGAGCTCTTAATTATTAATATTAAGAGGTGCCTCATCGCGATTTTTGATTTCCCATTTAAATAACACAGGAAATTTTTTTTTTTTTTTTTTTATTATTTGGAATTTTATTTCGTTCCAACGAATCATCGTGTTGTAAAAATCAATACCATATTCTTGTAGGAAATTGAACGATCTCCAAAAAAGGTCTGATGTAGGGTAAGGTTGCTATCGATGGACCCCCTAAGCAAAATTGTTCATAAAAAGTACATTTTCATGTCAAACATGAAAAATCAATGGTGGATCTTTTCATTGAACCCTTTCCTACAAAACGTTCACATGTAGAAAAATTTATCGTTAATTGTCGACTCAGCAAAACCGATTTTGTATTTTTTTGCATTTAGTCCATCCATGGCAACCCCTCTCCATGAATGGACCACTGGGTTTTCTTCGTTGGACCACCTAAATAATGAACTTAAAACAGTTCAATGACTTGATATTATTGATGTCAATAATGAATGGATGAACTATGGATAGATCTTTATGTAAACAGCTAGCAGTCTCAAAAGTTAGATCATACAAAATCGCATTTATAGTATTTTATTAGTACGTGATCTAATCTTGGATATCAGTTTGAAAGTATAAAATGAAATTCTTTGATTTTACATGTTTCTGCATAACAAAACAATATCTTATACCTAGATTCATTGAAAACTAGGTAAAAATCTTTCTGTATATACCTATTCTTTTTTTTTTTCAATTATTATAGACTGTCTGCCATTATAGATTACTGGTCTATTCATGGCACTGTTTCATGGTCCATCCATGGAAATTTGCAAAGAAACACATAACCTGATCTACTACCCCCCCAGTTGGGACATATAAATAAATGTCTAGTATCGTTTCGAATCTTGAAACCTTCAGCTATCGAAGCATGCAAGGCGAAATTACCCCAATAAATGGATAAGGGTTCGAACACATTTTCAAAATCATGAAAAATTAGATCAGAGAAGGCAAATTCTTATTTTACTAGATTTCAGCACGGCTATTGTAACCGAGTGACTCTTTTCAACATTTTTTCAGCGAAAAATCACATCAGACCTTTTTTGGAGATCGTTTAATTTCCTACAAGAATATGTATTGATTTTTATAACACGATGATTCGTTGGAACGGAATAAAATTCCAAATAAAAGAAAAAAAAAAAAAAATTTCCTGTGTTATTTAAATGGGAAATCAAAAATCGCGATGAGGCACCTCTTAATATTGATATTAAGAGGTCAAATTTTCAGAGGATTTTTTTTTTTCATCATCTTGAACAAGATTTTCATGGTAACTACACGGAGAAAAAATAACACTACTCATTGCTGCGCAGAACACTCATTTGTCAAACTTTTTTATAAATTGACTCAATAACCAAAAAATATCACTCACTAGAGTGCAGGACACTACTCATTGATGTATTGACAACTTTAGTTATTTTTTTGACAGCAATGAGTAGCGTCCTGCCCTCTAGTGAGTCAGTTTATAAAAATTTTTGACAAATGAGTGTTCTGCGCAGCACTGAGTAGTGTTATTTTTTCTCCGTGTAAAGAAAAAAAAATTAAAAGTTTTTTTTTTTTTTGCCCACCCTAGTATGTATACTAGACTGTTTCAAAAAAAGCGATTATTTTATTTTTCTCAAAGAACATTGAAAAATCGTTAGAGTATGTCTAAACAAAGACCCTGTTCAAATGTGAGCCCTTAATATTAATATTTAGAGGTGGCGCTTTTTAATTTTCTATTTCCGTTTAAATAATATGGGAAAAAATTTTTCTGAACTTTCGAATTTTATTACTCAGAAACGAACTACCTTACAATAATAACTAAGATAGCTTTTTGTAGGAAATTTGACGCTCTATAAGAAAGGTCTGAATGAAAATTTGCGTGAGGCGAGCCGTTTCGGAGTTATCAAGCCTCAACCATTGAACTGTTCAAAATTAAAATCAAAATTAAAATTAAATTGAAATGAATTATTGATGCATTGTAAATAAAATTTATGATGAAATTTCATCATTTATTTGTGATATACCCGTATTTTTGATTATTGATCAAAAAAATTATTCACTTATTGTTGATTAATAAAATTTGTTGATCAACATTGAATTGAAAATTTATGGATATTGGTTTTAAAGTTGATAATAGTGGGTATTTAAGTTAGATAAGTCGATTTTGTCGCGTATAAGTAGAAATTATCATTATTTTGAACAGTTCAATGGTTGAGGCTTGATAACTCCGAAACGGCTCGCCTCACGCAAATTTTCATTCAAACCTTTTTTATAGAGCGTCAAATTTGCTACAAAAAGCTATCTTAGTTATTATTGTAAGATAGTTCGTTTCTGAGTAATAAAATTCGGAAGTTCAGAAAAAAATTTTCCCATGTTATTTAAATGGAAATAGAAAAATGAAAAGCGCCACCTCTAAATATTGATATTAAGGGCTCACATTTGAACAGGGTCTTTGTTTAGACATACTCTGACGATTTTTCAATGTTCTTTGAAATTTTTTTTTTTTTGAAACAGTCTAATGTATACCTATAAGCGATGATAAGCGCTTTATTTTTTATGTATAATAACTATTATATATACATATATAATATATATAAAGAAATATTAAGTATCATAGAAATTGACGATTTCGCTATATGTGAATTTCAAAATAACATTCGATGTGTCAAATATATGTAACTTGAGCTCATAATCGAGACTTAGGCGTCGACGAGGCGTATAGAAAAGAGGTATAAAGATAGGTGTATACATATTATATACAGGTTTGCGTAATTACGAAGGTATGCACCTTCGCTTTAACTGCACTAGGGTACAGAGGTGCGATCGCGTTTTGTGTATGTATATACGAGGCTAATCGATAAACATATAATGAATTGCGTAAATCATTATACCTTATCGGACTTCAATCCCAACTTTTAGACACACGTCACGCAGTACAGCGTTATACCTATATATATACATTATTATATCTCTCTTTTACGTAAAACTGCATCTGTATAACAGACTCATTGAATCCCGAGGGCCATCGATCGCATAAACAGAATAATAGTATATAAATGATTTATCAATCTTTAATCTAGTATATATATTAGGGTGTGTCGAAAATGAACTTCTTTCTTTTTTTTCTGCTCCTACCACCCAAAACCTTAGGTTTTAACATTGAAAAGGTCCTCGTTCAAGGAGGGCGCTGTAGCTTGAAGTTTAGAGGTCGCTCAACGAGGATTTAGGATTCCCATCTAATTAACACGTAAAAAATATTGTTTTTCGCTCAAAACGATATCAGGCAACCAAAAAATCGGCGATGTCTGTCTTTCTGAGCTTATTTGAAAGCATGAATCATCCCCTAAACGATGGTGGGTCGTTTTTGTTTTAATTTTGATTATTTTTTTTTTCGTTTTTTCGCCACAATCATCACTTTTTTCCAGTTTACAAAGTCTCCAAGGCAAAAATTGGAACAAGGTAATTTGAAAAACGACCCACCATCGTTTAGGGGATGATTCATGCTTTCAAATAAGACGAGAAAGACAGACATCGCCGATTTTTTAGTTGCCTGACATCGTTTTGAGCGAAAAACAATATTTTTTACGTGTTAATTAGATGGGAATCCTAAATTCTCGTTGAGCGACCTCTAAACTTCAAGCTACAGCGCCCTCCTTGAACGAGGACCTTTTCAATGTCAAAACCTAAGGTTTTGGGTGGTAGGAGCAGAAAAAAAAAGAAAGAAGTTCATTTTCGACACACCCTAATATATATACACTAATAGGTATTACACAACTTATATCTGTATATATATTTATTTTAAGAAAATATAGAATACAGAAAAAAAAAAACAAAAAAAACATTATAGTACCTAATAATCTTGATAATAATAATAATAATAATAATAATAATAATAATAATAATAATAATAATAATAATGAAGACAAAAAGACTTCGCAATGCACGCCCACGGGGACTGGCTACTACTCTCCTGCCTGCCTGGCGCTCGATAATCCGCCGGATAAAAGCTCGATATAGTACATGTAGTAGGGTACGGTACGTACGTACGTACGTACGTATACCCCGGGAATAAGGATGCTGCTGTTTGCGCGACGCGCAGTTCCCCTTTAAGCTCGCGTCCTATACCGCAGAGACCAAGAGTTTAGAGTATACAAGAATAGTCCGCATTTATGTATGTACCTATATACGTATATACAGACTACTATACACGATTTGTTACAGAGGGCAAAAGGCGAAAGCATATATGCGTTAAAAAAAAAAAAAAAAACTTGAATTCAAATCTTGTTTTTTTTTTTTTTTTTTTATTAGCATGTCTTCCTGCTATTTAAATTCATTTTAATACAATATTAAAACAAATCAAAATATAATTTATTTTCATATATGTAATGTAAGTATATTATACTTATGCATATGAAAAATAAACTAAATTGGTCGTTCGTTCGTTCGTTCATCCGTCCGCGTATTATACGCGGACGTTCTTCACTTTGCGCACATATGGTGCATGCGTGACCCGTTATCGTTGCAATTAACGCGAATATATGTTGCCCGTTGTCGCATATATATATATATATATATATATATATATATATATATAGGCGAGGATCAGGAGTGCCACCGGGAGTGTCTAAAGGGAGTGTCGTCGGTGTTGGCGCCGTTGCTAAGTGCAACGCGATGATCACATATTGGCTCGAAATTGATAGGTAGATAGAGTATCGATAAAATTATTAGAAGACTCTATGCGTTTATTGTTTAAACAGAATTAATATACGAGAATCAATAAAAAATAAAAAAAAAATAAAAAAAAAATAAAAAAAAATGTTCTTTTATTTTATCATAGATTCGATTTATCATCTTTAATCCTTAAACGGAATCTGCGTATAGACTGCGAGTTATATATATGAGAGTTCGAATATGGTACTATAAACTAAGAGTGGAAATCGATCCATCAGCTTTAATGCGCGTACTTTAATACGTCACTTGCGTCTCGGTCGCTTTCGCGTTCGTCAGAAATCAGCCGGTGCTGCCTTTCTACTATATCGATCGAGCTAGGGATGCTTTCGCAGGTTTTTTAGTGAAAGGTATAAAGGGGTGTAATGGAGAAATAGAAACGCTGAGGGGAAAAGAGTCGAGGTTTAAATATCAAATCCGTTATAAATCGTTCCTCAATATATTCCTATCGTTGTAACTATATCGCGTCATTAATGCCATAAGGTCGTAAGCGCCAAAAAATTATTTTTTTTTGCGAATATGTCCAAACGATGTTATATGTCATGAAAAAGATTTTGCCACCAAAAAACAACGAATTTTTTTTTTTTTTTTTTTTTGGCGCTTACGACTTTATTTTATTAGTGACGCGATATAAATTTGTTTTCTGCAATTTTTAACTGCCTATACGTACAGGTATTTGAGAAATCTTCCGAAAACTTAAATTCGGCTCGCTATAGTGCGTAAATATATTATTCTCGGAGTCGCGGCTAGTATAGGCATAGTACCTACGTCGTGAAACTTGAAAGAAATATTATAGATGTGGGTTGAGGCGGGGGTATATTATAGGTACTTATATATATAAGAGTAAAGCGAGAAATAGAGAAATAAAGACGAGAAGACCTGCAGAAGACGCGAAACCTCATCCAAACCTTGTTGCCGCGCGTTGAAACACCCGCAGCACAGGGTTTTCCTGCCTGCCTTTCTCCCTTCGTCGCGCACCCATATCTAACCAACGGACACCTAACGGACTTCCCAGAGTTCGCAGACTTCGCAGACTTAACGTCGCGGCAAATCTATAATGTATATATGTGTCCTTATAGATATTTATTTATTAAATTTCGATTAAATCTGCAACTACATCGATTTGCTAATCGAATACAATCTCAATCTTTATTATACTTTCAGAAAACTCGGGATTATAATATGAATCCGAATCAGTTAATTCATGTTTGATAAACATGTTTGTTAGTATTATAACAACAACAAAAACTAAACCGATGGCATATCGCGTCACTAAAAAAAAAAAAAAAATTCCGTCTTTTTGGTGGCAAAATCTTTTTCATGGCACACAACATCATTTGGGCATATCCGAAAAAAAATATTTTTTTTTTTTGGTACTTACGACCTTATGGCATTAGTGCCGCGATATAGGGAAATAATACAAAGATTAAAGTAGATGAGGGCAGAAAAAAGATCAGAATTTGAATATGTAGGTTCAGCTCGTTCAGCGGTCAGTTGAGCTTGTTTAACGGAGCGTAGGTATTATAATATAGGTATGGCATGGTATTGCATGGCGTGGCGGTACGCGTGGGTGCCGAAAGTTTTTAGGACGCGTCACGCTCCGAGTTTTTTTTTTTTTGTTTTTTTTTTGTTTTCTTTTTTCTCGCGGTTGTGTGCGGCTGCCGCCACCAGTACGCAGAGACACGTCGTAGCTGCTGACGCCGTGAGTCGCGTCGAGTCGTTACGATTTCAAACCCAACACAACAACGCTATGTACGCTACGCGACCGAGCAGCACGACGCGATGGTCCAACCGCGCTAGATACCGGGGTTCGCACCCACACGCACCCACGCATAACAAACTACGCTTCACACGCGAGTGTCTGAAGTGCAGTACAGTTCAGTTCAGTTCAGTTACTATCCTCCGCGATCGCATATATATATGCGAACGCCTGTTTATTATAAGAAATTGAACTCTCTGTGTCTCAGCCGCAGCAGGAAATGACGATTCGATATCATGATTTTTATATGGTTTGACGATATATATATATATACAACGATTTCTTTATTCATTATTTCTTTTGATTTTATTCTAAGAGACACGCATGGATAAATATAAATGGCCAAACAATATAATTGTCCTCATTTAAAAATCGAATATTATTATCATATTATTATATATTATTGAGTAAATTAATGTAAAGAGAGACAAAAAAAAAAAAAAATTTGTTGAATGTTTTATGAATTTATTAAACCCGCAGAACCTGTATTTTTTTATTTTTTATTTTTTTGTTCCTATTCCGGCTGTTCTTGGTTGACCCATCCGCCGACCGAGGGAGCCGATCGACCGCCTGCGGCGCAAGTGCAGTGTAACCGAGACGCTTGCAGAGTATAAGAGAAGAGAGGCTAGGGGGAGGAGGGGGGGGAGTGAATTGTAAGGACAAAGGATTTCGAAGCGAAAGTTCTTTAGAACGAAAGGAAAGAGAGACGAAACTGCGGCTGTATATATATATATACGTACGTATAGGAGGGAGTAGGTATAGAAGAGTCCAGATGCACCTTTATATGCGTTACGACTGCACCTCTTCGTGCCGTCACATAAATTCGAGTCTTTATACACACGTACGCGGGGGCTGTACGTTCGCTGACGGCCATTGTACATATACGAAAGATTTGAACGAAGCTAGTTTAATTCTCTATACATACATCCATCCACACGTGCGCCACAGTACATATTATAATCGTTTTGCCATGCGTGTGTATGTAATATACAGAACATAATATTATGAGTTATAAAAATGTATTAAAATATTTTTAATTTTTTTTTTTTTTATATATATAATAATAAGTATATAGATATAAAAAATTATCCTGTTACAAATTATATATATATACTATAGAAATAAACAATATAATTAAAGAATTTTATGTATAATTATATATAGGAATGTGTTTGTACACAGTTTTTGCGTCTGTATTCCTATATATATATATATATATATATGGGTATAAATGGAAATAATGAAAAGAGATAATAAAGACACGCACGCGTTCTGACACCCTACCATCAAAGCGTTATTATATTGCAAGAGACTTTATCTGAAATATGATCAAGCTTGGTGCGGCCACCTATCCGCTTCTCGTTGTCCCTCCCTCCCATCCCCCCTACACGTATATAGTAGCTACAATGTGAAACGGAATATCATCACCCGAGCTTCTTCTTTATTCAAGTTGTTATTATAGTAGTATGAGTGTCAAAGTACATACGCATACTATTATATATACACAGAAAGAAAGGTTAACTTGATTCAAGACAATTTTGGGGGTCCAAAAATGAAGACCGAAATTTTCTCGGATCAAATCAAAAATTTTTCTCGAACCAAGAAAATTGGGACAATTTTCTTGGTTCGAGTAAAATTTTTGATTTGATCCGAGAAAATTTCGGTCTTCATTTTTGGACCCCCAAAATTGTCTTGAATCAAGTTAACCTTTCCCTCTGTGTATATATATACACTTACGTGAAATATACGCATATAATATATATATATATATATATATATATATATATATATATACGAAGACGTATTATTATTTTCATTAAAGACCTGCTAGGCTGGCGAAGGTCGGATCACATTTGAGAATCGGCCAAAAATAAATTTACTCTTTTATTTATAGTCCCTGTAAGTATAATAAATGTACATCGTCTTTGTCCGTTCATATATAATATAATATAACAAATATCTACCAAACTTAGATCTCTACCTATACTTATATCTATAGTATGTGTGTCAAGATTATTTTCATCCATGAATGAAACTAATATAGTAAGTAAAAGTATGGACGATTCGAAAATATTAACAAGTATGAAAAAAAAAAAAAAAAAAGATCTACTTCTTTTTTTGTTACTAAAAAAAGAAAAAGATGAACAAATAAAAAAAAAAATAAAAAAAAAAAAGTTATTTGTATCTTCGCTCGGTACCTGAAACATGCATGCATAGCATGGCCAGGGCATAGGCAAGATCATCACAATTTACTCTTCGAGTTCCCCTTAGCACCGTCCCACCACAATTGGGGATTATGGGACGGTGACTCTGGGCTCGAGTTCCGGTGATTCTTCTGCCTTAAAACCGTGACGTGGTTATACGAGACCCCCCCCCCCCCCCTCTACTCTACTCTTTCTCTCGCTCTGACTGGAATGAGTAACGCGAAGTTCTCCGGCCCTATATCTATCTGCCCTTATCTAAATTTGTCGTAATTAAACAACAGGGGATAAGGAACGTCGCTGCACGGTGTATTACCCCACGCCAGTTTTTTTTTTCTTTATTCCCCACCGAGAAGCGTGCGCACGCGCAGGAAACTGTCCTCGTTGGATGTGTGTGCGTCTCTGTCTGTCTGTCTGTCTGTTTGTCTGTAGAGGAGAACGACGTTATTATCAAGCGGTATTTTTGCTGCGGATCGAGGTAGAGAAGGAGTGGAGGGATAGAGAGAGAAAGAGAAACGGCGAATTAGAGTGAATAAATTTTTCAAACGTCGCCACGGCGTCGAGGGGTTTTGAACCCACGACCTCCGGTTCCACAAGCCAACGCGCTGCCACTCGCCTACCGTTCCCCTACGTACATTCAGCCGCGAAAAGGTTTCTTATTTTTCACATTTAGAATTTTTTTTTTTTTTCTTTTTTTTTTTTTTTTTTTTTTTTCTACTAAACCGAATAATAAAATTCGCGTCTCGTTTCAGCTTACGACAAAACCGGATTTATCTATTTTTTTCTTATTCTTATTCTTCTTCTTCTTTTCCTATATATATATATATATATATATCGAAGCAGTGAAACTGTTAGTTTATTTTTTATAATCTTTATAATAATCGGAAGATGAGTGTGCTGCTGCTCCTTCTTATTGTTTATATAATTATAAATTTGATTCTACAGTCAACAATTCGACACGTATTCCATCTATTTTTAGGAATAGCTGTATATTGATAAAACTTTATACAACGAAAAGATAATTTTCACCGAAATAGAACCCTTGAGGCAACTAGTCTTAAAGCACATAGGTCAAACAGAGGTTGATTCTGGCCAGCAATAACTTTAATACATACATTTATTTCGATTAACGCGCCGCCGTCAGAAACGAATGAACTATCGATATAGTATATCTATATCGCGTCACTAATGCCATAAGGTCGTAAGCGCAAAATTTTTTTTTTTTTTTCTTTTTGCGCTTACGACCTTATGGCATTAGTGACGCGATGTATGAGTATCGCAGGTACAAATATATGTACATATATATTAGACTGTTTCAAAAAAAGCGATTATTTTATTTTTCTCAAAGAACATTGAAAAATCGTTAGAGTATGTCTAAACAAAGACCCCGTTCAAATGTGAGCCCTTAATATTAATATTTAGAGGTGGCGCTTTTCAATTTTCTATTTCCGTTTAAATAACATGGGAAAAATTTTTTCTGAACTTTCGAATTTTATTACTCAGAAACGAACTACCTTACAATAATAACTAAGATAGCTCTTTGTAGGAAATTTGACGCTCTATAAGAAAGGTCTGAATAAAAATTTGCATGAGGCGAGCCGTTTCGGAGTTATCAAGCCTCAACCATTGAACTGTTCAAAATTAAAATCAAAATTAAAATTAAATTGAAATGAATTATTGATGCATTGTAAATAAAATTTATGATGAAATTTCATCATTTATTTGTGATATACCCGTATTTTTGATTATTGATCTAAAAAATTAATCACTTATTGTTGATTAATAAAATTTTTTGATCAACATTGAATTGAAAATTTATGGATATTGGTTTTAAAGTTGATAATAGTGGGTATTTAAGTTATATGAGTCGATTTTTTCGCGTATAAGTAGAAATTATCATTATTTTGAACAGTTCAATGGTTGAGGCTTGATAACTCCGAAACGGCTCGCCTCACGCAAATTTTCATTCAAACCTTTTTTATAGAGCGTCAAATTTTCTACAAAAAGCTATCTTAGTTATTATTGTAAGATAGTTCGTTTCTGAGTAATAGAATTCGGAAGTTCAGAAAAAAAATTTTCCATGTTATTTAAATGGAAATGGAAAAATGAAAATCGCCACCTCTAAATATTAATATTAAGGGCTCACATTTGAACAGGGTCTTTGTTTAGACATACTCTGACGATTTTTCAATGTTCTTTGAAATTTTTTTTTTTCTGAAACAGTCTAATATATATATATATATATATATAAGAGGGGATAATTTTTTATTTTCACGTATAGTACATGGAATTTGATTGTACAGTTGTTAAAATTAGAACATGACCTTCTGTCGTATACCTACCTACCTACCTACCTACCTGAGCCACGATTTATAGCTCCAAGTTTCGAAGTATAAGAAACGCCTGTGGCATGCATAGACCGAATCGTTCGCGAGTTGGTCGAAACTCGAATCACGTAGTCATTTAGATACGGATAGCAGGTTCGCAATTGTGAATAAAATAGACGAATATATATATAGGGTGTCGAAAAATTCGCGCACCCTCTTCATACCATAGCGGATTACTTTTTTTTTTTTTTTTTTTTTTTTTGTAAAACCAGTTATAATAACGAACCAATTAAACTTTCTGCATATAGCAGCGTGCACCGCACTACCGAAAACAAGGCGCAGTCTTTCCTATAAATCCGAACGTTGATTGGTTCGTTGTTAAGTGCTTTTACAAGAAAACTAAACCCTCGCGAACTTTTTAGCGCATATAGGTATAACTTTCGTCCCGATTTTTTTTGCAAGTATAATCCGCTGATATATACAGATGGTGTGCGAATTTTCGTACACCATGCGAAATTTAAAACTTTTTTTTTTTTTAGAAAATTGAAATTAAAAACGCCTTTACGCGAATTTTTTCGATTATTGGATTTTTCAAAGTTTCAATTTTTTATCCATCGGTATATAATATATTTGACCCTATAATATATGAAAACTGTGTGAGAGAATTCTAAATATATACATATATACATAAATTCGCGCGAAGATATGGACACGCTGACACGACAGCGTGAAACACGTATATATGTAGTTATTATATCGCATCACTAATGCCATAAGGTAGTAAGCGCCAAAAAATTATTTTTTTTTGCGGATATGCCCAAACGATGTTATATGTCAAGAAAAAGATTTTGCCACCAAAAACACAAAAATTTTTTTTTTTTTTTTGGCGCTTACGACTTTATGGCATTAGTGACGCGATATACTTCGAAGTGTTTCTTTAATCCTCGCGCGAATCTTGCCGAAGTAAACTCACACTGACGACCTAGTTTTTCCCACTTGCTTTCCATTTATGGCTACAAGATCGTTAATTCAATTCGATAACCGTGTGTGTATGTATATACGGTATACGGCTGGCTTACGTTAGTAGGAAACACTATGTACGCTATGCAGGGATACATATACGGCCGTTTAAGACCGCGTAGTATAGATAAAGACACATGTTACACGACGCACTCATTCTATATATTATATTAGAATATAATAGAATAGAATAACCAGTATATATGAGATCTCTAAGCTCGTTTATATATGTAAATAAATAAATACTGTACTTATATATATATAATTCCTAATAATAATACTTTAAGCTGTATAGATTTTAGATTTCAAATATAAGATATAAATTTGAATATCTTCTATAGATTTGTAAGTTATAAACAGCTCGGTTTTAGCAATTGAGAGTTCTGACGTGGGTTTGAAACTACGACACGAGAGTTCGTTCGCTTGCGTTACGTTGCGTTGCGTTGCGTTGCGTTTCGTCGCGTAGCGTCGTTCTCTTCTTCTCGGCACTCTCTGCAACTCCCTCGTGAAGCCACGAGGGCAATTATTATTAGAACTAAAATAAGAAAGCGACAGGCCGCAAATACGACGGAGCTCTGCGGGCTACGCCTCTCTATACTATAACTATACTAGTATACCCTTTTACTCCTCTTCTGTCGGTCGACGTCGCTTCACTGCCTGACTGCCTGCTTACCTGCTTACCTACCTACCTACCTACCTACCGACATAGTCTCTCTCTCTTGTATCTTTTTCTCCTTTATGCCGGACGTTCTCGCTGATCGTGAGCTTCAGCGCGCTTACCCAGCCACCTCTCGAAAACAAGTTCGAATCTATATATGTATACGTACATATATAGGTGTATAAACGCTGCGAAAGAAAGAAAGAAAGAAGGAAAGAAAGAAAAAGCGAGGGAGATATATATATATATATATGTATTCATCCCTCTTTTCTTTTTTTTTTTTTTTTTTACTTTTTATTTTACTTCTGCGTTTATCCCTCTCTCGTTGAGTAGAAATATATAAAATAAAAGAAAAAAAAAAAATAAATACTACTATTCGTCCTCTCGCAACAGGCGAATGAAAAAAAGGGCACGTAGTACGCCTACATCGAGGAACGAATGATCCTTTGTTCGTAAATCTTGGTTCAAAATTCGACACGTTATAGCTGCTTATATAGGACCCGTTAGTTTCTCCCTGGCAACACGGTGGACTTATAGACAACGACAACGACAACGACGAACCTCGAAACATTCTCGAAGCCCATGCGAGGCCCGGGATTCTTGTGCCAGATGCTATATGTACAGACTGTGTACAGTGTTAACACAACGTTCAACGCTGGTACACATAAAACGCGTATATTATACATCCATGCATACATTGTATTTACACGAGTCTTTCAGCTGCTATACGACGTCCAAGTGTATAACGTATGATATGTATATATATATATATATACTACATACAACGCTGCGTAGGTTAATTAAAATTCAAACCTTACATACATCTAGTTTTAATTTTCTAACTAGCTAACAAAAACACGACTCGTATACCTATATGTAGTATTAAGTTAGAATTGTCTTGTATACTTGTATAATAAAATTGTTCGCATTCTGACCTTGTATGAGATAAATTTTTAAAGAAATAACTAAAACAACTATCATACGATTATAAATATAATATAACCATATAGTAGGTTCAGCTTTAAACTGAAAAAATAAAAAAAAATAAAAAAAAATGGTAGATACACTTTCCTTCGCCGATTATAACTATCAGTATATATATATATATATATATTATATATACATATACGTGTACGTATAGCTTGTGCGTGTTTTAGTTCGCGGTGATTTTAGTATAGCTGTATGGGTAACGGCGGCGACCCAATACCAATCAGACGTGCGTATTTAGTGTATAGTTACACATATATACGTAGAGATGTAAGAATAGGTATAATATCCACCTATACCATTCAAGGTAAGTATACAGGGTGTCCCATAACTAATTGCAATAAATGATAGGGGTAATAGAGGGGGCCGAGCTGAGTAAATTGACCCAAAGAACATGTGGCCGCCGAGTCCGCGTTCACGAGATACGATCGGTTAAAAAAAAAACGCATTGGGCGCCGGCATGTAGGCAACCGCGGACACAGCAGTCTTTTTGATAAGCGCGATCTTTCTAAAGCAAGTCATAACACTTTTGAATTCGAAAATTTAAAACAAAAGTACTTTTGATATGAAATTTTATTATGGAAACAAGTAATGTTGTTGTGTTTGGCGGAAAATCAATGTCGAAAGTGTTTATGTTTGAAATTTTTGAATTCAAAAGTGTTATGAATCGTATCAGAAAGATCGGGCTTATCAAAAAGATTGCGAACCGCTGCCTGCTGTGTCCGCAGTTGCCTACATGCCGGCGCCCAACGCGATTTTTTAACCGGTCGTATCTCGCGAACGCTGACTCGGAGACCACATGTTCTTCAGGTCAATTTACTCAGCTCGACCCCCTCTATTATCCCTAACATTTATTGCACTTAGTTCTGGGACACCCTGTATAGGTAAAGGTAGAGATGTATATAACCTGGACACTCGCGTTAGTGTATAAGTTATATATATATCTATGTATTGTATTGTATATATTTAATGTATGTATGTATGTGTGTGTGTGTGGATGTTGGTTCTCAGACGCCAGACGTTAATGCTGTTCTTCTGCAGCACTGACAATCAGCACAGTTGGTTGGAGGAGTAGGATAAAGCCTGGAGCACAGACTTTTCGTTTCGGCTCACCTACAGAGATCGTGACCAGTGTACAGTCACTCACACGCAGCGCCGACCAATCACAGCTATGTGTGAACGATCGTGGCGCCTGTAGGTGAGGCGAACACGGAACACGAAAAGTCTGTGCTCCAGGCTTAAGGAGATATAAACTAAGGATGAGAAGAACTATAAGAGATGAAGAGAGAGAAGGTAACGGCTAGACCATCAAACCATTCCCTTCTTGCCCCTCCAGCAACGTTCTATACACCATCATCCCGCAGCAGATCAGTGTGTAGCTGATGCTTTTCCCTCTTGCTTCTTGCACAGCAGGTGATTTCGTCCTTGATTCATGGACGTTCAACGTTCAACGTTCAGCGTTGCTGAACCACCGTAGGTACCTACCGATACGATTGTATGCAGCGCATGCGCGTGTATATATACACGCATTACACACGTATTACACGTAGTTTATTTATACTCAGGGCTGTGAAAAGTGAGTTAGTGCTATATAAGGACAGATTCTTTTTTTTTTTTTTTTTTTTTTTTTTTTTTTTTAGGTTGCGAAAAAGATATTTCATTTACAAATACTATTATAGTATTTTTTTTTTTTTTTTTTGCCATCATATTGCGTGTAGTACCTAAATATATGTTAGTAAAAATTTTTGTTCAATATATTCTTCGTCCTTATAATTTTCGTCTGTTTATATAGTACTAGAAAGAAACGTTCACTTTCAATCGCTCAAAGAATATAATTCGCGTCACTAATGCCATAAGGTCATAAGCGCCAAAAAATAATTTTTTTTTCGGATATGCCCAAACGATGTTATATTGCATGAAAAAGATTTTGCCACCAAAAAGACAAGAAATTTTTTTTTGCCCGTTACGACCTTATGGCATTAGTGACGCGATATAATACGTATACTATATTGTATAGGTATAAGACTTAGATTAGATAAAATTTAATCGCATTTCTCCGACTTTTGCAGATTTTCAAAATTCCCTGATATATCAAAATTCTATGAAATGCTTCACTTGTAGTTTTTTTTTTTTTTTTTTTTTTTGGAATGGACATTATTCTCGGAGACTTAAATATCATTCGAGGAAAAGTCCCACAAACGTTATAATATATAATTACATAGGTACGTCGTATCCTCAATTTTTGAATCAAATGACTAAAATATGAAAAAAAAAAAAATAATAAAAAAAAAAAACAATAAAAAGAGACAATCACGTTTTTTTTATTCCTATAACAATAAGAAACTGTAATATATATAGTCATATCTCCAAGAGCCTATAGCCTAAGGCTAGTGCACGTGTTTCAACGAGGTATAACATAACGTTGCCACTAGTCTGCTAGACATTCAGTTATTTACCCAAGCTACCTCTCTATACTAGCTTGTGCACAAAAAATTATATTTTATAATTTTGTAATTTTTTTTTCTTTTATCGATGTCCTCGAACGTATAGTGCAACTTCCAATACTTACTATATGAGTATATTCATGTAGTATATATATATATATATATATCGCATCACTAATGCCATAAGTTCGTAAGCGCCACAAAATTATTTTTTTTGCAGATATGCCGAAATGATGTTATATGACATGAAAAAAATTTTGCCACCAAAAACACGAAATTTTTTTTTTTTTTTTTTTTTTTTTTGCGCTTACGACCTTATGGCAGTAGTGACGCGATATATTATGTACGTATACGCGTACTATATTACCCATCACGCATTTTTATCTCATAATATGTATATGACCTATACATGTGCTATCTATTATATTATAGTTGCCTGTACGTATCGAAACATTACATTGGTATGCTGGGGTGACCTTCGATTCGGAGAATTATTATTGGAAGTATAAGATATAATAATAAGTACTATACTGTGTAATGATTATCGTCGACGATCAATTTCATGTTGTCGTGATAATAAAATAATATGAAAATTCGGTTATATATACAAATTGATTGTTATTAGGATATATCTTATAGTTTTAGAATCTGTCTATACCTATATATAGGTGTATTTTATTCATTCATTATTACCGTCCGCATCAACGTTATGTAATATAATTTGAACACGATAATTTATATAAATCATTATCGGAGTATTATTGAATAATAGCTTAGCGCCTGTACTATTTCAAACAGTTTTTAGCTACATTCGTTGATTATTTATTTTTTCAATTAAAATTTTATGTATAAGCTTGCGAATTAGTGATCGAAATTTCTCAGATAATTATTGAAAGTCTGTACCTACAATCGAATGAAGTGACGTTCGCTTTTGAGAAGAAAAAAATTCCGCATTGCGAAATTATAATATATATCTTCGAATATTATTTCATCGTATAAGAGTTAGACCGGTATAATATAGAAAAATATAAATATTGAAATCGAGTATATACGTAGGTATGGGCGAAGAGGAGGAAGTTTAAATCGTAAATGTAACTCGTGACGTGACGTGGGTAGTAGATGTAAGTTTACGAACACCCCGTGTATAGGTAAACGCATAAAACGAGAGACCCCCGCATTACATGAGATAAAAACCGTATTATATTTGCATACATTCTCGTCCTCGTCACGCGTACCTACGCAAGGTTGGAATTTTACGCGTGGGTTCCGAACTCTCTTACCGAAGGGGGCTGCGTTATGGTTCAACGTTGTGCGGTTCCACCTTTCAAGATTACTTATATATCTCTATGATTCTATATCTATATCTATCTATACCTTTACGATAGACGTCTTGTTCACCCACCCATGCGCGTACACACACGATCCACATACATACATACACACATGTATAAAACCGTAAATAACAACATAGCTAAGTCTATGTTGCGATCATCGGTGCGTTCATATGTTTATTATTTACACGCTCTTAGTTCAATTTACAATAAACTATGTATACCTATGTACACATAGATATATAGTAGAAAAATATATAGTAAAAAAAAAAAAAAAAACCGACATCTTTTTGTTCGAGCCCTTTCGAAAATAGTTAGTGCTTAATATAAAGAAAATTGTCCCCAAAGCTGAGCTATATAGCTTGAACACAGAATTAGTGCATTTGAAAATAAGATTTCCCATGTATTTCAAATGGCAAAATTTGTTTATCTTAGTTTTATTTTTATAATTTTCTTTATTCAACTGATAAGAATAAAGTAAATATACGGTTTTGTAGGGAAAAAAATTTCTGAGAAAATGTATCAAAAAAAAAATTTTTTTAATTAATTTGTCGAAAAGTATAAGTAGTAATCAAATATATATATATATGACTTTTAAACCACTGTAACTCGTTAACGGTTCAATCGAACAACATGGGCCAAAGGACTATTTTTGTAGATCATAAAATTCTCTACAAAACCGTATATCTACTTTATTCTTATCAGTTGAATAAAGAGAGTTATAAAAATAAAACTAGGATAAACAAATTTTGCCATTTGAAATACATGGGAAATTTTATTTTCAAATGCGCTAATTCTGTGTTCAAGCTACATATAGCTGAGCTTTGGGGACAAATTTCTTTATATTAAGAATCAACTATTTTCGAAAGGGCCCGAACAAAAAGAAGATGTCGTTTTTTTTTTTTTGACACAGTCTAGTATACATATATTATGTTATTTATGTACATGTTACATAATACCTAATGAAAAAATTGTTTTTTTTTTTTCCCCCTCTTCTTACTTCCCATTTTCCTATAAACGATTGAAATGTACTATAAAAAATATTTTTCCTTCTTAGAGTTATTATATTTCGTTAGTTCGTTCGTTCGTTCGTTCGTTCGTTCGTTCGTTCGTTCGTCCGCGCGTATATCCGCTAAAAGATTTAAGAGAAAGCTTGTTGTACCACGTAGCCCGAGGGCCCGGCGGAATTTGGCGAAGAGAATTAGGTATACCTACCTACCTACCTATATATACCTATATACATATACGTATATTAATGTTCGTCGTGTACACATTACGCTGTGCAGTGTGACACTGAAATAATATATTCGAGCATAAATACTCGTACTTTCCATGTAGTACTAAACGCATACATATATATATATATATATATATATAGCGAAAAAAGAGATATATATCTATGTAGGTAGTATATGTATATATATGGGATAATGGGTATAACACACAATTGAATGTAAAACTTTCGTCTTTCGCATGGTAAGTCTTATTTTATGTAGCAATACTATACTTTTTATCTATATATACCTATATATACGTATATGTTTAAGGTATACGTATGTAATATATACCTGATATACTCGGTATATTAACGCTTCTTCGCCCTCCAATACAATGACGTCACGCGTGTCCTACTGACACGTAACTCCTGATCGAGAGACAGGTTGTTACGTTATAATATACTATATAGGTAATATGGGTAGAAGGTATATATCATTATAGTCACAATACATAGGTATTAGACCGATTCAAAAAAATCGACTATTCTTTTTTTTTTTTCAATTTTCGCATTGAAATACTTTCGGGGATGTGAAAAAAGATGCCTGTTAAAAGCGGAGCTCTTAATATTAAGATTTAGAGGTAGCTCATCGCGGATTTCTATTTTCCATTTAAATAGCATATAGGAATTTTATTTTTTTTTTATTCTTCAGAATTTCGTAGCTCACAAACCAATGAACAAATCCAAATGACTCTTACATATTTTGATAGGGGATTGAACACTCTAAAAAATGTATCTATCATTGTGGAAAATAAAAATCAAAAAAAAAAATAGTTGACTCAACTATAAATTGAACTTTGAGCTTGAATAACTTTGGAAGGAGTCAATTTATCAAAAAATGATAAGAGGAGCTTTTTGTAGAGTGTTCAATTTCCTATGAAAATATGTATGAGTCATTTGGATTTGTTCATTGGTTTGTGAGATACAAAATTATAAAATCGTATATCTCTTTCTTTCTCTCTCTCTCTCTCTCTTTCTATGATACTTGGCATTAATACTGTAATATATATATATATATATATATATATATATATATATATAACCTCGGGCTTTAAAGACTCAGATCTCTTAGTCCTAGTTTAGTAAGAAAAAAAAAAAAATTTCAACATGCATGTATGTATAAGGTACGTATAAAGTATAACTAAAATAGGTATAATAGAGAGGCAAGCGCGAAAACTGGCGGGGATATAATATATACTATACTATAGTATAGAATATACACGTGGAGAATATAAGATACAGTTACATGCATGCGTATAAATATATTTATGTAATAATACTATTACAAATATGTATACAGGGTGATTCAGAATTCGTGACGAATCTTTCGAGGAGTTGAGCCTTGTCAAAAATTGGGATCGAAAGTTCTTCAGCCATTTTTCCAAAAAATGATTATTTACTTTTGAAATTTTTTTTTCCGACAAACTGTTTTTTTTTTTTTTTTTTTTTCTTCATCATTTATCAATTCTAAAAAGAATCTCAAATGAAGACAATGATTTTTTTTTTTTTTTTTTTTTTTTTTTTTTTTTCAATATCAGAGAGATTTCGCGGTAAAAGTTTCTTATTTGGTGCAGGAAGATGTTGAAAAAATGTGTCATGGTTATATACGAGGGAAAAAACCATTTTACGGAAAAAATGGCTGAGGAACTTTCGATCCCAATTTTGACGAGGATCAACTCCTCAAGAGATTCGTCACGAATTCTGAATCACCCTGTATATATATATATAATTTGTTTATATATATAGTATTCGTACATGTGTATCCATTATAATGTTTATAATCTAAAGTCTAAGCCGTGTCACGTCAGATATTATATACGTAGGTAGGTATATATATATATATGCGTATAAATGTATATATATATATGTATCTACGCGACATCCGGTAGACTATAAGTCCAAACTCACTTTCGTCCCGATTCACAGTTTCAAAGTTTCACCGTTACCGCGGCGCGCCTTGACGTAATCTTAGATAGTAGTACAGACTACAGACCCGCGACGACCTCCTCCTCCTCCTCCTTCCTCCTTTTGCCCCTTCTCTGATATACATGAACGAGCTATCGCTATCGGTCTTTCTCTCTTTCTATCTCTGTCCTCTGTCTCTGTCTATATCCATGTCTATGTCTATGACTATCGATATCTATATCTATATCTATATCTATATCTGGCCCTGCGTACCGCGACTTCTTCCCTACGTGACTTACTTGTGTATAACTATATATAGGTATAGTACTACATACACATATCGTAATATGCATAAGGGGCCGTTCAGAAATCACGTGAGACGTTTTGGAATAGTGCGTGCACGGCGTTCCCTATACTACATTGTAGCATTTTGTCTCACGTGATTTCTGAACAGCCCCTAACTTTATTTATCACGCGTGACACGACGCGACACGATTGGATGATATCATTGTAGCGGGTGTATTATCGGTATACATATATATGGGGCATTCCATGCCAACTCATCCTACCAATTGACTTTGCATCTCCGATTTGGCTGAAACTTGGGCATCTTTTTTTACCCTTCGAAAAAGGTTTCTGTGATTTTTTTCGAATTTTTTTATCCAGCCACTTCGGAGATGGTTTTTTTTTTTTTTTTTTAAATAGCTAACGTAACTTTATGACAAATTGTCCAAAATAGGTCTGTTTTTTTTTTCAAAATTCGTGTTTTTTTAATAAATTTTCTGAAAATTTCATGCAAAAAATTATTCATGATCATTCTGATCGGTTTTCATTTATTTCAAAGTTAAACCATGAATTTTAAAACTGTTTGTATCCTTCGATTTTTTTTTTTCAAAAATTCTCATGAATACTACTCCTAAAAACACAAATTTTAAACCTAGTCCGGTAATGGGATAATGATGGGATATCATTTTTTTTTTTTTTTTTTGAATTTTAAAAATAATGAATTCCTTTTTTTTTTTGTGTTTTTTTTTTTTTACTGTTTACTGACGAATAATCTTTCATATACGATATACTATACTATATGAAGAGTATAAATATACTTTTTCCTTGCAGATATATAGGTATATAATATTCATTAGCATATATCGCGTCACTAATGTCAGAAGGGCGTAAGCGCCAAAAAAAAAAAAAATTCGTGTTTTTGGTGGCAAAATCTTTTTCGTGCCATATAACATCGTTTGGGCATATCTGCAAAAAAAATAATTTTTTGGCGCTTACGACCTTATGGCATTAGTGACGCGATATATATATATATATATATACAGTTATCAAGAAATTATCGGAAGCCAAGAAAATATTGCGTGTGTATAAATAAATTTTTTTTTTTTTTTTTTTTTTTTTCATTCTTTTTTATAGTTGATAATAATTATTCGTTGCGTAGATCGAGCTAATCGCTGTAATAAGTATACATGTAATTAAAGTATAATATGTATTAAGGGGATTTCAATCGCTTATTCAATTTTATAGTCATAATAGGAAATCGTAGGGCCTTGTATATTAGGTATATAAAATCGTAATAATCACGTCACCGATTTTCAATAATTAACATTGTCGTCACGTCATAGCTATACGTCACACATCCCCCACCGTCGTGCTGCATCCGTTATTTGAACTGATAAACACCACATACATACATATTTTCGTGCTGACTTGATTCAAGATAATTTTGCGGTCCAAAAATGAAGACCGAAATTTTCTCGGATCAAATCAAAAAATTTTTCTCGAACCAAGAAAATTTGGAAAATTTTCTTGGTTCGAGAAAAATTTTTTGATTTGATCCGAGAAAATTTCGGTCTTCATTTTTGGATCGCAAAATTATCTTGAATCAAGAATAATTTTCTTGACTCAAGTTAACCATTTTTTTTTAATATACGGTCTGTTAAAAAAACCGTGAATAGACTATATATATATATCAAGATATATTATCATGTTATGGCATATAATTTCAATGAGCGGAACGCAGGTGATTTGAATTAGGCTGAATTTCCGAATTCCGTGAAACCCAGAAGTTCAGAAAATTCGAATTCCGAAAGGTCGGATTAATGCAGACGGTTCAAAACTAACGAAAGTCCTGCAGATTTCTGGTAACCGAAAATTTCGGTCCATTTTTCAAGATGTGAAAACAAAGAATGTTTTTTTTTTTTTTTTTTTTTTTTTTTTTTTTTTTTTTTTTTTTTTCTTCTAATAGAGATGCTCTTTACGGAAACCCATTTTATCCATAATTTCATGTGTTACATATATTTCTTGCGACTTTAATAAGACATATATGACCCATAAACTGAGTTGACTTCAGTTGACTCAAGTTGACCTGACTTAGTCTAGTTTCATCTAAAACGGATAGTCTGGTATTCAGGTTTAAAAACAGGGCAAACAATTTCTCGGTAATTGCAATACTTATGCTGTGCAACGGAATCGTAAAAATCCTGGAATCGCGGAATATACGCGTATTTTATAGAATTTTTTTTTTTTTTTTTTTTTGTCAAAAGTTTATTGCGAAAAAATTCTGTTAAGAGTATAAAAATATATACAACGAAATAAGATTGAAACGATACTATTGAATTTATCTCCATATTCCCCATATATATATATAATATACAAATGTAGGTACAGATACGTTCCTTGCGACACCGGAAACCACAAGGGATTCAAAACTAACCGCGAGAAACCTTAACCGAAACTTGAATTATCTAACAAATACATATTGTGTATACCTACCTACCTACCTACCTACCTACCTAGACGTAAGTCGAAACCAAAAAGGTAATATACATATCGAGCTGCGCAGGAAGGTAGAAAGAAAGACAGAGAGAAGAAGAAGAAGAAGAAGAAGAAGAAAAAAAAAAAAAAACGATCTAAATTTTTCCTAACCAGATTATGTTGCATGTTTATGATTAATAGGCATAGGCACATTACATACACGCTATATTGTGATATCATAAGTAATATGTTGTTGCCGTGTTGCTCCGAGTCGCACGTGACGTTATAATAATTCATGAAATCGTCTAACGAATTCAGGGATTATGTTATTTCTTTGGGTATATGTATATTAAGGTGTTTCATTTTTAGGGAATATTTTTTTTTTTTTTCGATGGCATACCAGAGAATCTTATACTTTATAAAAAATAAAAAATTTTGCCGCCTGGTAAAAGGTTTTAGGTCTAATAGTGGCTTAGCTCATTCAAAAATTCGATTTCCCACCTAAATAACACAGGAAAATTTTTTTTCTTTGTTTAATTGAATTTTTCGTTGTTAAAAATTTTTTTTTCGAAAAAAACCTTCGTATAGCTTTTGAAGGAAATTAAATTCTCTACCAAAATGTCCCTGTGGTCAAAGACCGTACAACCAGTAGTTTCGGAGTTATAGCGAAAATTGTTCATGTTTGACGCGCTATAACTCCGAAACTACTGGTTGTACGGTTTTCGACCACAGAAACATTTTTGTAGAGAATTTAATTTCCTTCAAAAGCTATACGAAGGTTTTTTCGAAAAAAAAAAATTTTTAACAACGAAAAATTCAATTAAACAAAAAAAAAAAAAAATTTTCCTGTGTTATTTAGGTGGGAAATCGAATTTTTGAATGAGCTAAGCCACTATTAGACCTAAAACCTTTTACCAGGCGGCAAAATTTTTTAAATTTTTATAAAGTATAAGATTCTCTGGTATGCCATCGAAAAAAAAAATATTCCCTAAAAATGAAACACCCTAATGTATATGTATGTACCTATATGGGTATAGGTGGAAAATTTTATTTCTATACGAGGCTAGCAGCAGCAGCCCGGCGCGGGCGTGCGATTACAGTCGCGTATACGTTGACAGCTTCGTTGAGCTTAATTTGAATTTCGAACGCACGCAAACTAAACCCACGTTTAGGTAGTTATATAGGCTGACGGTTTTCACCCGGGAATCGACTGTACACTACTGCTGCGCTAGTTGCTATACCACCCCCGTTCTACACCCCCGCAATGTCGTCATCTCGCCCCCAACTATACGGGAAACAAGGACGACGGGACGTATACGTACGTACGTACGAACGGACGGACGGAGTTGAAGTAGCTACGCGACTCGAATTACCATACAATTGCCGAGCGGGGAATGAGCAGAGATATAGGTATGTAACACACTGGGGAACGAGCGAGTATTTCGCGTGAGTTGGATGGTATATAATATAATATAATATATATATATTTACTATATGAAGAGAATTTGTTAAAAGGCTACAATAACGCGAGATGAAAGAAGATTGTAGAATGAGAATTTGTTTCTGTATACTATTTATAGGATCGAGTATGTATGGGTATATTTTTAAGGGGATTAGTAGTACAGCGACTTTTCGAGAAATTATCATATAATCCGAAATGAATTAATTTCATAACCAAAGTTCATTTCACATGAAAATATTTTTCTTTTTAAAAATCATGTGTCGTAAGGATTTTAGAGCACCGTTGCGTTGGAACGATTCAGGTCATCTTGGATTAATTTTCTTCAGAAAACAAATCCTCATTATGTGAATGTAGGAATTTTGAAAAATTTTTCGTATTGGCCAAGTTATTTAAGAAATGAGTGATAATAATTTTTTCCAAATTTAGTAAATTGATCATAACTTATGACATAATTTGTTATTTTTAAATTCCTACATTCACATGATGAGGATTTGTTTTCTGAAGAAAATGAATCCAAAATGACCTGAATCGGTCCAACAGTGCTCTGAAATCCTTACGACCCATGATTTTGAAAAAGAAAAATATTTTCATGTGAAATGAACTTTGGTTACGAAATAAATTGATTTCGGACTATGATAATTTTTCGAAAAATCGGTGTACTGGTCCCCATAATATTGCGGTAAAGAAAAGAAAATTTTCCATATTTTCTTGGTTCGAGAAAAAAAATTTTCAAAAAAAAAAAATTTACGAATCAAAGGTTTAGTACTTCAAATTTTTTTTTTTACCCTACCTAATAGAAAAAAAATAAATTTAAAAACTTTGAAAAGAGTGCACTTTTCGATCTGGAAAAAAGTGCAGTCTGGGCATGAAACGGTTGACAATAATAATAATAATAATAATAATAATAATAAAAATCCATATTTTAAGGATAAACAAAATTATTTTGATGAATAATTTCTCTCCGTTCATCCTATGTGTGTACCTATATACCTATACCTACGTCTAAATCCATAATGTATTTTTCAACACGAACGTATCCTATTCACACCCTACAGGTCTCAGAATAGGTATAGGAATATATAAGGTATAAGGGGTAAACCTCGAGATTGACGATCTGGGTTCTAGACTTTGAATTACGAATTGTAGATTTTAGACCGGGCGAGGTCCTGGTCAGATCGATACTTGAGGCCCTCGGAACCTCGGGACCTCGAGGTTCGTCGGACTCTACCGAGGCAGGGAACAAATACCATAATATCATAGCTGCACATGCATAAGACGAAACGATAAGGCAACAACGATATTATGGGTATAGTTATAGCCATAAGGGTTGCAGCAAAAAGCTAGAAGAGGACGTAACGAAGACGAGAAAAAGGATGAAAGAGGAAGGAAGGAGGAAAAAGAACTGTAAAAATAAAGTGAAGTAATAGCATGAAGTGAAGCGAAGTGAAGTAAAGTTACGTTATGTTATGTTATGTGGCCGAGAAACCAAATGACCCGATCAGCGGTATCTCTCTAAGCGTACAAGGTAACGGTGCTGCTCATCTCAACCACCGCACGCACGTTGCGTTATACTGCGGCACAAAGTTACTTTTCACACCGCACAGTGTATATGGGCAATTCCACCTCAAATCGGCCAATTTTGGGTGTTTTTTGACCTCGTATTTTTTGAATCGCCTTAAACTTTTTTTACGTGAAATCTACGTCAAAAAAGTAGACCCGTATTTTTTTGTTGGTCCAAAAAGTTTTTTTTACGCTAGTTATGAATTATCGAATTTTATTGTAAAAGTAGCGCGAGGGCGGCTTTGAGAATTAATATCTCGGGTCCCCTTCACCGTAGAAAGATGTTTAAAAACGCGTTTTAAAGGCGATGAAAGCCACTTTTCGATAAAATTTTTCAATTTTTCAAAAAATATAGTTTTGTTATTTTTATGAGCAATCAAAATGTTTATCCATTTTTTTCGCAATCTAAGGCCATTTTTAAAATTCTAAAAAAAATATGATCGCATTCCTTATTCAATTCTGAAGATGACGATTTTTTAAAAAAAGATGGAGCTATTTTTCTAAGTATTTTTTTTACAATTATTTGTCCGGCGTTGCGTGAGGTTGCCGCGCTGCGCGCCTTGCTACTACCGCGTTATTCCATGTTTGGAAAGCCGCGCGTCACGCCATTGACCGAGCCCCGTACGACGCGATAGTAGCGAGGCGCGCGGCGCGCCAACCTCACGCAACGCCGGACAAATAATTGTAAAAAAAATACTTAGAAAAATAGCTCCATCTTTTTTAAAAAATCGTCATCTTCAGAATTGAATAAGGAATGTGATCATATTTTTTTTAGAATTTTAAAAATGGCCTTAGATTGCGAAAAAAATCGATAAACATTTTGATTGCTCATAAAAATAACAAAACTATATTTTTTAAAAAATTGAAAAATTTTATCGAAAAGTGGCTTTCCTCGCCTTGAAAACGCGTTTTTAAACATCTTTCTACGGTGAAGGGGACTCGAGATATTAATTCTCAAAGCCGCCCTCGCGCTACTTTTACAGTAAAATTCGATAATTCATAACTAGCGTAAAAAAAACTTTTTGGACCAACAAAAAAATACGGGTCTACTTTTTTGACGTAGATTTCACGTAAAAAAAGTTTAAGTCGATTCAAAAAATACGAGGTCATTTCTCGGCCGATTTGAGGTGGAATTGCCCATATACTATATTTAATATATAAATGTAATATGCGAAAGGCAAATTACTTTATATTTATACCATTCGAAAATTTGATATTAATTTAAAATATTCTTCCAACTAGGTATATAGGTATATGTATTAGCTAATCGTGAAAATATATTAGTATGTACACAGAAAGAAAGGTTAACTTGATTCAAGACAATTTTGCGGTCCAAAAATGAAGACCGAAATTTTCTCGGATCAAATCAAAAATTTTTCTCGAACCAAGAAAATTGGGACAATTTTCTTGGTTCGAGTAAAATTTTTGATTTGATCCGAGAAAATTTCGGTCTTCATTTTTGGACCGCAAAATTGTCTTGAATCAAGTTAACCTTTCTTTCTGTGCAGGCGTCAAAAACGCAACAAAAAAAAAAAAAGGCCAACTTAGCGCAAATCGAGGGGAAAATAACTCGTTGAATTGACGTGCCACTGTTCGGTGATATAATAGAAATTAATCAAAATTAATGCGAATTAACAAGAATTAAATGCATTATTTTGAATCGACATGAATGAATTCGCATCACATGAATCAATTCGAATTTAAAGAATTTAAGAAAAATATAATGACATTAACGTAATTAGATTGATTCAGACTAGGCGAAGTTAAAAAAAATTTATTTAGAAATAATCTGAATTAATCGGCATTCACCTGGATTCGTGTCCGAGTCACTTTTTTCCGGCTTTATTTTTTTTTATTTTTTATTTTTTTTTATTTTTTAACTACCCACAAATTCAAGCCGAATTTGATTCTTACTAACATCAAATTCTGTGAAGCATCGCGAATTAACTTTAACTAACGTGAATCATTAGAAAATTATTTAGAATTAATGAATTAATTCGAATTACAAGAATTAAATTTGATTGAAAAGATTAATGCGAATTAATTCAAACTAAAAAATTAATGTGTCAATACAGGTTTGAGTTATTTCCCCCCTCGGCGCAAATTATATCGCGTCCCTAATGCCATAAAGGCATACGCTGTATATAGATGCTACCTAAGAGCCATAAAGGCATATACATTTTTTTATTCGCCCAATCGCTTCAGAATAACTTGAAATGAATTTTCTAAAAAAAAAATAAAAAAACTAATGCCAAAAAGGCATATCTTTTGGGACATAGGCCTTTTTGGCATTAGGAAAACTGATTTTTTTTTTTTTTACTTTCTATGCGTTTTTCATGTTTTCAAAGCGATAGGCGAAGTTTGAAAAAACTATATGCCTTTTTAGCATTAGTATGCCATAAAGGCCTATAACGAAGATATGCCTTTATGGCATTAGGGACGCGATATCTCAATTCCGAACACATACGTTCAAAAAAAAAATGTTCGTTTCGTACGAAAATAGAGTCTACAGATGATTTTTACATTGTTAAAAAATTATTCGAATTCGATTTCCTCGGCGAACAATGTAAAAACTATCTGTAGACTCTATTTTCGCACGAAACGAACATTTTTTTTTGAACGTATGTGTTCGGAATTGAAATAGAATTTGCGCTAAGTTGGCCTTTTTTGCGTTTTTTTACGCCTGGGCTCGGATAATTATCGAAATGTGACACATTTCGACCAAAAGTAGGTGGGCGACTAGGGATGGGCCTTAAATTTTGAATTTTATCAACAAAATCTAATTCATATACAGGGAAGAAACCTTGATACTGCACAGTCGATGCGCCTAACTGCGCATGCGCCAAATAATTCAATTTTATTGGTCGGTGAGATGGTCCCGCGATAATATTATGACGTATGAGGCAGGGGTGCCAACTTGCGAAAAATGAAGCAAGAGCTGTCAATCTTTCGCGCGTAGATTAGTCAGTTGAGGTTATGTTGTTGTTCATTTTTATTTAACATGAATTATCAAAATAAAAGTGGCATTTGAGATTATAATCTCAAAAATTCGTATCAATTACATCGCCGCCAAAAACAAAGTTTGACAGCTAAAACTCGGGATGGCTAACCTGCCTCAGCGGACGACGAAACTCGCGCATGCGCAGTCAGGCACTTTGACTGTGCAGTATCAAGATTTCTTCTCGGTATACAAACGTAGTTTTAAAATCGTCTATGAATGAAACAAAAATTGTGTCATTTGTCATTTGATTCATTTTTTTTTTTTTTTTTTTTTTTTTTTTTTTTCTTCTTTTTTTTTTAATTATACCTATTTATAGTTTATTCAATGAAAAGAAAGAAAAAAAAAAAAAAAAAAAAAAACGAGTCAATTCTGGTTTTTATATTTGCATTAAATTTTTTTTATTTTTTTTATTTTTTTGTTTCTTTTGAGAATGTTGAATGTTGCGAGAACTATATGACGTGGATTTTACATCACAGATTCCGCCTCCCAACGATACTCTTCTAACATACATATATCCCCCTTCCCCTCGCTCATATATATAGGTAATGCTCGTTACAGTAAATAGGTAGGTAGGTATAACTACGTATACGTATATGTAGTGTAGTATACACATATATATATATATATAGCCGTACTATATGTACAAGTGTATCGTAATAACTGCTGATCCTAGATTAGAACGAAAGCTAATCCTGGCTCCGCTAGTCTCTAAGCGTCGCTAATTATCCGCAAACGTTCTTCCACCACGAGGTAGAAATATATACGACCAGGTATAATCTGGAAGTCGTTAAACGCCCACGCCTTTACACGATGAAGGCCACGCCGGGTAGACGCAAGCATCGCATCGTCTCTTCTCGTCTCGTCTTTTCTCTTCTCTTCTCTACTAGTCTCTATATATCCTCTACCTAGTACAAGCCGACATTAACCGTCGCGGAGGTCGTATAATATACGAACCGTACTATACCTACTATAGAACGTGCAATGTGATCGTTAAAATAGTATCGAGCCATTTCCGTAGTAATACGTAAACGCGGGGATTCCCCGTACCAGTTATATATACGTTCATACGCTGGTATAGTCGTCTTTCCTGTATTCTATTTTTTTTTTTATTTTTTTTTTTTTTTATTGTCGCAAATACATATCGCGTCATAAGGTCGTAAGCACCAAAAAAATTTTTTTTTTTTTTGCGGATATGCCCAAACGATGTTATATGGCACGAAAAAGATTTTGCCACCAAAAATACGAAATTTTTTTTTTTTTTTTTTTTTGGCGCTTACGACCTTATAGCATTAGTGACGCGATATATGTGACTGTATAAAATGACGTAGTCTAAATTCAAGGTACCTATATAGAATCTGCATATCTGCATATAGTCACTTCGATTTCGTTTTTATAATAGATCGAGGCCCGCGCACCTTCGTTTTTCGAAGAAATGATGTGCATATGCATTCAAACTTTTACCATTCTCTTTTTTTATAGAAGCCGTGAATTTGGCGATATATGTGAATTAAGAATTAAGTCTTATAGATTTTTACGGGGAATCTTACCCTCGAAACCTGAATCACCATGTTATATATCAGATTCCGCGAAATATACCAATTAGGTACTTTATATGTGTTACATTTATGAATATTTAGAACGAAAAGCTAATAAGTATGGGCAACGTGAGTTTTAAATGGCAATCGCGAACATAATGTGCCTAAAAGAATTTTTCTTTTTCTTTTTCTTTTTCTTTTTCCATATACCCTATTCCCTTTGCCTTTTGCGCAATTAGTCATATCTAAAGGACTAAAGAAAGTAGTAACCGGAAGCTGGTTTGTGATAAAATCGTTGAAAGTGTACAGTTAGTTATAGTTACTCGCCAAGAATTAGCGCAGCTTACTTATATAGTATATAACGAAAGATAAACGATGAAAGTATCGTATATATATATACGACCTAAAGCCGATCGTTATGTTTGATGGGAATTTTTTTCTTTTTTTTTTTTTTCTCTTTTTCATTCTGTTCTCTAAAATGAAAAGTAACTCACCAGCAGGCCGGTTTCTACACTTGGTAATAACGTAAGTCGGCTTCCATCTTGTAGGTGGTTTTCTTGCAATGTTCCTTCGCGTAGTTGCCTGAAACAAATAACGTCATACGTATATATATATGGATTATACGGGAATTTATTATATGTAGCCAAGAAAATTATTCTTGATTCAACATAATTTTTCGGTCCAAAAAAATGAAGACCGAAATTTTCTCGGATCAAATCAAAAAAATTTTCTCAAACCAAGAAAATTTTCCAAATTAATGAGAATTTTCAAGAATAATTTTGCGGTCCCAAAAAAAAAATGAAGACCGAAATTTTCTCGGATCAAATCAAAAAATTTTTCTCGAACCAAGAAAATTTTCCAAATTAATGAGAATTTTCAAGAATAATTTTGCGGTCCCAAAAAAAATGAAGACCGAAATTTTCTCGGATCAAATCGAAAAAGATTTTCTCGAACCAAGAAAATTTTCCAAATTTTCCAAATTTTCTTGGTTCGAGAAAATCTTTTTCGATTTGATCCGAGAAAATTTCGGTCTTCATTTTTTTTTGGGACCGCAAAATTATTCTTGAAAATTCTCATTAATTTTTGAAAATTGAACAATGAATAAGACCCGTTTATACCTGAACCGTAAATATATACTTATATATATATATTTTCTTTATTAGGTATAGTAATAGGTAAATGTTTTGTTTATCATTATATTGTAAATATATATATATATATATATAAATTATTATCAATGTATGGGTAGTTTGTAGAGTAGAATTTCTCAGTTGTGAGAGACCGGTTTCTAATTCTCGATATGTATATATATATATATATATATATAAATTGGTATAATGTTGGAATTACATAATGACGCCAGACCGTCTACCGAACGGACCCCAAATATATCTACGCTGATCTCAATATACGCATATAGTATACCTATATATTCTGTTTTTATAACATTCGAAAAGCGGAGCATAGTATCAAAATCAAACAACTTCTTGTCAAAAAAAAAAAAAAAAAAAAAAAAAAAAAGATGAAACGTCATAATAATAATATGATCACTATGAGAAGTACAATACGGGGTAGTCTGCGACTCGAGACGAGGGAACGAAATTTAGAAGAGAAAAAAAAAAAAAAAATTAATGACCGTGCATTTTTTTTCCTTCCAAAGGAATTTGAAGCGATTTTGTAATATACTTTTTTTTTTTTTTTTTTTTTCCTGAATCACGATATTTGGTAAAAAAAAATATCTAACGTAAGTTCATTTATTTTCTAGTTTTAGTGATATTTTTTTTCATTGTACTTAGTCTTTCTTTTTTTTTTCTTTTTTTCTAAATTCTACGAAATCAAATTTCACCTCAATCATATATCTACTTATATGCGGAAAAAAAAAAAAAAAAAAAAAAAAAAAAAAAACAGAAAAAGATACGACATTGAAACAATTGTTACACAATCACCGGGTATGTATGTATTATAATATACAGTATACACCTATATATGTATATATATATAAACGGTTATTGTCACGGACAGGTGAATGCCGGTTGATCTTACTCATTCGGTCAGTTTAAAATCTGCACATTTATACGCATTTAATGACTATACTAATATTTATCATCCACGTGTTTCTATTATGAATATGAAGTAATTTTCTCCTGATTATAAATATTAGTATCACGTAAAAAGTATAGCGAAGAAAATGTACGGAGGAAACAAAAAAATCAACACATCCAAATCATTTCTCAAATTTATTTTATCGTCATTTATCATTATAAATAAATACCTCTATAACTATAAAATCGTTTACATGATAATTTATTACACGTATACATAATATTTAGTTCATCAATTCATCCATTTATGTTCTCGAAACTCGTGACTCGAGTCGAAAGATTAAAAGTATGTATGTGTGTGTGTGTGTGTGTGTGAGATATCGCGGTTATTCCCTAAATACGTACAACAGGCGTAATACATACATATAAATAAGTAACTTGTACAATAATACGAAGCAAGTAGTATAGTATATCGCGTCCCTAATGCCATAAGATCGTAAACGCCAAAAAAAAAAAAAACTTTTTTTTTTTTTTTCTTTTTTTGCGGATATGCCCAAATGATGTTATATTGCATGAAAAAGATTTTGCCACCAAAAACACGAATTTTTTTTTTTTTTTTTTTTTTTTTGGCGCTTACGACCTTATGGCATTAGTGACGCGATATTGTAGTGAGAATTAAGAATTGAGCAAGAACACGATAAATACTCGAGCAAAAGAAGAAAAAAAAGAAAAAGGGACCGTAGTTTATAGAATAACATTACGTGAAAATAAAATATTATTAATTATTATTATTATTATTGATATTATCATATAGTATTATAAACATATGTAAACATGTATTTATATATTATACTACACATATATATATATATATATATATATATATATATATATATAATATATAATATTATATATAATTATATATATATAATATATAATATATATATATAATATATATATATATATATATATTAGCGTGGTCCAAAAAAAAAAAGTTTTTTCCTTATCATTTCAAAAGTTTCGTTTAGGTATAAAACAAATTCTCCTAAAAGGGCAGCTCGATATCTCAACTCTACGAGGAGCTCGACGATTTTCCGTTTTCCCATCTAAATAACACAGGAAAAATTTATTTTTTCGTTTTTTCTGCATAAAACTCCGAAAAAAAAATGTTATTCCAATTTTGATGCAAATATTCTTGTAGGGAATTCAATTCTCTACAAAAAAAGGTCAGCATAAGGTTTTCTTGTAATCTCAACAGGTTAAAAGTTATCGGACTTTAAACCCCTGCAACTTAATTAAATTTAACCAGATATAATTTCAGAACGATTTTCAAATTTCTTCAAATCTGGAATGATTTCTAACTGTCTAAAAATAATCTTTAACTGTCTCAAATATTTATACATACATACAATCAGAAATTCACAGTCTACTTATGGATTAGTAATTAGAATATTTTTAAAATAATATTACGCTTTTAATTATAAATAATTATTTTTGTTACAATTAGGATATTTTTTTCTATGATCAGCAACTACTTGTAACAGATATTGTTTTTGCTCTTCATTTTTGGGGCCAAATTTATTAGTCCTGTTACAAGTAGTGGCTGATCGTAGAAAAAAAATATCCTAATTGTAACAAAAATAATTATTTATAATTTAAAGCGTAATATTATTTTAAAAATATTGTAATTACTAATCTATAAGTAGACTGTGAATTTGTGATTGTATGAATAAATATTTGCGACAGTTAAAGATTATTTTTAGACAGTTAGAAATCATTTCACATTTGAAGAAATTTGAAAATCGTTCTGAAATTATATATGGTTAAATTTAATTGAGTTGCAGGGCCGGTTTAAAGCCTGATAACTTTTAACCTATTGAGATTACAAGAAAACCTTATGAGATCTTTTTTGTAGAGAATTGAATTCCCTACAAGAATATGTGCATCAAAATTGGAATAACATTTTTTTTTTCGGAGTTTTATGCAGAAAAAACGAAAAAATAAATTTTTCATGTGTTATTTAGATGGGAAAACGAAAAATCGTTGAGCTCCTCGTAGAGTTGAGATATCGAGCTGCCCTTTTAGGAGAATTTGTTTTATACCCAAACGAAACTTTTGAGATGATAAGAATTTAAAAAAAAAACAAAAAAATGTTTTTTTTTGGACCACCCTAATATATATAGATGCGTATACGTCCGGGACGGTGAACTCTTCTCATTGTCAGAAGCCAATAGAGCTCATTGTAAGAATTCAGTTAAAAGCTTGTATAGTGGTACTATATATATATATATTATAAGTAACGTCGAGTCGCAACACGCCTTCTTCCTAAAACCAGCCGCTGCTGCTGCTGCTGCCTTTCTTTAATTCTTTATTTCGAGACGTAATTACTATAGGAAACGTTACGCGCAACTCAACAAAACTATACAGTATACACGCGTGCCAGCTGATATTTAGTATTATACATATACGCTATTTATCTCTATGATACACGCGTGAACACGCGCGCTTAAGGCATACAAATGTGTGACAATGCCAACCAACCATCCATCCAGCTACTAGCTACTAGCTGCTAGCCTGCAGTCATAATCGAGAGATAGTTTTTTTACGCTACTATTTATGTATTGTGTATACTTATACAGCGTTAGTTTAGTTAGTTAGTTAGTTAGTTAGTTATAGTTAGTTAGCCGATTTGCATAATCCTTACGACGGTGGTTTTATTTCGTAAGATAACTCTTTTCACTTTATTATATACTATACGATGCAAATATACCTACAGTTATGACGTCATCAGTTCCACGGATCTTTTCTCTTCATCTTTTACTCTTTCTTTATATACTTACGAATTATACAATTAGATTTCATCTCTACTAGATATTTTTTTTTTTTTTGCCTTTTTTCTTGACTTTTTCTCTCCTTCGAATTGGCGAGAAAGTTATACACGCGCATACACCTAAGAGTATAGATATACATCGCGAAATATTTGAAACAACCCGCAAATAAAAAGCGAAAGACCTACTACTACCTACATAATATATACTGCGAGAAAAACAGAAACGCCAATCATTGAAATTTTTTTTTTTTTTTTTTTTTTTTTTTTTTTTTTTTTTTTTCCACAATCTTTAAAAACTAGTTTCCATTTCGGGGTCACTATTGAACGAGTAACAGAGCCAGGGCCGACACCGTGATGGCAAAAAAAAAAAAAAAAAAAAAAAAAAAAAAAAAAAAAAAAAAAGAAGGTAGTGAAAACCGTAACAGTATAACAGTAATTGTAACCGTAAAACGTCGGTGCGATACTATAGGAATATTATTATTATTATTTCAGAACGCACGCGTGTGTTAGTTTAGGGTTAAGAAAATTTGTATTAATGTAAAATTAAAGTCTGATGGGGATGAAGGAAGGGATACAATTATTACACTGAAACATGAAAGTGTAAATAATATGAGGTACGTGTAAGTTCGTTCTCTCACCTCTCTCGATGTAGTAAACAAATCCGCTCCTTAGCGACCTTCAATTTTTTTGATATCATTTTTTTGAGGTTTTCAACACTTTCTGACCGGTCAACAGTCAGGTCAAAGTGACCGCCTGTAGTGGGGGTAACGCTGATCGTAATTTCCTCTGTATCCCCAGTGACCACTGTACAGCCACACCCTGGCGGGGACGAGGATAAGGACAGAGATGGGGACGGTGACGGAGACGGGGAAAGAGACGGCGATCTACCGTCCCTTCGCGACGACGACGAAGACGAAGACATTGAGGAATTATTATTTATTGACGATGATGATGATGATGTTGTTGTTGTTCGGATACCCTCAGGTTCTAAATCTGGTTCTTGTCCTGGTCCTGGACCTGGTCCAGGTCCTGATCCTGATCCTCGAGACGCCCCCGTTCCTGCACCACCACGACCGCCGTTTGTTCCATTCTTTGAACCATTTTTGTTACTAGTACTTTTAGCGGCCGTCTCTGACGGCGTTCCCGAAGTGCTATCCATTGTTCGCGCTCTGCAGCACCGGGTTTCTTTTTTTTCTTTTTTTTTTTTTTTTTTAAATAAAGGAAAATAAGAAAGGAGAGAGAGAAGAAAGAGAGAGAGAGAGAGAGAGAAAGAAAAGAAGGGAAAATAAGTTTAGCCTCGGAACTATTATTTAGCTTCCGTTCGCAGCACAACGCGCACAAATAACACTTTATTATTTATTTATTTTATTTTTTATTTTTTTAATACATCTTTGAAACACCTTTGTTGTTAAATTTTAAATACTGTTTTATTATACACCCACTTTTATAACAGATGCTTGGAGGTTGTTAATTATTTTTTTTTTTTTTTTTAATTTTTTTGTTTTTTTTTTTTTATTTTTTTTTGTTGTTTCTTTTACCTTATGATTAGAAATACCACCACGATAACACGCGAGGATACACACCTCAATCAATAGTCACCGCACTCACCGGCCCGCCCTCGGCTACTTGAACCCTGCGACTAAAGACCCGGAGACCCGGACGGAATCCCAGACGTCGAACCTGCCCGAACGACCAGCCGATTCCGTTCCCGAATCACATTACACAAAAATGGCTACTTACTTGTGGCGCCATCATACAATGATGCGACAAAAATGTGGAACTTGGAACTTACGGTCTCGTTATTTAAGTCATCGAAGATTAAAAACTCCATTTTGCATTAGATTTACAATTTTCATTTAGATTTATGAATTGTTAGATTTTTATTTCACATTTTTTGTAAGCTTATTTTTTCAGAAGAAGAAATTAAAAAAAAAAAAAAAATTAAATTTATGTTATTATAATATAATTTGTATTCATTCGTTGTATTTATGTATAAATGTGTTGAAATAAATAATAAAATTTTGATGATCATGAAAACTTGCCTTTATTATAGTTGATTGATTTTAGTGCATATCATCACCGCATGTCATAATATTTATTTGACATATCATTTCTAATCATATAACATACTATATGCCCTGTGGTTTTAATCTGTCAAACGAAATTTGAATTTGAATTCGAATTCGAATTCGAATTTGAATTTGAATTTGAATTTGAATTTGATCAGAAAATTGATGACCACATTAATTGACACGATTGTTGTTTAGTAATAACGATCTTTTGAAATTCTATATATCTGAAATGATCGTAAAACTCAGATTTACGATTTATGCTCAATCACGCATGACACTACTTGAACCTAACCAAGAAATTTTTTTATCACGTTTGAACGATTTTTTTTTTTTTTTTATCTTTCCATTTAGCAAAACTCTCGATACCTTCAATTCTTGCGAGGATTTGAATAAAAATTAGAGATTTTTTCAAGGGATCGAAAAAAAAAAAAAAAAGAAAATTTGATAATAAAGTTAAAATGCTATTGTTGATGTTTCTCGTAAAATCATTTATTTATTCGATATCAAAAAAATTGTTATATTGTAATAAATGTTACCCATTGACCAGCAATCCCATATATTATACTAATAATATTATCACTATTGTTATTATTATAATTATTAGCTTAAAACAAATAGACAATGTGCTCTACACATAACAATAAACAACAAAACGCAACAATTACAATCAATCATAAAATTATGTCGTTTGTAAGAACGTATACATATTGAATTCAGACAGCTTCATTTTCATATCAAACTTATTTATAAAAAAGAAAGAAAGAAAGAAAGGCTCTAAATATTTTAATTATATGTAGATAAATCTACTTTAAAATTAAAGTCATCGAAATTTTCTTAAAAAATATAGAGTAATAAAAGTTTTCAGAAAAAAAAAAAAAAAAAAAAAAAAAAAAAAAAAAAAAAAAAAAAAGTAGTATTATATTATATAATATAAACTAGGATTAATTTTCTTTTAATACATTTTTCCTAGCTAATCAATGCCAATCACAAATTGTACATGATATATAATAATGCTACGCTTTTTCGTTACACACTGGTATTATTTTTATTTATTTATTTATTTATTTTCTGTATAGGTAGTTTTGGATCATATTTAAATGTTTTTGAATCAATTGATTCATCGAATAGCAGAACGATAACTAATTTACATAATTTCGTTGAAAACAAGATATAAAAAAAAAAAAAAAAATCAATATTTAAGAAATCTACAGGTTTTGAATTTAAATAAATAAGAAGCAAATAGATTTGGAAGTATTAGGAAATTCGATTTTCTTATCATTCGTTTAGAAGAACATTTGAAAATACTACCACCTTTGTTTCGTTAATTGTTGATATTAGTGATATTTTATTTTCTATTTAATTAATTAAACGAATATCAAACGCAGATATCAACCACAAAGATTTAATAATAATCATTGACGACGGTCACTCGCATTTACATGCTTGTAGAAATTATTATGATATAATTTATTACGTCTATGTATAAATACGAACATATATATATATATATATTATATTATATTATATAATATTATACCCTTCCGATTGCGTTAACAAACTTTACCTATTACATGATTTAAAATTGTTATATATACCTATACCTATTATAGCATTCAAACATAATGGAATGCTTCTTAAAAAAAAAAAAAAAACTAGGTATTAAGTTTGAACACGTGAACATATTACGTATAATAAACTTTTCAATCTACTTGAGCGTTGGATACAATAGATTTTGGTCTTTCAAGGATTGAAATTTTTAGTTATCTTATTTATTAAACCAAGTCTCTTGATTCAATAAAGTACCATTATAATTGTTAAAGTCGATATTCACCCTAAGGAAATATATTAATAATTGTATATATAAATCTGTAGTATATGTTGAAAATTTTTCGCTGATCGGTTCGGTATATTGTTAAATACATTAAAATACCAGATAGAGCAGACTCTCGAATTATCATTTTTCTCTTTCTTCAATTAATACTTATTTCCTATATCTAATAAGTATAATAACTTTATATTATCATTCAACGATATAAGAATATTCGAAATACTACTCCTCCTCGACTGTTAATAAAGCAGTGAAAATTTCTAAGTATTAGACAATCAAACCCAGATGTATCATAATCATAAATTACTACCCGTCATGTGAGAGCTTACTGTAGAACTAAGGACAACAAGTAGTTTGTTAAGCTTTATCATAGTACTGTACTGTACTGTCCAATTCTATATCCCTTTCGATAATATGTATAATAATTAATAATACCTATTATATTTGTATTTTCTCAATATCCTGGGGGGGGGAAAGAACTCATTTTTGCTATAATAATATTGATAGGAAAATTTCTACGCCTTAAATTTTATACACCAAAGTTTAGATTTACGTTCCTTTACATACCTATGTATACATACATCATATTTATATGTATGAAACGATATTTGTATATACATGCATGTGTGCGTGTGGTGTGTGAGTTGTGTGAGAACGTAGGACCAATGAAATCTGATTCATTATTCATTTATAACGGTTTCAATATGGCTAGTATCTTTGAGACGATTGACTAAATTATTTAGAATAATTTTTCCTTTGATTTTCGTAGTTTATAGTATTTAGTAGTATAATATCCAATGCCATACTACCACCTTAGAGATAATTTCGACTCAAACTAAAATTCATGAACCAAATTCTTCTGTATCTTGATCAATCGGTTTAAATTCAAACGACCCTCGTCCATCCATTTGTAAGTAGTACTAGATAACAGATAGAAGAAGAAAATCGTCAATTTATCAATTATTCACATCAAATTTTCGTAGTTTTATTCAACAAAGCTTTCAATGATTTTTTAATATGCTCAAACCTTTGAAGATTTTATTAAAAAAAAATAGTCATTATTTGTGAAAAGCAATAAAGAGATCATTTGAAACTGTACCTCGTGGTGCTTCCAAAGCGATTTTCTGTGAGAAACAGTGAACAACGTAATCCCAGCACGTCTACAATAGGAGTACATCGAATCTTCAACATCCATGCTTACAGCGCTAGTACATTCATCAAGAATAGCAAATTGTGGTGCGTGGTAAAACAGCCTTGCCATCTGAAAACGAATAACGAATGATCACCGGTCAAGATTTAGTTTCATATATCATAAGTGTTCCTAAAAAAAAAAAAAAAAAAAAAAAAAATAGTAAAATCTCATACCGCTATACGCTGCTTTTCTCCACCAGACAAGACGTCGATCCAATCAGCAACGGTATCCCACCCTTGTCCCTCTCCTTTCCCTTGTCCCTCTCTCTCAAGCAAATGTCCAAGCTGTACAACGCTTAAGAATTCTTGGAGATCTGCGTCGCTGGCGTTTCCTCTTCGCAACATCTCCGCCCTCGTGTGAGGATATATTACTTGATCTCTAAGCGTGCCTAAAGTCATGTAAGGCCGCTGTGGAATGTAGAATAGCTTTCCTCTAGGTGGTTTAGTTACGGTTCCTCCCCATACTGGCCATAGCTAGTTGTATTTTTTTTTAACAAACATGTCTGATTAGTTTTTTGAAATAATTTCATAGCAGACCTATGCTGTTATCCTTCAATAAAAATTGATAATTACCTCTCCGAGTATCCGGAAGAGAGAACTCTTTCCGCAACCATTTGGACCACAGACCAATACATTTATTCCAGATTTTACCTCGAAGGATAAATCTTTTACGAGAATGTCGCCGTTAGGTGTAACTAAAGGCACGTGCTCAAATTTGATAATGTTATCTCTAGCGACTATTTTTCCTGCACCTGGTGAGCCGATGGGATCGATCTTGTTCTCCGTTACCATAGTTCTCTCGTATTTTCCTGCATTTAGATCGTCGAGTACTGTTTTTATCTCCGTTACTCTGACTGTGAAGCCGGCTAGTCTGGTCATCTCCCTTCCCGCGAGCACTAGTCTCCCTATAGCTTCGGCTAATTTTATCAACATTCTACCATACGTGTAGTAACTTTTGTATCTGTGATCTGCGGTACCGGTAAGAATCGGATGATTCTTTTGAAGGAAGGGAATACTGACTGCGTAGAAACCGACAATTGTTGCTGCGTCTGTAACAAGAGAAAAATTTGATTATCTCTTATTCGGGACTTTTTGATTTACGAATTACCAGATGTAGTATAATTCTTGTTCCAGTATTAATTGAAAGCGTTCAATAAATCTGCTTTCAAAATTCACTCACACTTTCCAACAAAGTTGTCTACTACACCAAGGATTGTTCTGAACTCAAGGAACCTTCGCAGATGTGTGACCTGTGAAAAACCATCGCAAATCAATAATATGAAATCGAGTTTTCGAATTTCGAGAGAAAACAAAATTACAGAATAGTACCAATTTTTGGAAACTTGTGAGAAGGGTCAATTTCTCGCGATTATTTCCTTGGTAAAATGCTATTTCTTCAGAATTTACAATAAGACGTGAATTTATATGCCGATATTCGCCCTCCAGTCGCTGTTCTTTAACAGTTAAAGATCCAATCGGTTTACGAAGATGAGTTAAAAACGTTCCTGCTACCAGCAAGTAACCCAGCATTAGCAAAGGTGTCTGTGAAATAGAAATAAAAAAATAGTAAGAATCACCGCACTACTATATTTATCATAAGGAATATTGTATACTTGTTTCTAAATCTTTTCAGAGTACAAATAAATAAAAAGAAAAAAAAAAGGCAATTTATTGTCTATCAGATTAAATATTTCCATCACCTGTCCTCCAAGAGTAGACGTAAGTCTATACACATATATAGAAATGTCTAATAAAGGTTTAGCGATATTGCTATACAGATTTGTACAACTCTCACAGAATTTATCAACATCTGTAACGAGTAGTTGGTCCGGGTTTGCGATACGGTTGTCCAAATTGCACATTTTGTAGTATGTAAAGCCCCTGTAAGTAAATAAGTGAATAAATATGACGAAAAGCATAAAATTGAAAAGAAAAACTAAGAGATATCTGACAAAATGTTCTTTGGTAACATAAAGCCTTAATTTTCAAAGAAATTGGGGAATGTTCTCTCGTTTTTTATCCATAAAAATGTTTCAAGGTCTTAAGGGGAAGGAGAACCATTTCTTTAAACTTTTTTCAAACGAAATTCCTTCCATAATCGCATTAGTGGATTAAAACTTACTTAAGATATCTATCCATGAGATAATGTGTGATATTTGTGCGTAGCCTTAGTCTAACTTCACCGATACCATACTTCAGTATATTGTTTACGATCGATACCTGCGAGGAAATAAGATATGTAGCATAATAATATTTGTCTTAACGACAGTATGAAAAAATCAGGCTCACAATACAGTGAGATGTGTATCAAGTGAATACAATTTATCAATTTACTAATGAGAATAATTTAATTCTCACCACAGGCAATGCAGCAAAAAATAAGAGGAGACGTTTTCTGAACAGAGGACCGTCCATGCTAACTATAGACCTGAAAATTAATTTCGATGTTAAAAGTAGAGCAAAGATTTATTTTTTTCATTTTCATTTTCATTTTCATTTTCATTTTCATTTATATTATATTATCTCCTTCAAAAATTGACCTACGATTCGATCAAAGTTCCGGCTTGTATCATCCATAAATCGCACAAAGATCTAACTACAAGCGATCCTGCTATCAAAAACAAGAATCCTGATTCGACAGTGAAAAATCCTGGCACACCAATCGCAAGTAGTTGACGTAATTGCCTAAAGAATTCTCCGTTGACCTGAGCCCTAGGCGATTTTGGTTTGTTCTGTAAAATTAACGCATTTCAAAATGTTGCTCATTCCAAAATTGGATAACGGATGTTTCTGTTTCTGTTTCTTTATTCTTCTGTTCCTCACCTCTTTGATGACATATTGGATGTCGTTGTTAGTCGGTTGATTTCTGAAATATGTAATTCACCGTGTAAAGCATATTCTATGATGTTTATTTTTATTTTTATTATTACCTGAGTTTTGGGTTCCGTTTTTTCGTTCTTTTGTTTAATAGCCAGATAAGTGCACTGATACTAATCGCACCTGCGACCGATTTTTTGGTAACAAATTTACTGAGTGCTGGTGCCATATTTAATGCTTTAGTGTATTTTTTTTCTCCTCAGTCAAGTGGTTTGATTCGTGAATCGGTTTCTCACCTCGACGCTATGTGGTTGATAAGTAAATTTGAATTTTTGAATACATTGTTATTTTTTTACATCCACTTATTACGGAGTTAACCTGCGATTTATAACTGCAAGTCATTTACTAACAAGTGACGCAACGGATTAAGTTAATCACACGACCCATGGCCTTAAGAATAATTAATATGCGTATATTATATACATTTAAGGGAGAGAAATAATCAATTTAAGGTTTAACACCGCCGAACTGAATTCATATTTTTTTTTTTTTTTTTTTTTTACAATATAAATACTGCAGGGATTGTCACGTCATACAAGGAAAAGATTATTTTACACCACTGAAGAAACTGCGAACACGCGATATGTGCAAACATGCCTGCGCATGTTACTTTATACAGTCAAAGTTAAATTCTATTGGCTAAAGATCGTTGACTATAGTCTAGCACGATTGGTTGCAGCCATGTTGCAGCTACGGTTATGCAATTTATTACATAACAGAAATGTGTATGTATAATATAATACATAATATACTACTCACCGTGCGGATTGATGTGAATTGTAGAATTTCAGTATCGAACTATCAAATATTGAAGTATGGCTCTCTCTTCGTATACTTACTTGCTTATACTTGAGAGAAAATTAACGGAAGGACTTTCGAATCCATCGAGACTTTAGTCTCTCACTTTAATCACGACTCGACGATGTTTCGAATCTCATGTTATTATTTATTTTAATTTAATCAATAAACCTGCCGTCCGTCAGGAGCATCCCGAAAAAAAAACACACATGCGATAAATCAATCTTGATTTTTATCAAATGTGATAAAATTCTGATATTACTTTAGACTGTCATAAAAATTAAGCAGATTGTTATAATATTAGATATGAAAACGAACAAGATAACTGTTTCGAAACTTTGGTTGCGAATAATTTTTATTTGCAATAAGTAATTTTTACTTATCAATGAAAAATAGCCTTGGCAATATGCGTTTGTATTTATTTACAGCTTTTTACAGTTTTTTTTTTTTTTTTTTTTTTTTTACAGACTAACATATCTCTCTCTGCTTTAAATCTGATATTATACAGTGCAAAGATCAATTAGATCTGAAATATGATAATTATACATTAAAATTCACTGACATAACTTTACTCAAGTCTCTCATCAACACATCCACATTCATACCTTAATGTTAAATGAAAAACTTTTATAGCTACTTTTTTACTGATAAATAGTTAAGTCATATGAAATGGCGGTGATCGATATTCGAAAAACTATACATGTTATCAAAAATACACAAAAGGTTGATCCCAGTAATTGGACTTATCTGTAATATAATCTATCCATTTTTAAATTTTCAAATAATCATGATTGACGGTACAGTAATTACAAAACTGAACAGCATTGGGTTTAAAATAAAGCACCAATGTGCTTTCACTCTTCTCTATGGAACTCACAGCTAACTCTTTGGTCATTTTATCTTGTACACAAGTAGATAATTCCCATAACTACCCTGCGTAAAATGGGCATAAAACAATCTAGCAATTTGTACATACTGATTAAGAAAATCATGAATATCTGGGGCAAGCTTATCAAATAATATCACATGTGTTGGTATTTGAGTATCTATTTTGTCTCCGTAATTTTGGCTCAGCCACAATGTGGGATTTTTGAGAAAACCGGATGCCTCATCTACATAGTCATTACGAATCTCTAAGTTTGGTTCACAAGTAAGGAACCTGGCGGTAACATTAAAATGCAAATGGCTATAATAAGGAGTAGCATGGCATGGAGTAAGGAACAAGATATTCATATTGTAATATCGAGCACTGGCCGCTTCCTGATGTAGTATTTTCATCACGTCTAACGAGCCACGCTGATGAATCAAACACAAGTAAATAGCAGGCAGTAAATTGGAGAGCGTTAGAATGGCCATGAAGATTTTTCGCTTTAATAAAGACAGTCTGGTATTCAATACAAAAATACCGCTGGTACTGACGTAAGTGAACAACGACAACAGCGGTAATATAAATCTGAATTCTTTGTGAGTTATCAAAGAATATACACCGACCGTCCATCCAATGGTAAACAGCATTATAGCTTGCCTATGGAATTTGGAAGGATGTTTCAAGACTTGCCAAGCACCGATGGTAAACGTTAAGCAATGTACACCGAGCACGACAGGTATACCTGAGGTGAAATACCAGAATATTGGTTCGCTTCCGTAAAAACTTCCAACCTGATTGAATATGTTAACTCGCAAAAATTCTAACGGACTTATTACAAACTTTCCGTAACAAATTGTGTCGATCAATGTAGATATGGCTAAAGTCGTGATTCCTATTACTAAATATTTAAATAGCAGAGATACTCTGCTGGATGTTGTTGTTAAAACATGATACAAACACAGGGGTGTCCATATCACAGCTGCGGTCGGTCTTACCGCGCATAAAAATGCGACTATCCATAGATAACCGGTCTTTTTATAATTACTGTCTTTCCATGGGAATATGGACAAGGCAATTGTGGTCAGTGAGGTCTCTAAAGTGTTTGACAACGTCCTTGGAGCGCAGTAATACCAGTACCAATTAGTACAAATGCTGAACAATGCCCATTTGTTTCTTGTCCAAAGATAAAATCTGTAGTCTGCATAAGCGCTAAGAAGAGCTTGAAGTATGCATGGCAAATTTGTAAGAATTGATACGTAATCTAGATGGAAAAATTCTAGAATACGATACACCAGTGATATTAAAAACGGGTATATGTAACTTCTGATTCCTTCACGCCACTCCCAAGTCAAATAACCATAGCCAAATGCCAGTTTATGCGCAACTTCCACAGACTGCCAATATTCGTCGGGCACATGGGCCGTCTGGATCACAAATACAGACACTAGTCTCCACACTGTTACGTAGAATAAAACAGCAGGAATTTTTTTTAAGAATACCATTTTGACTGTATATCTTTCCCAGTTCGTCTTATCTTGACTTTATCTTCACCATTGTAGCTTGATCTATCGAGATTTGATAAACTCACTTCAAGTTTAGTTAGGTTAGGTTCTTTGTATGAAGTAAAAACCAAAAATTTGTACATCCGACGACAGTTTTTTAAACCGATACATCAGCGGTGAAGATTTCCAACTTATTAGGTAATTAGCTCGAAGTGTTTTGTGGTTTTACTCAATATTTCATATATTTGACATCATTGGCGGCGATCACGTGGCTATCGCTACGATGCCGGTAATCGGCATAATATCAATTATCAATGCAGACGACATTACTGAGGGCGCCACTGTCCGAATATATTTATTGTGTTGTTTTTGTTTCACTACTCATCCTTTACACTTTGTGGAATCCGATTAGAATGTGAGCACTGTGATTAAAAAATATACTGTTTATACGTTATTGCACGCCGATGTATGATATCGATAATAATCTCTGCATCTATTTGCGGAATATTTTGAGACTTCGGAAAATATTAACCTAACTTTTTTTATCTTTACTCCCGTCACCCTCTTCGAATTTTTATAATATTCACAAACCACACATCACAACATAATAATCATTCTCATGTTTCAATACGTATTTTGCTTGTGTTTTCATTACAGAAAAAAAATGTGGCCTGTAATAGGTTTGGTTGCACGAAGGTATGCGGTATATTTTACGCTTCCAGTAGCGGCTGTAGTCGGTTTCATCGGTTATCACATCGAAGGCTGGGTCTCTGATCGACACACACCTGCAACTGCGCCTATTACGCAGCAGCGTCAAGATCGTCTATTAGAAAATATCGATACAGCAATTTCTAAGAAAAAGCATAATCCTTTGGAAGTGAATCTTTCCCCATCGTTGTCTCAGTGATCAAAGATTTTTAGATTTATTTATTTCTGCGACCCTTATCGAATCACAGTTAGAGATGAATTAACAAGATTATATGTTTCTCTTTGATGTGGCAATTGATTTAGTTGAGACAACATCAAAAATGTTTTTCTTCTAGTATGTAAGATCGTATATATGTTTGTATATAATCTTGTTTTTACTCCATATAATAAATGAGAATAATGAAAGCTTAAGCTTTACTGCAACTTGTTATTATCGATATTTAGATCGCTATCATTATTTCAGAATAATGAAAAGTATTGAAAATCAATATTTTTAACATTAAGCTCATTCCGTTTGATTTAATTAGAATTTAAACTACACAAAGCGTTCATAATTGTGTTAATAAACGAGTCATAATACAAAAGTAGGCAAAGCAAAAGGTTTTAAAACAGATTCAATCATTTGCATTGATTAGTTTATAATTTTATTCCCAGCCTACATGTTTTTTGTTATTTTTCTTATTCCATTATTAGAATACAATATAAAGTTATACATATTTAATTTTTGGGTCTTACTGATCCTGGACACCAAATTTGTAAATTACACTGTGTTCGTAAGTTTCGCCAGGACGCAAGACACTGTTTGGAAAATTTTCCTGCAGAAAAATAAATAGACAATTAATTATGATGTAAAACGCAGAGCTGTATAAGTAATATAGGAACATGTTGTTAAAGAACCTGAATATACTTACGTGGTTCACAGCATCCGGGTAATTTTGTGTCTCCAGACAGAATGCTCCGTGCTTAAAATACTGCTGTTGACTTTTACCAAGAACTCCCTGCTCAGTATCATTCGGCAAAAAATTAGTAGTGTAAAGCTGAACACCCGGCTGGTCAGAGTAGACCGCTAAATATCTTCCAGAATCGGGATGCAGTACTCTAGCAACAAATCTGTCTCCCTTTGGCCCACCGTCTTCTGGCACACAGAAATTGAAATCATATCCTCCGCCAGGAACTTTTGGGAGAACATCACCAAGCCTTTTAGCTACTCTAAGATCCATTATGCTGTTGGCAACCGGTCTAATTTCACCAGTCGGTATACTATCAGCATCCGTGACTGTCCAGCGGTCTGCGTTTACCGTTATCTCATGATCGTACAATTCTGTTGCACTACCATTCTGCAATTTAGAGAAAAGAATGATGTTGTTAAAATCAACTACGCTTCTCGCTGCAAACAATTCGTCTTAATTAGGCCTTGACATGTAGATTGCAATTACTAGTTCTATTGCGCTCTTTAGCTATACAACATTCATCATCCGCATTCTTTATATCAAGTGAATTGATCCTTTTGCTGTTAGAATCAGCTAATGCGTGGAATACTGTTATGCAATTAGTGCTGCTTACTTTTCCAAACAGATTGAAGTAGCTGTGATTAGTTAAATTGATAGGAGTGGCTTTTGTGGAAACGGCGGTCATTTTAATGACCAATCTTCCATCGCTAGTGACGCTGAACTTGACCGTTGCAATTACTGCACCTGGGTAACCTTCCTCACCGTCATAACTCAGCAAGGTCATAAAAACTGCATCATCCTTTATAGTAGTGTTCCATATCTTCTTGTCCCAGGCTTTTAAACCCCCGTGAAGACTACCGCGAGGAACATTTTCTGCCACATTATAGGTGGTTCCATCGATAGTAAACTTGGCTCCTCCAATTCGATTGGCTACGCGACCTACGGTTGCTCCGAAGTAAGGATTGTCAAGTCCAAGGTAACCTTTGGGCATATTAAGTTTTCTTATTCATACTGTGTTTAAGAGAATTGCATTCAAGCTCTAACACAACAACAGTCTATACCTTCGATGTTGTCAAAGCCAAGAACTACGTCATCAATATTTCCTTCTCTATCGGGCGTTCTAATAGCCTGTATTGTTGCACCATATGAAAGTACATCAACTTCGAAGCCTTTCCCATTTTTTAATGTAAATTTTTCCACTATCTGCCCTTCAATGGAACCCCATGGCTCGCTCGTCACGGTCATTGCTTGAGAGGCAGGAAAACTTGCAATGGAAAAATAGAGTTGACTTAAAGATCCAATAAGGGATAGGTATCTATCATATCAATTGTCACATCCAATGGACCAAATGAATTTCAAGCTTAATTAATCCGTTAAATCTTTTATAGATAAATATATTATATGCAACTGATACCTATAATGAGCGAATCTTAACGTGATATACAGTGGAGAGTTATGTTGTCACTGGCCTGCTAGCGTAGACGGAGTCAGAGCTCTTTATTATCAGTAGTTATTGCTACCCATTGCAAAGAACACACACATACAGACAAACCTAATCAGGGCTCCTATCAATCTTTATTATGGTACAGGCAGCTGAGTAGCTCCAAACAACTGATACCGGCAAGTGCCCATCATACGGTGCAGAGATAATGGATAATATATAGAAAAAATTGTAACTCAAAATTTCTATTCCTAAATGACTTTAATGACTTTATTTACTTTATTCCTAATTGTGTAAAAAGTTTTTCTCAGGGATTATAGCTGTAATTTAGTTTTATTGTCAGAATCAGCTGCCGAATGCCCGAATAACATATACAGGGTGTATAAAATAAGCATATATATGGGACATTCCATGCCAACTCATCCTACCAATTGACTTTGCATTTCCGATTTGGCTGAAACTTGGGCATCTTTTTGTACCCTTCGAAAAAGGTTTCTGTGATTTTTTTCAAATTTTTTTATCCAGCCACTTCGGAGATGGTTTTTTTTTTTTTAAATAGCCGTAACTTTATGACAAATTGTCCAAAATGGGTCTGTTTTTTTTCAAAATTCGTGTTTTTTAATGAATTTTCTGAAAATTTCATGCAAAAAATTATTCATGATCATTCTGATCGGTTTTCATTTATTTCAAAGTTAAACCATGAATTTTAAAACTGTTTGTATCCTTAGATTTTTTTTTCAAAAATTCTCATGAATACTACTCCTAAAAACACAAATTTTAAGCCTAGTCCGGTAATGGGATAATGATGGGATATAATTTTTTTTGAATTTTAAAAATAATGAATTCCTTTTTTTTGTGTTTTTTTTTACTGTTAATGTATTATCGACGCATTTTCAGATGAAATGTGAAAAAAGCTCATACATGAAAATACGCCGATAATACATTAACAGTAAAAAAAACACAAAAGAAAGGAATTCATTATTTTTAAAATTCAAAAAAAAATTATATCCCATCATTATCCCATTACCGGACTAGGTTTAAAATTTGTGTTTTTAGGAGTAGTATTCATGAGAATTTTTGAAAAAAATCGAAGGATACAAACCGTTTTAAAATTCATGGTTTAACTTTGAAATAAATGAAAACCGATCAGAATGATCATGAATAATTTTTTGCATGAAATTTTCAGAAAATTCGTTAAAAAACACGAATTTTGAAAAAAAAAACAGACCCATTTTGGACAATTTGTCATAAGGTTACGGTTATTTAAAAAAAAAAAAACCATCTCCGAAGTGGCTGGATAAAAAAATTCGAAAAAAATCAGAGAAACCTTTTTCGAAGGGTACAAAAAGATGCCCAAGTTTCAGCCAAATCGGAGATGCAAAGTCAATTGGTAGGATGAGTTGGCATGGAATGCCCCATATGTACTTTTATGATGGATGTGTATTTCTTTTCTTTTATCATGGATTAATTATAAAAGTCGAGGGTGTGATAATTTTTGAATTCGAACTTCCCAACTTTTCGCTGAATGTGAACTGTGATTGGTGAATTTCAAATCATTCTCATTTGAAAATGACTAGACGCTTGTCTTGTTTACTACGATAGAACATCGTTATAGTCTTGTTCTTTAGAGCTAGTTTTCGATTTGATAGTGATTCATTGGTATATTATGCGGTCTTGATCTTGATTAGAAGTTCGCTCAAAACACGATATACTATGAATTGACGGTAAGTCCAGTGGTGGAAATACACATACGATATAGGACGTCAACCTTTGCCCTCTTGATATGTTGAAAGTTGAGAAGGGAGTAGACGATTATCGTATACAAATGGTTCGCGGATCGTGGAATATATAACATACAACATACTATGCATGTCTCAATCGTTCTAAACGGATTTATCGAATCAAATCATTGGAGACTTTAGATTAAAAAGGAATTGAGAATAATAATTAATGATTATGACACGGATTGAATCATTTCTTATTATATAGTTTCGACAATAAATCTTAGGATAATTTCATACTTTTCAATAGCAATACGTAGGTATGTATATTGATTTTGAAGAAAGTATTGAAATTAACATTAATTCAATTTCACAACCTCAGCATACACTGTATGTTGAAATAAGGACAGAGAACCAGACCAAGGCGCAAACTGTAGGTAGGTATACAGTATTTATGATTTGTGCATAGTATACTGACGCCGGTGATTCCCAACGAATTTCAAGGTATCTGAGATGCTGTTGTATATTTCATTTTCTGATTAAAAATATGTTATCCTCACGATGAAACTATATAATAGTAAGTTTCACAAACAAACATGCGATGATCTTATCTTATATAATTTTGTCTCCGTCTGCTTTAGTTTGTTGTAAAAATGTATTATCTTCGTGCATGTATACTTAAAACAGTATAGTTACAGCATCTTAGTTTTTAAAAGTTTAAGGTGCTTTCCTAGGCAATTCCACCAGTCCTGAAAACATCGTGAAAAAATGTGATATTAAACGGAATATCTCTGCCTCGGCACCGAAATCAATGAAACAAAATACGTCGCGCAATTCTATGTGCGACTCCGAACATGTACAGCCCAAAAAATGTTCGTTTTGCGCGAAAATAGAGAATTTATCCATGAAAAACGTTTCTAAAACCGTTTTTCATGGATATCTTCTCTATTTTCGCGCAAGACGAACATTTTTTGGGCTCTATTCTTAATCTTAACTCTATTTTCACACGAAACGAAATTTTTTTTGGACGTATGTGTTCGGAATTGAAATAGAATTTGCGCTAAGTTGGCCTTTTTTGCGTTTTTGACACCTGGGCTCGGATAATAATCAAAATGTGACACATTTCTTCAAAAGGAGGTGGGCGACTAGGGATGGGCCTTAAGAGGTGCTATCGATATAACGATATGTGCGATAAGTGAAGAGTATACATAACTATATAATAACGTTTCTATTTTCGTGAAATCTTACCCAATTATGAAGGCAACGTTGAAGACGATAGCTAAATTTATCGGATACATCGTAGCCGCAGAATAATTCGGACTGGTGTGCGTGAGTATACTATATATATTCTCGAGCTCAAATTAAAAAAAAAAAAAAAAAATATTAGGTATATATTTCTGTATGGACAAAAAAAATTTAAACGATTTGCGGTCACACGAGAAATGATTCTGGTTAGATAATTTGTTCTCTATAACTTATCCTGGTATAAATACTAGTACTATATAAATATATACTATGATTAGTTCAGGAAAAGTTTCTAGCCCCGGTATAACTCAATTCGTAGAACTAATATTACGTGAATATTACGATGTTGATATATAATTAATTGAATATAATTATATTGTTTCACTTTTTCCCGGTCTCCACAAAATCTAATAGATACGTTCAACGGAATTTTACGAATGTAGGTTGACGACTGTATACACAAAAGCCGTCTAAAGATTGCTAGGAATTGTGGCGTTATGGTCGTTTCGCAGTGTGCATTTAAAAATTGACACCTGTGGCCATCAACTTTCACATTTGGAGGTTGCTGCGCGAATTAAAATAGTATATTTTTAGAACTTATAACAGGATTATAACTCCAGAGCGATAATACACATGAAGTTGAAGTTCGTAACGTTAACGTAATACAATCTTTGGAAAAAATTCACTATTTCATGACTCCAACGTTGTAAAAGTTGCCACATAGGCGAGATGGGTGTGTTTTACTCAATTCGGGAAATTATGGATCGTATTTTGCTGTTTTGGAACCGTTCAAGTCATGAAATCAAGAAATTTGCACAATTATTTTGTTGCGTTAACGTTACGAACTTCAACCTCATTAATACACATGAGTTTTAAATCATCTCGTAATATAACAGAAACTATATATCGCATTTTTATTATATATTGGGAAAAATTAGATTTTGTTAATTGAATAATATTCTAGTTTGAAGTACTAAGTATGGTAAAAAAAAAAAAATTGAAGAGTAGAAGTTTGAAAGTACGATTTTTAGAGTTTCAATAACATTGGTATAGGTGAATTATGCAGGGCCAGTAGCAAAATAGAAGAAAAAAACACTCTGGCCCGTGGTATTTTGTTTCTCGCTATAATATCGATGGCTGGGCGGAAGAAGAGCCTATCTCATAAATACTGTGAAGAAGAGCCTAACTCGGAAAAAGCGCGCAGAAGCGCCTATCTCAGAAAAACCGTGAAGAAGAGCTTATCTCACAAAAACATTTCCATTTCAAAATTTTGTAGTGGTACTCCTATAAAATACATTTATACATTGCAGTAAACGAGATAGTGGTAGTGAAGCGAACCTAATTTTTGAATAATTGCAGTCGCCGCTTCCAGGGGTACCACTACGAAATTTTCAAAGCGAACTGTTATGTGAGATAAGCTCTTCTTCACGGTTTTTCTGAGATAGGCGCTTCTGCGCGCACTTTCCGAGTTAGGCTCTTCTTCGCGGTATTTCTGAGATAGGCTCTTCTTCCGCCCAGCCATCGATATGATGTAAATTAACTCTCCTAGCTAGCTGCTGAAATATATGTATATGTGGAATTTTATCGAGCTAGATTGTTTTGCAAATAAAATTCTTGGAAAATTTGAGGAAAATTGTTTTAATAGCTGGTGAATAAAAAGATTGTAATATGTAAGTATACACGGAAAGTTGATACAACACGTGACCCAATTCAACACGCGATTTATTATATTATACAAATAATGGTAAAGAAGTAATACAATAATAATGATAAATATAAGTCAAATACACGAAGGTCAATCAGCAGGTAAGTATTAGTATATATATTACGCACAGGCATATCACGTGTGTCGTATATAGTATATAGACATAACTATATCATTTTAACGAGTAGGATCAGTGGATCTGCCAATCAAATATTAAGAAAACAATAATTTGACTCCGATGACGTAAACACGATATAATTATATGCATATATACCGATTGTTATGTTACAAATTACGTTTATCTTATATGCTACGTGTTGTCAGCCTGTTAGAAAAGCTGGCAACCGTATCGAATACAAATTCCATAATCCTTGCATATGCTTCATATACATATTGCGGAGTAGGTGGATTCATAGTATCAGCAATCCAGAATATACCCACTTGAAATATTTTTTAATGTAGACTACTACATGGGTATAGCAAACATCAATCCTATAATATATAGTGCGCTGCGTACATTGCTTAGATTCATCTGATACCTTACAAATGTTTGTAAAACCTAGTTATAGTTATTCGTAGAGTACCTATACCGAGTATGCGATATTACACATTATACAGATACGCAGTTATAACTCGATAAACACTCGTGGCTCTAGCTCGTCGATTAACACGGCACGAGGTCTGGGATAAGCATAAGCAAGCATCGTAGGATGCGTCATGTACTTATAATGTATGTTACATACAGTAGTTTTCCGATGAGCTGTTATTTTTATGAAATCAATTTTTTTTCTTTTCTTATATTATCAAAACGACGAGACATTATCTGCGGAGACATGTAGTATGTTAAATTTTATTTCTAACGAATATTTATGTATAATACTGTTGTGTCGTATCATCAGAGACAATAAGTAATATTTAATCAAAATTCCACAATAAACATCCCACTTAACATCCGGACAGAATTGATATGCTACAATCTCGAAGTACTACTCAATTGAAGATAAAAGTGGATCTTTTACACACAGGATTTTTATAAATTAATATCCCGCGAAAGAAGAAGATAACATCGAATGACGTCTTTTGAGAGGGATAAAATATTTTTAATAAAATTTATTCCAGATGGTTGTACATTTTTTTTTTTCTTTTTAATTCAACAACATAAACCTGTTTCATCTAGGTATACGTGTTCATAATATCTGCGGTTAGTGCATTTACGCGCTTTTTGAAACTCTGTAAAAATTCTAGCTGATATTATTTGACAAATTATTATAACAAAAAAACTGTATATAGTATAAAGCATTACATATTCCCATTACATTCTATCTAGTAGTAGTTTTAATTGTAAAATATTCTACGATTCGTATAGAATATAAAGATTTTATCTTTTCGGAAGTTTATATAATATATCTTCATCGTAGAGTCTAAAGTCCGAAAATCAAATCATATGAGACAATGCTAACATACGCAGTAGGCGTGTATCAAATGCATGTAGTAGTAGTTGCAGAATCATACAGTATTGATAACTATATATTCTTATCTCATAAATGTATAACGTTTGCGAAGATGTTTCGTGCAGAGAGTATAATATTTCAGATCAAAAATTCGACTATTATTATTTCCGCATAATTTATATATATATATATATATATATATATAGTGTAGTAACCCATATATAAAGGCGTAAACATCACCCCATAAAACTCTGACTAATATTTACAAATCCATGCGGGTCTTATTTTAACGCTTAATTATAGCCTCTGCACGCGAGATAAAAACATAGTTATTTACGTCTCTATATATGCAGCCTTGCCCAAAGAACACCACCGAGGTGTAGTTTTCATCTTTTTTATCCGTGTATATTTCGTGGAAGAACGAACACCGCGTGATATGTAGGTATACCTATATCATACAACTATAATAACTATTATTCAAATATTACGTCGGTTAGGGGCTCGACTATACGCGTTTGACGCTAAAAATCAGTCGTGACGTGGCAATGTTGCGTTTCTACATTATATGATTATGTATATCCAGGCGTTAGAAATTACAGTTCAAAATAATTCGAACGTACCAATAACACGCAGTGTGCAAATATAGCGACGCTACGATGCGTTTGACGCAAACAGAAGAGTAAACAGAGCTCGTAGGTCTCGCTACTTATCGAATATTTTAGGCCGGCTGTATTTAAAGAATGCATACGATTAATGATTCAATAGAATTATTGAAACTCGACTTACTTACCTCTTTTTGTTTGCCACGTATGTTGTTGTCGCCTAGAATTACATCAGTTACATATCATTGAAATTTCACACAAGTATATGATAAGACCCCAAGATTGCGCCTTTTCTTACCACAACCCTGAACCATCGTGACGAGTGGCGCCTGTGGCGCTGTTTTGCCACGAATACTGATCGCTGATTGGTAAATTTCAAGCGCACGATCATTACTGGAACGACGCCAACCAATCTCCTACGTTTCCTCCCCCACCAAGGCTTCGGTGCTTTACCTGAAATATACACATGCGTAACACCTAGAATCCGTATTCATACACTTGGTGTCTTTCAGTGAGTCCGTATAGTCGTACGTTCGAGATTCTAACCTGAGAAGATTCTCACCATTATTGAAAAAAAAAAGAAAGAAAAAAAAAAAAAAAAAACTGATTAAATTTCATTTACATTCGTTGTTTCTGTTCTAACGAAACTTGTAACGATATCGTTAAATACGATATATTCTGTTTACTTGAAGTAATCCTGCTCATCATACTTCGATACGAACTGTTCTATAAACTATCTAATAATTTAATTTTGTTTATATTACGACTGAAATACAAAAGCAATAATCTCTGGAACTGCTACTTCCAGGTTATATAATTAGTAGAAATAATATAAGTGATCCTTAATCCAGTGTACCTGAAACACTCATACCTACCTACTTACCGTTCGACCTTAACTTTTGTTTACGGTAAACTAATCTGCGCAATGGGTGTTAAAGATAAGGTACGTAAACATTCAGCTATTTTAACCATTACACATATTTTATAAATTTACGGCTATAAAATCGATATGTATTACGAATGTTATTATATTGAATAAAGAAAGTCCGCACGATGACGTACGTATAAACTTGATTATAATTTACTGCAGTCGTTGCAGGTTTAGCGTAATATTGTGTCACGTTCCGTAAACGTATATACATGAATATATGGTGCATTCCATAGCAACTTAACGTAGCAAGCTAATTTTTTATTCATATATAGTATATAGCGCCGGCAAATACAACCACGCATTTCTCTATAGTTTTGTTTATTTTTCTGACAATTTCGACAGTAGAAAGTTTTTTTTAGTCCATAGTTTTCGCCGACTGAAAAAAAATACATTCGTTCGCAAATATATGTATGTAATGAAATTGAAAGCACGATCGAGAAAATTAGGCGGAATGCCCCCATACAACACTTGGAAATCTTGGAATGCAATTCAACGTTGAAAATAGTATTTCCAGGAACTTTGTCGAACAAAGAACGTCGTCGCGCTTGCATTCGAATGCATGCGGCGTGTATAATGTCATCATAGTATACATATGACTACGTTTAATCCAGTTACAGTTGTGTATTGGCTATTTATATACATACACAAGATGAATTCCTAAAGTCCCTTCATCAAGTATATATCCACTAACTACTAAGATAATTTTACATACTTCGAAGAAATGATATCTCTTACCATTTATTGTATTGCACACAATGCGTTATTCATTCGAATATAAATCTAAATACAAAGGAAGTTATGCTTATGTTTTATGAAGTAAATATAGAATACATAAAATGCACATAGTATAGATATTTTCTTGCGATGCATCGAGGTCAGTTAACCCAGATCTTTCAAACTACGTATTCTACGAGTAAAAACTGAAAGCGTATCAGCGTGTTCCGCGTTCTAAACTTCCAAATCACGTGGTCATGAATGAGAAGAACGACGTCTTGTTTATAATTTGATAAAATATTTGAAAATTAACGCGTTGATCACCACTGTTAGATGAAAATAGTAGATTTTACCTACTACATTATCACGACACGATATGGCTTTGATCATATTATGTAACTGAATAATCTTACGCGATATAGCAATGAATTAATGCAATTTATATTATAGTGGCCTATGCAGGGATCAATGAATACCTATTTTAACTTTGTTAGCAATTGACCTTTCGTCCCGCGACAATCGACACTGCGGATCATCCTTATCGTATTTTACGTTTAATATTTCTTCGGATTATATATTTCCCGAAGTTAATCTCGAACTATTTGAAGTTCGCATTTCTTAGATCTAGAGATAAATTTTGTGCTGTTAAAAATCAGCAAATATACTACATGTCGAATAGGATTCGTTGGAATTTAGATTCAGATTTTATCGATACCTACCCACGTGGCCACATCATGTCTCCGTAGTTTTATTGACAATAAATTTATAATCCATATTCTACAATCGTATACAATTTATACTCAGGTGCACATAGAATGTGATGTTTATTTGATTAAATTTTTCCATTAACTACTTATCTTCATTCCACGACTTTGTGTAGCTTATCGCAAGGACAGCAGTCGTCTGTGTAAATTTTATAGAGTCGTTGAATATACTAAACTTATAACGTGACATATTAAATGAGTTCAAGGCTTATTTATCGTCAGAATATAAGAAGCTTGAAGATTTTATTAAGTATCATTTGTTCAACTTTGAGGAACCTGGACGTATCATGGTTTTATACATATATCATGCACACATACTAGTGTCTAGAAATTTGCGTAACATCTGCATATGTACAAGTTCTAGCGATTCCTTGCAAAAAATTGAGACTAAAGTTACCAATGCAAAAAAGTCCGCAAAGGCTTAGTTTTCTTGTAAACACATTCAATAATGAACTAATCAGCGTTCGGTTTTAGGAAAGACTGTCTTGTTTTCGGTGTGGGGCGCACGGCTGTGCAGAGTTTTAGCCAGTCTTTCCTATAGCCCAACGATGATTGGTTTGTTATATTACTAACTGCTTTTACAAAAAAACTAAGCCTTCGCGGACTTTTTTTGCATATGAAACTTTCGTCTCAATTTCTCGCTAGGAATTCGCTAGTATATTTTCAAACACTTTTGATGTAGTTCTTCTATATACCTTCTCGAAAATAAGACATGAAATCGTAAAAACAAAAGTCAATACTTGGCAATTTGATTAGCCGTCTTTAGAGTTCTTTTTTTTTTCGCAAGAGGTATACACGTCATGGTAAAATAAACGTAAGATACGTATATTTTACAAACAGTGTGACTCACTGTGTTCTACATGCATACGTCACACAACTGGGTGACAAAAGGAATGCGTTACACGTTAATTACATTCAAAAGGTGTTCAAAGTAGTTTCAAAAAAATTAGAATAACGCTGATACTATATTTACTATACACAATAGTGTTTGCAAAATAGATATAATTACCACTAAATAGAATGGGAAAAAAAAAAAAATATTCTCGAAAGTAAATTATAACGCAAAGTATTTTTTTAACGTGATGCCATTCTATTCTGTAACTTATATTCGATATTTTAATTACATGTGTATTCGTATAGGCAAATTTTAATTATAATATCTTTGGGCGATAATATCGTTGTACGCGTTTGTCTCGTTATAAGTTATTATAAGCGATTTAAATCAGGTCAATTGCTTGAACGATTAATAATAATAATGATAATAATAATTTATCGAACCGTATTAATATACAGAGTACCGCGTATTAAAATCAGGAATTATTATATCCCGCGGGAATTGGTAAATTTGAGCATGTATGCATCTCAGTTTAGCAACGTGAGACGGAAATATTGATTCTATCATCGCGCAAACGCAGGTAGGTATACTTCGCCGCCTTTTCGGTTGCAGTCGTGGTTCGATCTTTATTGCACGCTAGTGTCGTATGATGAACGACGATTTTACAAAACATCAGTAATTATTATCATTAAGAGATAAAAAAAATTTAAGATTATTGTCTACGAAGTAGATACTTACATATAACATATATATACATATACATAATTTAATCATTTATATTATGATCGTATAAACTACGACAACAATCTAACACATCACTCGAAAAACATTCATTTTTTTATTCCCTATAATATTTATCATTATATACTTAAAGTTAGACAATATTTTATATGTGTGTGTATTAGGGTGTGCCAAAAAAAAAAAAATTCAAACGCACATCAACATTCCGGTAGAGCATCTCAAATAGAATATCTCAGCCAAATATGAGCTCTTAATATTGATATTTAGAACTGCCTAACTCAGTTTTCCCATTTTTGATTTGAATAACATATGTGAAAAAAAATCGGAAAATTTTCGAATTGTTTTTTCTCGTAACCGGCTTGATTTAGAAACTATCTGAATACAGATTCTTATAGGAAATTTCACGCTCTACAAAAAAGTACTGAGATAGAATTTTCCTAACTCTCACCGATTAAGAGATATCCGCCTATAAACATTGAGTCATAGCGTCATAGAGTCATATGACTCTGGGAAAAACAATTTATTTTTCAACCGCGCATCAAAATTTCGGTAGAGCATCTCAAATAGAACATCTCAGCCAAATATGAGCTCTTAATATTGATATTTAGAACTGCCTATTTTAGTAACTAAAATTAGTAACTAAAATTAGTAACTAAATTAGGCAGTTCTAAATATCAATATTAAGAGCTCATATTTGGCTGAGATATTCTATTTGAGATGCTCTACCCGAATGTTGATGTGCGTTTGAATTTTTTTTTTTTTTTGGCACACCCTAGTGTGTATACAGATATGGGTTTGATAATTGTCTCAAGTTCTAAATCCCCTCAGGTTTATCATGCCTATATCAAATATCTGTACATATTAAACGATCGTTTACGATTAGTGTATTACCTACCTACCTTCTTAAAATAAAAGAAATTATTTCAATCTTATCTGCGATCGCATTGTATATAGATATTTACTAATTGTCTTTTAGATGTCCGAGCAGAATCCGGAAATGAGAGAAACAGCGGCACGTATTTGTCGCGACTATTTACATGGTGCATGGAAATACGTTACAGCTGATAATATTGGCTTCAAACGAATCAGGTAATCACATAAGCACAATTTAATCCCTTCAACTTACTTTTATCACATTTAATTGCATCATCAATTTTATCTTATTAGAATTATCAAGAGTGATTATTTCAAACGGTATATAACTAGACTGAGAAATAATTAGTTCGCTCAAATTTACATCAAAAATAAAGAGAGAAAAACTTTACTTCACCTTTTCCCTGAAAAACTTCTAATCATAGATTTAGGTCTTGGATTATAATCTGATTACAATATATCTCATATAAATTTTGTAGTGGTGGTTTATCCAACTGGTTATACAATGTGGAGCTTCCTGAAGGTGCGGCACCGGTCCGAGGAGAACCACGTCAAGTGTTGCTCAGATTATATGGCCAAGTCCATGGGGAACGTGCGTTGGAAGGTCTAATAACAGAGTCTGTAATATTTACACTATTGTCAGAAAGAAGACTGGGTCCAAAATTACATGGGATATTTCCCGGGGGTAGAATTGAAGAGTATATACCCGCAAGACCATTGCTAACTAAAGAACTTGCCGATCCTTCTCTCAGCAGTCTTATAGCTGAAAAAATGGCAGATATACATTGCATGCAAGTTCCTATTAGCAAAGAACCCACATGGCTTTGGGACACTATGGCTAGATGGCTCGACACAGCTACAGATGTACTAGAAAATCCTGGTGATGTTGATCCCAAATTATTGGACAACATCAATGTACTTAGATCCATGGAATTGTCTCGCGAAGTTTCATGGCTTAGGTAAAAATTCCTTTAGCATTGTACATCATGAATATAAAAAATTTACCTTTCAGCATAGCTGCAAAATTCAAACTGACTTTGTTAGCTACTCTAAAGATACGATACAAGTATATGCCTTGACATTTTACACAAAGCTTTAGATAGCTTTGTACATAAGCTTTAAAAGCCTACATAAGTGTCTTTTTCATCTTTTTTTTTTTATTTTATTTTTTTTATATCAACACTTGTGATGTTAAAAATTGTTTCCTTTACACATTGTCTAAGTAAAAATAGAATAAAAATCATTTTTAACAGCCCTGCTTTACAACATTATTCAAATTCTCGGTGATTTTAGGAACCCGAAGTTATTATTAGCAAGAGAATATAATCATTCTCTTTAAAACTTAATAAGTTTACGATAAAAACTTTCTCTCACATTAGCAATGTGAATTAGATATAGGTGATCAAATAGTAAACGTCACACCATGATTAGATTAGATTAGATAATTGTCAAGGATACATATAATGCTTGAGACTCGTGTAGGCTCAACACTTGAAAGTTTATAGTTATTTGTAAAACCTTTTTCCAACAATTTAGGATAAACTATGTTTGCGTGCTAATTTTTATCTCATCCGCATAATATTATAATTCAGTATAGAGAGATAGGCCAATATTTTCCATAGTATAAAAATGACTGAATAAATTTATTCCCAGAGTAAATAAAACGCGTGAATATTATTGCAGGTGTTTTATAACGCAGCAAAAACACCCTGTTGTTTTCTGCCACAATGATATGCAAGAGGGTAACATTCTACTGAGGCAAAACACCAAGAAGCCAGAATTAGTTCTCATCGATTTTGAATACTGTTCTTACAACTACAGAGGATTTGATCTTGCCAATCATTTCATCGAATGGCAGTACGATTACACAGCACCTGATTATCCATTCTTTCATGAGAGAGGAGCGGCCGGTCCTACCAGAGAACAGAAGGTAAGTTTTAAACAGAACAGAGGGTCAGGGGGAATGGGGGAAAATCTTATTTCAAATAACGGTAAGAGATAATTTCATGGCAAATCAAACTCTACTACTCCTCATTCATTATTATTTTTTCCTAATCCAAAGCATTACACACATTGTTGCAAGTACAATTATTGTATGCTAAGGGATTTGGGACAGAATTGTTACACGCGTCAAACATATTACTGTGTTTCATAACTCTCCGAAAAATTAGTGGCCTCTATTCAGATATTTTTCATCAGCCTTATATACAACATCATACATTATCTCAGTATAAATGATGAATCTGAAATGTTTTTTTGATAGCTAAAAAAAAGATGATAATAATAGTATGCTTTCCATATAGTCTTGTCTGTATTATGTTTTATTGAGGCGTTGCGAAGAGGCTAGGACACCTTGGCGTGTGTATATGTTAGTTTCACAGGAGCGTGATTCCTTGAGAGAAGGCTGAGGCCTGCGTCCATCAAATCATGGGCCAAATCAAGCCAGATCAAGCCAGTCTGACGGGTGTTCTACTCTCGCTGTGCATTTTGGTGTGGAAGCTGAGCAACCTGCGCCTATCTATATCAACATGGCGACAACTAGAGCCGCATCTGCGCATCTACGACACTAGAGTACCTCTACACGCACTCTCAATAGTCAAAATCAATTACCACCCTTAACAAAAATTAATTGTACCAGTGCCTCTTTTGAGCACAAAAACTGTCGTATTCCGAGTTAAGGAGCTTTTAATGAGTATGTTTCTCTATTTGCCGAATCTTAACGATGACCAAGTAGTTTTTGCTACTTCAAATCATTATTTTCATTTATTATTCATTCGACATACTTAAAAGGAGGAGGAGGAGGAGGGAGTCTAATGAAAAATAAAAGTACGATCATTACAACTGAATTTTTTTTTTTTTTTTTTTTTCATTCATTTTACTTGAATGATCAAAATGATTGGAAATTCATGATTAAAAAATTTGATTTATGTGCTAAATATTGATACTAAACTGCAGAATTTTGTAATATACAGAAACAGACTCTAAAGTTTCTTAATTATTCAGTGTATTTGGAATTGCGTGCCTATTATATAGAAAAAGCAAAACAGAAAAAAAAAAAAAATCATAACTGGGTAGTAATTTAAAATTTCCTTTTTCCGTAATAATTTCAGATCTGAAGAAAATTAATACGACAAGGCGAAATTAAATAACAATATTTACTATCAGGGGGGTGGGGGGGGAAAAGTTTTCATATTTAAATTTCCTATTCTTCATTATCCAATCACATTTCTACCTGAATACTAAAATAACTATCGAGGTACTGATTACTCGTGAATATCAGTTATTTCTACTTAGTTATGGTATTCCTCAAGTTAATTGCACCTTTTTCCAAATATATCCTGCGCTTCCATTTCGGACTTCCAGTTAGTTAATCAAATGCTATAAAATAGTAGATATCATATTAAAACTATCAAAACAATAGTTAGGTCTTCATACTCTCAGCATACATTATATTTATCCAAAGTTTTTTTTTCTACAGCTCAATTTCATACGGAGTTATTTGAGGACATTGAACAAGGAAGGAACCGCTGAAGAAGATCGTTTGATGATGGAAATAAAGACATTCTCGCTAGCTAGTCATCTATTTTGGGGACTTTGGTCTATAGTCAATGCCAAACTCTCGCAAATTCCATTCGGCTATTGGGTAAGAAGTTATGATAAATGATATATTATAATGTAGTATTTACAATAACATCATGACAAAATATATTCTTTGTTTAGGATTATGCGGTATGCAGATTGAAAAATTACCAAGACCTAAAGGAAAAGGCAATCGGATCTCAACTCGACTTAGACAGTGGAGTTAAACGAAAAGTAACAGATATGGATTGAAGCGGATGACGACTTAAAAGTTTTAGTACCTAAAAGTAACTCTTTTAATAAAGAAGGAGTGACTTTAAAGGCTGTACCTAAGCAAACAGCAGGTGAAGAAGCAGTATAATCAACTGAGAGTTTGATAAAAGTGATCTTGGAATAATGAATCATGTGATAAATCGCTATTCGCAATTTGATCTTTAAAGTTAAACCGAAGTTGTTCGACTAAGTTGGGCCAAAAACGGGATCAAGAGAGCTCAATGAATTGGCGTAGAATGACGATGCGACAACGTTAATGGCTGGTATGCCGTCCAATTTCAATTGATTAATGCTTAATGCAAATAATATGTTGTACTTAGTGAGACTAGAAGAGAGGTGTGTGAAAACCACCTGAATCTTTATCTCGTAGTTGAAGCATTTCTTTATTTTGCTTTATAGCAAAGGATCCAGCTTTTACGTTCCGTACTTAAAAAACGCAAATTATAATTATACACAAGTATGTTACGAATTGACTACTGCTGTATGATAAAAAAAAAAAAAAAAAATATATATAATGAAAACATCATGAAAGTGTTTCGGTAGCTTTGAAGTTGTTTGATTTTCATTGAAATCTATCATTAGAAGAAGCAACTGTGGATTGAAAGTAACTATATAATAATTGATAAACATAAGTAATACTAAAGAAATTTACCATTTGACTTTGATTATTAGAACTTCATATGACAGCCAAAATAATTGAATGAATTCTAGTCTAGTATATTATTATGTAGGTAATTAAAAATGATGATATTTTGTTCTAGAAAGATGTTTAGTTGTTATCTTTCTTGAATAAAAAACTCATCATGACGCTCATTTCTTTTTTTTTTTTTTTTTTTTTTTTTTCAATGATATTATTACTTCAATACTTTCTTTATGATTCATATCAATAAAACTATTATTTCTATTTTGTTTTACGATACGCGGTATATGCTATAGCGATATCGTTAGAATATATCACATATTACTATTCTTTATAATCTCAGATAAAGGTATAGCACAGAGTGTAGAAGAGCTGATGATGCAAGAAGAAAACTAACAGTAGGTAATTTAAATTGATCAATCTGCCAAATGAACCGAAGCAACGATTATTCATTAATTTAGGTACATGTCGAATATTCATTGAGTAAATTCGACGATGTATACCTAAGCCTGAGACATTGGTTCGCTTGGTGATTACCTGTGATTGAAATTATTGTTCTATGTTAATATTATTATTATTATTATTATGTTATTCAATAAATAAAAGAGACAGTATTTCAGAATTGTCTGATCATTATAGTTTAATGTATTAATCATTATGTTTCATAACTGTGTAATAACGTTTTATAATAAAGTTTATTAATATTTCAGTCGTTGCCTGTTTTCAGTTATACCTTCAACGATTTCAGCCTCTCTATCTCTCTCACATAACGGTCGCTTCTATAAATATATTCAAATTGGATTAGAATTCAAACGTTTAGGATCCCCATGTGAGCGTAATAACAATCAGTAATAGTTTTGCCTTTCCGGAATCCAGGCATAAGATCTCTTGCCATTGGTATTTGTAATAATTTATTAAAATGTTAAAAATTTACAAATTCTTGTATGAATCCATGACAATGAGAATTATTTCTACAAATATTTTGGAAAATAAATGAAGCTACTTAATTCTTCTATTCGCTATTCCTGTTCGACTTGAAGGTTCGTTGAAAGAGTTAAGTAGCGTTTCAAGATGCGCTATTTTTCAACATTTTTTTCTGATTATGAAATAGGATATTCTTCCGTCATAGTTGAATCATTATTTCAAAGTATTGTCCGTGAACGACATTCTAGAGGTCCTTTCAAGTTTAGAATCGAATTCCAAGTTGAAAAAAAAGAAGCAATTCTGTATATTTCCGAGCATGCGAAGGCTTGTGAGTGATTCTGGGATAGGCCTACCCAGGTAAAGGGATTATAGTGTCCTTCGGCTAGGTAGTTATTCCTTTTTCCTGAATACAGGATATTTACGGGCTATACAAATTCTACTTGTGAGATATTGAATAAATATTCTATTTCAAGAATGCGCAATCCTGATAATATATCCAGTATTACTACTACGATTTCTGTTCATGTCAGTTTGAACTAATCGTTAGAATTTAATTATTTCGAAAATTGGCTAAACAGTAAACACTTTTTATGACGTGAGATTCATAAATTTCTAAAATCTTTTTATATTTCATTTGTATGAACACGGTGTGCTGAAAAGAATTCTAAATCTCTACAAATTCTAGTGATACAAACTCCTTCAGAGTAATCAATTACAAAATCAATGTCTCAATCAGATATCCAAGAAAAAACAAGGTTCATTGAGCATTCATTATAGTTCTGAATTCGTTCTTTGGCATGATATTGAATGGTGGCCCTTAAAAGGGCCGATTGTTTGAGTGTTGGTGAAGAAGCAGCAGCTTATTTGGAGCTGGTGTACTTGGTAACAGCCTTGGTGCCTTCACTGACTGCGTGCTTAGCGAGTTCACCAGGAAGTAGTAGCCTTACTGCAGTCTGAATCTCCCGAGAAGTGATGGTCGAGCGTTTGTTGTAATGAGCAAGACGTGAAGATTCAGCAGCAATACGTTCAAAAATGTCGTTTACGAAGCTGTTCATTATGCTCATAGCTTTACTCGAGATACCGGTGTCGGGGTGAACTTGCTTCAACACTTTGTAGATGTAAATTGCGTAGCTTTCCTTCCTCTTGCGCTTCTTCTTCTTATCACCTTTCGAAATATTCTTCTGTGCCTTTCCGGCCTTCTTCGCTGCTTTACCGCTTGCTTTAGGTGGCATCTTCAAATATTCAACTTGATACTAACGTTCAAAACTTTGTAGTGGTTCGAGGAGAACTGTGGCGTTTACTTGCTCTCCCCGGCTATTTATTACACGACAACCCAACCGTCCAACGTTCCTGGCCCGCGCCAATGGGAAGCCGCCAAGCCCATGCAACGCGCTGATTGGCGCGCGGCCGGTACTGTGACGGTATAAATACGTAGCTCGGAGAAAAATTTGTCAATCATTCACCGAATTGAGTGCGAGCAAGTACTCAACGTCAAACTTTGTTATTTTGTTGACTTCAACCCCCTAACTGCAATGTCTGGACGCGGAAAAGGTGGAAAAGTAAAGGGAAAGTCAAAGTCTCGTTCAAGTCGAGCAGGGCTTCAATTTCCTGTGGGTCGTATTCACAGATTACTTCGCAAGGGAAATTACGCTGAACGAGTAGGAGCTGGAGCTCCAGTTTATCTAGCTGCTGTGATGGAATATCTTGCCGCTGAAGTACTGGAGTTGGCTGGAAATGCGGCTCGTGATAATAAGAAGACTAGGATTATTCCACGTCACTTGCAATTAGCCATACGCAATGACGAAGAATTAAACAAGCTTCTGTCTGGAGTTACGATTGCTCAGGGTGGTGTTCTGCCCAATATTCAAGCCGTTCTTCTGCCCAAGAAGACCGAGAAGAAAGCCTAATCCATCTCATCATAAAAATCTACCGGCCCTTTTCAGGGCCACCAAATTTTCTATGTTGCCAAAGAACGAATCTCATAATCACCGAATACTTCGTATATAGCTAAATAAATTTACAAAAAAAAAAAAAAAAAAAAAAATAACGACTTGTGATGCCCTAGACTGATTACCGAGATAATTCCATTGTCATAAAGAAAACTACTCGAGGCTAATTTTCTAATTATAAATTACATTACGATGCAGAATCTGCTGCTTGAGTTCCCGAGGGTATAGTTAATCTAGATAACTTGTAGTTTTTACCATATTCCAAACTAACTTTTTTCCCCGCATAATTCTTAGTAAGTGCAATTTTAGACACATTTTTTGCTACCTCCGACTAAAGAGTACGATTAGTAGCGCTTGAATATTTTCAACGATTCAGAATAATCCTTATAGGAATATTAATTACATACGAGGCGTCTCAGGGCATTGGACCTAGTCGTGATCATTTTCAATTCTTCGCCCCTGGTAATACATATGTCTTGTAGTATTATAAAAAAGACGATTTGCAAAGTTTCAAATGCTAGAATGAAATCAATTTGCTAATAGCTCTTTCAACTGCGGGGCTACACCAAGCTACGCTGGTGTAGTGTAGCCATCTTTATCTCTTTCTTTGCTTCGAGGGAGAAAGAGACAAAGATGGCAACACTACACCCTTAGACCATATAGGATGGACTGAGAATTGGAGTAACCTATGAGCGCTACTTCCGTTAGGAACTATTGCTTCCTTGTCCGACGAACGATTCAGTATTGTGCGTTCACGTCTGTCCTTTTCTCATTTTACCCAGCAGCAACCTTACAATGCTTCAGCATAGGCAATGCTCAGTCCATCTCGTATGGTCCAAGACTACACCAGTGTAGACTACGTGCCCGAAAGGGCGATAAGTCGAACCAAGGAGAAGAGGACTACACCAGTGTAGCTTGGTGTAGCCCCAGCCGACAGCGCTATAAAGGTCGGGTCATAGTATCGACTAGGCCGTAGTTTTCACGTTTCAGATCAACCAGTTCAGTAAAAACTACAGCCTGGTCGACCTGAACAATGAAAACTACATTATATATGGGCGATTCAGCCCATAAAGTTCAGTTGAAACGCTAAAGCAACAATGTACGAGCGCCTGTGTCTGAATTTGTTACGGCCCTAGCTGTGTGACGTAGAGCTCACTCATTGGCTAACTCAAACCTGCTCTAATTCAGAAACTATGACAGTCCCGAAGATTTCGCTAATTTCGTCTTCATTATTTGTGAGGAACTCAACTGTAGAAAGGCAGGTCGTTGATCTGAATCACCCTTATGGAGCGATAAAAGAAAAAAATGAAAAATTCGAGTTATATCTATTACTTAAATGGGGATTCTGAAAATCATTTCAATGATAATCTATTGTGAGAGTACTAATAAGTTAAACACTCGATATGATTAAAATAATTTATGAGAGCCCTATAATAAAATGAGTCGTATTTGAAAAAAAAAAAAAAAAAAAAAAAAAAATGAATTAATTTTCTTTTATCCGAGTTTTTATCTACCAAACTGAATGCGCGCTTATCTTCGCTCTAGGCAAAATGTATTCTTGTGTGTTTCACAAAGAATGTAGTATACTGTAAAATTTTTATCAATATTATCCCTTATGACTAACTGTCATTTTAATATTCGAGCGATTATTATTTGCGAGCTACATTTTTTTTTAGACCTAAAGCTTCGCGAATTACGTTTTTTATGATCCCCTACAAACGAACAGAGGATAAAAAAAAAAAAAAATCAAAATGCTGCGGGGGCGGGAGATGCGGCCAAAATGGCTTAGATTTGCCTCCTTTATATAGGATACGGAAAGAACTGCCTAAAGTATCATTCACAATCGGCTTAGTGCAGTGGTAGTGCAGAATTTGGTGCAGTGTAGAAGATTGATACGTTAGATTCCATTGAATGGTTCACAATAAATTAGTGTAGGTGACAGTGGCAGTTGGTAGTATCATTAAATATATACCTACACTAATTTATTGTGAACCATTCAATGGAATCCAACGTATCAATCTTCTACACTGCACCAAGTTCTGCACTACCACTGCACCAAGCCGATTGTGAATGATACTTAACTCTTGGTATTGGTAGCGTACTAGTCAATGCATGTATAAAACGTCGGTCGAGTTTCCCTTTATCGTCATTAGTTGCTTCAAGGTTGACGGTGAATCCAATCTAGCGGCTTTTAGGTTATGTAGCGAACTCGATCAGCGAACCACTGTTCATCCTGTGTTAAATTTTCGGCCAATAGTTCCAATTCACAATAATTATAATAAAAGTAATGCGTCGGTGTTTAATAAAGTGTGATTAGTTAATTCGTTCGATAAATAGAGTGTAGTATATCCTATTTTAATAATATCATCGTTCCTAAATAACCGCTAATAATAATAAATAAAAAAAATGTCCGTGAAGAAAATACAGCGAGGAAAACAGACGCACGTGTCGTCGAAAATGAAACATGTGTCGAAAATCAAACGTATAAATAAAAATGGAACTGGAACTATCCTAAAGAATGAATCGAAAAAATCATCACCCAAGACCCAAAAGAAAGCCTTAGTTATTGCTCACGAAATTAAATTTGCTAAATTATTAGCTGGGAATGACAAAAAGGTTAGGGACAAGGTGCTGAAAAATCTTAAGAAATGGCTTGCCATACGATCCGAGAGCTCATTCGGTAAGAATATTCAATTTAGCTAAATTTATCATTCAGAGTATTTAGGGAGAATCCGGGCCTTCACAGATCAACTGGTTATCACATGTCCATATTTATTCTAATCTCGTAACAGTCTTCTTAAATGAAGATTAAAGATGTTCTGGAGGTACAATCGGCATCAAAACAATAAGACAGACAAAAACCGAATTTGCTAATTTTGAATGATATTAATGCGAAAAATGATTGAATAATATCGAGGAGCGGATATTCCCACAACCTCAGAAAATGAAAAAATTCTCAATTTAGTGACAGAATTTCGAATATACCACCAATCATGAAAAGTTGTAAAAAGATTGTACAAGTATGTGCTGAAAATGGTGAAAATTGTTCATTTTTGATCAGATTTCAAAATTTCAGGGTTTGTTATACTCGGTGATAAAATCTCTACGAACTCACTGAAAAAAGTTTTGCATAAAACACTCATATTCAAGTAAAAAATGTAACAGTATATGTATCATATGAATCTCGGAATGTATCTGATTGTGAACAACTGAATTCTTACTCAAATATGAGTGTTTTATGCAAAACTTTTTTCAGTGTGTTCGTAGAGATTTTATCACTGAGTATAACAAACCCTGAAATTTTGAAATCTGATCAAAAATGAACAATTTTCACCATTTTCAGCACATACTTGTAAAATGTTTTTTTTTTTTACAACTTTTCATGATTGTTGGTATTTTCGAAATTCTGTCACTAAATTGAGAGTTTTTTCATTTTCTGAGGTTGTGGGAATATCCGCTCCTCGATATTATTCAATCATTTTTCGCATCAGTATCATCCAAAATTAGCAAATTCGGTTTTTGTCTGTCTTATTGTTTTGATGCCGATTGTACCTCCAGAACATCCTTAAAAATGTAAAAAAGCGTTAAAAATTGCTCATGACAAGACTTGACAAGAAATTCTATTTTCATGTTCAGAACATCGGTTTACAGCCACGAGTTCAGGCCAACAATTTACAACTCTTGAAAATTTTTTTTCTTTTTTTTTTTAATTTTTTCTTCTTTTTTTCAGCCTTTGTCGAACAAGATTTCATGAGATTATGGAAAGGTCTGTATTACTGCATGTGGATGTCAGACAAGCCTCTGATTCAAGAAGAGCTTGCAGAATCTGTTAGCAAACTTGTTCACTGTTTTAATAACAAAGAAGCTGCACTACTTTACACTAAATGTACCTTACATACTCTGGCATCAGAATGGTTTGGACTTGATCATCATAGATTAGACAAATTCCAGATGGTAAGATTTCCAAAAGTGTGACGATATGATTCAGTGATTCGTTATTTATCTCCGTCATAACAATTCGGTTAATCATTTCATAGATCGTCAAGAATCACTGAATAATAATATTAATAATAATAATATTTGATAATTTTTTACATTTTCTTAAAGTTGGTGAGAAGAATAATAAGACAAACATTTGAAATGTGCAAAAGAAAATCGTGGGATCGTCAATGGGTTGACGGCGTTGAAAAAATAATAGAAAGTATTTTATCAGATCAAAAGACAAGCGTAGGATTCAGTCTTCATATCACTGAATTATACATGGAGGAACTTGCCAAGGTAAGCAGATTATCTTCACCTCAAAATGACCAAACTGTATAAAATTTCAAAGCCTGAATAAAGAAAATGCACAATCTTGATCGTATAGGTAAGCGGAGGTGATATACCAGAAGATATTGTCATCGAATTAGTCCGACCTTTCGCAATTCAACTGGCAGGAATGGATGACGAACGAAAGATACGTCACGTCATGAAGCACATATTTAGATACTTACTTTTCCAGTCTGACGTTGGGCTGGATTATGTAGAGAAATTCGAAGCTTGGAGACACGTGTGTGGCTAGCATATCTGCATTTATATTCCAGTAGCAAAATATCGTCTCAATTCTAATACATCTTTATCATTTTTCATTCTACCATTAGGCAGGCTTTCCTAAAGGCAACATCGATGCTATGGAAAAAGTCGAAATAGATGACGACGACGACGACGACGAAAATAGTAACGAAGAAAATGAACAAGAAAGTGACGAGCACGATCAGATCCAAGAGGCAGATGAAAAACCTTTGGATCCTCGCGCTGGAAGAGTCGATGTTGAATTACCGCAATTACCATTCGATCCTAAAGCTGTGGCTGATATGGTCATAACTTATCGGTTTCATCCATCGTCTACGACAAAAACTCGACGACAAATTCTTCGGATAGTCAAAGAGTAGGCAAAGATGAACTGTTTTTTTTTTTTTTAATAAAATTTGTATAAGGCTTACTAAATCACGTAATTTCCTCGTTTTAAAGATTCAACGAACTGGCAGTTGGAAAAATGCCGCTCGGTATTAAGCAGGTGAAACTTCGCGAAGGTTCTAAAGCTGAGACCAATCCTAGAAGCGCAGCGTTAAGGCTGTTGAAATTCGAGGAAGAACTTTACTCAGATACTATAAGGGGCAAGCGTAAGAAGAAGACCGGCCAAACAATAGACGAGGATGTTGATTTCGAGCCGGAATCAATTCCCAAGAAGAAGAAAGTCAAATCTGAGAGTGTAAAAAATATGATAAAGAAAAATGAGGCGAAGATGAAAGCTTCAACAGATAGCATACCGAAACGTGAAGGTAATAAAGTAAGTCCTGGTAAATTGAAACCCAAAGCTTTGGATCAGCCGAGAAAAAAGCAAAGTAGTTTAAAATCGACGGAGAAAATAGGCGCAGAAATAAGCAGCGAGACGCCTAAGAGAAAGCAAATGAAAAATGGAAAGAAGAGGCAATTGAATGGTGAAGGCGAAATAAGTATGGTAGAAAGTGAGACACCCCAAATCTTAAAACACCAGAATCAAAGCCTGAAGAAAAAACAAATCAATGGTGATAATGATCTCTGCCATTTCGGACTTCCTACACCTGTAAAGAAGCCCGGTAACGAGAATGCAATAAAAAAAGCAAAGAGGGATAGCGCCGAAGGGATTTGGAGCGTTTCAGAAAATGTTAGTCCAATATCTCCGTCCAGACAAAATCCGATAATATCTACTCCAAGTTTACAAGATAATTCTCATTCGGTTGAACAGCCTCTTCAGCCAGCGAGTACACCCTCGATTTTAACTCCGTTGAGAACGAAGGAGACGGCGAAGAAGCTGGTGAGATTAATTTACCTTTTGTGTTTTTTAATTTGTAAAATTTGTAAAATTTGTAAAATCTTCTTATTATTGATTGCAATTTTATTACAGACATTGGAAATTTCCAAGATTGTTACCGTCACACCAGAGGCGCAGATAATTAAAGAGAATAATTCGTCTTCTAGTTTGAAGAAGAAAGTGAAAATAGTTCTTCAAAGAAATACGGCGCAACATACATCTGAGTATATGCGACAATTGCGTCAAAGCCCAGCCATACCATACGATGCTAATCGTAAACCTCCGGTTGGAGTTCTTAAACCGAGTCCTATACCAAGTCCAGTGAATCCATTTTACAAGAGGAATTTTAAATAGGAATTATTCTTTAATAGTACATAAGATTACTTATTGTTGATAAGTATTGTTATCTTATGCTTTTATGGAATATATATATATAAGGAACTAGGAGAATGTAATTAATTATGTGTATTTTTTTTTCTTTTTGTTCTTTTCTTTTTTTTTTTTATCAGAAATCAGAAAAAAAAAAAAACAAAGTACATACACTATTGTGTTGATTAATTGTATTGAATTCTAGATATTTGATTGGTGTTTACACAGAGAACATTACACATCTTAAATACATCTTTGCTAATCTTATATGAAATAAAAATTGAATTTAATGTTATTCATATACAAGAAGATTTGATCGAAAATAAAATTTTATCATTAGAATATATTATATATGTATAGACACACACACACACACACTCCTCATTTCATTATGATATACATATCGATCGATAAATATTTCTGACAATAGTCAACTATCGAAGAAAATAAATGACTGGATTCAAAATAGTTGATCATTGTGTATTATATCAATTCAATATACCTTAACTAACGATATAATCATTCATTCATTCATTCATTTATTCATTTATTCATTCATCTTGAGCAGACATTGATTATTATTCAATTGCTAATTCGTCTTTGATACCTTCCGTGTTCCAAAATAAATAATTTTAATTTAGAGAAAAAATTGAACCAATCTGTTCCAGCCTAGCTAGAATTGTAGAATAGAATGCATAGTTTTTGCAATAAAAGTAACATACTCAAACCGATTATCTGGCAGAAGAAACATTGGCGACGATTGTATACAGAGTAAAAGGTATAACGTCATTTAATCCAGTATGATACACAGTGGGAGAATATTTCAGCAAGTTAGAAATCCAGCAATACCCCATTTCATCTTATAACATAACAAAATATTCATCTATAGGCTCTTCATATAGTAAACTTCTATAATTGCCAATACCCATTATTAAGCATACGAACACGAGTTTACATTATCACAGGATTCAAAATTGATAATAAATAAATTTCAATGTCTTTACATGTTGCTATTAGAGTAGAATAGTCTAATTATTAAACAATGACTAATCAATAAATATTATTTTTTTTCAATAACTAAGTTGAACTACATTTGAATAACGTCCATTCCGGCTCGTTTAACTACATCTTGTTGATGTTATGACTCTCATGAGAGAGAGAGAGCGTATTAATTTTACAAGAAGGTATCGCTTCATACTTTATAAGAATCTAAATGAATTTAACTGTTGGTTTTAATTTGTATACATAGTATATGTACAGAATTAAGAGGACTTAGAATTTGATCATTTTTTCAAATGCACTTAAGACTATTAATAATTTTTTTTTTTTTCACATTTCCCTACTCTTTACTAAACATCGATAAGTAATTTTCATCTATTTTTAATATAGTATTATGAATATATATAATACGACACATTTACACAGCTAATGATGCATGAGCTTCATTTTCATAATTTATTATACACGTAGATCGGGGTGAAACTAATCAATCTATTTAGCCCTTACTTGATAGTATGGCTAATTTATAAATAGTACAATATATTCACTAAAGTTTTTTTTTTTTTTTTTTTTCTATCGATACATACAATACTACAAACTATTTGGTTCCAACACTTTTTTTCATATTAATCAACAAATTCAATCCAAGTTGCAAAACGGTCGACTACATACGGCTAGCAATTTTAATGACTCTAAATATAGGTATATTTCAAATGAATATCTTACTATTTTGATAACAAAGTTTCTAAAGACACATAATATTAACATGTCGAATTGAATCTGTTGAGAAAATAGATAAGTGTTGTCGACCATAGTCGCTTCTTTGGCACGTGAATTCACTTTTTACTTATTAGCTTACAAGATATGCTAGATCTACGGAAAAATATATTTCTCTGTTCTGAGCTTGCAATATGAGTTACAAAATGACTAGAATACGTTCAAGCTAGAATTAACACTTAACAAATATCATCCATTCCTATTCCGTCACCAAATCCTCGGGATGTTTTTCATCATCTAAAGTATATTCATACTTTTGCCATAAGTCTGCAGCAGATACAAGGCTGATATTTTTCAATAGAAATTTATATTGCTAAATGTTAATTTTAGTCTGTACAAGATGTTAATCTAAAGATATACTGTATAGGTGCTTAAAATAGTTTGGATATATTGTTTAAAATTTGTATGCTAAGCTATTATTTAAAATATAATATACACTTTGTGTATTAGAGTTTAGAACAGGATATGGCATGATCTTAGAGTGCATGAGATGCCGGATTAATAAGGATCATTCAATGAGAAAAAAGATTCGTAACACAACAACGCAGTAAATTAAACTGCAGATATCACTCGCCAAAAATAATTAACAATAGGCTTTCAAAAATCAAAATAACTTGATACCTTGTGTGTAATCGATTGGAAAAATACAGTTTTTAACTGATTAATCATAAAAAAACCTAATACACGAATAAGAAAAATATGTGAAACTGATTTTCGAATCACAAACACATCATTGGCAAAACAGTAGTTATGAAAATATGTAAAAATCGACGATAAGATTGCACGTAATGCTAATTAGCACCCCGTTTAATTCCTAGATAGAATTAAACCATATCCTGAATCTCTGTGGCTAAGATGATTGCGGTTTTTAATCTATACTGTTCAACACCACTTTGTGGATAACAATAACGAAACTGTGAAAAATAAATAGTAAATTAATTTCACAGTTATCTTAGCCATTGCGCTAGTATAAAATTTTACCGGCTAGTTAAGTACACGATCAAGTCTTAAGTTAGAAAAATTAGAGATCAAACCACAACTCGTGGCATTAGCTAGTTAACATGATTTTTAGTACGCATCAATCTTTAACGACATGAGAGGTTTTTTGGGACTTATAGTAAGAAGATTCATGCAGGCTTTCATGTTCTCACTCTGGATCTATCAATCTCAATACATAGAACTATGATTTTTGAAACCAACTCAAAGGTATCAGAAAAATATTTTTATATTCAAAGATATTTGGTAACACTTTTGCTATAGCTATTAAGTGTTTGTCAAAAGCATACATTTTATCACGCAGTAAACATAACAAATTTCAAAACCGTGCTTTTAGATTCGAATAGAAAATTGGCGATATTTCATTGTGTTCATAATCGATCGAAATCCGCTTATGTGTTCTCATATTATTTCATCGCAGTCGTCTCTCCCATACTTTCACGAGTTTTCGCACCTTTGAAACGAGTATACGAATAAATACGATTTTCTAATAATGATAGTATTCAGTATGTAGAGCTGATGTAAGTTGCATTTCGATAAACGGAAACCTTGCTTCGTTACTTGCCCGTCTGTACACCTCCTCACAGCCCGATACATTGTACAATCAGATTTTTAGCAAAGTCAATAATACTAGTACGGTTTACAGCGTAATTACAGATAATACTTTTACTTAACCATGAGCCTTCCAGCGCCAGTACCATCCCATTTCAATCTGATTAAAACCAGTGCTGAAGAAGGATAAGCTGACAAATAACGCCGAATGTACCAATGCCCATAGTTGAAATAGCGGAGATATGACGAGTAACAGTACTGTTGCACCTGTAAACATCGAACATTCATATCACAGAATTCATATTTGTACAATGTATGAATGTCTAAAGTGATATTATTGGTCGTGCCAAATATACGGACACTTCGTACTATGTCTCATCCAATTCTGTAGGTAATAACAAGATTGAATTTGGTTCACGTTATTCACCAAATACTAGTGTACCTACGCGGTTTGTTGAACATATTACGAGTATGAGTATATACAGGATGAATTCTCCCTGGTATCACATAAGGGAGGTGTTTATCGTCGCAAACGCTCCGCCTCTTTCTATTTATACTTATTATCGTCGTATCGAGAAACCCCACTTTCATTTTTACACGCCGTCAAAACTGATGATTTTAACAAGTATGAATAAAAAGGGGCGAAGTGTTTGCGATGATAAGCCCCTCCCTCATGAGATACCAAGGAGAATTCACCCTTTTTAAGTGATGTTTATACCTGTTAACAAACTCCAAAATCCAATAGCAGCTCGCAATGGAAACAAAGGAGCCATTGGCCATATCTTAGCTGGAAAAGCTTTTCCTTTAGAGAATTGTTCTAACGAAGCTTCTTTGTGATGCCATCTATTCTCCAACCACTGTCTTAGCATTAAATCATCTTTTGGTACATCGGTGGCGGGGATACGCTTAACATGAAAGTGTACTTCCTTGGGTAATTTACCCCTAACTAAATCCACCTCAGATTGTGGTATGTAGTCGGGGTATGCAATTGTTAGATCGTATACAGCGTCGAGATATTGCGCCTGATGTAGATGACTGGCTAGGTAACTGAACCCAGTTGTTTTTGGGTGTAAAGTATAATTGTATTTGGGTAAACCATGCTTAACGGCATAATTGTCAGACTTCTGTTTACTGTCTGGTGTCAAATCCGTTCCTTCTGGGAATATCAGAAGCTGACAACGTCTACCAAGCGCTACTAAGTAATTCAACGAGCCTGCCAATCGACCTCGATCCTCTTCCCAGTGACGCGTTATGTAAAGGAAGCCATTCATCTGCATTACCCACCCTGTAATAGGTTTTCTCTTACAATGCTTATGATTATATGAACTATAATGCTATTAGGTGGTGGGAGAAATCGAATCTCAATTCTACAAGTTCATCGGATAACGACGACGTCTCATATATTTGTTAATAAATATTGAAAATTATTAACGGTTGTATACCTGGTCCAGGAATGTGTCTGATAGGATCTTTCAGAATGAATTTTAATTTATGGGCTGCAACCTCTGGCATACATGCCTGATACATTGCTGCCCATAAAAAATTCCAGTCAACTCTGGTCCGATGATTCATAACTAAAATAGCAGATTCATATGGGGAAATGTGATCTCCCGATACTAAGACTTTCACACCGAACATCTCTAGTAATCCCTAAAATTTGAGGACATTATAAATGAGGATGTAAACGCGAACGATAATACACATTAGTAAAAAAGACGCGAGGACTTACCGTAGGATAAAGCTCCCAGCATGAGAATAGCAGATCTGCACATTTTCGAAATCTCAAAGGGCTTAGTATCAATACTGGCAAAAGTGGACAAGCTATGAATAAAAATCCTGCAACTATGCTGCCGTACCACAAAGCACAGTAGAGTGCTCCGCGCAACAGCGCTCGCATTACAATTCATGCACCCCTATAATTGTAGAGAGAAAAAAAATAAATTATAAATTTATAACTATTTAATATAAAAGTAGTTGAATTGAAATATTCTCGTTCGCTTACAACTGGGTATATAAATATTTAAAAATACTGATAATTAATTAAACAACACGGGAGTTGCCGCCTTGTTTAATATTCTATTCGCTTTGTGAATTGGTGCGTTTTTATATTTATTTTATTTTTTAAATCTTGTTTACAAAATATAAGAAGTAAGTTGTAAGAGATTTGATCTCTTCTTATACACCCAGAAAAAATCGAGAAAAAAGGAAGAATAAAAAAAAAAAAAGAAAAGGGATGTTTAAAAATTTGTTCAAAAATCATACCACTTCTCACTGACATCAGAACTTGACAACTAACTAACTAAGACTCAGAGTATAGTCTAGATTTGGCTTCCCCCCAGGATTGCCAGAGGGGCTTCCCTTAACTCACCCCTTTGTCACCCGCACTCATACCAATGCCCCACTCTTATTTGACATGCTAGTGGCTTCTGGGATGCTGTGTTGGACCATTATTGATCTGTAAGGTACACACACACACACATACACACAGGTAGAGAAATGAGTAGGTGTTACGTAGTGAGAAGACTTACACAAGAAAATAATAATAATAAAAATAAAAAAAAATGTACAATGGAGAAGCACAACAAATATTCATTCAATATTTTATACTTGTGTAGTATAAAAGTTCTAAAATTTCGCCAGTTGTCAGTTAAACTGATAAAAGAAACATGATAATATTATTATATCTGTTAAAAAAATAAAAGGGAATCTAAATCGTTTATCTTTTTTATTTCTTGAAAAAAAAAATAAAAAATTTCCTCATAGTTTTTGAAAAAAGTAGAATTCTACTATACTCAAACTTAACTACCTATATCGATTTATTCTAATATTCTGTAAGGTTTTATAATAACATATTTGGGATACGTATTGTATTTTAGAATTAGAGCTATGAATATGAAATGGGTGATTAAATAAATCGAAAGATATGATTTCAGATCAGGGTGTATATTCACTCAGTCAATATCTTAATACAAAAGATGTGAAACGTGTTATTAGACCATACCAACAAGATTACAGTTTCTAAAGTCATCTAAATAGTCATTATTATTTATCTTTATTTTCATCAAATGATTTTCTTTCTTTGTTTTCATGCATATCAATTATCAATCATCAGTTAAAAACAATACTAAACAAAGTTGAGCACCATATCATGTGCGATAATTAAATGCACTTCAAAATAGAATAGCATGGAATGGGTGTATGTAGACATTTAATGCATGTTATAGTATATATACATTTAAAATTATTTAGCTCAATTTATTGCGAACGGTGTCTAGAATATTTTGATAAAAGTTTATTAGCTTCGGATTGCGTAGCACTATCTTCTTCTGTAACTGTTGGAACTGTTTTAACATCTTCAAGCCATCTTAGTGCCTCTCGATATTTTCCAACTGCTATATAACTTTTAGCTAAAAGTAATTTGTTATCTTTAAATGGCTTCAACGCTAACTTTTCAGCATTCTCAAAATCGGTTATTGCCTCGTCATAGGTAGCGCTCGGAGGTTCAGCAAATAACGTTGCCGCAAGCTGAAATTCGAATAAAATTATCGTTAGGTTTTTTTCATTCTTCTTCTATACTATGAGAGCTTTAATACACAATTAGAATTCACCTTTCGTTCGATCCAACTCAAGCCAGCGACTTCAAATTTGAATCTTCCCAATAAATGGTGAAGTGCAGCGTCGTTTGGTCTGAGCTCCAAAGCTCGGTCTAGATGTTTCCTGAATCTATGCCCGCTTCCTATCTTTTCTTTAATCGGTAGGAACATTCCGTGCGATCCTATAAGTATCGCATACCATTTGTGAAAGTCTGCGCTGTCCGATTGTTCGAATCTTTCGCACACCTTAATCCCTGTTTAAGAAAAAGTAGCATTTTATAATGACAAAATATACAAATCTAACTTTCGAAGCGTAAGGCTCGGGTTTACGCAAATTCTCACCTTCGACAATAGCAGCCTGCTTCTTAACAGAGTCAGTCATGTTTAAGGAACATTTGTGACAAGCTTTAGCCACCCTCCATATAACTTCAAGATTATCTGGATATTTAACAAGTAGATTACGTAGTATACTAAGAGCCTCTTCATACCCACTAGCTGTAGAACCTTCGCTCAGTTCGTCTGTTTCGGCGAGCTTTCGGTCAAGTTCATTTGTTGGTCCTGAGATCCTGCATTACTAAACATATTATACTTTCTTCTGCTAAACTTTCAATATTTCAGACGCTAGAGAAATCAGTTTATCAATTAAACATTGACGATATTGAAAATAAAACATTGCCACGCATTTTCTAAACACTTTTCTTCACTGTTAATGATAAAAAAAAATTAAACAAATCTTTCGTCAAGATTACATTAGAAAGTTTTTCAACCGGTTTGAAAATGCGTGGAATGTTTTACTCTTTGGAGGGTATCTAACGTTATACCTTGCATATATTATGCATTTCTTGTTCATAGTAGTGAAAACGACACACATAATAGTCTCTTTATTTTAGTTTTTGAAACAAATGATTATAATTTTGGTCAGTCAATATCGGATACCCCCATAAATCGTCTATTTCCAATGTAGTATGTGATATGGATATTGAAATAGTGTAATAGATAAAAAATACTTTAAACAAAAGATAAGATTAGATAGTTGGTTCTTCTACATTTTAACGATAAAACATGCAACTGATAGATAGATAGATAGAATGTACTTATGTCATACCTATATGTATTATATATACCTATATACTAAAATATTGAACGAAACAATCCGAGTGAAAGTGATCGACTATTCATAATTTGGTAATTAAATTTCACTCAAATTCTATTGTTCATTAGAATAGAAAACTTGCCTTTCTGGTAAGGGATCCAGTTTATATTCTCTACATTGCATATTGTGCGGGCGGTATTTATAAATTCATATATAAAGGGCACTTCATGCAAAATGTACGGGTCTCCGACTTCACTTTCATAAAATAAGAAAATGGAAATTAAGATTTGTTCCTTCGAGTGAAATTTCAGTTTTTTTTTTTCTATTAATAAGGGTGTGGGCTTATGTTAACCGATTCACCCCCTATAATTTTTATATTTAAATAATTTCCAAAATTTTCTAATAACCAGAAATGAAATTGACTCGTAATCTAACAAAGATTATTGTTGTTGTTATCTGTAGCCCTTCATCACGCTATCCATCATATGGCTGTAGATTGGTGAACTAGATGTTAAAAAACTGTTGAAATTTTTGTTCAATTTTAATATTTTATTTGCTCGATCACGTTTTTACTTACTCTTCTTTATATTGTGGTGAAAATTTCACACGATCCTGATTAGATTCATTAAAAATTGTAGCATTTTTCAAAGTCACACATGTTTGGAATATTGAAGTACACTCAAAGCGGAGTTCAATATAGATTAGACTAATAGTAAATTCCGGATATTTAGAGTTCTAATATTCGCCGGTACCCTTATTAAACAGAATACCAAAATATCGTATATATCTTGTGTAATTAATTTTTTGTCTACGATGTTGCACCCACCGGCTGTACCCTCTTCAGACTAGACTAATTTCACATCACACTGAATCATACCGTCTAACTTTCCCACCTTGATTCATTGCAATATTGACTCTAATCAGATATGAAAACTAGAATCCGATATCACGGATAAGAATTTTATTCTTATCATAATCCCGCTACAGTAGACCAAGTTTATATTTATTAGTTTTTACTTATATCTGATCGATTCCAATAATCGATTAAGCTTCGCCATTTTTATTTCTTGCCGTTAAGTAAATGCGGAAACAATTTTCAATTCTCATAATATATTCGCCAAGATATATTCGACGTCATGTTAAATAAAATTCATAAAATGTTTAATGAATCTTGTTTTTTTTTTTTTTTTTTTTTTTTTTTTTTTTTTGAGGAAAACGATAATTCTATTCGAATAATTTTTTGTAAAATTGGAATAAATTTGAAACATTTGTGTATAATTGAATAAAATGAATAACAAATTCAAGAACTCTTTACTGTTAATCTTGGCTGTTTTAAGTCGGAGTCTCGTACATTTTAGGCAATCTCATGCCCCATAAATAATCGATTGGATAATGTAATGATTAGTTTGATTATTAGTTGTATTCAATATTACAGGGGTCAATTAACAGACCTTTCATTGTCTCCGTCGCCTGACTCCATGTCAGAAAAGTCAAAGAATTCTTCATTATCATCGAAATCTGTATCAGCAGTTGAAAAAGCGTCTACATCTGTGTCGTTATCTGTTGCCGAATAGGTGCTGCTATTTTTTAGAATATGTTTTCGACGTGACGATCTTTCTCTATGTCTTCGTTGATTCTGCTGTAATCTAGATTGAAAAGAAAGGAAAAAAAAAAACGATAAACAAAATAATATTATATATATACAAATAATTGAATTAATTGAAAGATAAAAATATTATGACGATGTATTCAGACCGTTGATTTTTTTTACCTCAGATTATCTAATTGTACTTGTAGCTCTGCCATTGTTTCATTCATTCTATCCAGATCTTTTCTCACTTTCTCTGACTGTTTTTGTTCTTTGATTTTTTGATAAACAAAGATCCCTACAGCTCCGATTACACCAAACGCTGCCGCGATTGCCGTAACGACAACCTTTGCGGAGTTTAAGTCGCTCATGGTGCTAAATTTGTTTTTTTTTTTTTTTTCATTAAAAAAAAAAGGTAGAATAACGTTAGTCATTTTTCTTGCGTTTTATTGAAATAAAATTGTAAAATTGTAAAATTGTGGATTATGGATAATCGCGGTCATTGAGTGAGTGGCAAGTTTTTGCAATACGTTAGACTTTGAGCTTGGTTTTTTATTTTTTACTATTTTTTTTTTTTTTTTTTTTTTAAACAGTCGTCAAGGACATTTGAATATTTCGCATACATTTGTTAGCGCTAGTATTTGTTATACAACTTTTGTGATTATGTAAAGGTATGGATAAGTCATGAAATTCAAATTCTTTGATATTCGTCATTTTTGTTATACATAATTCGTTTTTCATTATCTAGACAAAGTCTTATACTTTCAGTGTTAGGTATATAGATATAACTCTGACAGACCGAATTTATACACACTAATGATAATGTATACATAACAAGTTTACTAACGATAACCTTTAACGAGGTAAGAACTTCGCCGACTTTCCGTGACGAAATATAGGAAAAAAAAAAAAAAAAAAAAAATAGAGAAAATTCGAAATCTTAAACAACGCTTGATAAGGGCAGTTCCAAAATTTGTATAAAATCATTCGATTCGTGCATCATATGTATGAATTGAATCTAACCTAACCTAACTTCGCGTTTTTGGTTTTTATTTAAAAATTTTATAATTTTTTTTTTTTTAATTAGATGATTTGTTTATTTGAAATGTTAAAAATTACCTTATACAGTAGTTGTACAGTTTCCACACGTCACATCGTATCTATTACAACAACTCCGCTATGAGCGGATATTAAAAATAAAATAAATAACACTATAAACTTCGGTTATAAAAGATGAAAAACCATTGATTTATAAACCCTTTATTATAACCTCGAGGATAATATAATACCCTGTCGGCGGTATTCGTTCCCAAATTTTGTCACGGTATAACGAAATGTCACTTCTACTTCTTCTTCTTCTTCTGAGAAATTGCCACTTCGAATATATACGACTATATGATCTGTGGTTATTTCGATCAAACACAGATGGTTCGCTCTATATTTGTTATTCAAAATCTTATTTCATTCGAATAGTTAGATGCAAGTGTCTAACTCCTACCTTCAGGCTGGATTTTCATGGAAGTAAATCCTGCTGTAACGCTATTCGTTGTTGATCACGTGATCATCTGAAACCACGTGATCAACAGCGAATAGCGCTACTTGCTGTTGCGCAGCAATTTACTGTCATGAAAATCCGGCCTTAGTAATCGAGTGTATATCTGTCGTTTCAATTTACCGGATTTTAAAGAACGTTGGAACGACGGACCGGAAAAGTGCCTTAAGATAATAATGGCGTCGATAGCGCCCATGCATAATATTCTCGCCACAAGCTGTCGGTCGCTAATCAATTAAACGTTTTCGATATAAAATAAAAGGTTACAAGACTCTAGTCCAAGTGTATTTAATCAATATTGAACATACCGTGAACCATTTTACAAAGTGATATATAAACAGTGTACGAAATTGTTTCAAGTGGTTGTGTGTCTATGCGCAAGTGGTGACCACAGGGAGTTGGCCTCATCAAATTTCTGCTTACGACGCTATTGCAGCAGGTTGTTTTTCATATCATATTTTATTTTACACTCACTTTAATTTTACGTTACAATATTCACATTCACATTCACAATAACATTCAACGGTTATTTAATCGCCACGTTTACTTTACCACAAAAAATCTTTAACTTAACAATAATCTACTAACCTTCAAACAAGGTTTATCAAATCACACGATACCCTCCATAATTATTATATGCACTATCATTTTCTCATGTTCAGAAAAAAATAAAAATAAATAATGCGAAACAAAAACCTTTCACAGCAATTATTCAACAGAATTTAATTCTTTTTTTCTTGCTTTTATTTTTATTTTTATCACTAGTTACCGTAATTTTTTATTATTATATTTATCCGTTATTATCACGCACTTACTCACCGTTTTATTACACTGAAAATATTATTAACCTTTTACAGCTGTATAGGTAGTCGTGTTCTTATCTAATGTTTTTCTTTTATCTATTAAGTTGTTCATTTTTTTTTTTTTTTTTTTTTTCATACAATTTGATCCAAAGTCTTAAAATTTAGAAACGCATCAAACTCGGATAGCCGTTTCCAATTTTAACAATTATCCCTTTTTCTATTTACAGATATAATAGCAAGGATGGCGTCAATATTTATACATATTTCATGAGTTTTTCTGTAATATGTATCTCCGTTTATATCAATTAAGAAAAAGAAACCTTTGTTTTATATAAAAAAAGAAAAGAAAAGAAAAAAAATTTACCTATTTATATTATTTAACATTGGACTATATTCAAAATGTCCGTTAACGCCCAATTCGCTAATCCACCACCGGCTATAAGCCTACCAAACATGTCTGTACCACCTCCTATTGCAACACCAAATTTATCAGCACCTCCGCCTAATTTAACAACCATAAACACTACCACCGGTGGATATCAGCACAGATTTGGTAGTCACAGAGAAGGAAATCGAGGTTTTTTTAAACCATTTAGACCCTATCATGCTCCGAAGGTTATCGCAGGTGGTCAAGATGCGTTACAAGATGAATTCGATGGGAAAAGACTGAGGAAATCTGTTATGAGAAAAACAGTTGATTATAACGCTGCTATTATCAAAACTCTGGAGGTAATTTCAACAGATCTGCCTTGTTTTCGATGAAAACTATTCCTTCCTATGTCCTAGATCTCAGAATTTTAACTCATTTCATGTGGTTTTGCTTCATTGGGGATAGGCGAAGCCTTTAGTTCAATTTCATGCATTCAAATCGCTTATCATTCGCTATTCGATCAATTCTTTGGATTACATTCTTTGGATTATGGAGCGACGTACTTCGTCGTTAGTAAATATCAAATCAATTTAAAACCCTTTGAAGAACTCTGGATAAATTTCAACATTTCCAAAAAGCTGTATAGGCGATGGTTGTTTTGTTGTTTTTTTTTTTTTTTTTTTAACTACGATCTATGGTCTTGTTTAGAATCGTGTTTGGCAACGAGACTACAGAGACAGAAGAGCACTGCAACCAGATGTGATATATTATCCCGACCTTTTGCCACCGCCAAGTTACGTCGACAATCCAATCAACGCGGTGACTACAAAATTTGTTAAAACTGCAACCAACAAAATGAGATGTCCGATATTTTGCATGGCTTGGACACCGGAAGGAAGAAGACTCGTTACTGGTGCATCGAGCGGGGAATTCACCTTATGGAACGGGCTTACTTTTAACTTCGAGACTATTCTGCAGGTGCGTTATTGCAAGAAATTTAACTCTTCATTAATCATTTATTACTCACGTTCGTTTTACATCTTGAATGTATCAAATTTCTCCAATACTCTCTAGCAATGATCCAATTATTATTTATTAAAGAAAAAACATGTATGAAACTATCAAAGATGCAAAATACTTGTATGAAGTTTGCATGCCAAAACGGTTTTCATTGTATCGTTCAATAAGATTGTGAAATAATGCAACAAATTCATATTTCTGTTCTGTTCGATCTAATAGTTTGAATAAGTAAAGTTTCTTTTGGATGAGAAATTGCTTTTATTGTGCAAATCTTATGAAATAATTTTATTTCTTTATTTTTATTTTTAGGCCCACGATAGTCCAGTACGTACAATGGTTTGGTCCCACAACGAAAGCTGGATGGTGACGGGTGACCACGCAGGCTACGTAAAGTACTGGCAGAGCAATATGAACAACGTCAAGATGTTTCAGGCGCACAAAGAGGCTATTAGAGGACTCAGGTATAGCATCTACCACTCTAGTCCTTACATCTTTCGTGAAACTGTCCCTCGCGGCCGATTAACTTATTTAGCAGCTAGGATACAGGACTTGGATTTCATTTTTATACATTTTTTGTTTTATAATGTTGAAAATATCGAGTTACGCATCATTGTATGGGTACATAGGTGATGTATTTATTTTTTTTAATACTCAGAGTATCTTGCAGATTTTTAATAACAATACTCGGCGCCTAGGTATATCGTTGTGTCTAGGCTTGGGTGTAACCATTTCTTTTCCATAAGCGAATGGAACCTTGTATCTTTAATTTGTCATCTACTTCACTTCGGGTCTTCATTTTTTACGAACTTCCCTACTTACGATGCGTTAAAGGATGTCTTTTCTATATCTAATGATTAGGAAAATGAAAATTGAGGATGTATATAAATCTCGCGTCTTGCCTTATGCAGTCATACTCTTCAGTTTCTTTCTATCTTTCATTGGATCATTTCCCAACAATCTCTGTACTAAATACTCTGAGATTATGAAAAATAATTCATGGAATAGATTAGACTGCTATTCATTTTCTTAAAAAGAAAAAAAAAAACAAAAAAAAATAAATGGTAATACGAAATTACAGACGAGTATGAAACTCCTTAGAAGAAAAGTTGGTACCGTAGTATTATTATTGATTGAAAATGTATTTATACCACAAGTTTTGTGAGAGGTAGAAGTTTGCTGGGTTACTTTCGGGTGTTGAATATTCAAAATAGTTTTTTTTTCTTATTTTTTTTTTTTATTTTATTCACACAGTAGGTAGTAACGAAGAAAATTATTGGGCGGCGGTAAATGAACAGAAGTGTATAAAATAGATCGGATCAGTGAATGCATGATTTTTTACAGTATAGTTCCGTGTTCTGAAAGCCATAGGATCTTATCTTCTCTTGTTATGAAGTATCTTCTACCTCTTTTCTTTATCTTTTTGTATTGAGTATCTTATTATATTATCTGTGTTGTAGAATCTATTTTAATTCGCGTTCATATACAGAAATATTTGATGTAATCTAAGAATCAGAACGGGATTTGAGAATTTTCAGAATTGAAGTTTCTATATATAGCAAAGATGTTCGTGTTTCTTTGCTTACCTCCAGGGTTTTTTTTTTTTTTTTTTATTTATTTTTTTATTTTTCAATTTTCTTGGATAAAAAGAGTTATAGCTTTTTTTTTTTTTTTTTTTCTTCTTTTTTTTACAATTTGAAGGAGACCTTATGGCTGTCAGGAATAAAGTTTATATAATACAGGATAGGATATTAGGCAAAGATGTATCGTAGAATAAAAGAAATAAAAAAAATATTGAAAAAAAAAAAAAATACGAAAGAAAGAAATACAGCAGCACCCAGTCGAGATTCCCATCGATATAATAAAGATAAAAATCCTACCTCCTCTCACATCATCCAAAAGAAATATCAATATTAATTAAATTAATAAAATACCTTCTTCTATATTATTCACATATATATATTTCAATAATAAAGAAAAATCGTATCATATCTTTCGTTGTTTTGTGTTTGCTCATGTCCTTCAGATGAAAAGAAAAAAAAAAATAAAAATAAAATAAAACTGAATATATATATTTACAAAAATATGAAAGATAAATAAAATGAAGAAACTCTCATGTACTACACATCGACCATTTTTTAATGCAATAAACGTTAAATTTGAGTAAAGAAAATAAAAAATAAAAATAAAACCTAATATTCGTACATTCTCCGGTGGTCATGTGGCATCAAACAACACATTATGTAGGTGTAATAGATTGAGCTGACTCTCTCGCTCTCAACTACAAAATTGTATTTTTAGTGCCAGATATGACTGTCGGAGATGGCTTTTTGTTTATTTACAATATTTACATCTAGTTGATCCTTTTATTAGAAATATATATACATATATTATGTCCATTATATTTTCTTTTTTTGTTTTTTTTGTTTTTTTTGTTTTGGACTCTCCATATTACAAGTTTGCAGAACAGTGTTTTCAATAAAGTTCTAAGTTAAGTCAAGGACATCTCCAACATACACATTTCCCACTCCTTTCTCCACCATGTACAGAGTATATTATTACCGTGTACTTCCTCTGGTCAGATCACATTTAGTAAAAGAATTCATAACTGTATCTCTATTTCTCCCTTCAAAAATCATTTTTTTTTTTTATAACTTGCCACTTCTAGAAAGAGAAAAAAAATGTTGAAAGTAAATTGAACATTATACGAATAACGTTCATTCGTTATGCCTAAGTAAAGTTTATCTTTTTCATTTATTTCAATTTTATTCAAACAGCAGGTTTATCAGTTTAGTTTTTTTTTATTTTTTTTATTATTTTTTTTTCAACCATTTGTGTTATTCTATTTTTGAAAAGCGATGAATAGATGATATTTTTCTGAGTCAGAATTCTTTGTTTAAATATATCCTGAATAGAGGAGGTCCAGTTGAATAATACACTGCGCATTGTCACGTCTAATGAAAAAAAAAAGAAAAAAAAGAAAAATATATATATATAACAAAACCAAAGTTTCCACATTAAAATCACACACCGTATGATGGGTATCACTTCTCTGTGACTGCTTCACCGCAATTGTCAGAGCCTCCACAAGTCGTTTCGAGCTGTGCTATATTTGGGATCTTCATCATATTGGATTTGAATTTTCTCTGTCAAATTGCATATTTTCTAAATAAAGAAATTTAAACACCCCTTGCTTATTCCTGCTTCTTAGTATACATACTAACATTTGTAAAGAGTTTTTTAATAAAAAAAAAAAAAAAATGATATCCCAGAAGTGATGTATCATAAAAAAAAAAAAAACTTTTAGCAGAATAAAGTTGTTAGGTACTTATTTAATTATTTAACTGTCTACACGAGTTATTGAATATTTACGTTCTCTGGTAAGAACCATTAATCCTGTATTTTTGTAAATATTTAAATAAAGTTTACACATTCAATTATGTTAAACTTTAGCATAATAATAAATAAAGATATTAGGTGTCTTGTTATATATTCACGTGGTTATTTGGTATGGTAGTAATTCTCTTTATTTTATATCACTCCTGAACGTTTGTTACATATGTGGAATAAAAAAAAAAAAAAAAAAAAATATATATATATATATACATAAATAATAATAATAAAGTATTTGTTTATATGAATATTTGACCGCGCATTGGTGTGTATAACTTTGTTTTTTTGGGTGGGTAGTTTCAGTCCTACGGATCACAAGCTGGCCACTTGCAGCGACGATGGAACCGTAAGAATCTGGGACTTCCTTCGATGTCACGAGGAACGAATTCTCAGGGGTATAAAACATATTCATACAACGTTTTATTTAAGCAATTATTACTTATCGTTTGTAATTAGAAAATATTATTTATTCAATGAAAATTTTGCACAAGTGTACGACTTCATTTCCTTCAAATATATATTTAAACAATTACAAATACAACTAATAATATTATTCAATTATTCATATCCCAATTTATTTCAATGAAATTATTAATAGCTATATAAAATCATCATATATGCAGGATTATAGACAAGATTAATGCTTAGAGCAAGATTTCTCTTTATCAATACAATGGTCATTTCAATGTACTACTCAGATCGCAGCTTTATTTACAAACTTGATCTTGTTCTATTCAATTCAATTGAATACTGTTCATTCACTAGCGGTTTGATTTATTCAATTAATACGCTTGTAATAGTAGCGTTATTAGAGGGCCATTTTTAGTCAAAGATAAAGTGTCTGATGTACATTAATCAGCGTTTGTTTAGTATAATAGATGTTAAAGAATCGTAGATATTTTAATTTTAATTCGATATTACAATGAATTAATAATATGAATCTATTTATTGTTTTCTAGGTCATGGAGCTGATGTGAAATGTGTACATTGGCACCCCCAAAAGAGTCTGGTCATATCTGGAAGCAAGGATAACCAGCAGCCAGTGAAACTATGGGATCCAAAAACCGGTCAATCTCTGGCTACTCTTCACGCGCACAAGTCTACAGTGATGGATGTTAAGTGGAATGAAAATGGAAACTGGTTGGTGACCGCGTCTAGGGATCATTTACTCAAGCTATTTGATCTGAGAAATCTTAGTCAAGAAGTTCAAACGTTTAGAGGTCATAAAAAAGAAGCTTCAAGCGTCGCCTGGCATCCTAGTCATGAAGGACTTTTCTGTAGTGGTGGTAGCGACGGCGCTATACTCTTCTGGCATGTCGGGTATGCTTCATCATTGATATTACTACTAATCTACAAGCTGAAAAAAATCTTCAAGAATTATTCATTGAAATATTATAATCTTTTTCTTAAGGGCTGACAAAGAGGTGGGAGCAATAGAGCAGGCGCACGACAGTATAGTGTGGACATTGGCATGGCACCCTCTAGGGCATATATTATGTTCTGGTAGTAACGATCACACGTCAAAGTTTTGGACAAGAAATAGGCCTGGAGATCTGATGAGAGATAAATACAATTTGAACACATTGCCGGCAGGAGCTGCGGGCATTGATGATCACGAAATTGGTAAAATAGAACAAAGTTATTTGTTGTATTATCCTTCCCCCATTTTACAGCTTGCTTAAGACCAAATTTCTTTTTCTATTAGCCGATGACTCGCCAGTGATACCAGGAATGGGGCCTGAGGATAGAATCAACGCTGATGGTGAAGCTGAAGATAAAAGTGGAGGAATTCCTGGTCTCGATTTAGACCACGCAGTTGATGAGGGAAAGAAATATGCTAACAAAAAGGTTCCCTACAGCAAACCAATTCCAAGAAATTTCCAAGCACAATGGAATGAGATGGAGGCTGAAGATGTAGAGCAAGTTGAGGCTCTGAATGCCTTTGTCAATCAACTGATTGAAACAACCCCTGGAGCTGTGCCTTTGAACGAAGTTGCACCCAACGCTATAATTTTGTATGGAAAGATGATATCCGTTGAACGTAAGTCGACAATCTTGCAATTATCCAAAAAACTTGGGATTGAAAACAGATTATAACTATTTTATCCCTCTTTTATTTTATAGCTGAATCGAAGTTAGCTGAGGCAATCACCAAAGGAAACGATGCGATAAACAAACTAGTATTTTCCGGAGAGATAGAAGAGCTTCGGGAAGTGATTGGCTCACCTGAGGATGTCGAAGAATCTGAAGACTTCCTGCAAGACGAAGGTGAAATTGACTATTCCAAAGTTCCTGAAATAGATCTTCCCGCTCCATTGCCGAGTTCGAAATTCGCCCAGAACCCAGAACTACTAAAGACACTAAATCGCGGTGGGAAGAGAAAGTTCGATCAGTTAATCGGATGGAGTGACGGCGGAGCCAGTGACAGAACGTCAAAAATCCATCAGCCCGTTTTCGGAGCTTCAATGAGCGAAGACCCGCTGAGTGATTCAGAGTCCAGGTCTGGAATGGGTAAATCTAGCGGTGATAATAACTCTTACGGAATGAGCCTGGACGAAGATCTTCGACGACTGCCAAATGACATGCGAAACTTGGGCAGAGATGAAGATCTGCGATTCAATAACACTGGCAATATGTCTGGGGGTCCTGGTAGGCCGTCTATGGGAAGCGATCAAGACTTGAGAAGCAAACCAATGAACTTTGGCGATACAGATTTCAGGCAAATGCCTCCTCACAGTTTTGCAATGGGTAAATCAAGCCTGGAAAATGATCCGTTCGGGGACAGGGACAGGGATAGTAGAGACAGATCTAGATGGGATGACGAAAAAGTACGGAACGCAAGCGAGAACTTCAACGCGGACTTTCCCGGCAATAATAACTTTGATAAGCGGGATAACATGCCACCGAATATATCCAACATGGGTAATAACCAGAACATGCCTCACATGGGAAACATGTCCAACCATCATAACATGCAGAATATAAATCCGAACATGAGTCATCACATGTCTAACATGGGACCGCATTCAAACATGCCACCACATCTTGGTATGCAGAATAAAAATAATCCCAACATGTCCTCGCATCAAGGAATACCAAACATGGACAACAGTCCAATGTCGCATATGAACAATCCTAACATGCCTAATATGATGCATCATCCTAATATGTCCAACATGCCTCCCGGTTTCGGACCGAACGGAATGCCGCCGGGTAATTTTGGCCCCAATTTTAGACCTCCGAATGGTAACTTTGGGTCTAATCAACATTTTAGGCCAAATCCTATGGCGCCTTTTGCCCCGAATTCTGGACCGCCTTTTAATAATTCGTTCATGCCAAACCAAGGTCCACCAAATTTGCGCGGTCCTAATCCCGGGAATCAGGGACCACCAAATTTCGATCGACCGGGATTTGGCGGTCCTAATTTCCGAGGACCGAACCCTGGCAATCAGGGAGGAGCTGGTTACGGCGGATATGGTGGACCGAACAAAAATGGTCCTATGCACAACATGCCGGGACGATCCAGAAGTGCTAACGAAAATAATATCGGCAGAGGTGCTTACAACAACAGAGGCAGGGGTAGAGACAATGATCAACCTCGAGGAGCCAATGCTAGGGGCAGAGACAATTTCTGAACTTATCCTAAATGTAAAATATATCTGTGACAGTGTGATGGGAATAATACAATAGGGAAGTTGCATAATTATCATTTTATTTTTATTTCTATTTCTGTGAATTTGGTCGTTTAGATTGTCGAAAAACAGTCGCATTAAAAATCGATCATGCCCAGTTTACGAGTGAGTAAGATTTTTAGATAATTTATGTTTGATTGAATTGTTGCTCGACGATAACGTCCGGTTTAAATTATGTGCGCACGACGTCGCTCAGTAGTTTGCGCATGCGCGTTATAAGCAAAAATTAACCGAGCGAGTAAGGGTCGGTAACAATGTTCAACAACACATGCAACGGTGCACGACTTACTTTGTGACGTCGAACCAATGGCATTTCGTCGACGTAATACGCGCTCAAACTGACGATTTTCAAAAATCTTGCTATTCGCGCTCACTGGGACACATTCTGAAAAATGTTGGATCTTTTTCAAAAATTCTATTTTGATTGAGAGCAACGATTTTTTTAAACGGAAATATATGATATTTATGAATTATGCAACTTTCCTATCATGGAGTTTGCCAATTCCATTTAGAATTTTCCCAATATCCATACGCGTATGATCACTGTAATGTAAACATATAGCATCACCGAGCCATTGAAAATATGGAGATCTCAAGACTCGCGTTTAAAATCGTTCTTCGTGGAAAAATTTGCAAATGGCGAACTAATGCCCAGTTTATGTAATCTACTTAATTGATTATGCCAAGGTCCTATACATTCACGAATATTGCGAAAGTTTGGAACATTTAATTCTTGTTGCATTGGAGAAAGTCTCGGAATAATAATTTCCTATAGAATTTATCTAAAACGACCAAAAATTTTCATCTATTTTTACTTGAATTTGTTATTTCGTTTTTTATCCGCTACTGTGATTATTATCTTCTGCCAGAAGTTCCAATTTTTTTTTTAGATCATGAACTATAAATATTTTTAAATAATCCTAAGCAATAATTTTGCTTTATATATTTTAGACCGTTAACAATAATATATTATGCTAAACACTGGCGCACGTGTATAAGTTAACAATATATTAACTATAACGACATTATTAATTACAAATACCTGCTACATTCATCAAATCTATTATTATCTAGCGATATATTGGGTGTGTATTGTACCTATACTGTTTCCATCAGTTCTACATTAGCAAATACGAAGAGCATTCGGTCTGTAATTTTTTTCTTCTCATGAAATTGACCGCATTATTTTGTAAATTTTCAGACTACAATCTGAAGATATTGTAATATATTATACAGTTATACACAATAATTATTCTGATTGTGAGATAAATAATTGTTCACTAGCTGCCTTGTGAGGGATGTCATTTCATTTGTTATCTTATGATCACATTTTCGAAATACGGACTCCCAACTTATCATGAAAGTTTCAACAAGAGCAGTTTAATTATGATTCATTGATAATAAAATTGAATAAAATAACAATGTTTGCAGTTTATTTTTTTATTCTTTCACAAATCTTCCACAGCGATGTTGATCTTTACTCAAAATTTGTGCAGAAATTATCATTTCAACGAATAGTATCATTGAGTCAAAAATATAACGTGGACCTCTTAGAACCAAAGCCTCAAATTCGGACTAACAATAGAACGGCTAAATCCCCCCAGGCCCGCTAAATGGTGAAACGTACTCTGGAAAGATGTGATTGACAAAAAAACGTCTCTCCGACGAGTTTAATCACCTGATAAGAGAACTTAAGGAAAGATTCCTTAATCCTGACTAATTTTCTAGTAGCAGTTTGGCGATCTCATCTTGGCGAGAATATTCAATTATTCCCGAAAAATTTCTTTGGTTTCGGAGGAACCGCTTTTTTTTTTCGTGAGCCGGAAATAGCTTACGATATAACGTGGACACAGAAGAGTTCTGTTTATATAGAATCCTAAAAACTTAGGGCTTGAGTCTAAGTATGTAAAGTTTATGCGGGTCTCAATGGGCCCAATGAAGGGGTCCTCCTAGACTGCGTCCTTTGCGACGGTTTATTTAATTTTTACATCTTCGCCATCAACTCTCGCTTGTCCAGACTTACGAGGGTTCTATATGGCGTTTGCATTTGATCTTACTCATTATTGGTATGGCTGGCGACATTATCAAAAGTCTGGCAGATGATGCGAAAATGATAGAAGTTCGGATATGAAAGTATCAGCTAGAAAACTAGCTGGAGAGGACTTGATCAGCGACCCAGGTATCATTTGCGAAACTGCGTGCTCCGGACTTGACGCTGAAATTCAATCGTATCGTATGGTATAGGAAACAATCTGAAGTGTAGAAGTTACATGGATTCATCTTCTAGCTTCAATCTGTAACTTTGGTAAATGGATAGTGATCATTCTAGTAAAGGTACCCAAAACGCGGTCATAGCAGCTACATTCTTTGAATCTATTATATTATCTGGCAAAATATTGGGTTTACTACATTGTTGCAATCAGTTTCATCTTAGCATAAATGCGTAGAGAGCCCTCAGTCTGCAATTTTTTCCATGAAATTTACCATCATTTTGTAAATTTTCAGACTAATAATCTTAAAATGTTGTAATATATTCCACAACAATATATTCCGCTTATGAGATAAGTAATTGATCCCTAGCTGCCTAATTGTGGGGGGATGGCATTTATCATTTGTTATCTCATGATTGTATTTTCGAAAAGTGGACTCCCAACTTATCATGAAAGTTTAATTAAGAGCAGCCCTGGTGAAAATAATTTCTACGATAAACTACAAATAACTATGAATAACCATGAACAACTACGAAATTTCTACGATTTTCTCAAGGAATTCGGTCGTTTCTTAAAAATTTCGTAAAAATTTCGTAGAAATTTCGTTCGAAATATAGTCGCTTCTCATAGAATTTCATACTTTTTTGTAGATTGTCGTAAAATAGCGTAATTGTTCTCAATTGGGTCTTTTACGTTTTCGTAGGATTTCGTAGTTTTTCGTAGTTACACTGTTCTACGCTACGACAGTCCACAAAAAAGTACGAAAACGTGGGAGAAGTCTTTAAACGTACAAGATTCATGTATTATGTTATACGTTTGGAGACGTCTCCCAGGACAAGCCGTGAAGACGAAACGACACAGGCTAGCCTAATACTTAGAGAGGAATAAATTTCTATTTCTCTCTGAATATCGTCTCGATATTCACGGGTAGTATTGACGTTGGGAAGTTACGTCACTTGTGAGAGAGATTTTCTGAGCGCTCAGAGGTTTGAGACCGGCAAGAGGGTTGAGTCCGCCGCGAACCTCAGAGATGGCGTTGGCGCGCTTCGGCCTACCTTAAGGGGATATGAAAGGTGAATTATACACCTCGAATTTTTGGCAGCCCGTTTCTCAGCTAAAACACATCCGATCGATGTGAAATTGATATCAGTGACGTAGAAAAAGTGAGCGAAGGGCATGATGCTCTTGGATTTCCAAAAAGCGAAAATAAAATGTACAATTTTATATCAGGAGTGCTCTGTAACGAATAATTGTTGTTGCTTACGTTGTACTTGATAAATATGAAAACACCTGAAACATTTTCCGCTTTTTCGAAATCCAAGAGCATCATGCCCTCCGTGCACTTTTTCTGCGTCACTGATATCAATTTCACAACAATCGGATGTGTTTTAGCTGAGAAACAGGCTGCCGAAAATTCGAGGTGTATAATTCACCTTTCATATCCCCTTAAAAGCTATATTACATTAATATTAATTCGGGAACGTTACACACGACAACATAATTTCGAGAATATTCATAAGTTTATTTTAATGCAAAGAAACGCACTTCTGCATCCGTAAATTGACTTTCATTTCGACCATCGCACACCGCATAAACCTTCAGGAAATCCTCGTTACAATAATCATAATATGATAATTTTGGCGGGGATAACTGAAACGTGCTAGTCTTCGGGAGAAGCTGAAACGTGCTATAGTTTTCGTGAAAAATCTGAAACATTAGGGCGGTCCTTATTTGGGGTGTTTTTGAAATTTCCTATGGACAAGGCGGAAAAAGTTTGCAAATAAATTTTAAAAAAAGTACGCAAAAGTTGAAGTCTGTAGGTCAACTCAAAGTACTGCCTATAAGGCAGTGAATTTTCCCATTTGATTTACATAGGAACTCGGGCTCAATGCATTATTTTTTTTTCTCTGCCTCAATAGTGCTTCGAAAAATCTGAAATTTGGCATACGTCCACCCTATAATCATAGGTATTCCATAAAAAATTGGGCAATTTTCAGCAATAAAAGTTTCGAAGTTTTAGAACGTAAAAATGGTGATTTTCGGCTTCGAAACACAAGTTTTTACGTTCTGGAACTTCTAAACTTTTATCGCTGAAAATCGCCCAATTTTTTATGGAATACCCATGACTATATGGTACACGTATGCCAAATTTCAGATTTTTCGGAGCACTATTAAGGCAGAGAAAAAAAAAAATAATGCATTGAGCCCGAGTTCCTATGTAAATCAAATGGGAAAATTCACTGCCTTATAGGCAGTACTTTGAGTTGACCTACAGACTACAACTTTTGCGTACTTTTTTTCAAATTTATTTGCAAACTTTTTCCGCCTTGTCCGTAGAAAATTTCAAAAACACCCCAAATAAGGACCACCCTAATATTCATATTGAAACATTTTTTTCATAATTTGATAAAATGTTATAAACTCAAGTCAAATTTTTTTAAATTGTGAAAAACCATATAAACCTATTTAAAATTATATAAAATTAGACGGTATAAAGTTATACAGAGCGATTCTCTGGAATATAACGTGCTTCGCTGGCATATAGACAACCCAACCATCAAGCGATGGTGTTCTATTTTGCATATCGCATGCCCTTTGGCTTCAATCTCTTATTCTCTGCAAATGTACGAAATGTCATTCCATTATTTTAGGAATCCAATTTTTCTTAGTTCTTTTGTAAAAAAACGCGGAAATGCGTAGGAATTCTTACTATTATACGAAAATTCTATGAAATGTTATTCCGCTTCCATGTGAATTAAGATGTCCTAATTTTTAGTACAAAATCGTGAAACGTCGTAGAGAATCGTAGTAAATTGTAGAAAATTCGTAAAATCTGACGAAAATCTACGAAATTTATGTTCCACTTCTCATGTTTCCGAAATTTCTTACTTCTTCGAAGTTTTTCGTAGAAGATCGTAGATAATTTCAGAAATTCTTATTATTTTACGAAAATTAATGAAATTTATGCTCAACTTCCAATTCACCTGAACTTTCGTACTTTTTCGTAATTTGTTGTAGAGTTTCGTGAAAATTTCGTAGCAATACGTAATTTGCGTAGAAATTCGTAATTTTCCGTAAAATTTGCTAATACAGAATACGAATTTTAAATATACACTACGATTTTTAAAGATTTTCTACACAATTCCACGATTTACTACAAATAACTACGATTTTTTACGCTAAACTACGAAATTCAAATTTTCATCATTTCGTAGAAATTATTAGTTTTGCGTAGAAATTATTTTCACCAGGGAGTTTAATTATGATTGATTGTTAATAAAATTGAATAAAATAACATTATCTGCAGTTGTTTTTTTAAAGCTTCCACACGAATCACGATATCTTTGTTCGAAAGTCGAGTGGAAAGTTTGGAAGGATACATCTCATATGTGCTCCAATCGTAATCCCGATCCCACGATAAGTATAAATGATTGCCTGTTACGCGAACGTGAATAAAAAAAACTTATACTATATTATAGACTCGGTGATAACAGCTTTGTAACTGTTTTTGTATTGTAATCCTCATCTCAGAAATGATAGCTTCATAGTATCTAATATAAATGTTATCCGTTTTCGGGTTTGTGGCACAATAATGCGGTACAAACCGGTTAGCTATCATTTATGTGATTATTCACCTCTTTCGAAGAAGAGATTTTCATGTAATGACTCTTATCACTCAATTCTATTTTATGTCGATAAATTATCTGGGATTAGCCATGCAGAAACGAAGTTCATCACAGTGAGACGATATCTCCCTTCTTCCAGGGAAACCAAACGTATTTAAACGCTGCTGACTTTTTTCCACTCGCAGTGCAATACCGCATCAGAGTACTCTTCAGACATGGCTACTCTAAAATTCAAGGAAGCTTCGCCCTATACTAAACCTCCGGCTGAAGCACCCGAGGAGGATTATCTCTATAAGTTGTGAGTAAAGAATTTTTAGCTGTTCTCCTCAAACCAGGCATTTGTCAGACTGTATTTTATGATATATCTATCTTTCATTAAGTTGTGTAATTGTTGAAGTCAAATACTAACGATGTATTAGGAGACTGGATCTATTTCAAATCACGCAGGTTCCTACCCATACAGCACCCAATATTGTAGCAATATTGCTGCAATGTTGCTACAATATTGGGTGCTGTGCCAAATATATAGTCATAACTGTCGAAGGAATAGTCGATACGGTATGATTTGTCTATGAAATTGCATGGAATATGATTACAATCTTTAGAAACATTGAAAATTTACTCAGATCGGCAAATAATTAGCGAAATTTTTTTTGGGATAGCGTAAAAAAAAAAAAAAATACCAAAATTCAAACCTGGTTTACTTAAGGGGGTATCCCCACCTTTAAATTGGTTAACATTCTGAGAAAGAGATTGATATTTTACAGCGAATTTGAGAGTCTGATCAAATCCAGAAAAATCATGAAGTTTAGGGGAGGTTTGACCCTCATTATCCATACTTAACATTGAATATTACTTTGAGTCTAATAGTAGTTACGCTGAATATAGAAAAATACAAAATTACTCGGCTGTCGCAAAGAATCAGTAGTACCGTTGGATCGATTCTGGAATTTTTGGTCTTCAATTGTTCAGAAGAGATGCTTCTATCATATGAACATAGAACTTTTTGATATCGCAAAAATTGCCTGACTCGCTCAGTTTTTACTGAGATTTTTCTAATTCTTCAATTTTTTTTCATTACTTTTATTATTATCTCAACCAAAAATAGGAATATCAAAAAGTTCTATGTTCATATGAAAGAGGCATCTCTTCTGAAGAATTGAAGACCAAAAATTCTAGAATCGATCCAACGGTACTACTGATTCTTTGCGACAACCGAGTAATTTTGTATTTTTCTATATTCAGCGTAACTACTATTATACTCAAAGTAATATTCAATGTTAAGTATGGATAATGAGGGTCAAACCCTCCCTAAACTTCATGATTTTTTTGGATTTGATCAGACTCTCAAATTCGCTGTAAAATATCAATCTCTTTCTCAGAATGTTAACCCATTTAAAGGTGGGGATAGCCCCTTAAGGCCCATCCCTAGTCGCCCATCCCCTTTTGGTCGAAAGGTGTCACATTTCGTTTATTATCCGAGCCCAGGCGTCAAAAAACGCAAAAAAGGCCAACACTGCGCGAATTCCAATTCAATTCCGAACACATACGTCCAAAAAAATGTTCGTTTCATGCGAAAATAGAGTCTACAGATGGTTTTTACATTATTCGAATTCGATTTCCTCGGCGAATAATGTAAAAACCATCTGTAGACTCTATTTTCGCATGCAACGAATATTTTTTTGGACGTATGTGTTCGGAATTGAATTTGAAATCGCGCAGTGTTGGCCGTTTTTGCGTTTTTGACGCCTGGGCTCGGATAATAATCGAAATGTGACATATTTCGATCAAAAGGAGGTGGGCGACTAGGGATGGGCCTTAAAACGTGTTATTTTTTTGTTTGCACAAGTTAAATATACTATATTACGGTCCGAGTAAGAGGTGCAGGAATTGAATAATCAAGGAGCAGAATTTGATGAAATTTCGAACAGATTAGGTTCTTTTATTTGTCATTAAAGTTTTGAATAAATTATACTCATGATTACCGACGTTTTCGAGAGCTGGTGTTCCACAACTCTATAAGTGCCGCGATTTTAAAAAAATTCGGAAAACACAAACAACTGTCCTGATGTCGTATTTCACAACAATTTTTTGTATTTTTCGAAAGTATTTCACAAAGTTTTTCCACTTTTATCATCTTCTGCTGTTTGATGATACTCCCCTGCGAGGGCTTAGCCACTCTTGTAGTTACACAGAAAAAACGATGAAATTGGTAAAAAAAAAAAATTTTTTTGTCCCAAGAAAATTTTCTGCAATTCGCATTGGAAACCGACATTTTCTTCAGTCAAGAAAAAAATTTGCTTGAACCAACAAAGTTGCCTTGGTTCGAGAAAATTTTTACTTGGCTCGGGAGATTTTTGGTCTCCAATATAATTTTTTTGGCTCAATTAAACCGTTTTTTCTGTGTAGGTGCCCAGGTAGCAATTTTCAACAATTTTCAATAAGTCATCCAAAAGCTATCTAAATGATGCCTAATGTCCGTCTGGAAGTTGCCTAAAAGCTAACAACCTTCCTAAAAGATAACTTTCAGACATCTGGCAACTCATAGTTAACTTCCAGACGGACATTAGGCATCCTTTAGATAGCTTTTGGATGACTTTTTGAAAATTGCTACCTGGGTGTACATCTGGCTGAGAAGTCAATTGAAGTCAGTTGAAGTCAGTTAGCCGGTTGAAGTCAGCTGAAGTTAGTTGAAGTCAGTTGAAGTCAGTTGAAGTCAAGTGAAGTCAAGTGAAGTCACTTGAAGTCAGCTGAAGTCAGTTGAAGTCAAGTGAAGTCAAATGAAGTCACATGAAGTCATTTGAAGTCAGTTGAAGTCAGTGAGCTGAAGTTATTTGAAGTCATTTGGAGCGACTAGAAATCATCTGAAGTAAAAATAATTATGTGATCCTTGCAGATTCCAAGACAACGTTGGGTTGAAGTCAGATAGAAAAGGTGAAAAAGTTTTAAATCTAGCCATTTTTGGGCTTGGTCGTGCTGGAACCATTCATTTGAGTTTATTGGCCCGTAGTGTTCGCGCCAAGATCATTTACATTGTTGAAGACCTCGAATCAAAGTGGGAAGCTCTTAAAGATTTCTGGTCACTCGACGAGACCATTTTTTTAACCAGTAAACAAGCCAGCACTGTATACAACGATCCGAGGTGAGTTGGTATAACAACATATGTTGTTGAAACGTGGAGAAGCGTAAAGAAAAAACTCTTCCATGCATAATTTAATTTGATATCTATTTTCAGAGTTGATGCTGTCATTGTCACCTCTCCAACCACCACTCATGAAGAAATCGTGCTCAGCGCTTTGAAAGCTAAGAAAGCTGTATTTTGCGAAAAGCCGATTTCACGTAATCAAGAGAACATTCCAAAATGCTACGAAGCTGCAAGGGCTGTTGGAAAGCCACTTTTCTGCGCTTTTAACAGACGTTTTGATCCAAGCTATAGTTCAGTTAGGCAGAGAGTGATTCAAGGCGAAGTTGGTCATGTGCGAATCATCAAAGCTTGTACCAAAGATTCTCCGCTACCTCCGGTCGAGTATCTCAGAGATTGCGGTGGTATCTTCAACGACGTTATGGTCCATGACATTGACGTGCTGATTTGGATCCTTGGAGAGTTTCCCACGAAGGTAAGAGTTCTCAATTTCCTGCATAGACGCAGAATCCTAAAGTGATTCCATGATTCCAGGTTGCCGTACAAGCACACGCTCACATTCCCGAAGTCCAGGCCTTCAACGATCATGATACGGCCGTAGCAACGTTGTATTTTCCGTCAGGAACTTTGGGTATAATTGATGTATCTCGCCACTCTAATTACGGCCACGATCAAAGATTGGAAGTATTTGGTCCCAAAGGACTGATCATGGCGGGAAACGGGCAGCCAATGTCCATCGTCGAGACTCAGTACGGATTAAACGGTTGTAGGACTGCGCCAATTTTCTACAATTTTTCCAGTCGTTTCCGGGAAGCTTATCAAATGGAAATGGAACATTTCTTAGACATCTTACAAGGAAAATCAAAGTCTGTTATTGACCCTAAAGAAACTCTGGCAGTCAGCAAGATTGCCGCAGCTTGCGAGAAATCAGCTCGTAGCGGACAGATGGTGGAGCTTGAATGGGCTGCAGACGAACTTATGAATAGGGATTAGTTTCGTTCATTTATTTGTTTATTCCTTCCCATATCCTTATGGGCGTATAGTATAATATGTATTTGTGATATCGATTAATATCGTTATACCGTATCAAGTAATGATAAAATAGGTAATACCTAAATAATAATTCATTGGATTCAGATTTCTTTGAATTTATTGCTTTTTCAATCATGTATCCAACAATAAACCGGTAGATAAATATAATATATTTACACTAATATATTTCTATTGCAATTGTAATGAATGTTTGGAAGCAATGTGTACGTAAAGTAATCACATTCTTTAAAACACAGTTGTCAGTATATATCTATATATATATATGTATGCATGGTGCAAGTGTTAGCTAGTTCACAAAAAAGGGGAAAAAAAAAAAACCAAAAAAGAAAAATAAAAAAAATAAAAAAAAAAGAAACACAAAAATATTACATTTCAGTTATAAATTGGTTTTGAGCTTTGAACGTGTATATATTATTTATGAAGTATGAAATTTTTTTTCTTTCATTTTTATTATTTCCAACTATAGGCGTACGTTAATAAAAAAAAATAAAAAAATTATTAAAAACCCATTTACGAAATTTTTTAGAAAATGACCTATAATTCCTTTAGCTAGTTTTCCAAATCGTTTTAATATAATCATTTATCCTCTCCTGTTAGAGAAAATACAGTTTTTATTCTAAACTGCATTTACGCCTTTATACAAACAAGAATTCGATAAATATTTATCTATAATATTTGTATTTTTTTCTTTCTTTTATTTTTTTATTTTTTTTTTTTTGCAAGAGTTTCTCAAACGTTTTCTATAATAAATTTTGAATTTTAATCATATTATGATTCGTAAGCACCGATCAAAATGGTACTTTACACGTTTATCCTTTATTTTTTATAACGATCTTGTTATAATAAAAATTGTCTATTACAGTAATAGAAACACGCGGTTAACTCATTCGATATAATTTTTTGAGCTGTAAAAAAGCGGTCTTAGCTAATTTGAAATTGATATAAAAATTGTTAGCGTTAATAAATCCATATTCGTATGTATATGTACTATGTGATATTTAATGCATGTTCGACTCGAGTCAGTAGTGAAAGAAAAATTCTTAAACTCTGCGATAAAATTATTATTGTGTAATCGGCACAATCAATGATTTATATGTAAAATAACTGAATAAGGTAACCCTGGCTCTTATTAAAGTATTAAACTCTTTCCTATGTATGTATGTATGTGTCTACGTGCACGTATTACACCCTGTAACTTACAGCGTAAGCTTAACTAAGTATAATTACGTTGTTCAGTCGCATATTTAAGAATTTATTAAAGTAACAGCATCATCAACGCTGACATTATTACATTACGGAGAAATACATAACACTTTTGAAAAAAAAACTGCAGTACGTAGCGTTTTATTAATTTCCTAATATTACCTATCTTCACTTATTCATTTGTCAAATAGAATTCATTTAATCATTACGTTGTGAATTTTAATAGAATATTTATTTATTTATTTATTTATTTATTTATTTATTTGATATAACACGACAACTATCTGACTATTATAAGCAAAGATTTCTTTCCGCCAAGTGTTCTGTATTACTCCTTGAAACATTAATTAATTCTCAATTTTTAGAATTTCAAAGATTTAGCAAACAGCGCAGCTGTAGCTTGAGCCTTATCTCCATTGAATCGACGTAATTCAGATATTACTTGCGCTCGAGTAAAACCTAAGGCTTCAATCTCTCTCACAGTACCATCTGTGAATGGGTCATGCGGAAGAACAGTTGTTTCTAAAGTTGTTGTTGTGCTAGATGAAACTGATGGTGTTACGTTCATTGGACTACTACTACTACTTGCGTTTACCCCGTCTAGAAAAACAAGAATTATATAATCATTATAATCTGTATTATTCGATCATCAGATTTGAAGTTAATACTTGTTTATAACAAACACTAACGTCATTTAACAAACTGTCCAGGCAAATGGGAAAGGAATGCTAGGAAAAGTTATTTTTAATTTGATTTTTATGAATTAGGTATGTGTTCGATTATGCAAATTAACGTTTTTTTTTTGTTATCAACTTTATATCAGAGGAGGGTACAATCATCATCGCAATAATAATACATACTTAGTTTATCAACATTTGACGATGTTAATATGAAAAATGAATATCATAACTTATAAAATTCCTTTCAGTAACATAATCAAATATAAAAGAAACAAGTTTTTGTCTATCTTGATGTTAAGAAGACTTGAGAATTGTCAGGAATTGGATATAGGAGCTGGGATAGCCCGGACAGATACATACTTACCCTGCTGCTTCTGTTTCTTAGCGTCTTTCGAGCTGTCCTCAAGTGCTCTTTGTAAATCTCTGTCGTCTAAAGACTCGTCGCTGTTTCCACTGAGCCTAGCGCACTCAGGTAATTCGCCTAAAAGTTAATCAAAGATAAAGAAATGCGACGTGTTTAACGATTCAGGATTAATATCATGTAGAAATGATCCTCTATCTTACCCTCGGCTAAAAATGGTGTTTCCGTTCCCGTTGTACCAATATTTAATATGTTTTTTCTTAGGTCTATACAGCACTGATGTCTTTTAAGCATATCGAGTCCTAGCAACATGTCCATTGGCTGTTCTTCAAGAACGCTAAAAGACGTCGTCAAATGATCTTGTCCAATTTGTATTTGAACCATATGAATACGACCGATTATTTTCTGTGTACCAACTCCCTTAGCTACACCTGCCCATCTCGAATCAACCAGACGCATTATGTGACATCGTTCTGCGCACGCAGCGGACATAATTGTGGTCTGAGCACCTGTGTAAAAAATAATTATAAGATTTAAAGAAACCTAGTTTAGAGTTAGTTTTTCAGCTTAGGATCAGAAGATGTGAAAATGTGTTGACGATGATTCAGCTGTTTCTGTTTCTTTTTTTTTTTTATCATATAGAACGTAAAATGAAATGAAATGTATTTGTCGAGTGAAAGTTGATAGTTCTATTATTAAACTGTGTTTATTGTAAGAGTAGCATATGTTGTTTAAGGGTCACCCTGCGAATACGTATTAGTCAAGTGTTAAATATAGCATTTTGTAAAAATAGGCATGACCTTGAATATAAAAAAGAGAAGAATAAATAAGAAAATCATGTGAAATTAAATTTTTAAATAGTATGTGTATATAATCACCTGAATCTATAAACGCTTTTACAGGAAAACCGTTTACTTTACAATTGATATAGAGCATAACGACGGTCCCAAATGTTTCGGGATTATATTCCATAGCTGCTTCCATGTTAGCTTCGATATTTTTTTGCCTTATTTCTTCGGCTATTAGTCTTTGAGTTTCTGTATCAAAAGGATCTGCGTTCATCATTCTTACACGTTGTACTTGGCGTTCTTCGCGCGATTTTATCTGCTCTTTTAATACGTTTGAAAACCTTTCTGTAAAAGAAAAAAGAATAGAATATATATAAAATTATTGACTTGCTGATACGAGAAGAAAGAGACAAAAAAATTCTCACCGATGTTTCCGGACAGCAATGCATCCGCTAATCTCGGATTATTCTGTTTAAGTAATGCCAGCTGATCAGGATTAGCCAAAAACATATCTCGTATCATAATCGGATCGTCTTCGCTACGTGAATTTTGTGCTCTTGGCTGTACCGGTACCGGTCCTCCGCTAGAACTTGGTACAGCCCGACTCCCGGAAGAACCGGGAATTCTTATAGCGCTGAAGTCCAGCGTAGGTACAGCTAAATTCAAATTTCAATCTTAGAATTACTTACATATAAATAGAATCGATCTAGGAAATTTATTAACTTCAATTGATCAGATCAGATGGTCAATTGTGAAACCACGATTTAATTATTATTATCATAGATGTGATGAATATTGATGTTAGTAATTTTTTTCTTCGATTTTTAATATTTATTTATTTATTATCACAAAAAATCGAAATTACGGACGTAAATACTAGGATCGTGTTTTTTTTTTATTATGGATTTGACTCGTAGAATATAATATAATAATATATATGTGGTATTCCACGTGAACCGGATCAGTTTTTGGCCTGAGGTCATCGAATTTGACGCCAATGCAGATTCAGATTCCTTGTTACTATACGAGATGCCCTCAACAGTTACAGAGCTTGAAAATAATTGGTTCAATTTATATCGCTGTTATAATTATGCCAAAAATTTAATTACCACAATTTCAACTCCACTTATCTCAGCCATATGCATGAACAAAATCATAACTTCCCATAGTGCATTCTACGCGCATAAATGAGCTCCTTCGAAATATGTGGCACTTTAATTATTTTTGGAATTCTTAAACATGTAAAACTTTGAAAATATGCGATTTCTTAGTTCTTCTACCGAAGGGTCACACCAATTGCCCTGAAATTTTCACCGAAATTACTTCGAGGTGGCACTAAGAAGTGATCAAAATTTCAGCCTCCCGTTTTTCTTTTTTTTTTTTTTTTCCAAAAACCGGCAAAGCATGCGTAAAACTTGGAAAATATGTGTTTTTATTTTTTTTCTACTTGAAGGGTCACACGGATTGCCTTGAAATTTTCACCGAAATTACTTCAAAGTGTCACAAAGAAGTGATCAAATTTCCAGCCTCCCGTTTTTTACTTTTTTTTTTTTTTGTTGCCAAAAACCGACCCGGTTCACGTGGAATACCCCATATATCATAAAGATGTTAAAGATTTGTGTAAATATTATATTGTACATAATATATTGAAGAAGACTCTAACCTCCGTCAAATGGTTGTAGATTTAATCCGGAACCGCTTTGTTGCATGTGTTGTAATGTGACAACGTCTCCATCTCTGATGCCATGTTCTTTAAGTGGTTTTTTGTCGTCCATTAAAGGCCTGCCGTTAAATGCTATCATAATTTCATGAGCTGGAAAACCGCTTTCGATTTCACAAAATGCCTTGAAATTTTCGAGCTCCAATTCCTCGCTGACATCAAGTACGAAGATGTCATTGCTTAGCGTGGTTACAGTCACTTTCATTATAATTTATATGTATAAGTATAGAATTGAATAGATTTTATTTTATATATACTAAATGGTATTTTTAATGTCTTATTTGTTGGGTTCGTTTTTTTTTTTTTCTTTTTTGTTGTTGTTGTTGTTGATTTCGTTATTTCTTTACACTGAACGTATAGTATCTCGAATGCGATTTTTTGTGAGACTTTTTTTTTTCTTTCTTTCACACTGATATTTTATTCGGGGGGGATGATAAACAGTTTTTTTTTTGGGATGTAAACAATCCCAGCTCAGCAAAAATAATCCTCGTAGCCGAGGTACGGCGTGAAGGCACGAACAAAACATAGAACCGCGCAGCATCAGATATATATCGTTTATCGTTTTATATCGATTATATGTATACGATTCGACTATCGATATACAGAAACGAAACCGCGAACTATCAATATTTCATTTGAAACATGGAATATGGGGTTATTATACACCTCGAATTTTTGACAGCCTGTTTCTCAGCTAAAACACATCCGATCGATGTGAAATTGATATCAGTGACGTAGAAAAAGTGCACGGAGGTCATGATGCTCTTGGATTTTCAAAAAGCGAAAATAAAATGTACAGTTTTATACCAAGAGCGCTCTGTAATGGATAATCGTTGTTGCGCTGACATTGTACTTGATAAATATGAAAACACCCGGAACATTTTCGCTTTTTGGAAATCCAAGAGCATCATGCCCTCCGTGCACTTTTTCTGCGTCACTGATATCAATTTCACATCGATCGGATGTGTTTTAGCTGAGAAATGGGCTGCCAAAAATTCGAGGTGTAAAATTATCACCTTTCATATCCCCTAGAAATCAATTATTTAACAATTGAGAAAAATTTGCTATTGTAATTGGGAACCTTAGAACCTCGATACGCCAACTAGTGGCAGAAAATAGAACTACTCAAAGAAGGCTACAGTAACCAATGAGAGGGCTTAGAACCTCGATACGCCAACTAGTGACGAAAATAGAACTACTCAAAGAAGGCTAAAATTTCAAAGCCACGCCCATTCCAAGGATCCCAATTGACGAATCCTTTTTCTTTTATTATAACTGACTTCCTGAGGTATGAATGAACAATATAATATGAGTAATATCTCCGCTCCATCTTCTAGTTTCTGACACTCCTTATTCCAGTCACAAAGAGCCTTGAAATATTTTCTTCTTCACTTGATTTGGGTTCTTGTTCTGTGTAACTTCAATTTGTTGTATACGTGTACCATTTTTGAGAAACGAATTCTTGAATGTATTTTATAGAGTTTGAGAGAGGGAAGAAAAAAATTTTCAAGATCACAAATTTTCGCTCCATCGTAAGGAAATATTTTCATTTTCCTCAGAAGTCTGTGAATACTTGAAATCGTCAGTTTTTTTTTTTTTGTACCTTGAATGGCACTTTGATGACTCTTTGTAACTTCTGTCTTAGATTTCATTTTTTTAATTCTTCAATAAATTCAACTCAACATTCTAAATAGGATATGGACGGACTTTTCGGATCATGGTTCAATCATTTTTATTTAGAATGGATCAAAAAATTGTGAAACATAAATGTTGAACTAATTATATCGTTTATTCATAGTACGAAAACTTATATTCATCACGTGTATTCACTTGTCAACATCGATGTGTTACACATTTTGTAACTATTCTTAAAAAAAAAAAAAAAAAAAAAAAAAATGATTGATTAATTATTCACTAGCACTCCTTGAGATCACACTCTAAAATCACATGTCCTTCGTATTTTCAGTTGAATTTTTTGACAATGAAATGAAATCGAAGATAAAAGTTTCGGAGAGCCATCAAAATGCCATTTGAATGCAAAAAGCGAATTTTTGACGTATTTCCAGCTCCATAATAATTATTGTCCCAAACATCAGAGAAAATTGAAAATATTTCGGGGTGCAAGAAATTAAGCAGAAAAATGTATCCCCGCCGTTTATTTTTTATTTCCTCTAATAAGACTCTATGGAAATCATTCTAGGAGTCAGTTTTTAGAAAAGTCACGAATTTTCACGAATTTAAGTACGCAGTCCGAAGATTTCAAAGAAATTGGAGAAAAAATATTTTTGGGTTTCTTGAGACTGAATATGGATGTTCTCGAGTGCTAAACGTCCAAACAAACCGGGTATAGCGGATATAGTCAGAATTCTGGTCAACGTTGTTTTAGCATACAAGGATTCCGTCCTATAAGGACCTTATCTACCGAATCCTTATTCGTTCACGTTTTTATCGCAACTAATGAGGATTCAGGACGTTCAGAATAAAAACCATTAGCTCTAAGTAATAATAGATCAGTTTACTATTGTGACTAAGCTCACTGAGTATCAAGCAGGAATAGCACTTATTCTGTATCATATTGGGAAGTATTCCACTCGGACACTCTCTCTGGTGGATAAATTATGAACTAGAGCAACCGGGTCGGAGTTTCCTGCCCCAACCCTCGCCACACGCCCTTGGACCTACAAGTTTTGTGTTCGCTCTCTGGCGGACTACTGAGAAACTAGTGCAACCGGGTCAAAATTTTAAGCTCCGCCCCTGTAATACTTCCCAATACTTCTACTCTGTAACTTTTTGTAAATCTCAATAAATCCTGTTATATACAGGGTGTAAGTTCTCTGGGGTCTGATCTGGGAGGAGCATCGATGAGCCGGAGCTCGACCTTCTTCTATTCAAACTCGGTCACTTCAGAATAATAGTGGGTGATTATCAAGCAGTTCTCTAACTTCGTCAACCCACATGGAATCACCCATATATATGATTACATCAAAGTAGTGTTGTAGGCCGCGATTATGAAGCATATTGAAAATATTTTCGCAAGATATTTGGTGAAATCTTGTTTATGATGTTGAAATTTGTTGCAGGGATATTGACTTTATCAGATTTAAATCAATGAAACACAGAACCGTTCCAAATTAAGCTATGTTTTATCTTCAATTAGAACTTGTTTATAATACTTACACAATAATAATCTGACATTATTTTTAATATTGATTGTGATTAATTAGACAAAAATTTGATTAATATAATATAATCTAATATAATCAGCAAAACTGAGTAGCAAAATTCATGATAAATCTTGATGATAAATATAGTGTGCTAATGAGAGGCAGCCACGTTTCAAGCGTAAAAAATAAGTTATGTCACGTATTTCATTCTATAGTTATCATTTTTTACGTAATACTATAACACTAAATTAACATGGAAAATTACGGCTGTTATAATCTATGACGATAATTCTGTCGTTATTATTGACCGATAGATTTATTATCTTTTGGGGGTTCAATGTTCAAGAGATATATAGGGTGGTTCATTGGTTTTGTGCACCGTTAAATATCAAACGAGAAAAGATCAGCTGCAACTACTGTTTAATATAGGTGTAATTTTCTTTTGGTTTTAATGACATTTTTACATCTATATATGTATGTAACATCAATGTATGTTCAAGAAAAAGTTTCATCTGTATATTGAAAAATAATATCGATCGCTCTTCGTTTCTATTAAACTTTAAATTATTCTGCCCTTATACCTTGAACCTGACGTTCAACGTCACAAGATGTTGCAGCACTTATATTATTGGTTTAAATTCTTGTCATAAATGTGGTAATAATAGACAGTTTAAAGGCGTGAGTTATTTCATTCTAACATATGTTCATGTTCATTTTTATCCTAAACGTTCACAAAATAAGAACATACTAAACTCTTGAATTTGATGTTTAAAATTTGATGCACTGTTGCAGGCAAATAACTTTATGGAATTTGATAATCAATTATCAACCCCGCTTAGTATTATAGGTAAAAACATTCGAAAGATAAATTGTGACAGATAATTTTAATCTAAAATGTTGGGAAACATTCAAAAAATAAATTCACGTCCTACACCATCGTCAATTTTCATTAGAGTGTTTTTACATAATTTCAAGATGTGTAGCAGCAGATTATCCTTTTTGATCACGATTGCATAAAGAGGTGCGAGCATCAGACGATGCTCAGAATTTTAACCCGGAGATGAACTACAGCGTGCAGCTGATATTGCTATAAGATCATATACTCAGTATTTTGTACTGAATTGTCACCATGTATATACCACTGAATAGTTATCAGGGTCAATTTAAAAACGTAGTGATAGCTACGGACGGGATCACAATCGTGTGATATAATGTGTTAATGATTAGACAATGACGTAAATACATTTCTTGAACCCCTAGCTGAGAATTATCACTCAATGAGTATATGAATAAATTTTAATTTCTGCTACAGAATATTCTCTAATTAGCAAACCTTGACAGGTTTCCTATTTAAAAATAGAATTATATTTAAATTGCTCCCAAATTTTCTGATTCTTTAGGCACGTGTGTAGATTCAGTAAAAAAATTGCCAGAATAGGACCGTCAATGGTTTTGGACTGAGAAAAAAAAAATCTTGTATCTCAATCTTCATTCCGAGTTTCTGCTGTATTCAAGATTATTTTCTAGTTGAACGGGTCACTTGCCACTCATTGTTACTTCGAGAGATTTAAGGGTCTTATTTATGCTACCTGATGTTTTTTTCTTTATTTTTGTTCAAAACCATTCACGGTCCCATTGTGGCGATTTTTACAGTGAATTTATAACGCATGTACCCTAGGGTGTCCGTTAAAAAACCCAATTTTGAATCGGACTAGACGCACCCCCTACAATGATTGAAAAAAAAAAAATAAAAAAATTTTTGAGCGCAATTTGATCCTTCTATCTCAATTGAAAGGCATGCCTAAGTGTCCAAATACTTTTCCATTTGAATAACATTAATTTTGGTCATTTTTTTCAATTCCAATTTTTTACGTAGCCAAGAGAAGGTAGAAAGAATCATTCGATACTTGAATTAATCTCCCTCATATAAGTAGAAGTACATAGAAAAAAATCCTCCTGGCCGATTGTCTCGTATGTATAACGGAAAAATAAATTTTTAAATGAAATGAAGAACTGATCCTTTCAATAACGCAATGGACAAGAAAGTACTGATTCCATCAGGCTGGTGTTGCACGTCACGGTTTGCACGCAAAAAATTGGAATTGAAAAGAAATGACAAAAATCAATGTTATTGAAATGTGAAATTATTTGGACACTTAGGCACGCCTTCCAATTGAGATAAAAGGATCAAATTGCGCTTGAAAATTTTTTTATTTTTTTTTCCCAATCATTGTAGGGGGCGCGTCTAGTCCGATTCAAAATTGGGTTTTTTAAGATTCAGTAAATTTGGCAGCAGGATAAAAGTGGTGTTTCTTGAAAGAAGAAAATATTTTTTTACCTCTTTTTAGTGAAAAATCTAGTTTACAGGGATGAGAAAATTATTAAATAATTTTCATTAGAAAGATGATGGAAAACTACAACTTTTATCTTGAATCATTTTTTTTCTGCGACCAAAATTTTTTGAGATATGTTTACTTGAAAAAAATTTGGTATTTCCAAAACTGTTGGATTAAAAAATCTGAAATAATTCACTGAAAGTCTTTCTAACTCGTTTTACAAATTGGCGAAGGTTCGAAAACTTCGGTGAGGGTCACGAAAAAAAGTGGCCGGTTTGGTGGAGAATGCTTTATTATTATTATATGTATATATATATCTCCCCCACCTCTTGATCTCGCAGTCAACGGAATGTATATAAACCTAGTCGCGAATTATTTCTACACACTTGTAGTGTAACATCTCATAACACTTTGGTTCAGTCATGGCTACTCTGAAATTTAAAGACGCTTCTCCCTACGTTCAGCCCATACCTAAAGCGCCTGCGGAAGATTATCTCCAAAAGATGTAAGTCAGAATTGTGTGTGGTTAAAATTAAAGTTTTCATTTTTCAAAACGGACATTTTTCGTTTTTCTTATTTTATATTACATGCAGATTAATCTTGTTTGAATAATATTCTTGAACAATTTCACTTTCGGCGTTGCTAGCTGTTGTAAAATTCTTGATAATCTGAAAAAAAAAAAAAAAAAAAAATAACTTTATTTTCCTCAAAATGGGAAGTCAACGAATCGGAATAGATGGTTTTTCACCGTATTTTTCATTATCCGGCATTCAACAATTAGAAGTCAAATTTTTTTTCTGGCAGAAGCAATCATTTGAATTTAATGAGATATGGTCATTTTTCATGCCCATCATGTGACTGTAAAATCCTATTAAATCGCTTTCGAGATATCATTCAGCGAATTCATTTACATTTATAAATTTCGAAAATCGATAAAGAATTTTCTATCATAGAGAAACTTACTCAATATTGCTGGTTTGAACTCGGGAACATATCGCGTCTCTAATGCCATAAAGGCCGTCGTTGTATGCCTTATTATGGTATACTAATACCGAAAAGGCCTACCTATAGTTTTTTCAAACTTTGCCTATCGCTTTGAAAACATGAAAATTGCATAGAAAGTCAAGAAAAAAAAAAAAAAAAAAAAAAATCAGTATTCCTAAAACCAAAAGGGCCTATAGTCAAAAAGATATGCCCTTTTGGCATTCATTTCTTTTGTTTTATCCATTTCAAGTTATTCTAAAGCGATTGGGCGAGAAAGAAATTCACATGCCTTTATCGCTCATAAGGTAGATCTATATATACAATGTAGGTATGCTTTTATGGCATTTTTACCAGGAGAAAAAAAAAAAAAAAATAAAAATAAAAATAAGGTTTTCCTTAAAAAATGGGAAGTCAATTTGTTCCCGTAAAAGTGAATGTTCAAATTAACCGAGATATGGCGATCTTTCATGCCCATCATTCGAATGTAAAATCCTGTAAATTCCATATATTTTCATCGAGCGGTTCCTGGGCCGCGATTTTGGATCTTTTAGTGCTACGTAGCGCCCAGCGATAATTATCGCCGTTGGTCGCTATCTATCTTTATCAGTCTTATCGTTGACGTTATGTATTCTATTTAATCCTATTCTACTTTTCATATTATCATTTTGTTTTTACTTCTATTGAATCCATGTATATGGTCATGTGTCTCTACTCAGCCTACGGCCTCAGGGAACATAGTTCCAAGGTCGAATAAAATCCGCTCAATCGATCAATCAATGTTTTGCAAAAAATACAGCTCTTATATTCGTTAATAGTTTATCAGCAGCCAACCCCGAGTCGAAATTTAGCGCCTACTTTAATACTCATAGCATCCAACTCAACCTCTCTAGATCCTATTTAGACCTCAAACTCTTATTTTGAACCCACAAGTCCTCAAGAGTCGAAATTTAGCGCCTACTTTGATACTCATAGCATCCAACTCAACGTCTCTAGATCTTATTTAGACCTCAAACTCCTATTTTGAACCTACAAGTCCTCCATAGTCGAAATTTAGCGCCTGCTTTGATACTCATAGCATCCAACTCATAACGTCTCTACAGATCCTGTTTAGACCTCAAACTCCTATTATCAACCTACAACTCTGTAGTCGAAATTCAGCGCCCGCTTGAGTACTCATAGAGCACAAATGAACGTCTTTTCAATCCGTAATAATAATTTAGCGCCTATTTTGATACTCATAAAGTCCGATCACCATGCAGCCGTGCATCGCTACGCGGCAGGGCGCAGTGAGGGTTTTGCGAGGTTCTCGTGAGATCCTCATTTGACCCTAAAATGCTGCATTTGTCTGGTAACTACGAGTTTTAGGCGCTAAAGAGGGTTTCAATTCCCATACAAAATAAACCTCTCTAGACCCTCAAAAACCTCCCAACGGTAAAATTTTGAGGTTCTAATGAGGCGTTAAATTTCGACTCGGGACTGCTCGTGCAAAACATTACGAAGACGCTCGTTAACAGTCGTATAGGCGCTATGAAAAAATTCGCCATCTGCATGTTAGCACGGGCGCTAAAAGATCCAGAATCGCGGCCCTGAGATCATTCGACGAGTTTTTCAAACAGACGAATACTATAATCTATTAGAAAAATTACTTGAAATTAGGAAAAGTCATTTTTGACCGCGACCAATGCTATAATTCTTATGTCACCCAGGTGCGGATAAAAAGTAAAAAAATCTTTAATTATTGCAGTTATGATGACAGTGTGGCGTTGAAGTCGACCAGACTTGATGAAAAAGTCCTAAATGTGGCAATTTTCGGGATTGGACGTGCAGGATCAATTCATTTGTCATCATTGGCCCACAATCCCCGTGTAAAGATTCTTTACATTGTCGATGACATTGAATCGAAATGGAAGGCCCTTAAGGATTTCTGGTCACTTCATAACGCCACTTTCCTGACCAGTAAAAACTCCAGTATCGTGTACAAGGATCCAAAGTAAGATTGGCCAACATCAAGAACTGTGCAATTTTTCAGTGTAACATAAGACTCTTTGCTATGCAAAATTAATCGTTTCTTTTTTTTTTGTTCAGAGTGGACGTTGTCGTGGTTGCATCCCCGACTCACACCCACGAGGATATTGTAGTCGCATCTCTGAAGGCTAAGAAGGCTGTATTCTGCGAAAAGCCAATCGCAGAGACGCTCGAAGAGAGTGCTGCCTGCTACGAAGCTGCAAAGGCAGTTGGAAAGCCACTTTTCTGTGCTTTTAACAGACGTTTTGATCCAAGCTATAGTTCAGTGAAACAGCGAGTCCAGAATGGCGAAGTTGGTCATATTCAGACAATCAAGGTCTGCTCTCGAGACTCTCCGCTACCTACAATCCCGTATCTTGCCAGTTCCGGTGGTATTTTCCACGACTGTATGGTTCACGACATTGACATGTTGTGTTGGGTCACTGGAGAATTCCCCATAAGGGTAAGGGTACTCAGGCTTTCGCGTGTCCGCAGAATGCCTACATATAATGATTTCACGAAAATTTCAGGTTTCCGTACAAGCACACGCTCACGTTCCTGAAATCAAAGCTATCGACGATTTCGACACTGTCGCAGCCACCGTACACTTTCCGTCAGGAACTTTGGGGATGATCGATCTGTCTCGTAACTCAAATTACGGTTACGATCAAAGATTGGAAGTGTTTGGCCCTAGAGGAATGATCGCTGTATCTGGCGAACAACCACTTCAGGGTGTTCATGCTCAGTGCGGATTAAATGGTATTAAAACTGCGCCAATCTGGTACAGTTTTCCAAGCCGATTCCGTGACGCTTATAAAATAGAGATGGAACATTTCTTGGACATCGTACATGGAAAGGCACAGTCAATAGTTCACTACAAGGAAAGTCTGGCAGTCAGTAAGATCGCCACAGCTTGCGAGGAATCCGCTCGCACTGGAAAGATGGTTGATCTCAAATGGACAGTTGACGAAATTCCGGAACGACATTAGTTTCGTTTTTATTTTGGAAAGCGATTTTTACACACCTTTTATCTTATAAATGTAGTATGCGGTTTTCTGATATGTATATACATAATCTATATGGATTAATGAAATAAACGAGACTTTTCATTTCCTGAAATGTATATTACTTGTCGAATTTGGAATTTTTTTTCTTCTAACAAAGAAGCGCAACAATCTGCTTCCGGCCACTGGCCATTATCCTACATCTGACTGTTTTTCCAATAAATGACATGCATAGCTAATGACCTATGACCATATATATGTCATCCCGAGTCGAAATTTTAGCCCTCCTTTGAATGCTCCTGAACCTATTTCTTTTGTATCGCGCAAGCCGCCACCCTCCGTTGAACCTACCAGGCCCTATTTGCAAAATTCAGTGTTGTCGGTGAACCTCCTTTCACTCCACTTCACCCTCCGATGGCCCTCCTAGACCTCTTTCAGATCGCAAATATCTCGCGGACATGAACCTACGTAGCCTTATTTGAATCCGAAGACCCCTGTCTTCACCCTACGTAGCCTCCTTTGGATCCAAAGTCTCCTACTCTGACCCTACATAGCCTACTTTGGATCTAATGCTGGCCAAGAACAATAGGACCAAAAACTTTGGATCCAAATGAGGCTATGTAGGGTCAAGGCAGGTGACTGACCCGCACGGAAATATATATATGCGAAAAATATATGCGAACATAGATGTGACATATTTTTTTTTTGCGCCTTTTTATAATTTTTATAAGTTTGACATAAATGTCGGATATTGGTCGGATATATGTCAACATAAATGTCGCGGCATGTATGTCGACATAGATGTCGACATAGATGTCAACACGATTTGATATAAATGTCGGATATATGTCAACATACATGCCGCAACCTTTATGTTGACATATATCCGACATTTATATCAAATCGTGTTGACATCTATGTCGACATCTATGTCGACATACATGCCGCGACATTTATGTTGACATATATCCGACCAATATCCGACATTTATGTCAAACTTATAAAAATTATAAAAAGGCGCAAAAAAAAAATATGTCACATCTATGTTCGCATATATTTTTCGCATATATATATTTCCGTGCGGGGAATTCAAAGGAGGTTACGTAGGGTCAATGCAGTAATCTGGATTCTGGGATATGTTTTTTTGTAACTCTACTAGTTCTTTCAACTCCGGTTCTTAGTTTATTATATCCATAACTCTGTGGTTCACACGAAAATACGTAATCCACAGATTCGTAAGCGTGCGCCCAACGCTCAAGCCTTGACAACTCAAAGGCCCCTATCAGGATCAGTTGTGGATCCCACAATAATAGGTGTCTATATCATTGCTCAATCGGTTCACCGGATTTGTAAAATATGGAATATATAGGTACACTGTCAGAGAAAAAAAATGTTCCAGGAGATCCACTAAAAGTTTTACGGTAATTTCAACACTGTTTTTAGTTCATACGACGGAAGTGAAATTTTCCACTTCAAGTAAATTTATGTTTTAAATAAAAAAAAGTGTCGAAATGAACATATACATTTTTGTGGACCTCCTGGACCATTTTTTTTTTTTTTTCTAACGAATTGTCATATTTCATTCGGATAAACAGATAACCGCGTAAACGAAAAATGCATAATATAATATTTAATAATTAATGGTAATAATATATGCAAGAACTTCAATCTAGTCAAATTTCAAATGCCAATACTCAAATGCCAAATTTTGATAACATTGAAATATTTCGAGTTATAACTTGACACTTTGATGGGCCTCGAACAAGTAGTAGAGTATTGAATCTAATGCCATATGATAGTTTAGCGTAGTGGTTAGGGCGTGCGACTAGTAACCGAGCGGACGTGGGTTCAAATCCCGGCGGGGACGAAATATGCGGCGATCTTTTCAGTGCGTGCATAATGCGATTTTAACAACATAATAATGCGTAGGTTGGGTCATCTGACAATAATAACCGTCAAATATCGTATTTTTGTTTTTTTTTCTACTATTATTAATTAATAATTTTCTGCCTCGCTAGCGCCCGGTTGAAATTTCTGCTAAAGAAGGAGGGTCTGTAGGGTCTACGCGAGATTCGATTCAGGCCGAGAGGAGGCTCTGTAGGCCCTACGAGCGATTCGGTTCAGGCCGAAAGAAGGGTCTGTAGGGTCTACGCAAGATCGATTTAGGCCGAAAGCAGGGTCTGTAGGACTGGTGTAACATCTGCAATAGGCCCAAAGGAGAGTCCGGAGGATTCGTTTGTACCCTCCATAACCTCCTTTGAATCCAAATGTTCAGTTTCTGCCACTTTTGTAGGTTCAAGTGGAGTCTAACATTAAACGTACCGAACCTCCTTTGACTCCTCGATACTCCCAAGATTTGACAACTCTCGACGAGACCACGAGGTTTAAAGGAGGTTCAAAGCAGGCCTAAAATTTCGACTCGGGATCTGTTAATTATCTTGAGAGATTCGGATAATGTTATAATTATCTTGATTTGAATTAGAAACATCGCTGCTTATATATACGCAAGCCAATAAAAATCTAATCTGCACTTTTCTAACGAGGATGAGGTCAGAAAAAATTTTATATATCAATGCAAATGTGATTTTAATCTGCCTTTGCTTATTTCTAATCTTGAACTATATAATATGCTACTAGACAATGAAAAATAACAACAACGCGCGTAAAAATGGCTATAATTATCTTAACAGCAAACAAGTGTGGCACACGATTAATATAGATAATTTTAGACCGATAAAACCGAAGCTTAACTCCGTTACAATATTAGGAAGAACCGTTTTCGATGCAATTAGAAACCTCGTAGATACTGCGATCACCCAGGTTGAAATTTAGGTAAAGTATCTAAAAAAGCAAGATAGGAAAGATCGCGGACAGCATCTCTAATAAATTTTACAAGAATCTTCCGTATAGTATAATCGTAGTACCTATAGAGTGTTCCCTTTTTGGAATTAAGCTATCGCTGCATTTCGATGATTTTCTAGGACCACGTCATTTCATTCTTCAAAGGATGATCTGCTATGGATGACGCTTGTTGAATTAGGGATAGGCTTTAAATTTATTAGAATTTGCAGAAGTCTATACGATGTTCTTTGTAAAAAAAGTCGAAATAACACAAGGGGTGTTTCCGTGTTTCAACGCGAGATGATGAGCCCTTTTTCATTGGCGTCATTCATTAGTGACGTATCGAAATTTTGATTTTGGAAAATCTATGCGAGAGGTGTATCAGTCAATCGAACAGATGAATTCCCATGTACTTGAAATAGTACGCAGATGATCTCATACCCTTATCTGACTCCCCTTATTCACTGTGTGCAGAAAGCTAAGTAGGCGCCGCGGCCGGCTGAACTCAGCATATTTTGTTGGACTAGCTAGAATTTATTCACATACGCGATACGTTGTTGAAGTAATTTTAATAAAATGATGATCATATTCGTTATTTCCTATTAGTAGGTACGCGAGTCCAGCAAAATTCGCATATCTCGCCACCATGGGCGCTCCAAGTCGTTCTCAGCCGCTATAGTATGGCACTGCGCACTGCGCACAGCGAATATGATTTTAAACAGAAGATCAAAAACATTTGAAAAATTAGCGCAAGAATGATGGCCTTGAATGCATATAAATTTAATCGTATGAAGTTGAAAAAATAAAACGCTTTAAATACATAATTGAATAGTACAAAGTTGAAAACATGTCTGCTTATATTATTGGCAATAATATTTGCGAAAGCATTACAGTTTCAGATGAAGTACACATAATTATAGAAAACAGAAGCCAACTGGTCTGGTTATACCTACCAGAAAGAACCTGTGGATCAGCGCCGGCGACTTCTGATAATTTCGAGTGTGGAATAGGAGCACGGAGGGGGGGGGGGGGGGGGGGGGGGAGAGATGAGTGAAATAATTTTTTTTCGTTTTTCACCTCTAACAGGGTTTTTAGATATAAATTCAGCGATGTGTTTGGGGGCAATCCCAAATTTTTTTGGGATGAAAAGAAAATGTACACGGAGAAAAAAAGATAGTAATAAGTCCTATAAATATAGTAAAACGAAAACCAGTTCCGCGGTTATGATATTTATTACTGCCCAGCATAATAAAAATCGTCAACAAAATAGTAAAAATCGTCAAAAATGTATTAACAAGTACTAAAATGTAGTAAAAAGTTTCAAAAAATTTAGTATTTTTTACGAAATTGGTCTCGACGTTTTCGTTTTACTATATTTTATAGGAATTATTACTATCTTTTTCCATTCCGTTTTCTCCGTGTATATTCTCCGTACTGGCAAAATTCAATTTTACAATTAGTCGAGAGAATTTCGAGTGTGGACATCTCCACACCTTCCATACAAAAGTCGCCGGCCCTGCCGCTGGGTCAAAAGATGCACCGAGAGGTCCAAAGAGACACCGATGGGACAAATGAGGCACCGATGGGTCAAATGAGGCACCGAGAGGTCAAAAGATGCACCGAGGGGCAAATGAGGCACCGATGGGCAAATGAGGCACCGATGGGTCAAAAGAGGCACCGAGAGGTCAAAAGAGGCACCGATGCAGGGCAGCGCCGGCGACTTTTGATAATTTCGAGTGTGGAATTGGAGCACGGGGGGGGGGGATGAGTGAAATAATTTTTTTCCGTTTTTCATCTATTCATTGCGAACGTTGAACTTCTGACAGGGTTTTTAGATATAAATTCATCGATGTGTTTGGGGGCAATCCCAAATTTTTTTGGGATGAAAAGAAAATGTATATTCTCAGTATTGGCAAAATTCAATTTTACAATAAGTCGGGAGAATTTCGAGTGTGGACATCTCCACACCTTCCACACAAAAGTCGCCGGCCCTGCTGTGGATATACCATAGTTTAGATTCATCTAATTCAGGGGGTTTTCCTAAAGATTAGAAAATTGACAGCATTAATTCGCTCAATTAATTTGATAACATGAATTTGCTAGATCGATTTGATTGACGAATTCACCAAATTAGTTTGATTAATTAATTAGTTTGATAATGAAAAGCACGTACTAAAATCAGATGATTTTGACAAAGTAAAACGTCACTCTTCTTAGAACAGAGGCATTCTATACATGCTCAAGAAAAATGCTCATTGTAATGAAAGTTCAAGGTTCTTTTCGCTTGGATGAATTTTTATGCAAATTCAGGTCATAATAGGAAAAAGGCATTCATATTGAGTTTTTTTTCTTTTTTTTTTTTCTCATTCAACGGACACTATACGTTAATTATTCTTGCGAGAATTTCAACCATCATAGAACGCCTCTTGGGCAAAATGAAGACCAAAACGAGGGGCTAATCACACCCTCTGGGCCTGTATGTTGTTACAACTGCAGTATGGGCATTATGCATATCGCTAACATGAGCGATATAGTTATTTCACGAATGTTCAAGAATCAATATCATAGTTTTCATTTATATATACGTATAACTATAACATATACTAACAAGCAATAATATACAGGGTACTGCTCCCGAAATTCTAATTCTATCATAAGAATTAACGATCAGCTGTTAAGAAAAAAAGCAATAAAGTCATTTATGTGGTTGTTATCAATCGGTCACGATCCGTGTCGTTTCTTTACCTGGGATTAGGCAGAACGAATTTCATCACAGCCATAATTCCCCCTCCGCGATGATAGAATGTATATATATATTAAACGTCACTGACTTTTCTCACACTTCAAGTGCAATATCACATCAGACTTTTCTTCATCAGACATGGCTACTCTGAAATTCAAAGAGGCTTCTCCCTATACTCAGCCCGCACTTCAACCTCCTGAGGACGATTATCTCTATAAGACGTGAGTAAAGACTCTGTTGCCGATTTTTTCAAACTAAACATTTGTCAGACTCTCTAATTCGTGACATGTATCTTCCAGTAAACTGTATAGTCATCATAGAGCCAAACTAATGAGTCTAAAATCTAACCACTCTTACAATATGAAATGCATAACTAATATGAATAAAAAACTAAATCTAATTATGTGATCGCTACAGATTCGAAAACAACTTTGCGTTGGAGTCGAACAGACGGGATGAAAAACCCTTAAATCTGGCAATTTTTGGAATGGGTCGTGCTGGAACAATTCATTTGCCATCATTAGCCCACAATCCTCGTGTAAAGGTCATTTATATTGTTGAAGACATCGAATCGAAGTGGGAAGCTCTTAAAGATTTCTGGTCACTTCATGAGACCACCTTTCTAACCAGTAAACAATCAAGCACAGTATACAATGATGCGAGGTAAGATGTTGTGGAGATGTGTCAATAGCACGACAAGAAAACATTTCTAATATGTAATTCGACATTTATTTTCAGAGTAAACGTTGTTATTATTACCTCTCCAACTTCGAGTCACAAGGAAATTGTAATAGAATCTTTGAAGACGAAGAAAGCTGTATTTTGCGAAAAGCCAATCGCACACACACTTCATGACATTGTGAAGTGCTACGAAGTTGCCAAGACTGTTGGAAAACCACTTTTCTGCGGTTTCAACAGACGTTTTGATCCAAGCTATAATACAGTGAGGCAGCGAGTATTGAAAGGCGAAGTTGGTCATGTTCGAGTGATCAAAGTTTGTAGCAGAAACGCTCCACTGCCTTCGATCGCTTATCTAGCGACTTCCGGTGGTATCTTTCACGACCTTTTGTCCCATGCCATTGACACTGTGATTTGGGTGCTTGGAGAATTTCCCACAAAGGTAAAAGTACCTAGATTTATGCGCATGAGCGCAGAGTGCATGATCATTTTATACAAATTTCAGGTTTCTGTACTAGCGCATGCTCACATTCCCGAAATTAAAGCACTGGGCGATCATGACACCGTCGTAGCCACCATGTACTTTCCGTCAGGAACTTTGGGGATAATCGATGCATCTCGCCACTCTAATTATGGCCATGATCAAAGATTGGAGGTATTCGGTCCTAAAGGATTGATCACTGCGACCCACGAACGTCCTTTTTATAACGTCGAGACTCAGTATGGATTAGACGGTTGTAAGACCGCACCAATTTGGCACAATTTTGCTAGTCGTTATCACGATGCTTATAAAATAGAAATGGAGCATTTCTTGGATGTCGTACAAGGAAAAGCCGAGTCAATCGTTCACTGTAAAGAAACTTTGGCAGTCAGTAGGATCGCGACAGCATGTGAGAAATCAGCTCTAATTGGAAAGATGGTAGAGCTGGAATGGGGAGCCAACGACATTCCGGGAAAAGATTAATTTCGAGTTATTTAGAATTGGCGATAAAAGTTGATATGTAAATAATGTTCCAATGATTATCAATAACGTTATTATGTTATCTTACATACCTATACGCGCGATATAGGTCAAATTTTCCTTTACTCTAGTCTGTATTTAGAAACAACAGAATAATACGAATGTAATAATTGTTATATGAATAAATAAGTGTATAATATGCATAATCATATTCCTTCCAATTTATTGCTATCTCACTCGTCTATCGAACGATATCGACAACATTGATATATTTTTATTGTGGCTCTTAATTTCTAGGACAATTTTTTTTCATAAAATTGCTCATTTCATACGATATTACGACAGTCATATGATGGATGGACTATTGATAGACTACCAGCATGTACTACCTACACATGGAAGAGTTTCAAAGAATACTAATAATTTTTGACATGATGGGTTCAAGGCGAGTTGAGTAAAACTTGTGCTATTCGGAAAGCTAGTTTCTTATGAGTTCTGAGTAAAATTCCTGTCGTCTCTATATTTGCACTAAAAAATCATAATTCATGAACAATATGATACCGAGTGATAGCACCACTGATTTTAGTACCTATAGCTTGGTTTCACCATGATTTTTGAATGCATGATAACGTACGTTGCGCCATATCTTCCATCGGCCCAAACAATAAACTGGAAATCGTCATCGATACATCGACAGACACAAAGACCCAAATAATCTGATAAGTTCTTCCACTGCAGTTGCAGACTGTTTATCCTGAACCATGAATGCATAGCTAACGAGGCCCATTTCAGCAGATTCGTAATCGTGAATTGCGCTATCTTCGTGAACACCCTGGCCCAATAATTATTAATAATAATGGAATAACACGACGGACGTATAGAATTATTTTGACAATAAGAATATCTCAGTTATTTAATAATTTCCTTATACATGCAGCTAAATTGTTTATCATGGACATGAATTTGATCATAAAATAGACACCGAGGTTCTGCTCGATCATTGGATCTATCTATCATCTGAAGAATAACGGAGTGCGATAGCAAATCGATTTGCCATTTGGCCCGGGTGCGTCGGAGCGTGTAGTGTTTAAGGGTCGAGCCCTCTTTGCACCCCCATCGAACCCCGTCGAGCAGACGGGTGTACTCGGAACTTGTGTATTGGGTACATCCCTCGTGTAGGTAACCCACGAACCGGATGTTCGAATACACACATTGATATGCGAGGAGAGACACTCACCGGATGTACGAGTACATATTAGACAGGTGGTTGATGCTAAAACGGAGACTAAAAGCGACAAAAAAAAAAAAAAAACGTTGTCTAGGTACACAATTCATATTTATCGTTCTATGAGCTGACGAGGATATCTGTTTGAAAGAATTGGGTCAGAGAAAAATGACAACTTAATGTGCTTATTAATTTTTTTTGTATAAAACTGTAAAAAGGTTGGATGAATAATCATCATCCCGCAGTTGTGGTAAGGATAGAATGATAAGCAACTCTTGCAGCAGCCCGAAGGGCTCAAGGTACCGAAGAACCGATTGGCCATGCTGCATCCCGGACACAAACGCACCTGGGACTTTACCCCAACGTTCTTGATACCCTCGATCCCTCGGCCCTTTTGGAAACCCCCAACAACACGCGGTGAGGGCTTGAGGTTTATTAAGTGTCTATTAATTTATACCTAGCAAGAGTATAGGCCGTGCAACATCCATTTGCGATTTGACACGCCATCACACTAGTAAGTTCAGATGTATGGTGTTTCATATAGAGAAGCTGCAGGGATCTGAGTAGATTAATTTCTTTGGGTTACTAGGATCTAGAGTTACAGAATTCGTATGGAGAATCGAATAGAACTACACTCAGAAAAAGGTCTTGTTGACACAACCAAAATTTGATTATTATATGCACAATCACATTTTTTGTTCAGTCAATCGAAAATTTCGTTCGGATAACCAAAATTTTGTTGGGAAAACCAAATTTTGTTGGAACAACCAAAATTTTGGCTATTCCAACAAAATTTTTGGTTGACTGAACAAAAAAATGTGATTGTGCAAGCAAATGTGTGTGTTCTGAGTGTAAGCAGAAGATACTGCAATCAATAGAAAAATTGTAAAAACGATTTAGTTTGTCGATTTCTTCTACTGTTGCTCCTGTTCGCAACTTGTCCGGTAATTTTATACAGATGAAAAAAAGTGGAATATATCTTTTCGCCGAGATCTTCTCTCGAATAAATGACACAATAGGTAAACCCAGAGTACATATACGTGCTATACATACGTATACGTATACACGTAAATCCTTCGAATGTAAAGATAATATTCGTTTTGAACTATGTTAACGTATTACGTAAGCTTGTCGAACGAGCACGTGTGAGGACGTGGAGTATTCCTGATCCCCAGGCTCGTGGGTTACGATTGTCCGCGTGGTTCGTCCCCGCATATCTCTGAATCGTACTACGCAAAAACTCTCTTTACAATGGGGAGAGATTCTAATCCTTTATTTTTGATACGGATTTCGTCCACAATACCTAAGCAGAGTCCGTAGTCCGGTGTACGAGATCCCTCGATGACCCGGCCAGCGACCCTTTAAGAGATAGTGGAAGTAGTGCTGATGGTTCTGTATTCGAAAAACCAAGTACAATATAAAACATGTATTTTTTCCCTCCATCATGGGCTGCGAGGGTGTAATTTTTATTGTTTCAATGATTTAATTCAGCCCTAAACATCCGCCCTGTAATTTTGTTGCTAGAAATTCACTGAGCGATGAAGGTACTCCCTGCTGGGATATGTTATGGCGCCCATAACATATTTCTCATTTCCTATTTTCTATTTCCTATGCAGTAGGTAGGTTTATGTATTTGTACATATATACGCATACATGTACGCATCCTTGACCTAGACAGACCCAATATACCCAGAGCGATATTTTATTCTCACTAATTACAGAAATTTAATAGCCTAGCCACCCCTGCCAACCCTGTCGAACAGGACGATCGAACACATGGCAAGTTGTAATGAGGCTTTGTTTATTATTAGTTTGTCGGTGTCGTCAAAGGATATACCCATCATTTATTACCGTGTCATCCAACTCGCATTCGAACTCATATCCTAGCTGGAATAGAAATTCGAATTTTATCCTACAAGTTCTTACTGGAGACTCAGAAGTGAAAACTAGAATTTGAGGATGGGATTGCAGTGCATGTACAATGAAACTTTAATTTGCATCTAGAAAGGAGAAATGAATTTCGTGGTAGCAAGTAGAATTTCGGAATTTAGTAGGATGTAAGAACGCTAATCAGAAATTAAACTGCGAGCGTTAATTCTGATTTACACCTCAGAACCCTCACGTAGGACATAATTCTACCAAAGCAGAACAGCTGTAGAACAAATGGATTTAGATTCTGGGGGATCAAACTAGAATTTCTGTAATAATTGTAGAACGAAACGAAATACATGTAAGGTATCATATGGATTGGCACAAAAGGCACGATTAGTAAGTCAGCACTTCAGAAATCTTCAGCACGAATATATGTGAGCCACTACCCAGACAGCACGGAATATTGCCCAATGTTGCTACAATGTTGCTACCATATTGCAATGTTGCAACAATGTTGCTACAATGTTGCAATGTTGCTACAATGTTGCAATGTTGCTACAATGTCGCAATGTTGCTACAATGTTGCAATGTTGCTACAATGTCGCAATGTTGCTACAATGTCGCAATGTTGCTACAATGTCGCAATGTTGCTACAATGTTGCAATGTTGCTACAATGTTGCAATGTTGCTACAATGTTGCAATGTTGCTACAATGTTGCAATGTTGCTACAATGTTGCAATGTTGCTACAATGTTGCAATGTTGCTACAATGTTGCAACAATGTTGCTACAATATTGCAATGTTGCTACAATGTTGCTACAATATTGGGCAATATTCCGTGCTGTCTGGGTAAAATCTCATTCTGAAAATCGCTTTGACTGACAAATGCAATTCAACAATAATTAGCGGCTCTTCAGTGCCAAATCAGTAAAAGATCATTTTGCAAAATACAAGTGCGAATGAAGTGATATTTGCTGTTCTATTATAGGCTTGAAGAATTTACGCGGTTTTACTTGAAGTGATTTAAATATAAAAGAGCAGCGGTTACTCAGAAGTCAAAATCAGGATACAATCGTAAATGAATTAGTGACACGTGTGGTAGACACGTGCACCCGTTTTTAAAGCGGTCGGGTTAAGTGCACCAGGACGACATTTGGCCTACGAACCTCCAACCTGTAATTATTGTGGGACAACCCTAAGCCGCAGTATGCAATCTGATCCATAACATATTTATCAGTTAATTACGTCTAATAACTAGAGCGAAAATGTTACAGTCGTATCTATGTATATACCTGCTTTTTCAACCCTCGGACCTCCAATGATTGCATGCGAGTAAAAAATGATTCATAACTATAATATAGCCGATAAAAACCGGATGTAATATATGTACGGTCACTTTTTGCTCCCCAAATCAAAAACCGCACGAATATGTTATGTTGAAAGAGAAAAATGTGAATCGACGAATTTTTTTTGGGACCGATTAAAAAATGTTTTTTGTTCATTTTTTGTTTTTCCTCTATTCGAGAGTCCGGAACTCCCTGCTCGGATCTCGCAGCAAGTGTCTCACCTTTTGATATCCCGTTCTGCACCCTTATCAGATCGATGGATAGGCGGTGCCTTGGCGGTGGTTTTCCCTGCTTCCGCACCCTTCGTCCACAAGTTTAACGGGCCGCCTCCGCAACCCCGATTGGACGGAATTATAACACGCAGCGCGATTCACCAGTAGGGAATGGCTTCCAGTCTTGAATTAAGACTCAGTATCGCAGGGAAAACCGTATAATAAACCTCTAGGTGCGAGATACTCGGTCCCCAGGGATTCACTACGTTTTATACACACAAACACTCATATATGGTATCATGGATGTGCGTGACTGCGTATAGAGGGTGAAGAATCGCGACCACGTTGTGGCGTAGAAAAATTAAACGGAAAAAATTGGTGCAATATAAAAAAAAAAAAAAAATAAAAAAAAAAAAATATAAATAATGATCCATCATCTCTCTTAAATCAAACAATTTCCGGTCTTCCTAATCGGTGTGTAATGTCCGAGTGCAGACGAGTGGCTCTATATCATGAGAATGGTATAAAATAAGATTAGCTGTTACCGATATGAAATATTGACGTTGGATCGAAGTATTTGAAAGAAAAAAAATTAATCTTCTTCTCATCACACCTGTGTGTCGTTCGACTTGTGCCAACGTTTCTGTCAGGTGTAGTCGCGTGGCAAGCACGCGTCGCCGTTTAAAGTATTGTTTGCAGAACCGATTGCTGACGCGTGTCGTCGACGCGTGGCTTTTCCCCTTGTATTGGGTTCTTGAATTCCTCTGAATCGGTCTTTATGAGAGGTATATGATTTAACGCTTAAATTGATTAAATTATATACGAAATGGAATTCGTTCTACCATCCCGATTATATTGTTATCCGAATAGTACTGCACCAGCTCTTTCGCATTTATATGTGGTTGCTGCAGCAAGAACGCAATATCGATGGATACCTGCGTTAGACGATAGATCAATGTGCGAAATGGCGAACTGATTTTACTATTGATGAAGAGATATGAGAGACTGTGTCTAGTCGAAAATTTGGCAATCTAGTCTGTTGTAGAATCTTTGAAGGAATATGAAATTTTTTATAAATTGAAACTAGTTTGGTATACTCATGAGATTTTAAAATTAAAAATAATTAAATTTGGAGTTCGAATCTTGAGGGAGAGATTTGGGGGATATTATCGAACGTGTTAAGTGAAATAAAAAGAAAAAGGTGAAAAGATGTATTCCATCGATAATCTGGACCTGGATATGATGAATAGACAGTACATGTACGAGGCTCATAGTTTTTTGGGTAATCCTGCAATACCGTCATTACCACCGCATTGCGGTGCCCCGACGACGGCAGCTTTGCTGCCTATTGCACCGCAGATTCCTTCACATCCACCTGGAAGCACGGGTAGCACTAGTGGAAGCGATTTGTATCTTTATGATGAAAATAGTAGCGATAATGAAAGCGCGTACAGCAGTGACCAGGAGAATCATACTCGGGAGTGAGTACACATCTTATTATCTACTTATTATAAGGTAGAGATGACGAACATGGACCTCGCCAATTTTTTTTTTTTTTTTTGTGAAAATTCACTAATGGAAACTGAAAATCTCGTCACTCTTGACTTCACTCCACAATATAATGAGATTTCATCATCAAGGAGCAAATTTTCACACATTTTTTTTCAGTGGCGCACGATTTTTGACTCCACAAAAAATTTAGAGTGGACCGCAGTTCCGAAAGTTCCATAACAAAATTTCGTGCAGACATTATCTACTAATATTTGGTAGTGCCTGAAATTTGAAAAAAATGTAGTCCATTTCCAACATATTTGAAATCAATTATAGTTATGATATTTCGTGATTTTGATTATTAAAAAAAATTTCAATTAGAGATGCGAAGATATTTTTCGTCAAGCGATTCAGAAATAACGGCCATATCTCCGTGCATAAATATTATTATTAGAATCGTGTTCTAAAAATGACTAAAAGCGTGTCTTCGAGTCCGTTATGAAAAAAAAAAAAAAAAAATGAAACAAACCATGATTGGTTTCTATCTGTTTTTTTATTTCCTATTCCGAATGAACCGGCCTATCTATTATGTGTCCTGTTATCGCAAGCTGTTTAAATGCAACCGAAATTTCCCAACTGCTGAGTATCTTTTACTAGGTAATATATAGATTATACAGAGCAGGTAATGAAATACATGGCTGTTCCTGTTTGTTCGATGGCACAATATAAAAGATCGGTAGAGACAAGACTATGGAAAAAATAGATTTGTATTGATCTTCATATCTAAAATGAACAAATTACATACAACAAAGATCATCATAATGATCGAGTATTGGGTCAAGTCAATTGAAAACAGAACCCAGCCCAGACAGCACCATTCTTAATTCACGTTACCTGATCTATGCACCATGATTCCAAGTCTTATTGCCATCATCGAAACCTCACGCACTTTGAATGATCAAAAGACAATTCAGGGCCATTCTAGTCGTGTTTTTTGATAGTATTATCATGTTTTCATGATCAACGGAGGCACGTTTAGTCGCTACAAGTATAGAGCCATTGCTTTAACTAAAAATCGAACCTCATCCTATCCGAACTTAGGAAATCGACAAGTGGGTTTCCGAAACTTCTGATCACTTTTCACGTAAACCGTAAACATCATCAAACCAATTAAGCTGACAAATGACACATTTTTTGATCCTATTACCCTGCAGACGAAGTAGCCGAAATCGTCGATCCGGTGGTACATCATCGGGTGGAAAATGTCCTCGACAAGCAGTACAGCAGCGTCAAGCAGCAAACCTTCGTGAACGACGTCGGATGCAAAGTATCAACGACGCTTTCGAAGGTCTCAGAGCTCACATACCTACTCTGCCATATGAAAAACGACTTTCCAAGGTGGATACCCTCAAGTTAGCCATTGGTTACATTAATTTTCTCAACGAACTGGTCCGGGCTGATAAAGGCAACGATCCTCTGACCGGCGGAAGCTTGTCTCGATGTTCTGGTCGCGATGATTCGAAGAAAATCATAGTCCGCGGTAAGTTGATTTTGAGCAATTTCAAAAGCTATTCTGCACTAATCGGTGGAAACATATTGTGTGCTTAGATATAAAATGGTGTGTTTTCGCTTGTATCAGATTTACAGGAAATACATTTGATATTGAAATGGTTGGAAAATAACTGCGGGAGTAATTTTGTCGCAATCAAGAGTCGTAAATCAAAATCTATATTGTTCGTTGTGACATGGTGGAAGGTGCGATATATGGAACCTCTAGTTATATAATTCAAAATATATACGAGGCCCCCGGGGGGTCGCGACGTTATTCGTCGAACCGTTCTACTTCCGGTCTGTAATTGTCGCGATCCTGGTCGTTTATCATAATCACACGTTCCTGAATTCCCTCTCTTTTTACTCTACCACTATCAGTTCGGTGCCCTAGCCTCGGGCAGACAGGTGTGCGACGTTGTTGTCTCTCCTCCCTTTACTCAAGCCCGTTACGCACTTCAAACAAAACACCCGTGTTCAATTGTAAGCACAAATGTAAACAGAACCATCCATCCCCCTAAAACGAGCAACGAGACAAGGATGGGCGATGTCGACACGTTCCAATCATTGTCATAGATAAAATTTTTCTTATTTATCTAACATAAGGCAAAAGTAATCGACGTTTTAAAGGTCAAATTTTGAATCTAATCAACCAAAAGAGGGAAAGAAAGTGAATTTTTGTTTCTTGATTTCTTTCGGATATTGAAAATGTTGCGGCTTTTGATTTCACTCCAAAGAATAACGAGATTTCATTCTTAGGAAGAGTTCAGCGATTCTTAACCGGTTCACTGGTGGACCCGAAATCAACGTTTTGTGCCAAAATTGGTGAAAGGAAATAATTTCGTATCCAACATGACGCCCAAAAAATTTAGGAACATCAAGTTTGATGCAAATCCGTTCAAAACTGACAAAGATATCCACGCTGCACATATATGTGCCATTACCAGTTGTGGCACTTTTTCTTTTTGCACATGTATGTGCCCTTACCAGTGAACCGGTTAATTTACGAAATTAAGACAGCAATACTACATCGATAGTGATGAATGAATGATGAAATTTCGGTATGTCGAATGAGCTCGAAATTAAATTAGAGAATGAACAAGGCAATTTCTAAATTCAATATGCAGGTCAGAGTTTAAAGCGTAAGGATTTGTTTCAGGTAGCGGTGGTAATCCCTTTCTGTCACACTCGCTGTCTTGGTCTAGGAAATCTGACATTTCCCAGAACGGTACGATGTATGCAAAGGTTTGGACGCCGGAAGATCCTCGAGCGAACAAGAGCGTCGGTGGCATTAGTGCCGGCGGGGGTGGAAATACATTCGTTGAGTAAAAACTGGAATACATATAAACCGGTACCTATATGCATGAATTTTTTTACTTTGGGGTTGACCTAAGGTAGGTACCAAATTTCCAGTTAAAAATCACCAGTCACTCTTTTGCTGACTTTCACTGACATATAAAAGATCACCATTCAAAATTGGGGCTGCGTCTGAAACGAAGAGAATATCCTAACATTGAATATATGCTACGTTCTTCAACGGACGTTGAAATTTGTGCAGCGATATTTTTGTTCATCGGATTTAAGGAATAGGTGCATGATTAGGGTGCTTTTTTTGAAACGACTATTTTTTTTTTTTTGCAACTCCCAATTGAAAATCTTATTGTAGACGTCGAAAAGGGAATCCTGTCCAATTTTTAGCTCTTCATTCCAATTCCAGCACTCGCGCTTTTCTTTTTAAGTTTTTCCATGCTAAAAGCATGTAAACATTACGACTTTTTCTTTCACCGCGCAAAACTCAGCCGCATTTCGATGGATTGTTCTCATCCAAGATTCATTTGACAGAGAATTTAGTGTTCTTCAAAAGTGCCATTGGTAGTTTGGCTGTGGTTTCAACCGCCGTACTTGTGTGAGCCTCCAAAGTCGATTTTATGCATAATTCTTCTTTCTCGCTGTGGGCGAATAAACAGTTGGACTTGGAGAAAAAAACTTCAGAACAATTTTGTAGGAAATTTATTTCTCTACAAAAAAAGTTCAGTACATAAAGTCTCTCAAACCAGTATTTCAAAAGATATAAGGACTTTAATTTTTTTACATATAAAATTCCAACAAAATGTCAAGTTCAATGTTTTCAAGTCAGTCAAACTATCTTGGGCACTTTTGAAGAACACTAAGTTCTCTGTCAAATGAGTCTTGGATGAGAACATCCATTGAAATGCGGCTGAGTTGTGCGCGACTAAAGAAAAAGTCGTAATGTTCACATGCTTTCAGCATGGAAAAACTTAAAACGAAAGGCGCGAGTACTAGAATCGGAATTAAGAGCTAAAAATCGGACAGGATTCCCCTTTCGACGTCTACAACAAGATTTTCAATGGGGAGTTGCAAAAAAAAAAAAAAAAAAAAAATAGTCGTTTAAAAAAAAAGCACCCTAGTGCATGATATGGTATTGCATCTATCATTCAAATGTCGAATAGAAGGCCTGACGCTGTTGGGACTGCAGACAATGAGTATTTTTGAAAAAGTGTGTAGATCCTATTGATCTCCGATAACGTTATGTAAGAAATTCGAATAACGGAAATGAAACGAGATAATATAATCGGAATGTTACTCAAAGAGTCTTAGAGTGAAATATATGTAAGTATATGGGGCATTCCATGCCAACTCATCCTACCAATTGACTTTGCATTTCCGATTTGGCTGAAACTTGGGCATCTTTTTGTACCCTTCGAAAAAGGTTTCTGTGATTTTTTTCGAATTTTCTTATCCAGCCACTTCGGAGATGGTTTTTTTTTTTTTAAATAGCCGTAACTTTATGACAAATTGTCCAAAATGGGTCTGTTTTTTTTTCAAAATTCGTGTTTTTTAATGAATTTTCTGAAAATTTCATGCAAAAAATTATTCATGATCATTCTGATCGGTTTTCATTTATTTCAAAGTTAAACCATGAATTTTAAAACTGTTTGTATCATTCGATTTTTTTTCAAAAATTCTCATGAATACTACTCCTAAAAACACAAATTTTAAGCCTAGTCCGGTAATGGGATAATGATGGGATATAATTTTTTTTGAATTTTAAAAATAATGAATTCCTTTTTTTTGTGTATTTTTTTACTGTTAATGTATTATCGACGCATTTTCAGATGAAATGTGAAAAAAGCTCATACATGAAAATACGCCGATAATAAATTAACAGTAAAAAAAAACACAAAAAAAAGGAATTCATTATTTTTAAAATTCAAAAAAAATTATATCCCATCATTATCCCATTACCGGACTAGGCTTAAAATTTGTGTTTTTAGGAGTAGTATTCATGAGAATTTTTGAAAAAAAAATCGAAGGATACAAACAGTTTTAAAATTCATGGTTTAACTTTGAAATAAATGAAAACCGATCAGAATGATCATGAATAATTTTTTGCATGAAATTTTCAGAAAATTCATTAAAAAACACGAATTTTGAAAAAAAGCAGACCCATTTTGGACAATTTGTCATAAAGTTACGGCTATTTAAAAAAAAAAAAAAACCATCTCCGAAGTGGCTGGATAAAAAAATTCGAAAAAAATCACAGAAACCTTTTTCGAAGGGTACAAAAAGATGCCCAAGTTTCAGCCAAATCGGAAATGCAAAGTCAATTGGTAGGATGAGTTGGCATGGAATGTCCCATATGTATTGAATCGATCTAGTCAACGTGTTATTTAGTGTTTAAGTTTTATCATCATTTCAATCGTTAGGGTTACAGACTTGTACATTTGCAATACCCATAAGTATATAAGGTAAATATTTTTGTTCGTATGAAAATTGATGAGAATAAATTTCACGTCTAACAATAATTGTGTGCGTAGGATGATTGTAATTTCATTTAATCGACTGAATAATTAACCAGAAAGTCACGTTTGATGAAATTCAATTTAATGATTTGTCAGAACGCTATCAAACGATGAATGATAAAAGTTTTTTTTTTTTTTTTTTGTTCATTCTTCTCTTCCTCAACAGGAAATTGTTTCTTTCTTGCATTCAGAATGATTAATCATCGTGGACATTATTGAGGTATTCGAAATCGTGTAACTTGTGTTATATACATATTAAACGAGTCTTTTGATATACGTTTTACTTTAAAACGATTTAACGATTGTAAGATAGGTTTTAATTGAAATTATTTCTATTGAATGGAATTATGAGCGATTAAAGGACTACTCTAATAATTCGAAGAATTAATCTAGTCGTAGCCTATATATTTATAGTATTACATTAACTTTATTTCTGCCTGTGAGATAAGCTCAAGAGGAAAATACCTATACATATCGATTATTATTTATATAATATAGCATTTAATACGATCTATTGTATTTATATAGCCCATATATATATATATATATATATATATATATATATATATATATACGATGTATGTATGTAAACTAATTATATCTAGTCAACCTGGTAGAAATCTCCACTCCCATGTGAATTTTTACGAATTTACAGTCAAATCGTAACATTTTTTTTTTTTTTTTTAGTTTCGTTAGAGAAAATTTTTCGTTATATTATGTCAACGAAATTGGAAGAAAAAAAAAAAAAAAAAAAAATAAAAATTTGTAAATTTCTTATGAAAAAATTAAAAAAGTTTAAATAAATCGTAGAAATTCGAAGAATTATTTTCACCAGGGCAAACACTGATTTCTAGTCGCATTAGGTATATTATATATTGTGTAGAAGATAGGTAATAAAAAAAGCAAATATCTATTACCACAAAAGGTGGTGTAAGTATCATTTTTATGTAAATCAATGATGAGAAGTCTACGAACAGCAAAATTATGAAGAAGAAAAAAGTCCGACCATATAATTATATAGAAATTTGTATAGTATCCAATATTATTACATGTCTAAACGATCATGCGATCATTTGTAAATAGTTTGACGATTTATTATATTATTAGCATCGAAATCAAATTGTTGAAAATTCAAATGACATTGAAAATTGAAAAATAAACAATTAATAACACAGAAAAAAAAAAAACCCTGATCTTCTTTTTTTCTTCCGTATTAAGATTTTCCTTTTTTAATTTCTAAAAAATTTGTAGCGTTTCGTTAGAGTTACCGCATGCATTTATCAAGGCAGCGAAATATCAAGGACAACATGACCATTCTTGGGCATTAGCGTTAGTAGGTACTTTCTAGAGCATTTTGCGCCTGGGAAAGACAAGATGGCCGAACACCTGTCCGATCCCAACAGATACTGTACCAAATTTATAACAAAGTTGGATTGTGTTAGTGTGGGCGGTACGTCGATACCGCGGCGTCGCGACGCTACAGAATGGCGTCGACGGGTGCGGATCTTCCCACGGTGAAAATATATGTATAGAGGGTTCAAGATAGAAACGTAGGTACTACCCTACCGTCAAAACTGTAGATCCTAGGTGTAGGTATATATCGCAGGATTTAGAACGAGGAGTAAATTAAAATTTGGGATAAATTCGATGTGATATCGTTTTCGATGAAAATCATTCGCCAATGCTCTCAAACAATAAATCCTTCAATTTCTTACTAGTATATTAATTCAAATGTTCCGTTTTCGCGGGCTTTATAAAGTATTTAATCAAAATGAATTTTCAATATCATAATATGGTATATCTATACATGCATTTATATACCTATATATTAGACCGGTTCAAAGAAAACGACTATTCTTTTTTTTTTCAATTTTCGCATTGAAATACTTTCGGAGGGCTGAAAAAAGATGCCTGTTAAAAGCGGAGCTCTTAATATTAAAATTTAGAGGTCGCTCATCGCGGATTTCTATTTTCCATTTGAATGGCATAGGAAATTTTTTTTTTTTTTTTTTTAACTAATTTTGTAGCTCACAAACCAATGAACAAATCCAAATGACTAATACATATTTTCATAGGAAATTGAACACTCTACAAAAAGCTTCTCTTATCATTTTTTGATAAATTGACTCCTTCCAAAGTTATTCAAGCTCAAAGTTCAATTTATAGTTGAGTCAACAATTTTTTGTTTGTGATTTTTTTTTCCACAATGATAGATACATTTTTTAGAGTGTTCAATCCCCTATCAAAATATGTAAGAGTCATTTGGATTTGTTCATTGGTTTGTGAGCTACGAAATTCTGAAGAAAAAAAAACAAAAAAAATTCCTCTGCTTTTTAAATGGAAAATAGAAATCCGCGATGAGCGACCTCTAAATCTTAAGATTAAGAGCTCCGCTTTTAACAGGCATCTTTTTTCACACCCCTGAAAGTATTTCAATGCAAAAATTGAAAAAAAATAAGAATAGTCGATCTTTTTGAACCGGTCTACTATATATGTATACGTACATATTATCTGTACTACAGGTACTCGTAGGTAAGATAATCCAGGATTGATACAGGTGTTTAAAGGCACCTGCTGCTTTTATATTGCGTAACTGTTGATGTTATGTGTTTGGCAATCGATTAGAAATAATCTGTCGCACGAGAAAAATTTGAGATCTAAGTAATAAATATATGTATGAAGTTATACTTACGTCACTGTATATACCGAGATAAAGTTCCTCGGCTTTAAACTCCTATAATTAGTATAAATATCGTTTAGAGCGTTTAATGTGTTACATACTTAGACTATCACCTTTTTTTCTCGTAACGACTGATATAGAGAGATAAATAAAGCCTAATTTCCGTTTCTTTATTATACATATCGTTTTTCATAATCTATCTGTAAGAAGATAAAACTGAAATTCTATTATAGTATCTCGAAGCTTGAAAAGATATCTGCGAACTGGTACGAATATTCAATATTGCATTATTGTCCCCTCGATCGAATCGCTGTGTAAGTGTAATAACAAAGTCACATAATGACCATTCAATTCCCGCATTAAATTACCACCCCGTGTCTCTCTATATAGTGGCACAAAATTGTCCCTAATTGTCCACAAATCGTTCGAACTATACTAGGTATAGGTACGAACCCTGTATAGTACCGTTTCTCCACTCAGTCACCACCCTCAATTCGTACCGTTAAGTGCGGCGACGATCATATTCTATATGGGATATACGCGGGGGTCTTTTTGAGGGGGCGCGTAAGGGCGTAAGGGTGAAAGGGCGAAAGGGCAAGGGGCATGCATGGGACACCGCAGTGTCTATCCATATGGAAACCATGGAATATGGATTCAATTACACCTCATTGTGTGCTGATGTATATAAACAACGTTGTTTTCACAGCTGATATAGCTCGCCTAGCTATATAACTGTCGTAGGGTACCTTGGGGCCCCCCCATCCCGCGGCTCTCCACGACTCAATTTTATCTATACTTACTATATAATGTGTATATACGAGCTAATATCAGCGTGTGTTCACACTTGATGGTAAATTTAAACAAGCCATTGTTTACCGATCAATCGTATAGGACCAGCCAAAATTCAACGTTGATATTTTATAAATTGCAATTTATTCTATTATATGACGAAAATTACCGAATGATTATTGATTTGTATATACTATGTGAAAATGAAGGTTCTGATTTCAAAAATCTCATTCATAAATGAGAAAGGAGAATTTGAATTTAATTATTTAATATATCTGTGATCCAACGCGATCATGCGATTTTGATAATATTTCAAATGTTGAGCTTTCAAAAAGCTCCTTGCGTCACAAAGGACCCCGCACATTTCTTATGGGAACTGGCTTTCCGATGGATTTAGGCTGAAATTTTCAGGTTTCGTAGTTCATGCGATGCTGATCAAAAGTTACCATTGCCACAACTTCCAAAAGTGAACCGTTCGACCTTAGTAAGCGGTTGAAGTTTAAATTCCATTTCGTGTAGTATCAGTACCCAACCCAAAAGTGCAGGTATTTTGCAGGCAGGAATTTCCGTTTGGTGTACTTTCCAACTTTTAACCCGGATCTGACTATCAAATAGCTCAAGTACGAAGTGATGAGTCGAAAAACCTATACGTAAAAAATCACCTAACGATAAAAGCGAGGGGCTATTCATTCACAGATCTGGGGAAATGCGAGTACAAAAATGAACCGATTTTAAACCTCAACCGCTTACCAAGGTCGAATGGTTCACTTTTGGAAGTTGTGGCAATGATAACTTATTTTGACCAGCATTGCATGAACTACGAAACCTGAAAAATTCAGCCAAATCCATCGAAAAGCCAGTTCCCATAAGAAATGTGCGGGGTCCTTTGAAATTTTCTGGTTTCAACTCTTCTGGATAATTTGTGGATTGACGTACAGCTTTTTTCAAATCAGTTCATGAATATTCTCGTCCGTACAAAGTGCAACCCTTACATGTCACATTCATAGCGTTTTTTGCACTTGGGACAATTTTTTGTGCACCGCGCTGAACTGGTGCAGAATTTGCTCTATTTGCACTCTCACTCCTTTTAGGTATAGAGAGACACAAATAGAGCAAATTCTGCACCGCAGTTCAGCGCCGGTGCACGAAAAATTGTCCCAAGTGAAAAAACGCTGAAGGTCTTGTTCCATAAATTCTAAAGGAAAAAAGAAAACGAAAAAGAATAACTCAGTCGTCGTCGTCGTGGAGGCGTGAAAATTGAAAATTCAAGGGTTGTTGGTAGACGGGGATAAAATGCGAGGGTTGGTTTAATCGGCTCTGACGGCGGCGTGACGACGGTGTACGAATATACATCCTATATAGGTACAATAATGCCCGTAAAAATTAGCGAAGCATATAGACCCGTTGCTACATCATCCATCCATATATATATATATATATATATACTGCAGACGCGTATATATGCCCGCGCAGCATCTATACAATACTTATGTGTCTGTTATACTTTGGGGTTCGAAACTCGAATTGCACTCAAGTTACACGCATGTCTGTGTGTGTGTGTATGAATTGCTGGACTTGTATATGGATATATAGTTGCGGGGGAAAGAGATAGAGCTGAATATACATAGAGAAATAGATCAGTAGCAGGGTGCAGTCGCACTGTGCCACTTGTGCTGATCCTCGCAGCTGGAGTGACGTACAAATAAAGTATTAATTCTCACCTACAGTATAGGAATAATGGGGATAATAGAAATCCCGGGGGAATAATAGATGCCAGATTTACACCGTTGCTTCCACGTCTTTAGACTACTACTAGGTCATACATTGAATGACTAAAAAACGATCCAATGTATGAAAAAGTACGGCGTTTTATTCCTAGAGATAAAAATAAGGAGAAAACTCGAATAGTTCGAAAAATTGAAATTCCATGGATTTATTGATCTTGATCGATATATCAATGAAAAAACTATACCGAAGGGGTTTAGGAGTTCAGGGTGCGTATAGGATTGGTTTATGGTGATCCTGAAGACTTATCGCGTTTAACGTACGAAACATGAACTGAGCAAGGGAGCATCCCCCCTTTGAAAACCACCCTGAATAACGAAAAAAAAAAAGGTGAAATTAGGGCACGCAAATACCTGGGCAGCTGCACCACAGGGGGTTCCCTGAGTCTACCCCACTTGAATAGTTCAAACACGCTTTGGCGCTTGTGGCTTAGAGAACCTGAGGTTCGTTATAATGCAATTATTAAGGGCTTTGGATCGAAACGATTATCTTCACGAATATATAGGGTGCTGCACGAAAGCTTTTTCGTATCCTATTGAATCTGGACCGCATTTCGCGCCCTGAATTTGAACATTTTTTTTTTTTTCAATTTAGTTTTCTGATGGTATTTCCATTTTTGTTGTTGTTGTTGTTGAGTTTTTTAATCATATTTTGACGACGCTATAACGCAGTGATGCCAGTTTCTTTTTCTGTCACATTTTATACATCGCAGTATAATTTACGATATGATAGATTCACCCAAAATCCGAGTATCGTGATAATATTTGATGTAATAGATTGATATATAGAGAGACTGCAGCAGAGAGCTCGGGGTCTTCGATATTTCAATTTCCTGCACTCTTCGTCATTGATGTATGTACTACCGAATAGTCATCGGATTTTATCACAAGTAGGGATCACAATTTTGTCGATCTCTTCCGTGACTCTCGATAACATCAGATATATGCATCGATCGTGGTTTAAATCCAGCGTGAATAATCGTGATAGATATCACGTTAGGATTTTATTTTAAATCCCATTATCCACATGTAGGCTTTATTTACCGATTTTACCTATATGCAATACATATCGAAGTTTAAGCGATTTTATCGCTATTTTGTACAACATACGCACTAGGGTCATCCCTAATTTGATCATTTTCGAATTTCAATGCTCCCATCGGTCAGAACGTCTCGAAATATATCCAAAAATATCTTCTTCAATTTTTTTTTTTCATTTTTTCATTTTTTTTTTTTTTTTTTTTGCTGTACGAATTTCGAAACGCAAAAGAGTGAAATAAACAGGTTTTTGTCTCTTTCTGCAGAGGCCAATGATAATAATAGAAAGAAAATCATGATTTACAATTTAAAAAACAATCAGACTTTATTAAAAAATTTTCCTTGGAAACACATATGGCATTTCATTATTATATTCTTATTTAATATTATTATTATAATAATGTATACGAGAAGGCCAAAATTCGTGATTATTATTTTCAATGTATAGCTCAGCTGTATGGTATAAGCTACTACTACTACTATATAAACTACCGTATTCTATATTTTTATTTATGAATTTATATATAATATAATGCATATTTTCAATATCTTCAAGATTTACAGTTTAGTAGGTATTGTAAAGCGGAAGCAGCAGCAACAGCAATAACAACAGGAACAGCAACATTATAGCAGCATTAGTTTTATAACAGAACTTTTGGCCAACTCTATACGGTATACTTTATATACATAAAATAAAATTAGCGTTTTACTTCGTCTAAATTAGAATAGTATAATATATATATATATTAGGGTGTGTCGAAAATGAACTTCTTTCTTTTTTTTCTGCTCATTCCACCCAAAACCTTAGGTTTTGACATTGAGAAGGTCCTCGTTCAAGGAGGGCGCTGTGGCTTGAAGTTTAGAGGTCGCTCAACGAGGATTTAGGATTCCCATCTAATTAACACGTAAAAAATATTGTTTTTCGCTCAAAACGATGTCAGGCAACCAAAAAATCGGCGATGTCTGTCTTTCTCAGCTTATTTGAAAGCATGACTCATCCCCTAAACGATGGTGGGTCGTTTTTGTTTCAATTTTATTCATTTTTTTTCATTTTTTGACCACAATAATCACTTTTTTCCAGTTTACAAAGTGTCCAAGGCAAAAATTGGAACAAGGTAATTTGAAAAACGACCCACCACTGTTTAGGGGATAAGTCATGCTTTCAAATAAGCCGAGAAAGACAGACATCGCCGATTTTTTGGTTGCCTGACATCGTTTTGAGCGAAAAACAATATTTTTTACGTGCTAATTAGATGGGAATCCTAAATCCTCGTTGAGCGACCTCTAAACTTCAAGCTACAGCGCCCTCCTTGAACGAGGACTTTTTCAACGTCAAAACCTAAGGTTTTGGGTAGAATGAGCAGAAAAAAAAGAAAGAAGTTCATTTTCGACACACCCTAATATATATATATATATTTTTTCCTGCTACTTGAATATTATGGTACAATACAATAGTGTTCATTAAATTACACTATAATAAGCGTATAGCATCGGGTTTATTTTTCTTTTTTTTTTTTATTCATACAGATAAATCATACGTGTACTATTGTATAATTAGATGTACATACGTGTACATAGGTATATGAATAGTTTATCAATTGTTAAACGATGTGAACTGTATACAGAAGAGAAGATAGTTTCTATAAGTCGTTCAAAATCCATAAAAGATTTTATTTCAATTTAATAATGAGAAATTCAATTTATAATATGAAAATGACAAAATTAGACAATTTTTTTAAATCTTATTTCTTTCCATTTCTCTCTTATCATATCACGGATCGATTGCTATATCGTTACTAAAAATCTGTATAGGTTCTATTGATAGTTTTTTTTTTTTCTTTTTCTTTTTTATGGGTAGAATTTTAGTAATTTAGATGAATACCTATTATAGTGAAATTATGAAAAGGGATGTTGATATTTAAATAAATATAAATACATGCTCGATGACTGATGTGATATTGTGAATAATAGTTGGCAATTCGTAACGTTTGAGTTTGAGTTTTTTTTTTTCTTTTTTTTTCTTCTTTTTCGTTTCTTTTCTTCTACGTATGAAACCTAATTTTGGTATTTTATTATACATCTATACCAATTGATTAATTAAACGTATTACAAAAAATTTGGCACGATTACTGTGAAAAAATATCATTGTTTTCATTTTTAAGATATCATCTAATCACCATCTGTGATTTTTTTTTTTTGCTTCTTTTGTAATTTCTTCTTCGTTTTTTTTCTTTCTTTTTCTTATTTTGTTTTCTTTATCCTATCTAAAAATATGGCGATTTGGGTGATTTTTCTTTTTTTTTTTTTTTTCTTGATCTCCTAATCAAAAATTCATGCTTAAATTATGCAGTAGAAATCTTATATCCTATTGAACTTTTTAAGATCGCATTAGATATAATTACATATCATAATTTATACACTCGCAGAAATCGGTTTTACATTCTTACCTCACTCGTACAAAAAATCAAAATCATCATAGTGGTTTCTATTTCTTTTTGAATCTTCTTCAAAATAGATAAATCGCTTTTTTTTTTTTGAGATATAGAACTAAGAGCGAATAAAAAAAAAAAAAATTAAAAACAATATTTTTTTGAGCTAATAAAACTAAAATTGTTCTACTTTTTGATTTGAAATGCGTAATTATAGTGTGTGAAGAAAAAAAAAAAGAAAAAAAAAAAAAAACTTTTTAGTATAAGATAACGAGCGTTAGATAATCTAAGATAGAGTTTAACTATTTCTTTGTATGAATTATTTATTATTATTATTATTATAATAATTATTATTTATTTATTATAAAAGTGAAGGAAATAGAGTAACTAGTTCCCTGAGTGATATTTAATTTAGCCTGTTAAATTGGTGTTTCGTTTTATTATGTATAAATAAATGGCTGTGTTACCATTAACTTTGAAATTATGCGAATTTCAAATGCCCATTTTTTTTTTTCTTTCTTTTTTCACATTGACATTGAAATACCAAATAGAAAAAACTTTATATAATATTTCACACCTTTCGTAGATGTTCACTAATTTATTTCTTATCGAACTATGATATTCTAGTCTTTTAATTCCTATATACGGTATTATATTGAACGTTTCATAGTCTTTGTGATATCAAGAAAAAAATATCTACCACAAATTTCTCTTTTATACGTTGCCATCTTAAGTCAGTAAATTGTTTAAAAATGATTGTAGTATAATAATAATAATATCTTGTATTGTATAGTAGCAGAATCGATATACACATATACATAGTAGATTGAAAATCCTAACAGATTAATAGAAATAATTTATTCAACGGGTAAGACCAAAAAAAAAAAAAATCGAAAATAAGGAAAAAAAAAAAAAAAAAGTACAATCAATGAATTTTCTTTTAAACGTTTGTATCGAAGCTGTTAATAATTAATTTGATGTCGAAATATTATTCCGATTTTTTTTTATTATATCATCAAGAATGATATTGTTTCTTTTATGGATGGAGAAAAATCACATCTGTGTGTCCGAAACGAAACGAACTTTAGCTTTTTTTTTTTTTTCTTCTTCTTCTTCTTCTTCTTCTTTTTCTTCTCCTTTTGTAATAACTTTATTATAATTATAGTGTGCTTACGATACTGATAACTATGAAGGAAAAAAATGAAAGTAAAAATAAAAAATAAAGAATGAGCGTATAGTATAATTAGAAAAACGAAAAACAATAATAAAATAAAGAAAAAGAGAACAGTCAAGAAAAGAGAAATGTTATTCTTATATACAATAAAGATAAATGAGCTGTGAATAAACCGAGTTTTATAGATTGTCGCATATATACATTTTATATTGTTGTTATTGATAGTAAAATTAAATCTATTCAATTATTTATTATTATTATTATTATTTATTAATTATTTATTATTTATTATTTATTATTTTCGTCGATATACAAAAGTCGAAGACCATATTTTGTATTAAGATTCAAAGGATATCCTCAGAGAATTTTTCTTAAATCTTAATGAAATGCAAATTATTGATTTATGATGATAAAAATCAAAATGATAAAATCAATGAATATTGATGCGCAAACTTTGATGAATATTTTGTCAGATTTCGAAATATTCTATGGAATATCCTGAAACTGGTCTTTTCGGGCAGTCTATTATGTGTAACAAATTCTTTTGTTAAGTAATAATCAATTAACTAATTAATATAATAAGAAATATAACTAATCCACGCTTGCTAATGTACTTAAAAATGTTTTCTAAGATCATCCAACCCTATTTCAAAACTCTTTTTCGTGGAAGGCAGTGTTCATCGGTTATAATTAAATGTACAATATGTTTCGATACCAGTTTTGAAATAGGACGAATATTCGTCTTATATGTACAGTGCTGTATGTGTGACGATGGTTTATCAACACAAATTATAAACCTGTCCTTAAAAAAAAAAAAAAAAAAAAAAAAAAAATAAAAAAAAAAAAAAAAATGATAATTCGATAATAGAATTTCTTTGAATGTTTTAAGATTTGGTTGTGTATATACAAATTACACAAAATAAATATTCATCGCATTCAAAGTAGGAAAAGTAATGAAAAAAAAAAAGAAAAAAAAAAAAAATAAGGTCTTGTTATCCCGTCTCGACACAAGATATTAATTTTAAATTCCAAAGTCACTACGAAGTAATAACATAGTATATCATTCTTAATTCGAAATCACATACCACTGCTGATTTACAGGCATTTTTCATCATAATTATAAAGTGATTTATCATACAATTATTATGTCTGTTTTTCTTTTTTTTTTTTTTTTTTTTTTTTTTTTTTTATTGCTATTATTATTTTTTGTATTTTCAATTTTTTTTTCATCTTCTTCTTCTTCTTTTTTTTTTTTTTTTAACGATAAGTAAACTTACTTTACTAATTTTTTGTACATCTGTCGGTTCTTTTTTTTTCCGTTTGTTTGTTTGTTTGTTTGTCTGTTTTTTTTTTTTTTTTTCTTCTCTTTTCATTCTTTTTTTTTTTTTTTCTGCTTTTTCTTCTTTTTCTTCTTCTTCGTCTTCTTACAGCGAGCAATAAAAGATATACCGTTCGTCGCTTCTAGAGTTTATACATTCGTTCTATCGTTAAACTCATTGTTTTAAGATTTAATTTTAATCATCTGTTTTTTTTCCGTCACTGTTTATATATTCAAACAGCGCAAATACATAATTATGTACTCATGAATCTCATGAAAAAAAAAAGAAAAAAAAAAAAAAAAAAAAACAAAAAAGAAAAGAACAGAAATATATCTATTTTTTTAATTAAAGAGGCCAAAACTGGCCACTGCTGCATACAATTTTAATCAAAATTTCAATTGACAATGAAAATTCCTTTAGAAAAAAAAAAAAAAAACAAAAAACAAACAAGAAATTTCATTGAAGAACTGTTTGTCAGATTTTAATTCTGTTTTGAAAATGACGTAATGAGTATTTGGGACAAAAACCGAGATAAATAGGTAAAAATTATATTAGTAAATCCTTTATGTCCGCAAATCAAACTGTACCTATATATTTCATTTAGGCATTACTATAGGTATGAAAATTCGATAATATTTTCAATTCAAATTTAACTATTAAGTATTTAATTTTGTTACATATAAAAATGTGAATGAAACTCTTATTTTTCCTTTATATATACCTACACGAAGTATAATAAGAAATAATAAAGATGTATACATAATTCTATCCAAATTGGTGAGAATGAAAATAATTACCTAAAATTGATTTATTTTTTTCTTTCTTTTAATTTCTTTTCTTTTCTTTTTTCAACTATCCTAAACTAAACTGGCCACTTTTTGCCATTCAGTATAAAAGAACAAATATTACAGCTTCTGCATTGTAATTTAAATAGAATTAAAAGTTCTGAACGCAATTATATAGGTATGTTCTAATTCTAATTTGAATATATATTTTTTTGAATTTTAGATAGTATCGATGAAACTCTCTCTCTTTCTCAGTCAATATGCATTTAAAAAACTGTCCTTATTTGCCTGAAATTTAATTTTGAACAAATAAATGGACTATTTCTGTGTCCAAAATACGATTAAAACTGTTAATTCTGCAAATTTGAAATGCGCTGTTAATTATCTAGTATCAATAAATATCACTGAAGCATACTGTGTGTGTGTGTGTGTGTGTGTATGCGTGTATATATAATGAAAAATGAAAAATGAATAATGAATATCTACTAGGAGTAAATGTTTCGAATTTTGATAATGATCAAAATGCAAGTATAAGTAAGTAAATAAAAAAATATAGTATCGCTCGCATGTGAAATGAATTTTTTTTAGCGACGAAGAAGAAAAACCACATATGAATAATATTTGCAATATTATTCATAACTTCCGCGACTTTTCATAATATTAATATAATCATGTTGAAATATTCATTAATTTACAACTTTCACACAACCGTCTATCGTTTACGATGAAAACGTGGCTGATTACCGTAAGGCATAGCCTGGGGTCTCGTTGGCGATGTATTATTCTGCCCATTTTGGGCCCGAACCTACCTTCAGCTGGGTTTACCTGGAGGTCCGTGGCTGGTAGGTGTTGGTCCGTGAGAATGTATGTTGTGTATACTTCCAACTTGACTGCTAGCTAAGTTTGACATTGTTTGCTGATACATCGAAGGCATGTAACTGCTCGAAGATGAGGGTACCGATCTGTAGAGTAAAGAATGATAAATTAAATGAATGTAAATGAAATACCATTCGATAGAATATAATTTGAAAGTTTCTTCTTTTATAAATTTTAATAATTGGCGGATAATAATTACCTAGGGACACCTCGGAGCGGGTCTGGGGTACCCGAAGAATTTCTTACAACGCCAGAGCTGTTTGCATTAGCTGGTGAAACGATATTGCTAGGTTGTCCTTGATGGTAGCCACTTCCAGCCGGACTGTGCCTTTGAGGATAAACAGAGAATAGTAGTAAATTGAAATTGGTGAGCTAAAATACTTTTCAAAATTCACAAAGAAAAGATAATTTTCCATGAAAAATTGTGAATATCTAAAAATTGAATGATAAGGGGATAAAATAAATTACCTGATCGTTGGACTTGGTTGCGGAGGAACGAGAGAACCTCTATGCTGATATTGCGTAAGAGAAGCAGCTGCAGGTGGCGAAGGATCAGGTGGCAGACCATTTTCCATAGTATTGGAATGCGTACTTGAACTTGAATGAGGTAAATAGCTATTGTTTACTCTTGATTCACGATTGACCCTTGAAACTGGGGCTGGTGCGCCCGGTTGTATATCCGGATGTGGAATATTTTGATGCGTTGGATTTACCGAAGGATGTATATTGTTCACTAAATAAACAAGAGAATCTATCACACATATTGTCACGCTTTTATATCCAATTACTTATTTATTACAATAAAACATATATTTTCGAACTAAATAATAACTTCTTCAATCAATTTAACTGATCATTCATTTACCTGTATGTGTACTCGGTTGTGTAGTTAGTGGAATGGCTAGTCTGGCGTTAACTGCGAGCAAATGATCTCTCCTCTGCAATAGACTGTTCACATGTTCTTCTAGCCTTAGGTTTTCCGCTCGCAATTGATGCAGGCACGACAATAGGGAGGCAACTGAGATAAAAAGGATAATTATTATTCCTTTAGCGTTTTCATATGTTTCGATCAAAGATTTCTAATATTCCTTCCCAAAATATGAATTTCTTTTTTTTTTTTTATGTTCGGTTAGTTTTGAAAAATTCATAAACGCTGTTATACAGCTTCTCAGTTATTCCATAAATATTTCTTGAACGTGAATGTACAAAAAAAAAAAAAAAAAAAAAAAATGAATTTAAACCATTTGTGCACTTTTTGCTAATCGACGAACTAAAACAAAGATTGATATTCTTATCCCTGACCAGACTATTTCCTTAACAAATTAGTAATTTAAAATTAAGACACAGAAGATAGAAGATACAAATGCAATTGATATCAAGAATGAAAAAAAAAAAATCTACATAATTAAACATGCGAGTATATATTAAATTAATGTGATGATGAGGCGATGAATAATAATTGATATTGATCTACAGAAAGAAGTTTTCGAAAAAAAATCCACACATTTTTTTTTCAAGTCTAAGAATCAGGATCTAGGAAAGGAGATTTATTATGTTAAGTTAAAATGAGAAGAAATTAATTCTAGCGCAAATAGCCATGCGTTTAAAAAAAAAAAAAAAAAAAGCAAAGCTTAATTTTTCTTGCCGTACACTCACTGTCAAAATGTTGTGCCTGTTCCATAAGAAATTGACTTCCCTGTTCCCACTGTCTTTCCAGAAGCTGATCCAGAGTCTGAGGTATCGCACCGCCACCTAACGCACCGCTACTAGATGCGCCAGCATTTGGACCGGTGTTTGTTGCGAATACAGATGACAATGATGTTGTTGCTGGCGCGGACTGACTTGATCTTATCTGTTTTATTAATTATATCAAAATTTTTAGAGAACGGTATATATTCTTATGGCACTTTCCCCAATCACCTCAGACACCAATAATTAATAAAAAAAAAAAAAAAAAAAATCAAACTAGTATCAAATAATTTAATTCGTAAAATTTACATTTGAATGTAAACTTCGTGGTAAATTTTAGACATATTTTTGGTATTCTATGAGACGAAGAACGTGAAGAATTCGTTGATATGATCAAAAGTAATTTTAAAAACTAGACGAATAAGTCTTTTGCATCTCCAGGTGATTAAAAAAAGGGAAAATATGTGCCCAACATCGCCTTAAACTTACAGAGGCAATCACACGACTGTGTAGCTGTGGCCCGACCAAACTGCTCGTAGGATTATTAGCGTCGGTAAATATCGAGTGTGCTTCCAATTCTTGGGTGAGTGTGTCGGACATTTTTTGTGCCATTGTAGAACTGGGATTCAGTTGATTACCTAGCATATGTGGTGCGCTGACTCCGTTTTGGAATCTATAGTTAATAAAAACGAAACATAAAGTATGAAGAACATAAGTACAAAAAATATACAAATTTCGAACCAAGAATCGCAGAATTAGACTCACAACTTAATATCCTTTTCATCTTTAGTGCTGTTAGCAATAGCCGTCGGTATACCGCTAGACGTAGACGGTGTTGGAGTTGTGGAAGCAGCTCCCGCGCTCTTTCTTTTCCTTCTAACAGGTCCAGAATTGCTCATACTTTCTGACCCTGGGCTACTAGGTGGTGAATCTTTGACCGTTGGTCCCATATTAGCGACAGAGCCAATGCTGCTAAAATGACCGACGGCTTGACCGGGTCCTTGAATAATAGACGTAACTGGTGCCACAGTTAGAGTTGGCGGCGGTGGTGTCTGGTGGTTATTTCTAGTCCCGCGTTTAGTCGCCGTTACAACGCTGTTAGGTAAGGGAGTAGATATCGTTGTTGTTGTTAACGGCGGGGGTGGTACCGGCTGGCTATTAGACGACGCTCCTCGTTTTAACTTTCTAGATTTATCCGGTTTGTCGGACGACTGCGAACTGCAAGAATTTTACACAGAATAAATTCTGGAGTTGGAGAATTTTCTAAATATTCAACTTTTCTGTTATAATTATTATTACTTGTATAAAATTCTCGCTTAGTATTCAGATGCGGAAATATCCTATTGCGTAACGGCTCTGAGTTAACGATATTAAAATATGTTAAATAAAAATGATAAATTGCAAATTTTTCTTAAAATTCGTTTTTTTTTTTTTTTTTTTAACGCATCGCTACGATTGAAAATTGAAAAAAAAAAAAAAAAAAAAAAAAAAAAAAATTTGTCTAAAATTGAGGTTAGGGTTTGATTAAAATTATTTTCATTTCATTTTTATTTGAAAACGAATAAATAGTGCGTGATAATCATTTCTTCTCAAATTTTTAACACATATTTGTAAATAATGATCTATAACATAACCTAAAAGTGGTAATATATTTCATGTGGTATTTAAGAATTGAGAACCATGTCCGATATTTGTTTAGTTAGCGTTTTTCATGACGCGGTTATTTTTTTTCGCGGAGATTTTATTTAGCTTTTCTTTTGTTTTGTTTTTTGTTTTCTTCTATTTTCCTTCTTTTCTTCATTTGTTGTTTTTTTTTTTTTGTTTTTTTTTATAGTAAAAAATGTCTATAGTATATGAATAGTATGACCTCAAGTGAACTACTGTGCCCGATATACAAAGAGGTTGGACTACTGTTATAAACAGTAGTCATTTTTTTTTTTTACGTGAATAAAAATATATTTATATACTAAATATGAGATAATATTGTTGCGCAATTAAAACTTACAGATACGTTGTATGTCTTTTCATACGATAATATTATTATTTTCACATATAATTATACATTTTTTGAACATAGGCGAGGTATTATTGCACTTAAAAGAGGTTAGAGCAACCTGCTTGTTTACCCCCCACCGGCGGCCATTTTGAACGCGACTAATATCGAACTCGATTCAACTCCGTCGATATCATGTTATCATACTTTATTTATCATCTTATCATTTTTTCAGCAATTTAATTGTTATTATTATTATCATTATTATTATTATTTGTTTGTATCACAGGAATAAGCAAATGAAACTTCGAAAATAGGTTATTTACTATAAATATGAATTAAAAAAAAAAAAAAAAAAAAAAAAAAAATAATAATAACAATAACTCTCGCATGATTATATTTACACAATTTTTCTTTCCTTTTCCTATAAGTACGTATTTGAAATTTTTTTTTTCAAAATATGAAAAAAATCCCCTCTCAAGATACACTCTAATGTATATTTAGAATGATATGGATATCAGAGACGTATGAAATCATTGTTTTTCCTAACGCTTTGTACAAAATTCGATTTGCGTGCGCAAAATATCAGATTTCCCAACGCATTTTGTAAGCGTGCGCAAAATGAGGTTCCCATGCGCAAAATTCGGCTTGCGTGTGCAAAATGTCAGATTTCCTAACGCATTCTGTAAGCGTGCGCAAAATTAAGTTCCCATACGCGAAATTCGGTTTGCGTGCGCAAAATATCAGATTTCCTAACGCATTCTGTAAGCGTGCGCAAAATTCGGTTCGCGTGTGCAAAATGTCAGATTTCCTAACGCATTCTATAAGCGTGCGCAAAATAAGATTTGCGTGCGCAATAGTATCATAGGTGATAGGTATACTATTTTTTGTAACACTGTATGAAAAGTAATGTAAATCGACACGGTATGCGGGGATCAACATTCTCGCATGGATAAATCGTGCGGGAATGTTGATTCCCACACACTTTGTAAGATCATCATCAGGAATCTGCTATTTTGCGTACAATTTTCGGTACACAAAGTAAGAGAACTTTTCAGTGTTAAAAAAAATAGTATACGCAAGTCGTGCGCAAAATAAGCGATTCCCGCATGAGTAGCATAATGTACTGTTAATATTGAAATATACAGCTGATAGTTTATTGAAAATAGAAAAGAATAATGCCTGAATTTAAAAGAATATAAGAAATAATTTTAGGATCGTAGAAAGTAGCTCTGACTTTGAATGCAAAAACTGAGATTTCAGATTCACAAGTTTCTTTCACAAGGTCTTTAAGACCCAGAATTCAATCTTATCTCACGTTTTTGCCATTTAATAACAAAAAATGGAAAAAGAATTGAAAAAACTCAAATGTGATGAAAAACTTTCGTCATCACATCACATTTAATTTTATCTTTAAAAATTTCCTTAAAAAACAAATAAGGTTTTTTGAATTAAATATAAACTTAATAAATCTGTAAATACTGAAAAACAAGTACGACGAAAAGAACATAATTAGAGTTATAATATATTATACAGTCTGGTTACTCACCGTGATCTTTTAGCAGGTAAATCATCAGCGGGAATAGGACTTTGTTTAGAATCATTAGTAGCTGCTGTAGTGACGACGCTTTGCTGCAATTGTTGATAAAGGGTAGGAGCACTGGTAACAATGCTCTGAACTGAACTGGGAAGAGAAGTTGCAGTAAGCGGTACGGAAACAACAATACTGTTAGAAGTTGTTGTAGGTGATTGAGTAGGAACTGAGGGTTGAGCTTGAGTGATCAACGTTATAACCGGAGTTGTTGTTGCCTCTGTTGTTACGGGTAGATTTGTAGTCGATGATTGTACCGGCGGACTATCTACTTTAGTCTGTAATAAATTTTTATTCTTTAATTAAAAAACGATCAGCATATCAAAAATTTTGTCTATAGATGTCGAATAATGAAATATAAATGAAAAATTTACCTTCTTTGTTTTTTCTGGTTCTGTAGTTGTGCTTAGGCTTGTAGCTTCGGTAACGGTTGGTACAACAATGTTACTGTTTATAGTTTGTTGTAGGATTGAACTAACGGCAACAACAACGGATCCACTTGCCTCAGAACTAATGGAATGATTTGAATTATCATTTCCAATAACTGTAGGTGTTCGGGCGCCAGTTTTTCGCTTTTTGTTCACATGGCTAGAGCCCTTACTCGACGAAGATGAACTGGACTTGGACTGGCCGCTGCTTTTGTGAATCACATTTGAATTAGATCCAGACTTTGCAGTAACGTTCTCGTGCCCAAAAACACTCTCCGATTGAGTGACAACGGTCTCTACGAAATTTGAGGTGGTGAATTTACTTGGGTTGGAAGAATTTTCCTTAGGCGTATTACGACCACTTCCAATTTTTTCGTCGCCATTTCCATTTATTTCTAAGCTAGGACTAGCGCTCGATTTACTCTTTGAACTAGACGACGCGTTCGCCTTTGAGTTTGAACTCTTGCGCTTACCGCTACTTGACGTTTTTACAGGTGTTTCAGCCTCTTTTTCGGGCGATGAATCCGACGAACCGTTGTCCGCTGGGATTGGTTTATACGGAGGAATTGTTTTAACGTTACCTCCTTTTTTCTGAAAGTTAATAGTCAACAAAAATTCATCAAAATTCCCTATCGCCCTACCTAAAAATTATCTAAAAAAAAAAAACCATATTTAAACAATATCAACACACGTCACCTCTGCGAATACTCACCAATTTTGAGTAATGATGTTGACAGTAACCGCAGTACTTTACGTTGTCTAAATAATTACCAGCTTCTTCGCAAAGCAATCCTAATGCTTGTGCGCAAGTAACATGAAACTGTTGTCGGCAGCCTGCTTTATTGCACTGCATACAAGCGCCGACGTTAGCTCTTCCACCTCTACCTTGTTCCTCGCATATGTAACAAGTCTGAGGAAGTGATAAATAATAGCAATTTAAATACTCGTCGCTTTTCATGGACTCTTTTCCATTTCTTTACTTATTTTTTTTTTTTTTTTGCTTCGTCTATGAAGAACTCCGGTTACACTTGCCTTACTAAATCTTTCAGACGGTATTAATTGCAGGATAATCGGCTCCATCGTTGTAACGTTTCCAAATCTGACCTCTGGTATGTAAAGAGCACATACAACGTGCGCCCAACCTGCCTGATCCGTTCTTTTAAGAGCTCCGTCTCTGCTTGGGCACAGCTCGCAGCGCTGCTCCAACATTTTGCATCACAACCACACAATTACTACATCCTATGTCTGACTAGTCTATGTTTAAGTTATTCAGAAACCCGATAGCAAATTTCATGGCTACAAAGTTTATGTTAAGCATGTTTATCTAAGAATGATTCATTTCATTTTCATTTTTTTGTTTTTTTCAACCACATTGTTGTTTTTTTCTTTTCTTTTCTTTCTTTTTTTTTTCTCTCACTATATACAATTAGTTCTACATACGCTTTCGCTATTTCCCACTAGTTTAGTTAGTATTTGACTCGACGCGTTATATAACCAGAGGAAAATTACTATAGTTAAATAGCTTATGAGCCTTGACACACATTTTTCTCTAAGTAAGTTTCTATCAGACATTAGCGAGGCAATTTTATATATTTCTTTTTTTCGTTTTCTTTTTCTTTTGAATTATTGAATAACTGATTTCGGTCACTCGCTTACACTAGGAAATAATTTGACTATATGAAAGCGGAGAGAATGAGAGCCGAAATATCAGATTATAAACAAAAGGTGTTCAATAACAAATCTATATCAGAAAATCTGTTTCACGGATGAAAGTAACTTACCACGCGAGCGCTGCGTTCCTGTGATTCACATTTTCTACAATACCATGGACCAGTTGGTACCGTAACGATCCCATAACATGCTGTAAAGATGTTGTAAAGAAACAGTGTAATCTTTAATTGAAAAATTTTATTAAAATAAGCGTGTCAAAGATTTGTTTATAAAGGTGGTTTAGGGGTAGGATGATAAACGTAGACGAAAGATGAAAAATCTACGTCTATGTATAAACGAACAAGAAATGAAATAAATAAAAAAAAAAAAAAAAACCAAACAATTTTACATTTATAAATGTATTGAATACCGCTGACGTTTCTAAAGCTGATGAGAGTTGTTAGAATGTAACGTGAGCTAAGAAATGGTTAAATCACAGAGGAGGTCTTTTTTACGATGTTGAGAAGGGGGTGGCAGCAGCAGCAGCAGCAGCAGCAGCAACAGCAGCATAGCATAACAAACGGTAAAAATAAAATTCAAAGATTAATTGGTGCGCGGCATAGAGATAGGCTTATGTTTGTTGATAAACAGATGATATGGATCTATAGTGATGAATGAGTTGCTGTATAAAGTTTCAATTTCTTCTATAGCATGAAAATGTATTAGAAATTGTAAAATAGGATAATGAAAATAATATTGACACATCAATGTTGGGTTTGAAGTAGCGTAGAAACATGGGTAGAGCGATAGTATCGCAAGATATTGTGTTGAGGGTGTAAAAAAAAAAAAAAAAAAGATCATTTCTAACCTAGTTTCATAAAAAAATCAGGTTAATGTGTTTTTATTTTTATTTTTTCATTCTTTATTGTTGACGATGATAAATATTTAGCGATTGTTATCTAGAATTGGAAAATTATGTGGAGGGGGGGGGGGGGGGGGGGGGGGGGGGATATGGGGGTGAAAATAGCGGGAATTTATTGTGAATTTTTAATTGTTGTAAATCGGTTTGAGGGGCAGGGGGGAGGGAGGGGGGGAAAATAGTATAGTGAATAATATAATGTATGTATGTTATGTGTTGTATGTACCTTGGTGTACGGCGACCGTGCAACCCTGGCCATCGCAATAAACTAGTGGATTCTCCGTCCAACCCCTCTCGTCCGAACATACGCAGCAACCTCCAAGCATCTCCTTCATGCTGCGGTACAGTTCTCGTGAGCTACACCAGCCGAACTCGCCTTTTCGTATCGCTTCGTAAACGGAGCATCGTGTTTTGTGTGTGGGGAATTAACCGCATGCACGATCGCACTGTTTTATCACTTTGTTCATTAAATAATATTTTATTTTAATATATATATATATATATATATATATATATATATATATATATATATGAGAGATTGTTTTTATTTTTTTTCAACTTTTTTTTGTCACGTAGCTATTGTTGTTGAAGTTTATTTTTAATATTCTAATATACGAACCCCCATTTTTCACACGGTAAAATGAATATTTATTTATTTACTCGAGTGTACATACATACTCTCTATTTATTTCACTCTTTCAGCCATTTTATTTTGTTGTTGCGCAGCGGGCGCATGCGCAATCCCGCGCGACACAAAAATGCATCATGGGGCTATTCTTTCACTATACTATACTATACTACGTTCGTTTCACATAGCTATTCATCCTCCATCATTTTATTACTAGTATATGTATACGCACGCATTATTTAACGAGCGTCGATATAACGAAATATTTTATCGCGGTCGCCATCTTTGTTTAGATTAACTTAACCTCAATTCTCAATTTCAGCTAATATACCTACACCTTTTCAACCATGCAGTTTCTATTCTATTCTAAACTATTCGCGAACGGCGAACATTGTATTTTGCCAACGTTAAGTCGGATTTTGCTCGCTGAACAATTGATTCATTCAGCTATGGTAATATACTGACTAAGCTTTTTTTACACGTGTTTTATACGAACGAACAAAGATGGCGGCACTGATACAAATCTTATTCAACAATGCTGGTAACTAAGGAGATAACGCTTCTATGTCTAGCCGTAGCAGCGCTGCTTATCGTTAATATCCACTGATCTCTACTATTCGCTCCGTGTGAAACAGCGGTAGTGCCATAGGTGACGTTTTTAAGAACTTCATGCCCAATCAACCGCCCAATCAATCGCTTATTCAACACTCATACGTATCCGTTTACATGTATTATATTATTGTTTTTATAGACTATTATAATGGGCATGAAGTTCTTAAAAACGTCGCCTATGGCGCTACCGATGTTTCACACGAAGCGAATAAGTGGTTAACATCTCATTTGACGTACGTGAAATGTTACATGTGACATGCACATGCGTTGCTGAGCTCTCTGACCATCTCTGACTGTTTTGCCATAGAAATAGCTTATGGGTGTTCGATATTCTTGTAAATAGAAATAGAAAAATTCTCCCCCTGCTTGGATTTGACTCTCTTTCTTATCAGCCTTATCTTATCTTTCACTCTTTCAATCAGTTTATGTAGGTTTTATGTGTATCTAATCGCGTTCTAGTATTGGCAACTGATTCAAAAGAACGGAAGCGCTTCGACGATTTGGAAGTATTGAAAATTGCAGTGTAGTAGTTAAAATCTGTTGATTCCGAAGTTTGTTTTATCGGAATATTATTGACCATGGAATTTTTGAAGCCGTACCCAACATCGACGGAAGGATACAGAATCGAATTGGCCAAGTCAAGTCGGCTGAAAGAGATCTTGATATTTTTTCGTGAACATTATCACGACGATGAAACATTAGGTAAAAGTTTGAGAACAACCGCGGGCGATATTACCGACGAGGAATCAAAACTTATTGATGAAGATGAAGATGACATGATTGTCGCAGTGTACGAGAGTTCACCTTGTTTGATTGCGATTCATAACGAGACTAACGAAATCGTTGGAGTAATTTTGACGGTTTTGAGTAAAAGGTCGGATGAAGATGAGGATGGTGCTGCATCCGCAGCTTTGTTTACATCGAACACTTTCAAATCTACTCTTAGCCATGATTATTACAGTTATTTGGCAAGAATGGACAGAGAAGCGAGTATATTTAACAAATTTCCGAGCGCTGAAGCTGCTTTGGAATTGTTTGCTATTGCTGTGCACAAAGAACACCGGCAGCGAGGATTAGCCAAAGACTTAGCTCTTCTTGGTATAAAAATGGCGAAAAATGTGCCGGGAGTCGGCGTAGTATTCGGCGTTTACACTTCTATTTATTCGAAGAAAGTTGCCGAACAAATTGGAATGCATAGTATAAAGGACTTCGATCTTGAACAAGATTTCACGAATGCTGATGGAAAACCTGTTTTCCCGGGCACAGAGCCAAATAACATTGTTTCAGTTATGGCCTTAGAAGTTGCCCCCGAATGAATACACTTTTTACCACGTTCTACCATAGTAAATGTTCATGTGCCTTATGTGTGTATTGTCGTTCTAAAATATTGTTATATCAATTGATTTGTTTCATTCTAAGAATTTGTTAATACAGAAAATTACAGCATCATTCAATTGCAATAGTCTTCACTTGTAACCCCTCCTTATCATCGTTATTTATAGATATATAAGAAAAGAAATTTGCGTCATGCATCGCGTATCATACAGATAAAGATCTTGTTACTCTTCTGTGATTATACCAGGTAGTGCGTGTGCAGTGCACTATTAAATTTTGGGTGTTGTTCAGATGCAAGGTTTCGAATTCAAGAAAAATAAGTCAAACTGTCACCAAGTACATATCGGACTTTTTCCTGTTGTCAGTTTTTGAAAGAATAGATCCACACACACACAATTTTATTTTGTAGGGGTCATCTACCGTTCTGTAATTTTTATTTGCCTCCGCGAAGCCTGTGTAGCTAAAAAAGTACGAAAATCCTTATATTCTCGGAAGTTTTTGACACACTTGTGAAAAAAAGTGTATTAATTATTACTTTGGAGTCACGGTAATAATTCTGACTGTTATTTTTTTGAAAACTCTTCACTTTTTTCAAACCAATCCATATATAGATACCATTTTTGTGCTAAAGACTTACCTTTATTCCTATTTGTAGGATTATTTTTAGCAGTCGGATTCTGGCCAATCAGAGCGCGGTATTTGATGATGTGAAGGACATCCCAATTCGTTATTATACTGATAATTTACCTATAGCTTTTGATAATTTACCTCTAGCTTGGCAAATGTTTTTATAACTGTCAAATACCGTGATAAAAGTCAGAGAACATCGTGAATAGTTTCTAATTTTTTTCGAACTTGCCGCTCTCTGCTTGGCCAAATCCGAATGCTAAAAATAATCCGTCGAATACCACTCGACCTTCAAAATGAATCGGTTATTTCCCTCATGTTTTGATCCTGCGTAGCAACGAACGGGATGTTAAGCCATTGGTTTAAAAAAAAAAAGCAACGAACGGGCCGAGTTTTGCAAAACTTGGCCCTCTCGAGGCTACGCAGCAAAACAATCGGGAAATATCCGATAATTTTGAAGGTCTTGTGATATTACTACTGATAATTGATTTGAAAAATGTAATAATTTAGAAAAATGATCAGTAGTCATCGTAATGAAAATGTGAAATTTCGAAACATGTGTTCGTTTATCTTAATAATACCTAATATACCTATACCAAAAAGTTATCCGGTGAAAAAGTACTAATTGTGAATGTCCTAAAGAAATATCTTGCAAATGATTCCCAATCAGCGTTTCGGGGTATTGCATATTCAAACTGCATGATACACTCATATCGTATCATGTGGCATTTTCCCGCTCTTCGACCGTTGTTTGCAACCGCATTTCGTACTTTATCGTCGGCTATTTTAGTGCTCGACTTTCAGTGGTTCTGACCAGATGGAGTCACCTGTATACTAACATAATTGTTCTATATTCAAATATATGAGAAGCGTGATTTTTCGATCAACCAGTTAACGTGATTCGAAATAACAAGCGTTGGAATGAGCTTTACATCACATGAATGACTGAAAAACAAAACAAAAAAAAAAAAAAAAAATACACGACAACAACAAAAATTTATTATATCGTAGATAGTGCGTGTCATCGAGTAAATTTCTTATCTGCATCAAGCTCTAATTATACTCCTAAAAAAACATTGGTGAGTATATATAACTGCGTTAAATTATATATTTAATTATAACACAGTTATAGATGTATAAAGAATGCGTTATAATTATCTTCCGTTGATTGTATATACTTATATAGGAAATGTATTGTATACAATTGGATGATACGATCGATGATGATAATAATTTTGAGCATAAATATTATATTGTGTCAATAACTCTTGATTTTTAATCAAATTAAAATAACAATCGTAGAGATGATTATGTAGTAAACTTGAAAATTGTAATTGCAATAATAATCATAATAATGACAACGACAACGACAACATGAATAATGATAATAATAGTTAAACTAGGTCATTTTATCTGTATGCAATATTTATAGATTTCAACAAAAGCTGTTCACCGTGGTCTATAATAAGGAATATAATTATAGCTTGATACATTTTTATTCTGACAATTGATTCGCGCATGTATAAATTTTTCGAGGTAAAAAAAAAAAAAAAAAAAAAAAAAAAAATTAGTTATGATTGGTTAAATTTGGGCTGATTTTATCGCAGTCGTTATAACGAAATTTGCTATTTTTAAAGAGCAGATATAGTATTACACAACTCGCTACGAAATGTCTGCAGCTTATATTCACTGCAGCTGCTCGCCACGTCACAGATAAACGTTTAAAGTTCTGCATACCAATTGCAAGCCTGAATTAACTGGTTATATTAACCTCATTCCATATACGTATCTCTTTACATGTAAATCCTATCCTTCGGTGAGATTTGCTTAATGAAACGCTATAGTTGTGAACCTTGTATTTTTAGATATATGAATTAACATCGATTGGTGTTACAATTGTATTGAAAGTATATTCTGTTGTCATTATTATCAAAATTCTGGACAGCGATATATACGTCTATTTTAGGATTTAAATTGCAGAAGCAAAGTAAGATGAAACTATAAAACAAATGACGTGCCAAACCCGTATCGTTAGCTATATCCTCTGTATTGCAGGGATTTGAAGAAATATATTGAATAAAAGCTTCGAACTTTATTTATTCAAATTGAATCGATATATAGCGAATGAATTGTCGGTCTAGACCAAAAAAAAAAATTTCAGATCAGGTAAAATGATGTTATTTTTATTTAAAAATGATACAGTTTATTGATTAGAGTTGACAGGAATGGTCGATAAATTCTTTGAACAAAAAAAAAAAAAAAAATTAAAAAAATAAGAAAATTTACTCACTCGTATTTGAATATAGAGTACATGATATAAGTATTATGTGATACGTGTATATGTCGCGCGATGCAACGTACTGGGTATAGGTATTCGCATATGTAACTGGATGACCACATTGTTTCTTGATATCAATATAATAACGAGTTCTGCGAATTTATCGATTGCCTTATCTACGATATAAGTGTAAGCTAATTCGCCTCCGAGTGCACCGAATTCTCAGATGTTATGCATCCTAAATAAAAGAAAGATATTGATTATAGATGTTCAGATTAAGTGGTGTTGAATTATCGATATACCCAATGAATTATACCTACATAGATAAAGAATCATTCCTTCCCAGCGCTGGCGACTTTTGTGTGGATGGTGTGGAGCACTCCACACCCTGAATGCCCACCGTGTGGATATTCCACACCCTAAAGGCCTTGTTTCAAAATTAAAATTTTGTAATGGATTTGGAAAATCTCTCGATAAAAACAAGTATACAAAATTTTCCGAAAATAACCATATTATATTTGCCTATAATCGACACTTGCGAGCCCCCTAGCAGATTCAAATCTCGACCATATTGATGAATACGTTTATCCTGAAAAAACAATATTCGGACTATCGCACTTCGGAAAAACTATTTAATTGAACTTTGAGCAAAAATGTTGTGAGTGCCCCCCCCCCCCCCCCCCCCCCCCCCCACCTGAGTTACTCCACACTCTGAAATTTCGTAAGTCGCCGACCTTGTTCCTTCCTATACATAACAAATAGGGTTGAACTCATTCTGCATATGCCAATTCATAACATTGTTAGCATCATATTAAGGGGGTATCCCCACCTTTAAATAGGTCAACATTCTGAGAAAGAGATTGATATTTCACAGCGAATTTGAGAGTCTGATCAAATCCAAAAAAATCATGAAGTTGAGGGAGGGTTTGACCCTCATTATCCATACTTAACATTGGATATTACTTTGAGTCTAATAGTAGTTACGCTGAATATGGATAAATAAAAAATTACTCGGTTGTCGCAAAGAATCAGTAGTACCGTTGGATCGATTCTGGAATTTTTGGTCCTCAATTGTTGAGAAGAGATGCCTCTATCATATGAACATAGAACTTTTTGATATCGCGAAAATTGCCTGACTCGCTTAGTTTTTACTGAGATTTTTCTAATTCTTCAATTTTTTTTCTCTATTTTTTCTATTATCTCAACCAAAAATAGTCATATCAAAAAGTTCTATGTTGATATGATAGAGGCATCTCTTCTGAACAATTGAAGACCAAAAATTCCAAAATCGATCCAACGGTACTACTGATTCTTTGCGACAACCGAGTAATTTTGTATTTTTCTATATTCAGCGTAACTACTAATAAACTCAAAATAATATTCAATGTTAAGTATGGATAATGAGGGTCAAACTCTCCCTAAACTTCTTGATTTTTTTGGATTTGATCAGACTCTCAAATTCGCTGTAAAATATCAATCTCTTTCTTAGAATGTTAACTCATTTAAAGGTGGGGATACCCCCTTAAGATTCAGCGCAGAAGCTGGTTATTCTATTATTATTATTTTTTTTACTAATTCATCGACGGTGCGACATCTTATTAGTCATAACGGTTACGTAATTCATCTAGCAATATGAAATGAGCATATATGAAGGTAGGTCCATGCAGCGTTTAACACGAGAAGATAATAATATAATATCCAATGTAGGTATGTACTACATCAGAACAGCTTGTTGAATGAAAATCATGATTGGTTCATTGTTCAAACCAAATAAGTTCTTCCTTTGTCCAAATTTTTACACCTCTGAGGATCAGATTGCGATTGCTACGCTCCATCACGGACATCCTATTTTTGTTCCTGCACGGAAAAAACAGCATTTTTTTGCAGTAGAAATTATCACAATTCTAGTATTGGGTACATTAGAGCAAGTGGCCTTTAATGTCTATATGACTGAATGTTACCACAATAAATTGTGATAATTTCTACTGCAAAAAAATGCTGTCCCTATATTTACTGCTACAGAGTAAATTCGACAGCACTGTTTTTTCCGTGTGGTTTCAGTAACCCTGATTTTTTAGTACCTGGAGTAGAATCGCAGGTGATATGCACGCTAAATAAAATTTTTTGCAAAAATGGAAAGGCTCCCATAATCCTATCATGAGATTATTTGGACTTAAATAAAGTTTGTATATAACGTACAAGTGCGAGTTGATAAAGTACGCGCAATGTGAAAAAACGTTGAGTAACGCTGTTCTTATCTGTAAATTTATTCTACCGCGTTTATCTCCCACTCTTAATATCGTCGCTAGCCAGTTGTTGCGTGATTGTGAGAGCAGTCATTCGTGGAAACTTTGTCGGTACAGCAAGGATAATATGGTCGCATAGTTTGTCGGCGGCTCGATTGACAGTGAAGTATATACAGCGAAAAAATCCACACACTGCAGTGCGAACTATAAGTGAAAGTGCCGTCAATTCTGGGCATCCAGATTTGGAAAAATACGACATTTCTATCAGATATATCTGCCGCTGTATACACACATCGACAAACAAGTGGATTTACATTGGTGACATTACATCACAGTCTTTCAGTTGTTAGATAAGCTTATGTTGTCTAATCTTGAGAGGATTGATCGACAACAACTGGCTTTAACTGCGGTCTCCAATTCACGGGCTTCGAATTCAACTACCATAATGAGGTTTGATGCTCCATTTCGACTAAAATTTGATCTACGTGTCTGACGATATATTATATTTTTTGTCATTCCCGTAACGAATCTTTCCGCAATAACGTTCAACCATACGTCTTTGAATGGCTGCTCTTGCCTAACTTTTTAGCTTTATAGGACAGTTGATGTGCTTCTGCACTTTTGCAGAAACAATAAAAGAGGAATATGTGAAAAATTGCTTCCTGGTGGTATAGGAGTGAGGTATACGCTTTAAATGGAACTATAGATATTGCCCCCGTCTGCATTAGACATCGTAATTAATCTTGTTAGGAAAACTTTGAAAGAAGAATTTCTATGAAATTCTATAAAGTCCATCTACCAAGACCATTTGTCAGAGTTGAGCAAAAAAAGACACGAGGATAACCCGTACCGGTAGAAGCTCCTCTTTGAAATTCATCAAAATGCACTATCCTTTGTCTGCTTTCTGCGATGCAACATTAAACATACGCCAACTCTAATGCGAAAGAGATCCAGGGAAAAATTTGCTCAAAATTTTGTGAAATTTTTTTTAGTGGTCGGAAGAGGATGCCGTCTTATCGGATTTGGGGTTCTACGGAGAACGGAGAGGTAGAATTCGAATCACTGACCACAGAAACACTCGAGGGCGCGCTCAGGGTGATACGAGAGTCGTTTTTTAAACATGAGAGTGTCTGCCAGGGTGTGGATCTAGCATCTGAACCCGGTGCTGCTGAAGAGCTCGTAGAATTATGCCGGATTGCAGCTCAGGATGGAGTTAGCGTCGTCGCCATTGAAATAGCGACTGGCCAAGTTGTTGCAGTTGCATTTAACAAGATTCAAGTAAGTCTTGCAGCAACCCCGACTTTATTTGTGGTCATTCATTTATGCATTAGAATTATTGTTTTATTTACTCCGCTGGGTTCCAGTGGACGATAGTCAAACCCTGTTGAAGAGAGTCTCTATATTCGTTTGGATTTACAATTAATTGGAATCGAACTCTCTAAATTCGAATCAGTGGAAAGTCACTGATGGCAGTGATAAGTATACCAAAATCACTGACAATCAGTAACATTTTCACTGATTGTCAGTAATTTTGGTATATCAGTAACATTTTCACTGATTGTCAGTAAATTTGGTATATCAGTAAAATTTTCACTGATTGTCAGTAATTTTGGTATATCAGTAACATTTTCACTGATTGTCAGTAATTTTGGTATATCAGTAACATTTTCACTGATTGTCAGTAAATTTGGTATATCAGTAAAATTTTCACTGATTGTCAGTAATTTTGGTATATCAGTAACATTTTCACTGATTGTCAGTAATTTTGGTATACTTATCACTGCCGTCAGTGACTTTCCACTGATTTGAATTTAGAGAGAATGGAACCCAGCTTATAAAAAATCATGAAATCGGTTTCTATAATTGTTTCGTTGACTGTCGAGCTATTCTAAAATTCAGTTGCATACACTCAAGTCAGACTGACGCTAAGACCGCAACTACTTTCGCACGGCCTTCTAGCTACGATTTTTACTATTTGCGGGACAAGCTATCACGACACGGCTGCCATTACTTTCTGTTTTGAACCTTGGACTTGAATGTTGTTTAATGAGTCATTTGCTATCGTATTATTGCTAAGCCCAAGTTTGTGCAATGCAATTGTCACAGCTGTTTTTCATGTTTCGACAATTGGCCTCCATATACGTATGAACTCGTCTTGAGATGGGCTACAACGTGGACCACGAATGGAATATCTTTTTCAACTTTCCACTTTACAAAATGAGAAGTAATTATATTCCCCCGAAAATGAAAGGTCGAGTTATAACCAGATTTCCAGGTTCTGAGGTCCAAAGGATTATCTCCGACCATTTTCAGATCGACGTCTACGGAAATTGACAATTTTTTGTCTCAAAATCTCTTGACAACTAATAAACGGTTTTGAACTCTCGTTAGATCAATCAATGCGGTTGAAGAGATAAAATAAATGGTTAAATAGATTAAAGTATTACGAAAAGTGGGAATAGGTACCGTCTTACCTTTCTTATTTTTCTTCTTCTTCTCCTTCATCTTCTTCTTCTCGGTGGCTGACACTCTTGTTACCAATGAACGTAATTACTTCGTCCCGCAGACTTGTCACTCTCATAAGCCACGAAATCCAGGCTCGAGGTGATTTTCATAGCTTTTTAAATAGCTTTTTTTTTGCTCAGTACTCACCCGTACACCTCGTCTAATTATTATCAGATTTCGTTACAATCGTTAACACCTTAATTTTCAGATAAAACATTTAATGTCAGGCAATCCAATCACTCGTCTATTTTCACTGTTCAAATCCCAGACAGCATGGAATATTGCCCAATATTGTAGCAACATTGTAGCAACATTGCAATATTGTAGCAACATTGTAGCAACATTGCAATATTGTAGCAACATTGTAGCAACATTGCAATATTGTAGCAACATTGTAGCAACATTGCAATATTGTAGCAACATTGTAGCAACATTGCAATATTGTAGCAACATTGTAGCAACATTGCAATATTGTAGCAACATTGTAGCAACATTGCAATATTGTAGCAACATTGTAATATTGTAGCAACATTGCAGCAATATTGCAATGTTGCTACAATGTTGCTACAATATTGGGCAATATTCCGTGCCGTCTGGGATGGCATGATCTCAAAAAATCTCATCCTCAAAGTTCTAATAAATATAACAGATCAATTGATGAGAATTTCAGAAATTTATCCAAGCATGTAAAGAGTCAAATATCATTCATACCATTAGAACAACAAAAAGAATCATTTCCTCGAAACCCTATACGATTGTAATATTCGTTCATTTATCTCTCCGGCTCAGTAGCTCAGTATTTGAAAGTGTGGAAGGTTACTGCAGTCAAATTGTTACAAAGGGATGAAACGATATGCCGTACAGATAGAATAAATTCTCCAAACTTTCAAAGGAGATAAGTACCATTTCCGCAGCTACCTTCGATTTTCGCCCAAATCTCTTGAGAATATTTTTCTCTTTTCATTCGTGGGCTTTGGAGCTTAAACTAAGGCTGTAATATGTTATATAGAATTCATCGATTCAGAAATTTTTGTATTGAAAATATAAAAAATCACCCTCCTGTTCTTTTTTTTTTAGAATACGATTTTTTGAGCTTGAAAAATTTGGACTCATATTATAGCTCTAGGACTGGATCATCGAGGTTGGCTGAATTAACTGCTTGTTTTTATTGCAGATACTTCCACCAGCCGGGGTTAAAAGCTTATTTGAAACGTTCATAGATAACTGCAAGTATGATTCATCTCGTGCCCTGGTACAATTCATGGTGGACGTTGACACAAGATTGAATATTTTCGAGCACCACAACGTGGAGAACATATTGGAGATAATGTTTATAGCCACGTTGCCTTCCCATTCTAAACGGCGACTTGGAGAATTGGTGACTGCAGCTTCAGTGGAAATAGCGAGACAGTTAAAAGCTGGAAACGACGTTAAAACTCCTGTAAATATTCGCGGGGTAGAAAGTATTGCGAATAAAGACGCGGTGCCTGAGCTTTGCTCAGCTCTTTGCACGTCTGTATACAGTTACAAACTTTTTCAAAAATTGGGATTCGATACCTTACTCACCGCTCATTTCACAGAGTTTGAATTTAAGGGGAAAAAATTCAGCGAACGAATCGGGGAAAAACATAAAGTCTGCCAACTCGTTACCAAAAGATTGTCGCCGATGTTTACAGCTCGGTGATTTATTTCACACTTTTATCCTCAGGCTCAATACCTTAGTACTGCACTCTTAAAAATTTGTCACCTTTTTAAAATCTAGGATAATTTTTTTGGTTCATCGATATGTGCTGCAATAACTCGACAGCTTTAATGTCTTAAAGCGATCGCATCTATTTAAAATATTACGAGTAGACTGCAACGCTTTTTATACTCATTTTTATAAACATCAAACCAAAGATGATTATACCTACTAGGGATTAAGACTGAATTCTTCACAGAATATTAAGGTCGAGTTTTTCGTTTATGTAATTCGTAAACTTTGCTCGACTGCTTATATTTTGATTCTACAATGAACTATAATAGGTGACATGGATAAATTAGAGTTACAGGATCGAAGAGCGTTAATAATTTCTTGAAATTTTATTCGGTGTAATAGATTGAAAATCGTTGTTTATATAATATCTAGGATGTCTGTATGATCTATGAGCCTGCATATAGTATATAAGTAATCAGAGCTAGAATTATTGATAATCATATATCGTTCGTTGCCAGATGAGATTATTGCAATAAAAAATTCCAGAGTATATTATTTTTTTTTTTTTTTTATAATTAATGTGCAAATATGAAAGCTGTGCTATGATCGAATAAAGATAAATCCAAAATTTCAATCCAAATATCTGTGTTCTGAATTTTTCCAAATATCAATGCTTGGACAGTTTGCGTTCGGGTTTGTTTCAATTATATAACTAAATCCTCAACAAATTTGTGAAAGAAACGCGCCGATGTTACGTATGGGATTCTTCGGTCATATAAGCCGCATGCCTACACGTGACATTGAACTTTCGAATTTATTTCCATATGTAAATAAACGGCACTTGGATCTGGTCATTGAGATATATCTAATTTGATATTTTCGAAAGGTTTTTAAGCTGGAAATAACGTGATAAATATGTGAATAAAAGTCGCGAAATTATTCAGTTCTTTTCATCGATTTAAAAAATCTGTATAACTGAAGTGACCGCGTATGGAGTCGACAGTTTGAAAAAACTTGTATAGTCTAAAAGAAAAAAATCAACGGACATCGTTATATAATCGGAATTCTATAAATTATACGCATATTATGGTATTACCAACTAATCGAAGATTGGATCTAGGAAATTTTTAAAGGAATAGATTTCTAGTGCTATCAAAGACCTAATGCCTGCGAAAAGACATCAATTTTTCTTCTAATCAGCACTATTTAATTATTTTAAGAAACCTGCACTTATTTTTTTAATTTCCATTCACTCTATCGTAGGATTTATTATACGAATTCTTCACTTGGTCTTGGATGAATGAATATCATTGTCGAAGGTATAGACTAGGGATCGGTGCGTGGTTTTTCATGTATATACTGCACCAAATGCCCCTGTTAGTTTTTATTGGGGAAAAGTACGAGATGCTTAATCGAGTAGAAAGACGCCCAAATTAGTGTTACGTTGATGAAAAAAATGTCAGAAGACATAAAATACATCCTCCTACCGATAAAAGAATCGAAGAGGCGCTTAGCAGTGCAACATGATTTTATGCGGCGTAAGAGAATTCCGCATAGAACAGAATCCTTTTGAGTTTTGAGTAGTTCCAGAGGGCTGGGTTAAAATTTTCAATTTTTGATTATAATACCTCATCTGCAATAAGTAGCAAATTTTACCCACCAAGGCTAATGCTGTGTGTGTAAGAGTAAGAGTAAGAGTAAGCTTTATTTGGCGCTCTGGGACAAGTCCCCTCAAGCGCATTAACGATGTGTGTGTGTGAGAGAGAGAGAGAGAGAGAAAAAAAATGCAATTGGAAATTTGACTCGCGTTATCTATTTTCACAAGTTTGACTAGAAAGTGACAACTGAGATCCTCTGGAGGAATTTTTGGAGAGTAACATTACAGACGTGGCTTGTAAAGCTCTGATGAGTGTTCTGGCAGATGCAAGCACTTCATTTTTGGCTTTCATCGATCGAACTGTATTTTTAATTTACAATCTAATTTTAGGAGTAAAATTGATCAATGGCAATGAGTTTCGAGTGAAAGTCTATTCGCAATGGTCATATAGTCAATGAGGTCAGCTATAGGTACCATAAATCGTTTTACTCTTCCGACACGACGCGTCTTTTTAAATAACCACCCTTGATCATGATCTTGATTAAAAGTTCTCTCCGTCGTTTATTAAGAGTCCGTTACATGAAATGTGGTAATTGAATAATCGGCCTTGAATCGAACGATGCATGTCTCGCAAGGTCTCCCACGTGATAACCAATTGCTGCAGTTAATTTGTGTCGCGTCTGAATTCATTCAATGCGACTATCTATGAAACACTAACGTTATTATCAATGACTGCACTTGCTCTCAAGTATGACGTAGATATCGTAACACAAAAGATTCCACGTTCTTTACCATTCCGGATTCTCACGATTGATTTCTCATATTGCAGAGTGAATTTATGTTCCGAAAATATCTTCAACGAAAAGAAAATATCAACAGAAACTAAGATCGATAATTCCATTCTGAATTCAGACTTGAAATAAAAATTACTAAAATGACCAGCGTCTTCATCATCTTTCAAGACTTCGTCATTCTTTCAAGTAGTAGGTACACATTCATATATTTTCTGAATTTAATGCCAGGCAGAATGGAAAACACACGTTGCCTCTTGGAGGTGTTTTCTACGTGGGAACAAATTCGCGACATGGTGGCATCGGTATTGGACTGAACTTGGTCAAAGCTTTCATCGAGCTCGGTCAACGTCTCGGTAAAATAAAGCACGTCGGTGATGTGACTGGTAATACCGTCACCCCAGAGGTCATCTTCGGTATCTTCACGTCGAACTTCAGTCAGCTGATAGCATCGCGGCTTAACTTTGAATGGCTCGCCAGCGTCTTCTAAGACTTCTATCTTTACCGTGGAAGAAAATTGTCGGACACAATCAGCGACGATCACAAGACACTTTGCAGCATTGTGCTTCGAGACTTGTTTTGGTTCTACATGCATACGTATACCACTATAAAATCTATAATATAGAAGAAGATATACACGGTGGTCGTTCGAGTTATAGTTGCTGCATGATGAATCAGTTATTATTCACTACTTAATTATAAACGCTATGTTGAGTTACATCGATCCGAATTTTCGCAAATTTGAAATTGATAGTTCTGTCTTTTACATTCATGGCCACCGAATCTTGAGCGTTGTCATACTCACTGAAGGGAATATCCCAAGTTGTCTGCATCGTGTTCTGCACTTGAAGAGGGAGCAACTCTGCACAAGCTTCGGCATCTAACGATTTGATAATGATCGTTTCCTTCTAAACTTTCTCAGAGAAAAACCAAATCAAGAGTTAAATATTAGATCCGATGATTGAAATAACAATTATAACAGCATAATTTGTAATTATAATAAAAATAATGTATCATCGTGATGAAATACAAGAGCAGGACTTTTGAACGGAGGAGTTGAGTTTGGTTCTTTTATTTCCTCCCCTTTTCCCAGTTATTACTCCCACCTATACATCTAATCATTGTGTCATAATATTTGATCAATTTGTCGTTGACAGATAATTTCTATGCCGATTTCTTATCACGTATAATTGAATTTTTACCCCGTCAAATTTTGTGTCTTGGTAGAGTAGTCGCGGTAATTAAGATATACGATTTAATATTGCAGCAAACAATTTGTTCCCCATGAGAAATCGCAGCTATTTTCTCAGTACACGTTTTTGAATTTTTTGCAAAAATAGTGAGAGCTCCAAAAATGATATCGTTAAGAATCTGTGAGGTTTTCAAGAAATGCCTACCTACTACTATGTAGATAAGAAAATCACAAGGTCTCAGATTCTATGGATGCAATTATCCAAATTGGTGTTTCTTTTCGAATTAGTTATTCTAAATGATTAAACAACTCTTGACCTGTAGGGTTTTGTTGAAAAAAGTGTGTTGATAAAAATGATGTTTGCACGTCAATTAATCGATTGATCACATCACGAATCGTCGTGGGGTCTTAATTCTTGATAAATGCAACATTTTTCTTAATCTAAATCCCCTAGATTACCCTGGTGAAAATAATTTCTACGCCAAACTATGAAAATTATCTACGAAAAAGTAGAGGATTTCGGACTTTTCGTAGTTTTTTTTTTACGTCAGATTTTGCACAAAGTAGTAGTTTTTCGTAGACAGTTCTAGAACGAAATTCGATATGATTTCGATCTTTGTACTAAATATCTGTAGTTCATCGAGGTTTTCCGTATTTTGTCACAGTTTTTCGTAGATAGTCGTAGAATGGGATAATACTGTATGCGATATTTGTAGTAAATATCCGTAGTTCACCGTAGTTTTTCATGGATAGTCATAGAATGCAATGCGATGATATGTATGGGGGAATTCAACGTGAACTCGACCAATGTTTTTCTCTCACCATTTTTGATTCGCTTCACGATTTTTTATACGATTCTACGATCTCGAAAAAGCACTGCTGAATTTTTTCAGATTTTTCCCTCCAACCGTTAATTTTCCATGATTATTCCACCCCATTTTGGAATTGGCCTTTTTAAAAAATCTCGAAAAATTCTCAAAAATCTTTTTTTTTTTTTCATTTCAATCATTTCGACACCCCTCCCATGATGGGATCATTATTCCTTTTTTTTTCTCAGCACTTTGAACATTTTGAACAAACGAAACACCATATTCCAACGTTTCGAAAATTCTTGAAAAATTACGAAAAATTCTGTGTTTAATTCTGAATGTTTTCCTATTTTTTTATACAGTGGAAACGAAGAATAATGATAATTCCCTCTGCGGGGGGCTTGAAAATCCTTTTTTTCGTCCGTCATCGTGGGTCTCTATACAGTCCTCAAACAACGGAATATCAATTATACGAATATCTACGAAAATTCACAAAGATCTACAAACGAAATGAAGATAAATCATTTTTCGTACTTTTTCGTAGTTTTGGAAGTAGAAAACTCCGAATTTCCATGACAAATTACGAAAATCTACCGTCTTCAAGCACCGGAATATCAGTTCTACGATTATCTACGAAAATCTACAAAGATCTACAAACAAAATGGAGCGAAGTCTTTGTTTGAGTTTATCCCGTAGTTTTGGAAGTAGAAATCTCCGAAATTCTGTGAAAAATTAGAAAAATCCACAGTCCTCTAACAACGGAATATCAATTATACGAATATCTACGAAAATTTACAAAGACCTACGAACGAAATGAAGCTAAATCATTTTTCGTAGTTTTTCATACATATTCGTAGAACTGATATTCTTTCGCTTGAAGACTAGAGGTTTTCATGATTTTTCATGAAAATTCGGAGATTTCTATTTCCAAAACTACAGGATAAACTCGAAAAAAGACTTCGCTCCATTTTGTTTGTAGATCTTTGTAGATTTTCATAGATAATCGTAGAACTGATAATCCGGTGCTTAAAGACTGTAGATTTTCGTAGTTTGTCGTGGAAATTCGTAGTTTTTTACTTTTAAAACTACGATAAATTACGGAAAACTACGAAAAACTACGAAAACCTACGAAAAACTACGATTCTTTACGCTTTTCTACGCTTTGAATGTTTTCGTATTTTGGCGTAGAAATTATTTTCACCAGGGTACTTATGCTTTACTTGAGCATGCTGTACTTTTTTTCATCCTAAAATCTATGATCTTATATCAATGATGTTAGGTATATCTGTATAGAACGATCTGGCATGAGAGTGATGGAATTCAGATATAGTCTTCCTTTATCTCCCAGTAAATATTGATTTGCGACTCTCAAGTGATCTATTATTATTATTATTATTATTATTATTATTATTATTATTATTATTATTATTATTATTATTATTATTATTATTATTATTATTATTATTATTATTATTATTATTATTATTATTATTATTATTATTATTATTATTATTATTATTATTAGGTTATCGCTATTGGTGATAAACATTTTTGTGGAACGATCGGTTTTTTTTCTACAATTATTGATAAAAATAATTGTTACTGGTTATCTTGAGATATAGGTATACGGACTTATATACGAAGTTTAGATATTCGAGCCAGTACAAGCCAAGATACAAGGATGTCAACCAGCAACGAGAGCTACGTAGACTATTTGGATGTCTCTGCGTCCTTTTGGAAGCGACCAAAAGGTGAAGCGCGTATTTGGCGCGTCGTTGATGGCCGTAGAAAAACGGCCAGTGGCGAAATACCGAAATTTTCCATTCAGGAAGTGCCCAAAGAGTTGGAGGATGATGTGGTTGAGTTTATGCTGAAACACTTCATCGTAGAAGAACCAATTTCTGTCGATATGGGTGAGTACGAACATACGGAGGCAAAGTTTGATCGAAATTTAGGCAGCTGACTACGCAGAGGCGAACATTGGGCTGCCTGGTTCTAGGCACGCACGACTGGTCAAGGATCAGTCATAACGCTTTTCCAGTTCCAGAATCATAAAAATTCTCTATGGGCTGTGTCAAATAATTCCTCGGTATGCTGTTCTTGTGCGTAAGTGTCGTACTCCGATTGATTCTTGATGTGAAAAAGTGTTATGACTCGCATCAGCGTTCATTGCGTGCCTAAAACTGGACAGCTCTTTGATGAGCTGAAAACTCGTGTGATAAATATAGAGAGAGTAATTGTCATTTTGAAAATTATAGGACTGAGTAGCAACCCTCTCGCGTTACGAGAGATCCGGACATTTTGGAGGGATATCGTGAGTCAGGGAATCAGCATTGTCGCTCTTATGGTGAATCCTGACCCCGCTGCAAAGCCGGTGATTGCTGGTGTCAACATTCTCACCGTTATAAGTGCGGAAGATGACGCCAATTCGGAAAACAAAATGCAGGTATGGCATGGAAATTTCAAAAAGTTAAATACACTTGTTGCAGAGATCATCAAACTTTTCAATCATATTCTTGATCTAATTTGCGCGGTGCATCATCGGATATCTGGCTACAATATTTGATCCGCAGACTAATTGCTCGAAGACTATTGATGAACTAAAATTAGATCTTTACTCTGGTCAATTTGGATGGGTTTTGATTTTTTATCGAAACAGAAATGCTTTCAATCTATAACTCAAGTTTTATCAAAAGATTTTTGAAAATTTCTTGTGATCTAATAACTCGCTTATTCCGTAGTTCCAAACAGTCGCTATGCAGAAAACGATAGGAGTGCAGCTTAAGTTGGTTCAAGAGACCGATGTACTGAAAAAATACGGTGTAGACAGGTATTTGGGTGCATATGGCCTCAGCGTTGATTCCTCCCTAAGGGGACAGGGTCTAGGAGATCAAATTCTCCGGGCTCGGTAAGTATTATAAATATAATCACATAAATTCACTCTTCGGCATCATGATGATCCAATAATTGCTGAAAAACAAAATCTGAAAAATTTGTTCGCATGACGGCCTCAGTTATAAAAAAGTGATAATATCAGAAATTCACCACCTTCGAGCTGCCATGAAGCTTTTGATTACCAGTCTGATATTCGGCTTCATTTTTCGCAGAAGCCATCATAGGTACCGATCCGAATCCCAATTAGACCGTTCTACTCTAGATACTCGGATCATGACAACCATGAATGCGCTTGGTATTGACGATTGTGCATCGCCTAACAGCAGATCTAACAATTTCATTTCCAGTGACGACATTGGTCTTGCTTACCAAATCCCCGTGAGTGAGACGATTTTCACAGGGCCAGCATCTCAGACTCTGGCGGCTCGTGTTGGCTTCGAAGTTCTGCTCGAGAGGAACTATTCCGAGCTCCTTGACGACGAGGGAAAAGTCGCCTTTCCCGGAGTGACCGTAAAATCTATCAAGGTCATGGGAAAAAGGCTCTACTGATGGAACCCGGAATAATTTTTACAATCATGTACCGACTATTTTTGTTTGTCATCTTTGCGTCATAATAAATTTTCATATTTTCATTATATGCCAGAATTACATTACAGTTTGACATTTGATTTGGAGTTTAAATTTCAACAGTATGAACGCTCTTTAGCAAAAGACAGTCGATACGGATAGACACTGTGCACGTTATCAGGTTTACAACATTTGCAGTAACGAAGAGCTGTAGTAGTAGATCCCTGATATTGCAGTACTACTGTTAATAATTCGTTATACGTAATAAATAATAATAATAGTTGTCATCACAGTTATCTATGCAGGCGTGTCTAAAGAGTAGTGGGGGCTTATCATCCGTGACATACATCGACGCCGATTCGTAAGAATAGCTTTTGGTTATAGTAGCGCTTTACAATTATATGGAATAATTCACATCTAAGCTAGAATTTGAAGACTGCAAGGTCTGTCACTTCATGAGAATGACAATTGTCAACGAAAACGAAGGCTTGAATTCTCATCCATATTCCTTGAAGCGACCAGAAGGTCCTCCGCGTATATGGCGCATCGTTGATGGCCGGAGGAAGACAGCGGATGGTGAAATACTGAGGTTTTCCATTCAGGAATTGCCCGAAGAGTTGGAGGATGATGTGGTTCACTTCATGGTAAAATACTTCATTGTCGAGGAACCAATATGCGTTGATACGAGTGAGTAGTGAGTAAACTCGGGTAGCTGATGATGAATTTACCAGAAAACTTCATACATCGAAAATGAACGAGTTACATAATCGACGCCCGATACGAATAACAGCACATTTCAGATTCCGGGTGAAAAAGAGCACGTTTCAGATTCCGGGTGAAAAAGAGCACATTTCAGATTCCGGGTGGAAAAGAGCACGTTTCAGATTCCGAGTGAAAAAGAGCATGTTTCAGATTCCGGATGGAAAAGAACACGTTTCAGATTCACTCGAAAGCTATAGCACAATTCAGGCGAAGCGAATATTACTCATTGGTAAGTGTCAGGTAGGTTTATTATGAAATTGGAAATGCACAATTATGCACAAAAACTCGATTCAATTTTATCATTGAATGATTAATTCAATCTTATAATAAACCTACCTGACATCTTACTAATAAGAAATATTCGGTTCAACCTGAATTGTGCTAGTTTTCGAGTGAATCTGAAACGTGCTATTTTTCATTCTCAATCTGAAACGTGTTCTTTTCCATCCGGAATCTGAAACATGCTCTTTTTCACTCGGAATCTGAAACGTGCTCTTTTCCACCCGAAATCTGAAATGTGCTCTTTTCCACCCGGAATTTGAAACGTGCTCTTTTTCACCCGGAATCTGAAATGTGCTGTTATTCGTATCGGGCGTCGATATAATATCGTAAAAATAAAATTCTTATCGACAATCCATCTCATCAGCCAAATCGTTTGTATGAATTAGCTGTTACGCATAGTGCATTCAAGTTTGCGAAATTGATTTACCATTGATTTCATTAGGCAAAAGGATGTTCCCGCTCTTCGATATTATAGTTTAGGAATCGCATATTTTCAGAAACAAAGTTAGAGCTAGGAATTATCATTTTCCGAATAGGTGCTGCTAGCGATCCTCGCGCGGTTCATGAATTCCGGATATTTTGGAAAAATGCCTTGCGTCAGGGAGCCAGCGTCGTTGCTTTTACAGTGGATTCTGACCCTTCTGCAAAGCCTGTGATAGCCGGTATAAATATTCTCAATATTGTAAGTGCGGAAGAGAAAGTTAACTCCAGAAATATGATGGAGGTATGGAATTCCAATTTTCAATAATACTCGTTTCAGAAATCCACAAACTTTTCAATCATATTCTTGTACCGACTCGCACAGTGCATCATCGAATCTTTTTTCTACAATTGATAAGCGATTTGCGAACTTACTAATCGAAGACTGTCGATACACGACAATTGAACTTTGCGTTGCATGCAGATTTGGGATAGATTTTGGTTGTTCATCGTAACATATTGCTGTAAAGAATTAAGGGAAAATGGACTCTCTAAATTTTTTGGAGTGGATAATTCACTCCAATAATAGTGTGAATAGTCATTTAGATCTATTTAGAGTGATTATCCACTCTTTTGGGAAGAAACTGTTCACTTTTACGCGAAGAGTGAATATTTTCACTCCAATGTATAGAATGATATTGTTCACTTTTACGCAAAGAGTGAAAAACTTTCACTCTAATGTATAAAGTGATATATTTTTCGCACTAACTGTCACTCTATAAAGAGTGAAACCGAAGACCCAATTTAATTCGCAGCGACGACATTGGCCTTGCCTACCAAATCCCGATGAGTGAGACGATTTTCACGGCTACGGCGTCCCAGATTGTGGCGGCTCGTGCTGGCTACGAAGTTTTACTCGAGAGGAACTATTCCGAGCTCCTCGACGACGAGGGAAAAGTCACTTTCCCCGGAGTGACTGTGAAATCTATCAAGGGTCATGGCAAAAAGGCTCTACTGACCGAACTGGAAATAATATTATCGATAATGCCCCCCAGTATTTTTGATAGACGTCTAACATGATATTAACTCTTATATTTTTACTCAAGTACGATGTATCAGAACATTCCGTGATAAGATTACATATTCCTGATACAGATTATAGATACCTATAATTTTCAAAAGAAAGATCAATTTTCTAGGCTTAAGCATGGCGAAGTTATTCATCATTAAAGTTCGAAGTGTGAAAACTATCATAAAGTTTTTAGGCCTTCGCCTCGTCATTTTGAATGTGAAAGTAATTTGCCTTCAAGTATGTATATTCTAATAAAAGTTCGAGCATAGAAGAGTTCAGCAAGAAATTCAGTCTTGAATATATGATTTCTGAAAAAAAAAAAAAAAAAAATCCAAAAAGGTAGAAAAAAACAACTTTTTACCCTGGAAATCTAGAACACGTCGTATTAAGTGACATTGAACTTCTTCCGGCATAAAAATCGCATTATTAGCACTCACGATCCTATAACGTTATAGTTATGCGATGGTTGCATAAACCGGTGGAGAAAATATTTGCTATTCGATTTTTGATCGATCCAAACGGTTATCGGCTCTACAATATCCGAAGTATCGAGTATAGTCCAGGAATTTTAGCACCGAAAATGGGTTCGCTCCGCAAAAAATCCTGATAATTGATTTTTCCATTGGATTATGTCAGAGGGTGTCCCTCAAGTGTAAAACCAAGTTTGTGTCGTCCGAAACCGCGAGCGTTAACCGCTATCTTGAAAAACGCCTTTTTGCAAATATCTCGGAAACGGTGAGTTTTACGTTAAAAATTGTAAGGACCTTTTTTGTAGAGGATAAAATTCCCTATATTTTTTATTCGAAATTTTTTTCGCTATTGTTAATATTTGCCGAGATATAGTCGATATAGTCGATCGAACAAACCAATTTTTACATTTTTCTTTCGTATTTCCGCAAATTATCGAGATATTTTCCAAAAACAAAAATTTGGTTTTTTTTAATCGACTATATCTCGGCAAATATTAACAATAGAGAAAAAAGTTTCGAATAAAAAATATAGGGAATTTTATCCTCTACAAAAAAGGTCCTTACAATTTTTAACGTAAAACTCACCGTTTCCGAGATATTTGCAAAAAGGCGTTTTTCAAGATAGCGGCTAACGCTCGCGGTTTCGGACGACACAAACTTGGTTTCACACTTAGGGGACACTCTCTGACATAATCCAATCGAAATAGTATATTGTGCAACTAGCGAGGGTGAGACGTTTGCACGAGTCGTAGTAGAGGGCGCCGAAGGTGCCCGAATATATATATATATATATACGAATATATATATATATATATATATATATATATATATATATATATATATATTTATGGGCGGGAGGAAAAGTAATTTCCCTCCCGCTCTCGTCGTAGTTCGACACAAGCGATTTTCCCCACGCCCGACAAGCATGAAAGAAGGCCCATTTCATGCACGTATTATGAAAAATCAATTATCAGGATTTTTTGCGGAGCGAATGTCTAAAAATCCTGGACTAGTAGGAGTAGTAGGTATGAGATATCAGTAGGTATACTTCAAATTACGAATATACTACTAATTACAAATCAGCTCGATCTGCTTCGATGAAACTATCTCTGAATATTGTGATACCTAGATTGGCACACCCGGCTCTCTTAGATATCTAACGATATTGAATATCATCAGTCAGATCAATCATAATTAGTTATCGAGTTCTAGAAGACCAGCCACATTTCTATCAATCACGTGTCAACGTTAGTTCAGAGTCATGAAGATTACTTCTATTCATGATCAAAACCAACGCTAAATCTTGGGGTCTGTGTCTGTAAAAGTTACAACGACGACGATGATCATAGCCAACGAGAGTGAAAGCCAGTACATAGATTACTTCAATCTTTCTTCCTGAAAGCGGCTAGAATATTCTCCGCAAATTTGGCACGTCGTCGAAGGCCGCAGAAAGACACGCATCGAAGCTTATAAGCTTCGTATGTGCTGATATTCTCAATTATGATCTTATACCGATTAGAATAATGCATGATCGCATCTCTTGCTACAAAATGTGAAAATCGGATCTTCAATTCACCTGATTTACTATGGCTTTTGATTCTTGTTCGCTGCTATACGAGAGAAAAGCGATCGTTTCAGTTTCCTGAAAGTGTTTTCAAGTATTAATCAAAGTTTGATTGACAGATTTTGGAAATTTTCAATATTCGACAACTCGCTTTAACTACAGATTGTCAAAGTTCATTTTCGCATATGCATGACTTATCTTCAGGGTAATATGATCGATGTCCAATTTAGAATTTCAATAGAATTGACCCATAGTCAAGTAAGATTCACATCGGTTGGGAAATTAGACGTCCCTATCTCTGGCTGGGACTTCAAGGGGGCACTGCACCACAAAAGATGTTAATCAATATTTCGTTAACAGATGCGTAGAAGGAAAACCCCCAACTGTTTCAAATTATATATATTTACTTTTCACTCAAAACTCGTGGTATTATTATTTCCAATCGGAAAGGATATAGTCAAAGAATCAAGAACCCTCCGCAATTTGGCTTTCAAGGAGTACCTATATACACATTTGGGGTGTAGTGTCTTCTCGAACTGGATTTACGATTAAGTAAGTTATTTCTTACTTATGCCAGATTCTTTGTAATGAAGATTCCGTTGACATAGAAATTGTCTAGTTATTTTAAAATAACTAATTAGATGCGAGGTAAACAAATAAATCATGTTATATGACAGGCTTAGGCCTTGGAGAACGGAGAGCGTATACTTAACGGAGTATAATCGTATATGCAGAGTGTTGGAGAAAATCTTAGTTACAAACGGTTATCAGCTTTACGACATGCGAAGTACCGGATAGTAGGAGTAGATACTGGGAGACACTTGAAATGACGAGAATCGTGGCAGTTGCAAATGAACTCGATCTCTACACGCTTTATATACTGAAACTAATTCGATGTAACAGATCTGCGGTAGATATTTGTGCGCGATTTTTACACTTTGCCCTTCACGATATTCTGGTATTGATTACAACTCATAACACGTTATGAATAATTTTCATAATAATAATCTATGAAGGCGTGGCTAAAGAGTGTACAAAATTTATCATCTGCGTATATGTCATTGCCGACTCGTGAAGATAACTTCTATTTGTGACCGCGCCTTGCAATTAAACTCATTAATTCAAACCTGAGTTAAATTTCGTAGAGGGTCTGCTGCGACGTAACGATGACCACTACCAACGAGAGTAACTGCGATTACGTAGATTATTTGGATTCCTCTGCCCCGTCGTGGAAGCGACCAGAAGGTCCTCCCCTTGTGTGGCGCGTAATAGAGGGCCGCAAGAAGACAGCAGATGGTGAAATACTCAGATTCGTCATTCAGGAAGTGCCCGAAGAGTTGGAAAATGCTGTGGTGGAATTCATGGTGAAATACTTCATAGTCGAGGAACCACTGTGCGTTGATCAGAGTGCGTACATTTGTGCAGAGGATAAATTCATCATGAATTTCTCAAATTTTGTTATAAAACTTATTTTGGCAGTAAAATAGAAACTTATTTGCCTGCATTTTCCAGAAACGAATTCGAAAAGGGATAACCATTTATCATTTCCCGGGTAGGTTTAGCTAAGGATCCTCTTGCGGTTCGCGAAACCCGTACAATGTGGAGGGATATCGTGCGTCAAGGAGTCAGCGTCGTTGCTCTCACGTTGAACTCTGACCCAACCGCAAAGCCTGGGATAGCTGGTGTCAACATTCTCGGTGTCGTAAGTGCGGACGACCAAATCAATTCGAAGAGCAAAATGCAGGTATGGCAAGCAAATTTTGAATACACTTGTTCAAGAAATCGTCAAACTATTGACTCTTATACTTGTATATCGATTCACGCGATGCATCATCAAGTTTATCTCTACAATATGTGATTGACGGACTTATTAATCGAAAACCATCGATAGCCAATCATCGGATCTCTAATTTGCTTGATTTGCTATGGATTTTTAGTGTTCATCTGAACAGTGCTACACAAGAGTTGGAGTAGTCGACTCAACACCCTAAAAATGTTCTAATTTATAATTTGAGATTTATCAACAGTAGGTTTTTGAATTATGGAATGTTCAATAACTCGCCTGTATCGCAGTTTCGAACTGAAGTTATGAAGAAAGTAATGGGAGAGCAGTTCAAGTTGGTTGAAGAAACCGGTGTACTGAGGAGATACGGTGTCGATAGGTACTTGGGTGCCTTTGGTCTCAGTGTTCATCCCTCCCTTCGACGACAGGGTTTGGGAGAAGAAATTCTCCTGGCTCGGTGAGTAAAGATCACATTTACCTATAGTTACACAAATTCAATCGTCATGAACCTCGATCATTCGGTGATTGGCAGTAAAAAAGAACTCGAACGTTTGATTGAATAACAGTCGAAGTACTTTGAAATAACAAATTGAGGAAAATTCACCAATCTCACCTTTTCCTAAAACCGTCGCGTTTTAACTGAATGTCATGATCGAAGCAGCCGTGTCAATGAGTTGTCCAATAGTCAACTTGATTTTCCTAACAACTTATGTTCTATTTTATTAGGTAATGTCCCTTGGGACGTTCTGCTGTATGTGAAATGATAATTCTCAAATGAACCATCATTAGGAATCGAATGACCAAATTTTTTTGGCATTGCTTCGCTCGGTTATGACAATCGTAAAGTTTTTGAACCAAAGAAGACTCGATTTCATTTACAGTAACGACATTGGCCTCGCTTACCAAATCCCTGTGAGTGAGACGATTTTCACTGCAACGGCGTCGCAGGTTTTGGCAGTTCGCACTGGCTTCGAAGTTCTGCTCGAGAGAAAATTTTCCGAACTCCTCGACGACGAGGGAAAAGTCGCCTTTCCTGGGGTGACGGTGGAATTCATAAAGGTCATGGGAAAAAGACTGTACTGACAAAACCAAAAATTTTCATTATAATGCACATAGTATTTTTGTATTAGGATTCTGTATCATAATAAATTTTTGTATTTTTTATCATCCACCGTTTTCAATAATTCTCTACGATCAAATAACTGACTGAGAATTTCCCCTTGACGGCTCAGATTTGGTGCTTTGACAACTTTTGATTTATTTCAAATTTCAACGAGATGCGTTTATACAATATCTTGCACAACATTGCACTTTGAGCTCAAATTTATACAGTCGAGTAATATTCACATCTGTTGTGGCTTTAATAGGAGACCACGCACTTCACCTAAAAACTTGACCCTGCACCGAAATGAGAATTGTGAAGTGGTCTCTTTTGTTTCTATAGCATCATTACCGATTACAAATTTAAGGAATCCATATTTTGTGTGTGATGAAGTTCTCTTGAACTGGATTTACTCCCAAGACAAAGAACAACTTCAGTTCTCAGAAAGCAAACATTCAATAACTTTGGACCAGTCGCTACATCATTCAACTGTGTAGATAGGTATATTCTATTCTGTATTTTCAACTTGAACAGAATCTCGTGTATTATTTCATAGAATTGATGTTGTATATAATAAACAACAATCCGAGTGCAGTCAAACAGAAATGTATCACTTGTTGATTTGTAGATAGGAATGAGCACACGGAGCATTCTAGATGAAAGGTCAGGTCATGGAGACCACTGGTAAGAAAGTCCGCAAAGTTTTTCTTTTTATAATGTATTGTGCATCTCGTCCAACTGATAAACAATATAGGTGCCTATATTTATACGTTTCCAGATCAATAGTACTACTTGTTGAACGCTTATCGGGATTCTTCAATTATTCGATCTTACCCAGAGGTTTCAGATAAATTCTTCATTTGTACATTAAATTTTACTCAGCAATTCATATTCTATGCAGTCAAACTGTGACTAATTCGCATTTTATCCCGTGTTTTGTTACCTTGATTTTTTGATTTCCGGAGTAGAATCGCATCTGACATATCCGCCAAAAATTTGACGAATAATGGTGACACTGCTATGATCCCATCATCAGATTATTATTGACCGAAAAAGAGGTCCGTCATCTACGTGCGCATTTGTAAGTCGATAAACACGCAATGTCAATGAACACAGGGTGACAATGTTCTAATCTTCACATTTATTACACCTAAGATTACCATGAAATGAGCTTGTCGTCTGATCTCGAAAGCATTAACCAAAAACCTTTACATAAATTTTAGTTACATCAAAATGCAATCCCGACTTTATTTGCACTAGATCATTCATGCATCAGGATTATTATTTTGTTTATTAGGCTGGGTTCCAGCGAACGATAGTCGAATCCTATACTAAAGAGAATTGAAACGAATGTGTTTTACAATTTACGAATTTGTATTTTTTTTTTTTTTATACTATTGAATATTCGATGCGTATTCATAATTCATTTCAGCAGCTCTCGATGATCTTTCTTTCAAACGAATTTTCATTAAGGAAATAAATGTTGTGTCTTTTTGTTTGTTTCCATTTGTGATTATGGCTGGAATCGAAATAAGCTTAGCGCATGAAGGATACTGAAATTTTTATTTATCTATTTCGTCCGTTTACTGTATAGTTGTTCTAAAATCATGTTCAATCTAATTTTGAATCATTATTTACGAGCAATTTTCATTTCGGAATAAGGTCAGGCATATCCAAGTTACGCTGACTGTTAAGTCCGCGACTACTTGCGCAGGGCCTTCCAACCACAGTTTTTACTACTTGCATGTTAGGCTAACCACACGGCACGACTACTTGCTCCGTTTTGAACATTGGCGTTCTTTGGTCTCTCGGGAAACATCGCTTTTGTGAAAAAACGTTGTTATAGACTGTAGTTACTATCTACTCCTAGTCGGTTTCTCGATTAGTGTAAAGCAGCTAACCGTTCGTATAGTAACGAAAAGTTGAACAATAAATATTTTTCTTTCGCCGGTTTATACATGTTACCGCGTGATTAACAATAGCAAAAACTCGTACAATGTCATTCACGACAAATTCGCGATTTCCAGAGTCTACACTCAGAAAAATAACAACCAAAATTTGGTTATTATATGCACAATCACATTTTTTGTTTAGTCAACCAAAAATTTCGTTGGGATAACCAAAATTTTGTTGGGAAAACCAAATTTTGTTGGGACAACCAAAATTTTGGCTATTCCAACAAAATCTTTGGTTGACTGAACAAAAAATGTGATTGTGCATATAATAACCCAAATTTTGGTTTTGTCAACAAGACTTTTTTCTGAGTGTATTTCAAAATAAAATATTGTTGATAAGATGTTGCAGAAACATGTTGAGGAGATGTTGAAAAAATATAAATTAGTAATTACTATGATGTGAAGACGTCGAATAAAAATACTGGATGCGTTGTTATCAATATATTTTTTCAGATCTGTTAGTAAAGCCGTTTTGCCATGAGCTTGACGGATTTTACAGTCACTGCGGGGAAGGCGACATTTCCCTCCTCGTCAAGGAGTTCGGAATAGTCCCTCTCGAGTAGAACTTCGTAGCCAGTGCGAGCTGCCAGAATCTGCGATCCCGTTGCCGTGAAAATCGTTTCGCTTATGGGGATTTGGTAAGCGAGGGCAATGTCGTCACTGCAAATTAAATTGAGTCGTCGGTTAGATAATATACAATTATTTATAGAAACGAATGAATATCGATGTGAGAAAAGCTTGTCCGTCCGATTACTAATAATGGTTTATTCACGTGATTTTCATCTAACACATAGTTCAAATATATAAGTGATGAGTTACCCAGGTAGCACACACGCGCATCAGCTTATTTTGGCCTTCTAATCGACTGAAAGATGACTAACAGTCGACGAATGTCCGCTTTGCAGTCAATCTGAAGACATTGATAAAAAGACGACTAATCAAAGTCTGTTGGTCGTCTTTTTGTCAATGCCTTCAGATTGACTGCAAAGTGGACATTCGTCGACCGTGAGTCATCTTTCAGTCGATTAGAAGGCCAAAATAAGCCGATGCGCGTGTGTGCTACCTGGGTTAGTGACGACTGACTCGATCATGGTGCTCAAAATACGACGTTTTTGGGATTTCCGATTCCCATTCTTCAGCACTTTGATTTTAATTGTATCAAAAATTTCAGTTCCTTTTTTTTTTCTCCTAATTAATGAACAGTCGTCATTGCTGATGAATGAATTGATCTAATTATTATTACTCACCGAGCCCGGAGAAGTTCCTCTCCTACACCCTGTCCTCTAAAAGAGGGATGGACACTGAGACCAAAGCCACTCAAGTATTTGTCGACACCGTATATCTTCAGTGAATCAACTTCTAAACCCAACTTTAACATCACTTCGCTCATTTTGTAGTTAGCTTCAGATTTTAACTGCAGAATAAGCGAGTTTATTAAAGATTTGAAGTTTCAAAAATCTGGCGATAAAAATTAGGTTGTAATTTAATTGAAAACATTCTTAGCGAACTCAGACGATCGCGGAACTGTTTTTAGGAACAATCCAAATGCATGTCGCTATAGTAAACCGAGTAAAGTATAAGGATCAAGATCTCGTTTAATGACATTACATTTATTTTGTTTATCGTTTCGATTTTTGATAAACGAGTTCATCAATTACATATTGTAGCAAAAAATGGAAGAATACACCGCTCGAATCGGTATAAAAATAAGATTAAAAAGTTCGTAAATCTCTGCGACGTAAGTGTAGCGAAAATTAGCACTCCAAATCTGTAGCATGCTCTCCGCTTCAGGGGGCTTATTACGGTTCTTCGACTTTCCACTTTCATCTCATCCAAGCATTCCAATTGGTCCGCAAAGTTCAGTAAGCCAATCAGAACGCTTGGATGAGATGAAAAGTGAAAAGTCGGAGAACCGTAATAAGCCCCCAGCTTTTTCTTCCGCACTGACGCTGTTGAGAATATTGACACCAGCTATCGCGGGCTTTACTGCAGGGTCAGAATTCACTGTAAGAGCAACCCGCATGAAAAAATATGTATGTGAGATATATAGCGAAATATATTCAATATATACAATACAAATATACCATATATATGAGCGGCAAAATAAATATATTTGAAATATATTGGAAATTCTCTATATATTTCGAATTTAAATTAGTTATATTTTCGGCATATATTTTGCTTATATTTCATCAAATATATCCTGAGAATATAACCAATTTATATTGGAAATATTTCGAATATATTTATTTTGCCGCACATATAGGGGAACTAGGGGCATGACGGGGTCGCGAGGTAAGATGGGGCCACGCACATATACAAGAAACTAGACGCCATGGTAATGAAATGAATTAGCCAAGAGGAAGCTTCCTCCGAGTGACCTTTAGTGCGTTGGCGATATTGAGTAGGAGCACGCTCGTTTGTGGTTTAAAAGCGAAAAATTGTTTACGCGTCAAGCTGATATAATACTTTGCATTTGAACAAATCGCTACGAAAAGGTAAATAAAAGAATCCGATTGCTGCTACTTTATGTACTCATTCTAGATTGTATTGACTATGGTACGGTACGTGTCAAATCACTTTAGGTTGATAGGTTTTTTTTTTAACTCCGATTCCGTACAAAATTGGCGGTTGGGGCAAGACGGGGTCAGTCACAAGGGGCAAAAAAAAAAGCAGAAAAAGAAAAAAAAGGGTGAAAAACAAAAAAAAAAAAGGTAGCACTAGGCAGACGAATGAAAATCAGGAAGACACTATCTGTCTTTATTGCGATGATAAAAACAACACATACTTAAAGTCATCTGAAAATTGGGTAAGATGTCAGCTGTGTGGACGGTGGGACATACAGCTTGCGCTGGGGTAGATGATGACAACTTTGAAGAAGTCCTAATATGTTTTTTTTGTGAAAAAAAATCAGCCCCATCTTACCCCGTATAAGGGGCAAGATGGTTTTTTTACAACTTTGCGAAAAAAAAATGATAATATCATTAAGCGAATCATTATCTGTCCAAAGAGTATGCCAAATTGTAGTTAGATAGGTAACTAATCTGCAATAAATAAATAAGAATGTAGTAATTATATATACCGTGTACTGGTATCGTTTTACCTTAGCGTCCCCGTCATGCCCCTAGTTCCCCTATGTCGTTATATTTTTCGATATATTTCACATACATATTTTTTCGTGCGGGCAATGACGCTGGTTCCCTGACGCAAAGCATTTTTCCACATTGTCCGGAATTCGCGGGCCGCGAGAAGATCGTGAGCAATACCTAATCAGGAAATGATAATCTCGCTTTGACTTCGTTTATGAAAAATGCAACTCGTAGATTATGAACGAATATTTTCAGTCTTTTTTGAAAGTAGTTTACAACTCGAATAGCTGTGAACATCTTTCTGCGTAATGAAATCAATGACAAATCAATTTTTAAACTTTGAAATGCATCACATAACATTAAATTCGTATGAATGACTTTACTGATAAGATGGATTATTATTGATTAGAGTTTCATTTGCGAGATATGAGTTTCGGAAGACATTTTAATGAATGAATGATTTCACTTGTCAAGAACTTTTTGATGAATTTATCCTCTGCACAAATAATGTAGGTAGGTACTCATATCCAGATCAATGCAGACTGGTTCCTCGGTCAGGAAATATTTTTCTATGAATTCAACCACATCATTTTCCAACTCTTCGGGCACTTTCTGAATAAAGAATCTCGCTATTTTTCCATCTGTTATCTTCTTGCGACCCTCTGCGACGCCCCATATTCGTGTTGGACCTTCTTCTCTAAATGCGTTCTATGCATTTCGCATTTAAATGACGTAAAAACGAATATTTTTTCGTCACAGAGCGAAAGGATTTCCGATCGAAAACATGCAAAGATCTTCACAGATATAAGTAAGATCTTGATAATTCATTTATTTAAGGGGGTATTCTGGTCTAGAAATTTGAAAGAATTGATTTTTTCTTTTGTTGCATATTTTCAAAGTTGAGACCTTCAAGAATATGTCCTCAAGAGGATTTTTCTAAATTCAAATTATTTTCGGAGTTACAGCGACTTTTGTGACGTGGCAACTAAACCGGTCGGCCACTACCCGAGGACAAGTCCCTTCGAGAAACTCCTTTATACTCCTATATATACTTAGAAATCTATTAACCGTAGGTCATTGTAACGTATTTTGTTGGAAGGCCCAATGTATGGATCGCTGATTCAAAAAATTTAAGTATAACACACCATTAAACGTCTCAGACTGCGTGAAACTTGATCTCAAACTTTAAACGCGTTTTTCTCGAAACTACTTTTTTCGAATCGGTGTGCATGATATCTCAGGTTCTACTCGACCGATTTACTCGAAATTTGGTACAGAGCTTCTTTATATATTATAGTATTGCACTACGGAGAGTTTTTTGATAAATTTTTTTTTTTTTTATTTCTAAAAAATTCCGAAAGGGCGAAAAAACAGGGAAAAAACGTAACTCATTTTTCAAACCGTCGCCATTTTGTGAAAAAAAAATTTTCTCTTAAAAACTCCTCGTAGTGCTATAACTACATCCTTCTTCTTGACGAATTGAAAAAAAAAAATTTAAGATCACTGGAAGGATCGGAATCCTGCACACCAGGACACGCCATATTTTTGAGAGCCCCCACTTTGCCGGCCTGCAGGTTTTTGAATTTTGTTTTTTTTTTTTAATGTCATACATGTTTTATACTCTCAAAATATCAATAAATAACTAGTAAAAAAATGGATTGTGAAAATATTTATTGTTTTTTTTTTTTATAGCGTCCGAAAAAACATCCAAAATTCGGGCGTCTAAACCAGAATACCCCCTTAATGAAAATAGCGTGCGAGATTACGGTGGGTGATTTGACGTGATAACGTTCGTTTGTTCTGGCCTATTCGAGATACGGAGTAGTGCTGCAAGGTACAGATACTAGTACATATGATGGATTTCACGCGGAGCGGACCAAAAAAAGACCTCAATGTCCCATTCCAAAACAAACGTGATTTGATAGGAAATTTTCCGAGCTTTTCGAAAAAAAATACGAGAAAGATCTTAAAAATGACATAAGTGGATAAAAATAGAGTTTTTTTTTTATTGGAAAACGATTTTTCGACATGTCGAAAAATCAACGCAGCATCAATGCAGCCGTGTCCCATTCCGAAACAAACGTGATTCGATGGGAAATTTTCCGAGCTTTTCGAAAAAAAATACGAGACAAATCCTAAAAATGACATAAGCGGATAAAAATGGAGTTTTGGATTGGAAAATGATTTTTCGACATGTTTTCCGATAGTCACGTGCAAGATCACGGGCTGAGGTGAAGAAGAGTGAAGAATACTACAAATCACCACCCCATTACTTTTTTCATATGACATACCGTTTCTAAGATATTTGCCTCCAAAGACATCAAGAGCATAAGAAATGAAAAACTGAAACAGCTCGTACACCATAGGTAACAAAAGCTACATATGTTATACATACATAAAAAATGCTAATTCTGAGGGTACTAAAGGTCATCCAAAAATGAGAAAAATCCGTGACATCTAGGTCTTTTTTGGTCCGCTCCGCGTGGAATTCATCATATATAGTTCTAATCAAAAAATACTTGCAGTTGTAAAACAACTCGATCTCCTTGGATAAATCGAAATCTGGGTATCGTGCGGGACGCTGTACAATTAGATGCTACAGCGATAATGAATTCAATTGTCATAAACTTCTCCAATATATCTATGGTGGCGTGACTGAAGCGTAGCCAGATTTATATCAACCATGCGTAGTACCTCCTATTTGCGGTCGCGTTATACAGCTGAACGCATTGCTTCATACCAAACCTATAGATCTTTGGAGACTGTGTCTGCTACTATATAACGATGGCTATTGCTAATGAGAGTGAAAGCAAGTACGTTGATTATTTGAATTTCTCTGCCTCGTCTTGGAAGCGACCAGAATCTCCTCCGCGTATCTGGCGTGTCTTCGAAGGGCGCAGGAAAACTGAGGGTGGTGAAATACCGAGGTTCTCTATTCAGGAAGTGCCAAAACAGTTGGAAAATGAAGTTGTTGAATTCATGATGAAATACTTCATTTCGGAGGAAGTACTTTGCGTTGATCAAGGTGCGTAGTACATTCATGCGAGGATAAATTTATTCAGAACTGTATAAGCCAGTAAAATAAGAAATGATCGAAATTTCGTGTAAAACGCATTTCGCTTTTTTGATATATAGAAATGAAACTCCATTCGACAATCTGTCTGGGCAGATAACTAGTTTTTCTTTTACTTTAACGTTGTGGATCTATCGAAGCCTGCAAACTTTTGTTCGTTACTAATTTTACCATACGCAGGAAAAAGTATAAGCTTCGCGTGTTGTAAATGGTAACTCTTACAAACATTTGAGGTACGTTGATTTCGATCAGATCGATGGGAATAGTTAATTTTCCATGTCATCATTGGATTTGGACTTCGTTGTGCCGAAGGTCATGTGATAAATAACTTGAGAGAGATACTTGAGAGTCTATCTCATAAATGTTGTTTGATTTCATGTATACGTTGAATTCAGGTGTAATACCATTTTGTATAAGAAATGTAGTATACTAATGTACAAAACAAAACGAAGAGCTAACTCTAGAACCGATGTGTAAGATAGAAGAAGAGATATTGTGTCGGTTTCGGTTTCGTATACTAAGCAGCCCGCGTTTCTCATGCCAATCATTCATGTTCGAATTAAGGATATACGGTTGTATATGTTACAAATTTTGAATATATATGGGGTATTCCACGTGAACCGGGTCGGTTTTTGGCAAAAAAAAAAAAAAGTAAAAAACGGGAGGCTGGAAATTTGATCACTTCTTTGTGACACTTTGAAGTAATTTCGGTGAAAATTTCAAGGCAATCCGTGTGACCCTTCAAGTAGAAAAAAAATAAAAACACATATTTTCCAAGTTTTACATGCTTCGCCGGTTTTTGGAAAAAAAAAGAAGAAAAACGGGAGGCTGAAATTTTAATCACTTCTTAATGCCACCTCGAAGTAATTTCGGTGAAAATTTCATGGCAATTGGTGTGACCCTTCGGTAGAAGAACAAAGAAATCGCATATTTTCAAAGTTTTACATGTTTAAGAATTCCAAAAATAATTGAAGTGCGACATATTTCGAAGGAGCTCATTTATGCGCGTAGAATGCACTATGGGAAGTTATGATTTTGTTCCTGCATGGCTGAGATAAGTGGAGTTGAAAATGTGGTAATTAAATTTGTGGCATAATTATGACAGTGATATAAATTGAACCAATTATTTTCATGCTCTATAACTGTTGGGGGCATCTCATGTAGTAACAAGGAATCTGAATCTGCATTGGCGTCAAATTCGATGACCTCAGGCCAAAAACTGATCCGGCTCACGTGGAATACCACATATGAAATGCGAATAAATGACGTGTGAATCATCTATTTTTCAATCATTTCGTATTTGCGAACTCATAACGATGATGAAATACGGCATAATTATATAATTATAGATTTGAAATACAGTTTACTTCACTCCGTGTGATTTTGGACGTTTTAGCCACGCTTCGCGTGGCTTCGCGTGGCTTCGCATGGCTAAAACCCCAATTTTCACACCTCCTGAAGTAAAATTTTGTACAATACTCGACGGAAAAACTTCTTCTGATCTCGTGTGATTGCAGAACTCGCCTTCGGCTCGTGCTGCAACCTCACACTCGTCAGAAAAAGTTTTACCGGACTCGTATTGTAATGTACTATTTCATACCTCCGCCAAATGTAGAAACGTATTGCGACAATATTACTTTGGAGTTGTATTTCTTCAAAGCTTATTTTCTCTTTCGAGAGAGCCTGCGCCACTAATCCACCTAGTGATGATCGTGGAACGAAGTTAAACGACTCATCTAGCATGTCGCTGCATTTCCTATAGATACGTTGAAAGAACGTGTAAAAGGGAAGATGCAGGACTACATCAATATAAGAATATAGAATCGACCACATAACAGACTTGTCATATTTTGTACGTCTAATTTATTGGCGGATAAAATATACGTATATATTCATAATCTTCTATGCAGACGAATTTATTGTTAGATGCGAAAGTTCAGCCAATTTTTTTTCTCACACGACAAGAGAATAATTCACGTTCAAGTATCGTATAAAAATTCGAATATATTGTGGGCATTCTGCCAAGAATTATCGGTATCTTTCAATACCTGGTAAAACAGGAATATTATACGAATTATTCACTGGAACATGGAATAATGCGATTATCCTTACATATGTAGGTTTAGCTGCTGATCCGCTCGGGGTGCGCGAGGTCCGGACAATGTGGAGGGATATCGTGAGTCAAGGAGTCAGCGTCGTTGCCCTTACGATCAACTCTGACCCAGCCGCGAAGCCTGAGATAGCTGCTGTTAATATTCTCAGCGTCATAGTTGCGGGAGACGAAGCCAATACGGAAAACAAAATCCAGGTATATGGTGTGAAAATGTTGAATTTACTTGTTTGAGAAACTCTGAAACTTTTCAAGTATATCCTTGCATCGATTTACGCGATGCATTATTGAATTTCTCCGCACGATATGTGATTGACGGGCTCATTGATCGAAGACCATCGATAACCGATCATCGCATCTTTACTTTCGTTGATTTGCAATATTTGCTCATTTCGCAGTTCCAAACTGAAGTCATGAAGAAGCTGATGGGAATACAGTTGGAGTTGGTTGAAGAAGCCGATATACTGACGACATACGGTGTCGATAGATACTTCACTGCCTTTGGTCTCAGTGTTCATCCTTCTTTTAGAGAACAGGGTCTAGGAGAAGAAATTCTCCTGACTCGGTGAGTATAAATTACGTTTACCTATAGTTACATAAATTCATCCGTCATGAACCACGATCATTCGATGATTGGTAGAAAAAGCAGCTCGACCGTTTGCTTAAATACCAATCAAAGTGCTTCAAAATAGCAAATTGAGCAAATTTCACGAGTCTCGCGTATTTCTAAAACCGTCGCGTTTGAACTGATCTGAAATGATCGAAGCCGCCGTTCTGATGAGCTTATAATATGCAATTTAATTTTTCTAACAACTTATATCCTCTCTTATCAGGTACTGTCACTCGGAACGTTGTGCTTTACGTAAAATGATAATTCACTAATGAACCATTATCAGCTGAATCGAAATGGATACATTTTTCTGGCACTGTTTCATTCAGTTATAACAATTGTACATTTTTTTAACCCAATATTCGATTCCATTTCCAGTGACGACATCGGCCTCTTTTACCAAATCCCCGTGAGTGAGACGATTTTCACATCAACAGTGTCGCAGATTTTGGCAGTTCGTGCTGGCTTCGAAGTTCTGATCGAGAGAAAATATTCCGAGCTCCTCGACGACGAGGGAAAAGTTGCTTTTCCCAGTGTGACGGTAGAATTTATAAAAGTCATGGGGAAAAGGCTCTACTGACGGGCCCAGAAATAATGTTAATGATGATGTACCTACCCAGTATTTTCGTTCGACGGTTTCAAGTTGAAATAATTTTTTATACTTTTATTACAAATACATGAGTACAATATAATTACAAATTTTACAATAAATATCCAAATCACCTTACTAAGAATTTTTCCTTGACGGCTGATCAGATTTGGTGCTTTCCCAATTCATAATTTATTTCAAATTTTAATAAAATATGTATACGATTTAGTGGGCAATATTCCACTTTGACTTCAAGTTTTCACAGTCAAGAAATATTCACATCTGCTGAAAGAACATTGAAATCTAACGAATCAAGTAAATAAACGATGATAGATTAAAGGTCAGGTGATGGAAATCTCTGGAAAGAAGGTTCGTCAAGCTTTCTGATAAAGTAAAGTGTATAGGCAACGATTGACATGTCTATGCACATGCAGAGAATTATTTTAAATTACCGAAATGGATCACAAAAATTATTGCAGATGTAAAACAAATCGCGGCCTTCTTATAAAACGGACCGGGAATATTTCAATCACGATGTGAGATTTTTACTGGACTTTGTGCTCGAAGATACTGCGATACAGTGATATTGAATGTAATCAGCTATTTATCAAATTATTATTTCCACGAAGGTGTGCCTGATAGGTAGTCAGACTTATCATCAACCTTCTGTATATATCAGTGGCGACTCGTAGAGGTTGGCTTCTATTTGTGGCCGCTCTCCGCAATCAAACGGATCAATAGGTAGGATCTTGGAAACTGTATCTGTTACGATATAACGATGACCACTGCCAAAAAAAGTGAAGTCGGGTATGTGGATTACGTGAATCCCGCACCCTATTCCTGGACGCGGCCAGAAGGTCCTCCGCGTGTTTGGCGCGTAGTAGAGGGCCGCAAGAAGACAGCGGGCGGCGAAATACTGAGGTTCTCTATTCAGGAAGTGCCTAAAGAGTTGGAAAGTGACGTGGTTGACTTCATGGCGAAATACTTCACTGTCGAGGAACCAATCTGCGTTGATCGAGGTGAAATAAGATTCTTATTGCTAATCCAACTTATCAGTGATATCGTTCATACGAATTGAATATTACGTGATACATTCAAACTTGAAAAACATATTTGTCCTCGATTTTATCACGTAGAAAGATGTTCCAGCTGTTTGAGTTGTAGACGACTGTTAAAAACAGCAAATAGTATTCATCCATAGTCTAGAAGTTGAAGAGGGATTATCCTTTTCTGAGTAGGTACTGCTAACAATGTTCTCGCATTACGTGAGCTTCGGACATTGTGGAGAAATATCCTCCGTCAGGGAGTCAGCGTCGTCGCTCTGACGGTGAATTCTGATGCTACTGCAAAACCAGTGATAGCTGGTGTCAATGTCCTCACGGTCCATACTGTGGAAGACAAGTCTGACGTGGAAAATGAGCTGCAGGTATGGCGTGCAAATTTTCAATAAACTTGTTTCAGAGATCCACAAACTTTTCAATCCTATATAATTCGTGTACCTATACAATATGCCGTGATTCACGCATTCGATAAGCGAAAATTGGATCTACACTATTCGCTTGTATTTGAAATGGATTTCGATTGTTTACTGAAACAGTGCTGAGAAATAGTGAAGCCATGGCGAGTGAATTATCTCAGTTCCGTAGAATTGTATCGTGATTTATAATTTGAGCTTGATCCACAGATTTTTGAAATTGTAAATGTTTCATAATGCGCCTATTTCGCAGTTACAAGTTGAAGATAACAAGAAACTGATGGAAGTGATGACCAAGTTGTCTAAAGAAGCAGATTCACTGAAGAAATACGGTGTTGACAAATACTTGAGTGGTCTTGGTCTCAGTGTTCATCCTTCCCTCAGAGGACAGGGTGTAGGGCAGGAACTTCTCCGTGCTCGGTGAATAGCCACATATAGATCAAATAGTAACATAAATTCACTCATCAGCAATCACAATCGTTCGTTGATTGGTATAAATAAAGAAAAATAAAGACTACTGAAATATTTGATCGAATGAAAATGTGATCGCGATTGTTGAAAAATAAGAAATGGCAGAAAACTTGCCAAGCGCACTACTTTGAATTCATTCGTTTCTAATAATGGTAGATTCTTTGTTCTTGGTTTTTCTGAAGAATCAATCTAAATTCTAATTTACAGTGAAGACATTGGCCTTGCTTACCAAATCCCCATGAGTGAGACGGTCTTCACGGCACCGGCGTCTCAGATTCTGGCGGCTCGTGCTGGCTACGAGGTTCTGGTCGAGAGGAACTATTCTGACCTGATCGATGCCGAAGGAAAAGTCGCCTTTCCCAGTGTGACTGTGAAATCTCTCAAGGTCATGGCAAGAAGACTCTACTGATCGGAAGTAACGTCGAAAATAATGCACCCGGTGTTGTTCTTTGACTTAATTTTTGTATTTCTAACACCAGCCCCAATATAATGTATCAAGACATTTTGTGACAGAATAACATATTTATGATGCAGATTCTATTGAGAATTTTAATTATTTATCCGGTGATGCGAGTTGATACATTAAATCCGACTATACTACAAGGGATTAGATAGTATAAAGATCCCAACCTGCAGACGTGGCTCTAGGTTTGAATTCGCATGAGGCCCTTTTCTACTCGCAGTTTACGTAGAATTATATTTTTCAACTATAGAACACGTACGACTTATTAAAATTGTGAACATTTTTTGAAAGCAACTGTATGAAATGATTATTGTATAATTATGTAATCTGTATGTCTCAAGTACATACCTGCGATGTCAAAGTACCAGATATGTAGCCGGACTCTGGATGTCCGGACATTTTGGCATGGCCGTTACATCCTTGTTACATTACCTCTGTGATTGTTAGCTGGGCGGTGACAAGTTTTGCGAGATCCCACGAGTGAAAAAAAAGTTACGCACGAGTTGCATACCCTATTTCATGCACGAACTGTGCGTAAAGTGCGCGTGTAAAGTTAAATTTTTGGGGCGTTAAGAAAAGTACACTTCACGCATCGAAAAATTAACTTTACACACGCACTTTACGCACAGTCTTGCATAAAATACTATTAAATAGCGAAGAGTTTATCGAAAAGATTTCGGACATCGCTTCAGTAGGCTTATCATCGGCAAGAATAGATGACCTACGATCTTTGCTAAAATTTGTGTCAAACGAAGCTCAGTTATGTAACATCAGAACATATTCGAAAAAGCATCTGCTAAAATTCGGGAATTAACTGTTACTACGTAAACTAGCATTTAAGAAAACGATACGGGTAAATCAACAGTTCGTTGTATTATTGTTTGTAACTGTTTATACTCATTATCAGAGTTTTTTTTGTGAAAATGGAATGAGAGATGCAGTGAAAAACGGCCTCGTTATTTGAAAGAACGGTGAAACTCGGACAGTGAACTGTTTGTTCATTAAATTGTGACGAGTTTCAACTTTTTGTGGTTCAATTCATATAATCAAATGCATTATTATGTACTAGCATGCTATGTTAAATTATATCAGGATACGTTCAGTTCATCTTACTTTACTACTTTTTTTTTAATTATCTCAAAACTATGTTTTCCGAGTTATACCGTTGTTCTGCCCATCCCCTCAATTATTGCAACTGTAAAACAACTCGATCTCTGCTTTCTGATGAAACGGACTGAGAGTTTTTTAATCGCGATGTGAGATTTTTACTGGACTTTGGAGTGTTATTGAATGTAATCAGCTAGTTACCAAAGTCTTATATCGACGAAGCTGCAGTGCCTGAAAAAAAGTCAGACTTATCAACCTTCTATAGTGGCGACTCGTAGAGGTTGCCTTCTATTTGTGGCCGCTCTCCGCAATTAAACGGATCAATAAGTAGGATCTTGGAAACTGTATCTGTTACGATATAACGATGACCACTGCCAAAAAAAGTGAAGGCGAGTATGTGGATTATGTGAATCCCGCTCCCTATTCCTGGACGCGACCAGAAGGTCCTCCGCGTGTTTGGCGCGTAGTAGAAGGCCGCAGGAAGACTGCAGCGGACGGTGAAATACTGAAGTTCTCTATTCAGGAAGTGCCCGAAGAGTTGGAAAGTGACGTGGTTGACTTCATGGTGAAATACTTTCTTGTCGAGGAACCAATCTGCGTCGATCGAGGTGAAATAAAATTCTAATCGCCAATCCAACTTGTCAGTGATATCGTTCGTACGAATTAAATGTTACGTGATGCATTTGAACTTGAAAAACATATTTATCCTCGATTTTATCACGCAGAAAGATAGTGACAGCTGTTTGAGTTGTAGACAGCTGTTTAAAAACAGCAAATAATATTCATTCATAGTCTAGAAGTTGAAGAGGGACTATCTTTTCCTGAGTAGGTATTGCTAGCAATGGTCTCGCAATCCGTGAGTTCCGGACATTATGGAGAAATATCCTGCGTCAGGGAGTAAGCGTCGTCGCCCTGACGGTGAATTCTGATCCGTCTGCGAAGGCTGTGATAGCTGGTGTTAATATTCTCACGATCCTAACTGCAGAAGACAAATCTGACGTGAAGAACGGGCTGCAGGTATGGGGTGCAAATTTTCAATGAACTTGTTTCAGAGATCTGCAAACTTTATAATCTTATTCTTCCACATTATATGTAATTTGTGGACTCGATAAGCGGAAATTGGATCTACACTATTCGCTTGTATTTGAAATGGATTTCGATTGTTCATTGAAACAGTGCTGTGCAAGGGTGAAACCATTGGCTCAGTTCCCTAAAATTGTATCCTAATTTAAAATTTGAGTTTTATCAACAGATTTTTAATATTGAAAATGTTTGATAACTCGCCTATTTTGCAGTTACAAGTTGATGATAACAAGAAACTGATGGAAGTGATTACCGAGTTGTCTAAAGAAGCAAATTCACTGAAGAAATACGGTGTCGACAAATACTTGAGTGGTCTTGGCCTCAGTGTTCATCCTTCTCTCAGAGGACAGGGTATAGGGCAGGAACTTCTCCGGGCTCGGTGAATAGCCACATTTAGATTAAATAGTAACATAAATTCAATCATCAGCAATCACAATCGTGCGTTGATTGGTATAAATAAAGAAAAATAAAGACTGCTGAAATATTTGATCGAATGAAAATCTGATCGTGATTGTTGAAAAATAAGAAATGGCAGAAAACTTGTCAAGCGCACTACTTTGAATTCATTCGTTTCTAACAATGGTAGATTCTTTGTTTTTGGTTTTTCTGAAGAATCAATCTAATTTACAGTGAAGACATTGGCCTTGCTTACCAAATCCCCATGAGTGAGACGGTCTTCACTGCACCGGCGTCTCAGATTCTGGCGGCTCGTGCTGGCTACGAGGTTCTGATCGAGAGGATCTATTCCGACGTCCTCGATGACGAAGGGAACGTCGCCTTTCCCAGTGTGACTGTGAAATCTCTCAAGGTCATGGCAAGAAGACTTTACTGATCGGAAGTAACGTCGAAAATAATGCACCCGGTGTTGTTCTTTGACTTAATTTTTGTATTTCCAACACCAGCCCCAATATAATGTATCAAGACATTTTGTGACAGAATAACATATTTATGATGCAGATTCTATTGAGAATTTTAATTATTTATCCGCCGATGCGAGTTGAGACATTAAATCCGACTATACAAGGGATTAGATAGTATAAAGACCCCAACCTGCAGACGTGGCTCTAGGCTTGAATTCTCATGAGGCCCTTTTCCACTCGCAATTGACGTAGAATTATATTTTTCATTATTTTTCAACTATAGAACACATACGACTTATTAAATTTGTGAACATTTTTTGAAAGCAACTGTATGAAATGATTATTGTATAATTATGTGATCTGTATGTTGCATCTGGTAGCAGTAATTTCAATGCCTTTGTTTCGATATTTCTATTTGGTGAAGTCACATATGATGTAATCGAGAGAAAAGCTTCGAGTGCCTAATAAGCTTATCACGTTCTATGTGTAAAATGCTCAATGAAAATAATCTTTACTGCAGCACTGATGTTCTGTTCGCATCGTTTATCTTCTTGAGTTTGAAAGGCGATCTTTGTCCTGAACGATTTGTCACTTTAATAATTTGAGTCTGATGAATTGTATAGAAGTTAGGCCTTTTCCGAAACCATTCGTATCGCAAGGCTCCAAACTCACTGGGGAAGGTAAGTAGGTATATAGTACTTATTTCACTGTCAGTATATACTAGGGTGGTCGTTAGAACGGGAAAAAACATAAATATCCCTCTACGCCCCCCAAATCGACTACAAATAAATCAAAACTCATCCTGTAATTTTTTCAGATTTTTATTTCAACGCTTGACCCTTGACCACAGAGGATGAACTTCTCCATTTGAAATACACGGGGTTTCGGCGGTCCTTTCAGTTATTATTCCACTGTGGGTCTAATTATGAATATAAAAATCTGAAATTCTCACAGATTGGTCCACGAGAATGCTTCTCTGTGAAGAAAAAATGGCCACCCCCCTGCCCTCCCAATTTTGTATGGTTCATCCCATGCCAATGTCATCATTTTTTTTTTTTTTTTCTCCAATTTCATCGAATGTTGCTCAAAAACATTGGAAATATATGTTTCCCAATGTTTTTCGGTTTTTTCACATTTCGTATGGGATATTCCGACATTATTTTCCGAAAGTTTTTTTTTTATGTTTTTAGAATTCCATCGAATGTTTTCCAAAAACATTAAAAATATGTTTCCCGATGTTTCTCGGTTTTCCCATATTTTGTACGGAAGTGGTTTTCGATGTGTTTTTGCAGCATTTTCGTTTTTCTTTTTTTTTTTTTTTTTTTTAGCAAATTTTTTTGTTAACGTCATCCATGTAATTTTTGAATGAAGTCAACTCTTTTATTATAGATTTTTTTTCGCAAAAGAAATCAACAAGGAGTTACAAAGTCAACTTTCGCATTATAATCGATTATTCCCTTTACCTCAAGGCCGTATGATATTGGATAATGTCGGAATATCCCGTACGAAATGTGAAAAAACCGAAAAACATCGGAAAACATATATTTCCAATGTTTTTGAGCAACATTCCATGAAATTAGAGAAAAAAAAAAATCACCACATTGGCATGGGAGGAACCATATAAAATTTTGAGGGCAGGGGGGTGGCGATTTTTTTCCACAGAGCAGCATTTCCGTAGACCAATCTGTGAGAATTTCAGATTTTTATGTCCATAATTAGACCCACAGTGAAATAATGACTGAAAAGATCACGAAACCCCGTGTATTTTAAATGGAGAAGTCTATCCTCTGTGGTCAAGGGTCAAGCGTTGAAATAAAAATCTAAAAAAATTACAGGATGAGTTTTGATTTATTTGGAGTCGATTTGGGGGGCGTAGCGGAATTTTTTTTTCTAACGACCACCCTAGTATATATAAACAGTTCGTTGTAATATTGTTTGTAACTGTTTACACTCATTATCAGAGTTTTTTGTGAAAATGGAATGAGAGATGCAGTGAAAAACGGCCTCGTTATTAGGAAGAACGGTGAAACTCGGAAACTGAACTTTTTCATACCTGACAAAACGCGATTTTCAAAGATCTAACAAAATTCTGAAAAAATCATACGTATTCAGAAAAATTAAAAATTAATTCTCACCTAAAAAAAAAGTTGGGTCATCGGCTAATTTCTTGAACAGTTTTTTTTTTCCATCAATTTGTTAATAACTTTTTTGAATTATTATTATACAAAATCAATCTCTCGAGGATCTTCTACATGCTTGATTTTTTCAGATTTTTTGCCCATCGAGAAGTATTCAAAATCTTCTCTGAAATCCAAGTTTGGTGGGAAGTAGGTAAAGAACCACCTTAAGACTGATGAAATGAGTGAAATAACTATTCAAAGAGTCATTTTTTTTACGATAATTAGATGTAGGATTAAAGTCTCATGATTAATGTTCAGACAAATTAATATTTGCTAAGATTTATCAAGCTTATAGCGCATACCCGCTTTAGGCCCCCTATCAGGGCAAAGCGGGTTTTTGAGGAGTTTTCAATTTTTGATAATAAATGATTACTTGATACAAAATGATACAATTATGATTTATTATTTTGAAGTTCGATAATCCTCCTAATCAAAAAAACCAAAATTGTTATTTCAATCAAACGAAAACTAAGATTTTTGGGCTTTTATCGTTAACGTACCCGCTTTAGGCCACACTCCCCTACCGTTGTTCTGCCCATCCCCTCAATTATTGCAACTCTAAAACAACTCGATCTCTGCTTTCTGATGAAACGGACTGGGAGTTTTCTAATCGCGATGTGAGATTTTTACTGGACTTTCTGCTCGAAGATACTGCGATACAGTGATATTGAATGTAATCAGCTATTTTTCAAATTATTATTTCAACGAAGGTGTGCCTGATAGGTAGTCAGACTTATCAACCTTCTGTATATATCAGTGGCGACTCGTATAGAGGCTGGCTTTTATTTGTGGTCGCTCTTCATAATCAAACGGATCAATAAGTAAGATCTTGGAAACTGTATCTGTTACGATATAACGATGACCACTGCCAAAAAAAGTGAAGGCGAGTATGCGGATTACGTGAATCCTGCTCCTTATTCCTGGACGCGACCAGAAGGTCCTCCGCGTGTTTGGCGCGTAGTAGAAGGCCGCAGGAAGGCAGCGGACGGTGAAATACTGAAGTTCTCTATTCAGGAAGTGCCCGAAGAGTTGGAAAGTGACGTGGTTGACTTCATGGTGAAATACTATCTTGTCGAGGAACCAATCTGCGTCGATCGAGGTGAAATAAAATTCTAATCGCCAATCCAACTTGTCAGTGATATCGTTCGTACGAATTGAATGTTACATGATGCATTTAAACTTGAAAAACATATTTGTCCTCGATTTTATCACGCAGTAAGATGTGACAGCTGTTTGAGTTGTAATCAGCTGTTAAAAAACAGCGAATAATATTTATTCATAGTCTAGAAGTTGAAGAGGGATTATCTTTTCCTGAGTAGGTATTGCTAGCAACGGTCTCGAAGTCCGTGAGTCCCGGACATTATGGAGAAATATCGTGCGTCAGGGAGTAAGCGTCGTCGCCCTGACGCTGAATTCTGATACTTCTGCGAAGCCTATGATAGCTGGTGTTAATATTCTCACGATCGTAACTGCAGAAGACAAATTTGCAGAAGACAAATCTGACGTGAAGAACGGGCTGCAGGTATGGCGTGCAAATTTCCAATGAACTTGTTTCAGAGATCTACAAACTTTTTAATCTTATTCTTCCACATTATAGGTAATTCGTAGACTCGATAAGCGGAAATTGGATCTGAACTTGTTTGATTTAAAATGGATTTCGATTATTCATCGAAACAGTGCTGTGCAAGGGTGAAACCATTGTCTCAGTTCCCTAAAATTGTATCCTAATTTATAATTTGAGTTTTATCAACAGATTTTTGATATTAAAAATGTTTGATAACTCACCTATCTTGCAGTTGCAAGTTGATGCTAACAAGACATTGATGGAAGTGGTTGCAAAGTTGTCTAAAGAAGCAGATTCAATGAAGAAATACGGTGTCGACAAATACTTGAGTGGTCTTGGTCTCAGTGTTCATCCTTCCCTCAGAGGACAGGGTATAGGACAGGAACTTCTCCGGGCTCGGTAAATACCTATATACTATAGATCAATTGATAGTCACATAAATTCACTCATCAGCAATCGCAATCGTTCGTTGATTGGTAATTAATAAAGAAAAATAAAGACTACTGAAATGTTTGATCGAATGAAAATCTGATTGCGATTGTTGAAAAATAAGAAATAGCAGAAAACTTGCCAAGCGCACTACTTCGAATTTATTCGTTTCTAATAATAGTAGATTATTTGTTTTCGGTTTTTCTGAAGAATCAATTTAATTTACAGTGAAGACATTGGCCTCGCTTACCAAATCCCCATGAGTGAGACGGTCTTCACGGGACCGGCGTCTCAGATTCTGGCGGCTCGTGCTGGCTACGAGGTTCTGGTCGAGAGGAACTATTCCGACCTGATCGATGCCGAAGGAAAAGTCGCCTTTCCCAGTGTGACTGTGAAATCTATCAAGGTCATGGCAAGAAGACTCTACTGATCGGAAATAATATCGAAAATAATGCATCCGATGTTTTTCTTTGGCGTCTTCCCTTGATAATAATTTCTGTATATCTCACACTTGCCTGAGTACAATGTATCAATACATTTTTTGATAGAATTATATATTTATAATACAGAATCTATTGAGGATTTCAATTATTCATCCGTTAGACTTTTAACAATCTCGTATTAGTGGCGACGGCGAGTCATCAAGATCATTTCCATTTGTATATTTTTCAACTGTAGAACGCTTACAACTTGTTAAACTTGTTAACAATTGAGTTTTGGAAAGCAACTATACAAAAAGCCTTCTGTGGGTACATAATTATGTTGTTTATCTAAGTTGCATCTCTGGTAGCATTAACTCTCATGCTTTTCTTCCGGTATTTCTATTTGGCGAAGTTAAAGGGATGTAATCGATAGAAAAGTTCCAATTGTCTAGGCCCTAGGCTCATCACCTTCTACGCGTAAAATGTTCAATGAAAATAATTTTGTCTGCAACATTAACGGTCTGTTCGCATCTTTTCAGAAGTTGGGCTTTTTCCAGAGCCATTCGTATCGCAAGGCTCCAAACTCAAACTTACTTAACTTACACATAAGTCCGGCATTTCAGTCATTAATTCATACCGAAGCTAGATCTTGAAGACTGTTATAAGTGACCAAAATGTCATTCACGTATTTGGCAAAAGAAGTCGGGTAATAAATTGCCATTTCTAGAAAATATGCTGATGGTATGTGTTGAACACGAAACAACGTATCCTCCGATCAACATTCAGACACGAATTACTTTTACTTATACATGTAGTGTCAGAGCATATGAAGGGTAAATACCGATTACCGTAGCTCAAATGAAAACAATGTTTTCGGGTCTTCCATTTGTGCACAAACTCTGATTCCAGAGACATGTAAGCCCGATGACGATCAGTGTTGCGAGGTAGTCAATACGTAGGTGTTGTTTGCACATAGATTAGAGGTACTGTCCGCATTCAATTGTAGATTTTGTATTTAGTCATCTGTTCCTTTGCCTTGTAGAATGATCATCTGTTGTTCGTCTTCTTGATGACGATATACTTCGCGCTAGTTTGCTTGATCTTATTTTTTCTCGGCGAGCTTCCGAACAATGAGGACAAGAATTTCTCAATTCTAAGTGGTTTTTGTGATTACGAGAAAGATAATAGAGGCATGTTGTGTTAACTCGGTCCAATCCTCCAACGCGAAATAATAGTTTTCTCTTCCGGAAGTCTCTTTCAGGGCATTTCGTACTGTCGCGTGGTTGATGACAGTTTGATTAGTGCTTGTTTCCTGACTCGGAGACTGGTTTCGTTGCAAATCAACAATGACCACTGCTGACGAGAGGTACGTTGATTATTTGGATTTCTCTGGATTGTCCTGGAAGCGGCCAGAATGTCCTCCACGTGTTTGGGGCGTCCTTTACGGCCACAGAAAGACAGCGGATGACGAAATTCCGAGGTTCGTTATTCAAGAAGTCCCCAAAGAGCTAGAGGATGACGTGATTGACTTTATGGCGACATACCTAATCGCTGAAGAACCATTTAACGCTGGCGAAGGTGAGTAGGTATATAGTACTCATTTCACTGTCAGTATACCTATACCCACCTGAATGTGAAATTTGACTGCGTAACAGATGCTCGGGAAATATTAAGTGACGGATATTCGCCTGATCGCGAGAAACATTTTCCCTCATTTTCAATAGCAATTAAAAATATGACTTGCTAAATCTATAGAATCATTATCAGTGCGATTTGGTTTCGTTATGATACGATGCAGAACTTTAGCATGGCCACTAATCAGATCTCGACAGCTCAGCATCTGCCTTTCTCAAAAATCAGAAACAATGTAGAAGTGAGAGACCAACATTTTGCGAATAGGTATGAAAGATGATCCGTTGACGATACGAGAGTTCCGGACACTATGGAGGGACTTTTTACGGCAAGGAATCAGCGTTGTTGCTCTTACGATGAACTCTGACCCGACCGTGAAGCCTATGATAGTTGGTGCTAATATGCTAGCCGTCCTGACAGTAGAGGATGGAGACGTCTTGGATAACCTGATGAAGGTAAGACTCTTCAATATTGAATACACTTTGTTTCATAGAGTTGTATTTCCTCCAATAACTCGAAGCATTTTTGGCCGATTTTTTCCACAATTTTTCGATCTTTCATTTCAAACTGGCAGCTGAAATTATTCTCTTATTCATTTTTCTTGAGATTCGTCTTTCTAGCGAAGTACCTTAATAACTTAAAAATTAACGTAAAATCGGGACACGTGGGTTTGACACACTATATCTAAGTGAAAAAAAATCGGACAGCCTTTGGATACGAATCATTTTCAAGCTTTCTCTATTTCCCGTCAGATCAGCGAAAGAACATTGTTGTATGAAAATCAAGAGGGAAGTTATCGTTCAATGTATGCAAGAAATAGTAGATTTCGATACGAGCGCGAAATGTGAGGCGTTTATAGGTGTGTCCGATGTTTTCAGCACGAACCGTAGTCGAGGCGCAGCCGAGACGAAGGTGAGTGCTGAAGACATCGGACAACCCTAAACGCCTCACTTCGCGGGAGTATCGAACGCTATTTTTTATAACAAATGCATGAAAAAAGTTGCTTGTGGGGCTCTGTTGTCAATGTAAACAACCATACCAAAAACATCGAATCGATTCAGCAGTATGCACGGAGTATCGCGTCGACAGGGATGAATGATTATAAAATGCTCTTGTTCGCACGCCGTGCGTAACAAAAATCATGTTGTACACGCTCGATGTGCGCAAAACGCAGTGCGCACGTTTGGCATGCAATATTGTTTCATGTTGGCATCGCCTACTCAAACGTCAGAAAAGTGCCACAATATAACCGCTCCAGAGCCCCAAACAAGCAACTTTTTCATGCATGCGTTATAAAAACGTAGTTTTTACACATTCTCTTTCGTAGCTTCACTTCAACTCATCGCCATTCTTCCAAAATAGGCGGGAAAAATATTTAAAAAATCGTGCTCAATCTTTGAAGGTTTCTAAGTGCAATGATTTTTGAATTTTGGAGAAATTCCCAAAATTATGATCACGGCAGTGGAAAATAGCCCAAGTGGTGATCTCGGAGACGAGTAACAATAGAAGGTTCAACAATGGCTGAAAATGTAGGGAAAAATTATGGTAAGCAATTGCCATTGCGATTTAATATATGTTCGATGTATCGTTCAACAGCTAAACAACACATCGAACATATTAAATCGCAATGGCAATTGCTTACCATAATTTTTCCCTAAATTTACGTCTGCTAAAAAAAGTATTCAAGGTCAAAGGTTAAAAGCATCGGTTTTCTGCATTTTTCTCGTAAACCGTAAATGATATCGTAAAATTAGGTCAGACAAAAGTTGTAGACCATGCAATTGTCTACAAAAATTGTTCCAACACTTTTTCACCTACGAATCACCATCCCTGAGATATCACCATTTCAAACGTCGAGAATACTAATATGCACGCCTACGCCGCCTATACTACAGGGTAAAGTCCGGAGAGATGCCGCAGTGGGAGAGATGCCACATTTCTTATATCTCTGAGATTTGCCGACCGATGGTGTTTCAATGCCGATTTATGTTTAGTATTAGAGTAATGAAGCAGACGACAATCGATATTGCAATCGAATTCGTACAAAAAATAAAGTAAATAGCGGAAAGAAGATGTTACGTACGAATTTTCGTCGTTGAAATTTCATGCGGCGGAAATGGGTCTGTTAATGCAAGTATCACTGTCCTCGTTACAGTTTTCATTATTTTTATGGTTTCATTGAGTTCCTACAGCCCAATTTGAGATTTACGTTCCATTCGCGGAGCGAAAATCAGTCTTCTCATTAGAAAATGACATTAACTGCGGCATCTCTCCCATAGGGTGTGGGAGAGATGCCGGTTCTCACTGTTTTTTGTTGACATATGTTTTATACAAAAATAAAAGTTTATCTGTTTTTGGTCAAGGCCACATTATAGTACATAGTTTAAAGAAAGGTCACTGATAAATACGTTTGTTAATATCTATTTTTGTAGAAGTTATGAATTTCCTCCAAAAAGTGCGGCATCTCTCCGGATTTTACCCTACATCATCAGACGTTTAATATAATCAAAAATATTAGTTTTTTGGAATCACGATATCTCTGGAATGGTGATTTGTAGGAAAAAAAGCATTGGAACAATTTTTGTAGACAATTGCCTGATCTACAACAATTGTCTGGCCTAATTTTACGATAACATCCAAGGTTTACGAGAAAAATGCAAAAAACCGATGCTTTTGACCTTTGACCTTGAATAATTTTTTTAGCAGACGTAGGATCGGCGGGGACTTTTGATATTTTATTTGTAATAATGTAATTAAGACCTGTACCAATTTTCATCTCTATGCGAATTATTGTTAATTGAAATGTCTACTTTGACTGGACTAATTGTTCTACAGTTCCAATCTACAGGCATGCAGAAAGCGATCTCAATCCATATAAAGTTAATGGATGAATGCACTGTGATGAGGAAATATGGTGTCGATAAATACTTGACCGCCAGTGGTCTGTGTGTTCATCCCTCATTCAGACGACAGGGTCTAGGAGAGGAGCTTCTTCGAGTTCGGTGAGTAGGGATAATGAATACATAAATAATTACATGAATTTGCTTTTCAACAACATTCGCCGTCCGTCAATTTCCTGAAAACTGGAAAGTCAATCAAATCGACGTTTCGAGTACCGAGAAAGTGAAACCAGTAGACGTAGCAAACAATCATTGATAAAACTGTATTAGCAATTGAACGAAAAAACTCCTCTTCTACAGATTCATTCTCTTTCCATAACGTCAAATTTTTTAACTGAATTAAGTATTTCATCTGCAGAGACGACATTCGCTTCGCTTACCAAATCCCCATAAGCGAGTCGGTTTCACATCAACAGCAGCTCAGATTCTGGCGGCATGCGCTGGCCACGAAGTCCTCATCGGAAGAAAATATTCCGAGCTCTTCGACGATGAGGGAAAAATCACCTCTCCATGAGTAGCTGTGCAATGGATCAAGGTCATGGGAAAAAAAACGGAACCCAAAATAATGCATCCAGTATTTTTGTTTCACGGCTTTACGTCAAAATCATTTATTATATTTTCATCACAGTATAATTGGTTGAAAACTAAAAGTAGTCGTTATTTGCTCATATTCATGGAGGTGTGACTATAATCTTTAAACAGTACGCAAGGCTATTAACCGCAACTTTTAATCACTCGCAACCGGCGAAGATAACTTCTATTTATGGCCACGATCTGATGCATCAACCTTCCGTTGATCCACGCTCTCGGCCTCGATGTACGGGCAAAATTAGGGCAACAAATTGCGATTTTGGGAATACTGTGCTGATAGATGTACTGAATACGAAACAGCATATATTCTGGTATACATTCACGCTCAAATTACTCACTCATGTATGTATGTGGTATCGGGGTATGAACGATAAGTACCGTAACTCAGATGAAAACAATGTTCCCGGGCCTCCCACTTGTGCATAAAGTCCGAGTCCACAGCCTATCGGACGTGATATCAAGTACAGCAAGGCACTCAGTCGTCATACCGAAGTATTCAGTACGTGAATGTTTTTTGCACGTAAAATTTAAAGAAGTAGCCGCATTTAATAGAAGCTTTTGTGTCTACACACAGCTAAGATCTACTCTGTCTGCTCTTTTTCTTGCGGTGGCCGGTGACGGTACCTTGTACCCGTTTTCCTGACCTTGCTTTTTTCCGGCGAGTTACAAAACAGTTAGGATAAGAATTCGCTCACTTTAACCGTGTTTCCCTATTGCCAATAATATACTGGAGAAATACTGAGGCGAGTGGTCCAGACACGTAACGGTAAACAGGTTTCCCCCTCCAAAAATTTACTTCTGGGCATTTCGTACTGTCCCGCGACCGATGGGAGTTTAATTAGTACCCGTGTTAGAACTTGGAAACTGGTTTCGCGATAAGTCAACAATGACCACTGCTGACGAGAGGTACGTAGATTATTTAGATTTTTCTGCATCGTCCTGGAAACGGCCAGAATGCCCTACACGTGTTTGGCGCGTCGTTGACGGCCGCAGGAAGATGGCTGATGGCGAAATACCGAGGTTCTCTATTCAGGAAATACCAAAAGAGTTGGAGGATGACGTAATTGACTTCATGGTGGAAATATTATTTACTGAAGAACCAATTCAAGCAGATCTGGGTGAGCATGTAATACTTATTCCTCATCCAATTTCCACTGTCTTACTATCAGCATACCTGAACTTATAGTATGTTGCAAGAAATGTAGTGAACATGAAGAATATAAATAGTGCAGTTTAATAGCCCTTAGATTCACCATGTGATGAACGCTCGGGAAATGGAAAGTGAAGCTTTCCAAATTGTGAGAAATATTCTCCACGAAATATATTCGATATCAAAAAAGATAACTTGCCAAATCCATGTGCGATCTAATGCATTATAGTGTAATCAGTAATTGAGGGCTACACATTTTACCACTTACCTCTCTCACGAGTCATGAACAATGTGAAAGTGAGAAACTCACATTTTTCGAGCAGGTACTAAAGACGATCCATTGGCGATACGAGAATTCCGAACGCTATGGAGGGACGTTCTTCTCCAAGGAATCAGCGTTGTTGCTCTCACTGTCAACGCTGATTCATCAGTGAAACCTGTGATAGCTGGTGCCAACATGCTAACTGTATTTACGGCAGAGGATGAGGAAGATTGCGATAGCGGGATGGAGGTAAAACTTTTGAATTTTGAAGTACACTTCGTTTCAGAGAGTCGCGTTTTTCACGATAACTCGATTGGTTTTGAAATGCAGCTTGCTGAAAGTATATTGTTCAGTATTCTTAGATCTCTCAATCGAAAAAGGCAGCTGGAAATTCTTGTTTTGATTCATTTTCCGCAACGAGAAGCGCTTTTCTAGCGAGATACCTTGTCATGTTTGATCAATAACCCCATTGTTCAACAGTTCCAATCCGTAGGTTTGCAGAAAGCGATGGCAGTCCAGATAAAGTTAATAGATGAATGCGATGTACTGGGAAAATATGGTGTCGATAAATACTTGACTGCTACTGGTCTGTGTGTTCATCCCTCATTCAGACGACAGGGTCTAGGAGAGGAGCTTCTCCGTGTTCGGTAAGTAGAGATCAATAATCACATGAATTTATACGTTTCAACAACAATTGCTGTCCGTTAATTGCCAGAGAACTAGAAAGGTAAATTAATTGACGGTTCCAGTGCAAAAAAAAAAAAAAAAATTGGGAGGGAAATATTGAAGAGAATCATGAATAGTGGCAAACTTTTCTTGCATTGATTCATTCGATTCTCATAATGGTGAATTTCCTATCTGAATAAAGAATTTTAATTGCAGTGACGACATTGGCCTCGCTTACCAAATTCCCGCGAGTGAGACGGTTTTCACGGCAACCGTCTCTCAGATTCTGGCGTCTCGTGTTGGCTACGAAGTTCTGCTCGAGAGGAAGTATTCCGAGCTCCTTGATGAGGAGGGTAAAGTCGCTTTTCCCGGGGTGACGGAAGAATTCATCAAGGTCATGGGGAAGAGGAACTATTGACGAAACCCAAAATAATGTTAACATAATAATACATCCAGTATTTTCGTCTGATGTCTCACCTCAAAATAATTTATCACGTTCACATTATCTGCTTGATTGTCGATCGCAATGCAATTACACATTTTGTATCGCAGAATTAGGTTTATTTTGAGTTTTAATTTCTTTCCATAACTATCAGGTAAGACATAGATCAGCTAAGGGTTGACTATATTTACTATTTCCGAAAATTGAAGTATCAATTTTTATCTAGGACAGAATCTACTATTCATGATAAAGATTTCTTTCACAATTTCACTTGTCTATTCGATGACCAAAGTTGAGCAACTAAGCCCTGCTTAGCAAGAACTTAGATCTTGTAGATCACAATTAAGTTTGTGAAAAGATGAAGCCACCGCGGTACATAGATCGTATGTTTGAAATGACGGGGAACACATTTGCTGTTGAAATTTTGTAGCATTGCAAACGGTTATAGGCTCTACGGCATTTAAACTACTGATTGAATGTGATAAACGAGATGAATTATCACTGTCACGAATGAATATGATATGAGAGATGGACCTGTTGCATGTTGACGATTGAGTTTTGTGTGTAGGTACTTCGCTCTGCGGAATACATTTAGCATTGAATATATCTGGTTGCAAACTACGAATAGTCGTCATCCTGCCGTCAATCACGCTCTGAGTTTGAATGTCCGGAAAAAAGTAGGGTAATAAGTGGCAATTCTTCTGACAATATGCTAATGGTGCTGAACATAAAACAGCGTATCTTTCAGGCAGTATTCACACACAAATTACTTCCTTATATTTGGGCCTCAGAGTATAAAGGGTAAATACCGTAGCTCAGATGGAAACAATGATCTTGTTTCTGCTACTTGTGCACAACCTCCGATTCTAGTGACGTTGTAGATCTTATGTCGAGTGCTGCGAGATAGTCAATACGTAAGGTGTCGTTTGTGCACAGATTAGAGATACTGTCCGCATTCAATGGTACAGTGCTCCCTCACTAATTTTCACGGATCCGGGGTATAGAGAATATTAGCGAGGTCCCCCACTATGTCCATGGGCGGACTTTCTGATGTGTGCACTGGGAGCTGAGGGGAAATAGCTGACAGCTGACTTACTAGAAAACCACAGGTTTGTTGAGGTTATGTGACGTGGTTACTGCGCATCGTTATGCGCCGAACCAAACAACCAGGCCATAGTGGGGGAGCCCACTTCCCTCGGACGGCGGAGAGGTAAAATGTTAGAGAGGTGAAAATTAGTGAGGGAGCACTGTAGTTCTTGAATCTAGACGCTGTTGTTCCTTCTCTTGGTGACGATGTACTTTGTGCCTATATGCGTGACCTTGCTTTCTTTTCGTGAGCTTCGAAGCAGTTGGGATAAGAATCCTTTCATTTTAACAGCATTTCCCAATTGCCAGTAAGATACTGGAGAAATACTGAAGCGAGTCAGTCCAGTCGTGTAACGGTAAACAGGTTTCCCCCTCCAAAAATCTACTTCTGAACATTTCGTGCTGTCGTGTGGCTGATGGGAGTTTAATTAGTACTCGCATCGTGACTCGGAAACTGGTTTTGCTGTAAGTCAACAATGACCACGGCTGATGAGAGGTACGTTGATTATTTGGATTTCTCTGGATTGTCCTGGAAGCGGCCAGAATGTCCTACGCGTGTTTGGCGCGTCGTTGACGGCCGCAGGAAGACAGCGGATGGCGAAATTCCGAGATTCTCTATTCAAGAAGTGCCCAAAGAGTTGGAGGATGACGTAATCGACTTCATGGCAACAATACTATTTGCTGAAGAACCAGTTCAAGTGGACGTAGGTGAGAATGTAGAACTTATTATATTATAGATCATCCCGTGTGGAAATTGCCCGGTTTGGCCCGGTTACAACAAGGTTTCTGGCCGGGTGCTAGTTTAGCAATTTATTATTCAAAAGCCTGGGCAGGGACTGGACAGGCGCTAAGACGGTCAAAATTATGTCATAGTTTCATAGGAATCAACTACTTCAATAAGCTTTTCAGCAAAAATTGTTATTTGAATATAGAAAAATATGAAATTGAAAAGAAATAAAATGAAAAAATAGAAAAAATATGAAATAAAATAAAATAAAATAAAATATAAAATTCACAATATAGGGTAAAGTGCGGAGAGATGCCGCAGTGGAAGAGATGCCGCATTTCTCATATATCTGAGATTTGTCTACAAATAGTGTTGCAATGGCGATTTATGTTTAGTATTAGAGTAATGAAGCAGACGAAAATCGACATTGCGATTGAATTCGCAAGCAGAACCTTCTCATTGCAAATTTTTTTTTTTTTTTCATTTTTCTTCTTCTTTTCCCTTTTCATTATCCAGTAAATCCAGGAAACAAGAAACAGAGTCACAAAATGCGAGAGAAAATTCCTGTGGCGAATGTTGTAAAAATTATCATAAAATGAAGAAAACCGACGACTGGATCAGATCTAAAAAGTGCAATAATTTTCCGGGCAGTTGTGCAACAATTTTGGAAGACTAGATGCCCGAAAAAGGCATTTGAAACCGTATGGCATTCCTCCCGCACTACTGCGGCATCTCTCCCATAGGGTGTGGGAGAGATGCCGATTGTCACTGTTTTTTGTTGACGTTTATTTTATATGAACATAAAAGTTTATCAATTTTTTGTTCTTGCCACATTCTAGTACATAGTTTGAAGAATAGTCACTATCAAATACGTTTGTTAATATCTATTTCTGTAGAAGTTATGAATTTTCTCCAAAAAGCGCGGCATCTCTCCGCACTTTACCCTAAATCATTTGATAAATTACATGCAGATTTCTTTCATACTATTATGTGATTCCTCACATGATAATTTTCAGTAGATACACGGATCGAAATGTCAAGTAAATATTCCTATGCAGCATGGTAACGGTTACCGTGCTCTATATTGCTCTATAGTTTGTATACAAACTAGTTTATATACAAACTAGTTTATATACAAACTAGTTTATATACAAACTAGTTTATATACAAACTATAGAACAATATAGAGCACGGTAACCGTTACCATGCTGCATAGGAATATTTACTTGATATTTCTCTCCGTGTATATCCGTGTACTGCGTTTGCGATTGTGCACAGCAAACCGACAGCAAACTCCGCTGCGGTTACTATCACGTGACATCCTGTATTTTTGACGGCCTCCAACAGCAGTGTGTGCTTAAATACTTGGCGTGATAAGCCATCAAAGGCAAAAAAAAAAAAAAAATGCTTGGCGTCGCGTAGGTGTATATCTATCATAATAAGAAATATTAAAATGAATGAAAAATAAATTTATCAAATTGAAAACTTGATTATAATTTGCTTTCATTTTTCAACTGCGATTAATCGAATAAAATTATCGCAATATCCCATAGCCCTTGTAAAACGGGTGGGGGTTAAAATTTCGACAGTCCAGAACGTAAACTGGCTGAAATCTCGAATTTTAAGATTAGCGAAACGCAAAATTCTGAACAGGCAATATCACGATACTCTATAAAGTATACAAAGGATCATTAGGAATACGGAAATATCACAAGCAAATTTCATCGAAAAACCAATTTAAGAATGGACGAGATCACGACGGGCAAAATATCAAATTAGTGAAAATATCAAATATACGAAATTTGGACTGTTCTTCATTTTAGAATAGTCAATCTAAGGACCGCCTAAAAATTCCAGTTCATTTGAACGAAAGGTCAAAAACTCGAATAGTCAGAATCTCGAATCGCTTAAACATAGATGGGCCGAAATAACGAATATGCTGCAACACTTACTTGGTAATTAATTTTGCAGAATCAACGAAGAATGTCGACGTCGTTCATAAATACTTATAGGAGCTCATGAAAATTCTATCATCCGAGATTTTTACCTTTCTATATTTTGCTTTTCCAAGTTCTGCTCCTTCTGAATTTTGGTTCTCGCTATATTTATGTTTGATTTATTGGCTGTTTAAAATATTAGCCATTTTCGACTCTCAGTTTTGGTAATTTAAACTCTTCATGTTATTATAATCTATATTCTGCTCGTTCGAAGTACGAATGATCTGAAAACACATTGTAGAATTTAGCGACCTGTCGGATAAATATCCTTTCGACGAAACCCTTATTCGACTCAGTGGTCGGTCGGAAATTAAAAAAATTTGAAATCACAATTCTCATTATTTTGGTATTCGCTCATTTCGAAATTCGAGATTTTAGTCAGTTTACGTTTTGGACTTTCGAAATGTTGACCCCCACCCTCATGAACGATGTGGAAGTGAGAAACTAACACTTTTCGTGTAGGTACTAAAGACGATCCATTGGCGGTACGAGAGTTTCGGACACTGTGGAGGGACGTTTTGCGGCAAGGAATCAGCGTTGTTGCTCTCACGGTGAACTCTGATCCGACCGTGAAGCCTATGATAGTTGGTGCTAATATGCTGACCGTCCTGACAGCCGAGGATGAAGCCATCTTCGAGAACCTGACGCATGTATATGACTTTCCAATATCGAATGAATTTCGTTTCATACGATTGTATGTCTTATCAATATTTTCATCTCTCGATTCAAACTGACAGCTAAAATTGTTTTTTTCTTCTTCAATTCTTCGCGAGATTTACTCTTTTTAGCGAGACAGCTCGTAATGTTTAATAATCCTATTGTTCTATATAGTTCCGATCGAAGGGTTTGAAGAAATCGATGTCAGTTCAGCTAAAGTTGATGGATGAATGTGATGTACCAGGGAAATATGGTGTAGATAAATATTTGACTGCTAGTGGTCTGTCTGTTCATCCTTCATTTAGAGGACAGGGTTTAGGAGAGGAACTTCTCCGAGCTCGGTGAGTAGATATCAACAATCACATGAATTTACTTTTCAACGCCTTCTGTCCGTCAATTGCCATAGAACTAGAAATGTGACTAGAAATTGACGGTTCAAGAAAGTAAAACCAGGAAAAGTTCAAAAGATAATCATCAATGAAACTGCAGTGTTAGCAATCGAACGTACGAACTCCATTTGCATTGATTCATTTGATTCTCATATTATAATGCTACATATTTCCTATCTGAATGACGAATTTAATTTGCAGTGACGACATTGGCATCGCTTATCAAATTCCCGCGACTGAGACAGTTTTCACAGCAACGGTGTCTCAGATACTGGCAGCTCGTGTTGGCCACGATGTTCTACTCGAAAGGAAGTATTCCGAACTCCTTGATGAGGAGGGAAAAATCGCCTTTCCCAGTATAACGGTGGAATATATCAAGGTCATGGGGAAGAAGCTGTACTGACGGATCCTGAATATTCATTAATATCAACGTATCGTATATAAACTTTTTGTGGTAAAGAGCAGTCTTTGCGTAACAATACCTTGCTGGTTTTCCATCACCTGCCCAATGGTATTTACTCATTCATCAGTAACTGCTCACATCAGTTCACCAAGAATTTTTTCGTTACGAACTTTAACGGCGCATTTGTGTTTCCAAATTATTTCTCACATCTAATTCGCGGTTATCATTGTGAACGAGTTTTGATTTACTTTTTGTTTCCATTTTCCGTTAGGTATCTAACAATTATTACATTTCACATCATAGGGGTTGTTGACCAGGAGTAACCAATGTTGGAACATGAAGTAGGTAGTGACCATTTTGTTCCTCAGCGAATTTTCCACTTGAGTATATCATGTGCCTGAAGTTCCGAACGTTCATTTGAACGAAAATTCGAAAATGGCAAGCTCACCACGATTGTTAATCGACTAAAAATATCTACAAATTTGAGATAGATTGAAGATCGAAGGTCAGCTATAGAGATTTCGAAATTGATAAATTTCGGACGTCAAATAAGTGTGATATAGGGTTTTTACTTCACTCAGTGTGATAATGGACGTTTTATCCACGCTTCGCGTGGATAAAATCCCCATTTTCAGACTTTATGAAGTAAAATTTTGTACTATACTCAACGGAAAAACTTCTTCTGATCTCGTGTGATTGCAACACTCGCCTTCGGCTCGTGCTGCAACCTCACACTCGTCACAAAAAGTTTTATCGCACTCGTATTGTAATGTACTATTTCAGAAGTTTCATTCAAATGAACGTTCGGAACTTCAGGCACATGAGTATTCATGCATTTGAAAATTCAACCCTTATATTTGTGGATGCAAAGTTTGAGCACCAAATCATACCAGACAAAAGATCAGCTCTCGGGAATTACAAACGCCCACGTTTTCTTCATTCTGGAAATCACGATAATATCTGCAACGTCGTTTCACTAATATCAGTCGATGTCAATCCCTCGTAATTAAAAAAAGGGTAGAAAATTACTTCCATTTAATTCAATTTCACAAATATGTAGAAACTATTTATATTATTTTGAATTGTGCACGGTTAGAGAAATGAAAATATTCCGTTGGATTTAAAAAGAGAGTATTATCAGACCTTTATCAATTGAACGTAGCTCACGTGAGATCCCATGGCCGTCCCACTCTGAAAATTTGGGTTTCTTACTGAAAAAATCTCAGCTTTCACGTGAAAAACTCAAAAGTAAGATCAATTTTGGTGGCGCATGAAAAAAGCGGTTTTTTTTTTTTTTACGAAACTCGTGTTTTTGAGACTGATTCCGTGAATGTATCCGGAAATAAATAACATATTCGAAAAGGTGAGAGTTTTTCACATAAGAGACCCATGTTTTTCCAATTCTTTTATCCCGATAACGATACGAAAACAATTCGCATTTAAAGCTCAATCAGGTCGAAATGGTAAACTTGTATATGGCATTTCTCGCGAACGGTAAGTCCTAGAGGGTTCAGACCTGGTGAACTTTTCGATCTTAGTACACACTACAAGAGGTAAAAATTTGAGACAAATCAATTTTTTGACGTCCCGTTCATTGGTTGATAATGGGTGGGCTTGCCCATATTCAGCAATTTGTAATCGAGTATTTTCTGCCCACTTACGCTAATTAGCCTCATTACGGATGTAGAGATCGGAGTAAGCTTAAGACTACCATCCGTCATCTATTAATATAAAAAAAAAAAACTTTCTAGCTAAATTATCAGTCATACTGAGCAACTTTGGGGTGGAAATGAAGGACGCACGTCTTATTCAAAGGAAGGTTCTTTTATTACTGCTAGGTAGCCGCGCGTATACAAAGATGGTTGACTTAGTTCTTAGGTCAATGGTGGCGCCACCATGCAGGCTTACGCCATATTATACATTGGACTTTTCTTTAACACATACGACGGAGGGCCCAGCCCCAATTGTTGGATCTTGAGCCGGCACTGTCTCGGCCAGTGTTAAGCTCCTCAAATAGTTAACTAAGATATCGAATAATTCGGACACCGTTGATCTCCCTGATTTTTCGTTAAGGAATTCTCGTCTTAGAATTCGATATGCCAATTCAATTTGGCCCGTGGGTTCTGTGAATATTAGATGCATATTGTAACTCAGCCTTCTGATAGTCAGTGTGTACCATGAGCCTTACGACCGAAGAGCGTCAAGGCTGACGATTGTAAAACATACTTACTCCAAAGTTTCCAATTCAATAAAAGTCTGTTAAATTTTGATTGTGAAGAAATACATTACCATTTTATTTAAGTGTTTTGTCCGAAATCTTGTCATATCCTCAGTGGCGTAGCTAGGTGTTCGGCGCCCTGGAGCAGATATTTCAAAACGCCCCCCCCCCCCCCCCTCCCCCGCAATTTATCAGATCGTGCGCTTAGTTGGTTCAAAATATACAGAATAGGCATATAAGTCAGTCCACGTCAAGCGGGACGGATTTGGCCAAAAATTTACCTCGATGTTTCTGATTCTTTTGTAATTTTTTTGCCATATTCTCTGGAAACATTTTTTTTTTTCAACTCGAAGGGCTTAGAAATTACAAGGGGTCGAATTTTCGAAAAAACCACCAAAAATCGGAATCCCGCTCTCCTTTGAACGTTAATATCTCCGGTTCCCTTTGTCGTACAGACATCACCGAAAACTCATTTCGAAGCTCTTGGATCTCATTTTAATGTTATGAATTTTAAATTAATCTAATAAACAATCTTCTATTTGTTAATAACAATTACATTTTTTAAACACGATTTTCGAGATGACTACCACCTTCGATTTTTCTGAAAAAAATAGAAGCGCATTCCTTGATTTATTTTCTACAAAATCTGTAAGTTTTAGAATGGAACTCCGATGAAAACTATATTTAAAAAGAGATTGACCCGTGTGGGACGTCTTGCGCGACTGTCTACGCGGGCGCGCCGAGACCGAGGCTCGTTTGCTTTACATACAAAGAATGAAGGGAAGCATATTATACGTTCAAATTCATCAAATCCATCAATTTGCGGAATTATTTATTCGATTTCATGCTGAATACTCGACTTAAAATCACAAAAATAAAAATATGGAGGTACATACTTGACTAAAGCCTCGAAAATTTATTATGGAAGATATAGGCGATTTTCCAAAAATTTGATATTTCCTCTCCACTTATTGACAAATTACGCGGCCCAAGAATGGAATTTTCAAATTTTCTTTACTCATTTTTTGACGGCCCGTATTCCGAACAATTCTGAACCTAGAGAAGTCGAATCGGACCAACGGTGTGCCTGAATTCGTGCAGCAGGAATTTTGAGATGAGACGATTATAATGATGTGAAATGAACTTTGGTGAAGAAATAAATTGATTTCGGACTGTGTTTAATTTTTCCGATCGCGACATACTGGTCCCCTCAAACTTGGCCGCTAACAAAGCCGTGACCATGCCGTGACCTTGCTTGCTCCCAATAAAGTTGTTTCAATATACATAGCGGATAATTTCAAGAAATTGTCCTCATAAGTGGAATGCATCCACGCGAAAAATCCAAATATTGTTGCGTGGAATTTTTGTTGAATATTGTTAAAAAAAAAAAAAAAATGGTCAATCGCCGCGCCAGCGCCCCTCCGGGGCTTGCGCCTGGAGCGCAGCGCTCCCTTCGCTCCCTGTAGCTACGCCACTGCATATCCTGTATCATCCTTGACTTACTACCGTGCTAACCGAAGAATGAAACGAACCACCTACTGAATATAACTCTAAGTAAATCTTGCATAGTTACGTATTATCAAACCTACTGTGATATAACAGCCTTTTGACATTTTATCAGCATAGATTATGTTAGCAAATGCCTACACTATCCAATTAAGAGAAAAAAAAATTGATAAAAAGAGAAGACAAGCGATATCGCTCTAGTATGTTTAGAAGCGCTTGCATCATAGTTTGAACTGAACGATAAACCATTCAGTTGCGATTTTATGAATTGTCAATGAGTCTGCTATCAAATATAAATAGAAGGTAATCATTTAAATAGTAAAAGCAGTTGGTATCACCTGTAAATTTCGTAAGAAAGGTAAGTACTCCAAAAATCTGTCATCGCAAACGACATTTGTACTTTGATGGCGATCAGTATGTGGGAATATTGAATTAATTCATCTTGAAATCTCCGTGAAAACAGAATCAGTTTTAGAGAATCAGAGGAGCAAAATGTCTAGAATTATCAGTGAAGATCGTTCTCAAGGTTTCGAACTTGTTTGGAAACGACCAGAAGGTCCACCGCGAGTTTGGTGTTCCTTGGAAGGACGGAAAAAGCTGGCAGATGGCACACTGCCGAAATTCATTGTCCAGGAAATACCCGAAGAGATGTTCGAAGATATCCTTGATCACATGCAGGACTACTGCTTCACTGATGAGCCAACCTGCTCCAACGCTGGTGAGCTAAATCTCCGTGTTGTTCTCTCTCGCAATAATCACTTCTTTATGTGATTCCACCGAAAAAATAAGAGACAATATTTTGTCCACAGGTTTGCCCAACGATCCTTTAGGCAAGCAGGAAATGCGGTTAGTTATGAAATGTTGCCTGCTTCAAGGAATCAGCATTGTTACTCTCCAAGTGAACACTGACCCTAAAGTCAAACCCTTGATAGTAGGTGCCAACGTTCTCTATGTCATCACTCCTCAAGATCAAGCAATGGCCGATCATATAGAGCAAGTAGGCTGCTACTTTTCGATATCAATAATCCAGTCGATCTATTGTCAAAAGATGATTTTCACTTTTTGTTGATTCAGCTAATGTGAGCTCTATTTTCAGTCTTTATGAAATAATTACAATCTGTTCGACAGCTCAAGTCTAAAATTCTGAAAAAAATCTTTCGCGTTCCGATGGATCTGATTCAAGAGGTCCACGTGTATGAAACATATAAGGTCGACAAATACTTGGCCAGCTTTGGCTTGAGTGTCCTACCTTCTTTCAGAGGCCATGGACTAGGACATAAGATGCTTGAATTACGGTTAGTATGGATGCGATATTTCCCGATCTTGAAATAATAATCTAATCTTAATCATTTTTTCAATTTCACTCTGATTTTTGGCTTCTCTGATAACTCATGGATTCATTGAGAGCTGAGTAGTCTCCAGTATTTTATAAATTAAAATTGACACTCGTACTTGTTTGCACTTTCTGCACTCAAGTATACAATATAATAAAACCAAAATGTATTTTTAATTGCAGTGAAGAGATTGGTCGTGCATATGAACTCTCTGCGACTGCGACGGTTTTTTCTGCAATCGAGTCCCAGACTCTGGCCTATCGTACTGGCTTCAAGTTATTATCCGAAACAAAGTTCTCCGAACTTTTGGACTATGAGGGAAAACTTGCCTACCCTGGGATTCCCGTCGAATATATCAAAGTTATGGGCAGGAGGCTCGACTAAGAGAATTGAAACAGTTATTGAATTGCATATCGCTCTTATTTTAGATCCTTTTCAACTTATGTACTAATACATATTTCATCATAATGATTCTCTTATCGTTTTAACTAAAAATATATCAGCCATCACTAAAGATTATGCAATGAAAGCGATTACTGTATTTTTTAATCAATCTTTGAACCCAAGTTCCACAGATGTTGAGCCATTCATCGCCATCCGGGGTGCTTGATTACTTCGTCTTATCTCTGGAAGATACTATCTCTAATATACAATCCATCGAAATGTTTCGTACCATAAACTCATTATAAAACGCTACTGCTCTGTATTTTAAGATAGTTATCATCCGGTCGACAATTTAGATTCAAAACTGTGAGAAAAAAAAAAAAAAAAAAATTCGATTGATTTGAACTGACAATAGATGTTCACGTGATAGAGAAGTTTGGAGTCAATAATTTGGGATATTTGGGTACTTTTGGCTATCAAGTACTGATCGAGAAAAATTTGGTCCGAATTTCAGAATTTTTCTATAAGCAGGGGAAAATCGCCTACCTCAAGATCCATGCAGAATATAATATCATGCCAAAGTTGGAACGGAGAGGTTCTACTAACGATCTGAATAGTATATTATGCATCTAAGGAATAAAGTGTTCTTCTTGACGAGTGTGAGGTTTGTCGCCCGAGCGAAGCGATTTTTATTTTTATTTTTTATTTTATTTTTTTTCTTTTTCTATATTGTGACGGTATTTTAACGTGTAGGCCGGATCTCAAAAGTGTAAACAAAGCACCTCCACCACCAAAGCACTTTTTCGGTTCACGATTTTTGACCTATTATCCGATATATTTCTAAGTAGCTCACTTCTTGCTATTGCACTCCTGAATAAACATCTAGAATCTCATTTCGATAAAAGTCTTTTTAATCATTTATGAAGTTTTAAATCGATTTTATGTAGTGGGGGCGCTCTGCCCCCCCAACCCCCCGGCGGGGGCTTTGCCCCCTGCACCCCTACCAGGGGCTGCGCCCCTGGACCCCCCGTCAGATTGCCAGTGTTGTCGAATTTTGCACAGCTCGTTAGGGAAAATAGTATACGCAACACGTGCGCATAGGTGTCTCCCGCACTCGTTCCGTAATGTACTATTTCACCACCCCCTGCATCGGAAAGAACGACTTCCCGCTCACGCAAGGGAGCGAAAGTCGTACTTTCCGTGCAGGTGTGGTGAAAAATGATACAGTGGGAGTGAAAATGAATAGCACACCGTTAGTATATATGGGTGTAGAATTCCAAACATATATTCAGTACTACAAGAAACGCTATGAGTGACGTACCACAGAAAAAAAGTTAGAGACAAAAATAAAAATACAAATGTAAAACTACGAATAAGGAGAATAAAGATAGAAATGAAAATATAAATAACATAGTAAATAAAACAGCAAAATACATAAAGATGAAAATAAAAATGAAGTCAACAGATAATTATAGGGACAGGTAGGAAGTAAAATAAAAATACAGGAAACAAAGCCGGAGACCAAGAAAGCCAAAAGGAGAGAGAATTAAAAAGATGTAAAAGTGCGAGCGAGAGGAAAAAAAATATGAGAGAATGGAGAAGGGCAAAAAAGGAGGAAAAAATAAGCAGTGACTATTAGTGGTAGGAGAAATGAATTGGCGAGAGTGAGAATGTATAGCAGACCGTCAGTATATGTGGGTGTAAGATTTCGAACGTATAAGCAGAAATGCCGTGGCGACGACGTACCCCAGCAAGAAGATTCGACGAATGCTGGAAGGCACGAACGTTTATAGTCGAAATAAATTAACTAGGGAGAAGTGTCCATCATTTTCAATGTACCTCTCTCTTGCAAGATGCGAAGACTGTAAATTTTTCTATTAAAAGTGATTAAAGGATTGAAATTTCCACAGAAATTAGATATTGGCATTGGATTTTGAAGATTGGGGAAAAAAAACCAGTGAAAAAATTCTTAATTATAAAGAAAAAGGGGTGAGCGGTATTACCTGCTGAGCGGTACAACCACACTTTCCCCTACCTCGTCATGTTTATCAACTCCATTGTTCTACAGTTCCAATCTACAGGCTTGCAGAAAGCGATGTTAGTCCATATAAAGTTAATGGATGAATGCAATGTACTGGGGAAATATGGTGTCGATAAATACTTGACCTCCAGTGGTCTGTGTGTTCATCCCTCATTCAGACGACAGGGTCTAGGAGAGGAGCTTCTTCGAGTTCGGTGAGTAGGGATAATAAATACATAAATAATTACATGAATTTGTTTTTCAACAACATTCACCGTCCGTCAATTTCCAGAAAACTAGAAAATCACTCAATTCGACGTTTCGAGTACCGAGAAAGTGAAACCAGCAGAGGTTGCAAACAATCGTTGATAAAACTTTATTAACAAAAGGAAAAAGCTCCTCTTCTACAGATCTATTTTATTTCCATAACGTCAAATTTTCTAAGTGAATGAAGTATTTCATTTGCAGAGACGACATTCGCTTCGCTTATCAAATCACCATAAGCGAGACGGTTTCACATCAACAGCAGCTCAGATTCTGGCGGCATGCGCTGGCCACGAAGTCCTCATCGAAAGAAAATATTCCGAGCTCTTCAACGATGAGGGAAAAATCACCTCTCCATGAGTAGCTGTGCAGTGATCAAGGTCATGGGGAAAAAAAAAACGGAACCCAAAATAATGCATCCAGTATTTTTGTTTCACGGCTTTAGTACGTCAAAATCATTTATTATATTTTCATCACAGTATAATTGGTCGAAAACTAAAAGTAGTCGTTATCTGCTCATATTCATGGAGGTGTGACTATAATCTCTAAACAGTACGCAAGGTTATTAACCGAAACTTGTAATCACTCGCAGCCGGCGAAGATAACTTCTATTTATGGCCACGATCTGATGCATTAATCTTTCGTTGATCCACGCTCTAGGCCTCGATGTACGGAAAAAAAATTATGGCAACAAATTGCGATTTTTGGAATACTGTGCTGATAGATGTACTGAATACGAAACAGCATATATTCTGGTATACATTCACGCTCAAATCACTCACTCATATATGTGGTATCAGGGTATGAACGATAACTACCGTAGCTCAGATGAAAACAATGTTCCTGGGCCTCCCACTTGTGCATAAAGTCTGAGTCCACAGCCTATCGGACGTGATATCAAGTACAACAAGGCACTCTGTCGCCATACCGAAGTATTCAGTACGTGAATGTTTCTTGCACGTGAAATTTAAAGAAGTAGCCGCATTTAGAAGTTTTTGTGTCTACACACAGCTAAGATCTACTCTGTCGGCTCTTCTTCTTTCGGTGGCCGGTGACGATACTTTGTACCCGTTTTCCTGACCTTGCTTTTTTCCGGCGAGCTACAAAACAGTTAAGATAAGAATTCGCTCACTTTAACCGTGTTTACCTATTGCCAGTAATATCTGGAGAAATACTGAGGCGCGTGGTCCAGACACGTAACGGTAAACAGGTTTTCCCCTCCAAAAATCTACTTCTGGGCATTTCGTACTGTCCCGCGACCGATGGGAGTTTAATTAGTACCCCTGTTAGAACTTGGAAACTGGTTTCGCGATAAGTCAACAATGACCACTGCTGACGAGAGGTACGTTGATTATTTGGATTTCTCTGGATTGTCCTGGAAGCGACCAGAATGTCCTACACGTGTTTGGCGCGTCGTTGACGGCCGCAGGAAGACAGCGGATGGCGAAATTCCGAGATTCTCTATTCAAGAAGTGCCCAAAGAGTTGGAGGATGACGTAATCGACTTCATGGCAACAATACTATTTGCTGACGAACCAGTTCAAGTGGACACAGGTGAGAATGTAGAACTTATTATATTTATGGATCATCTTCTATCTATTAAAGATGACTTGCCGGATCCACGTGGGGTCTGATACATTATGGCGTAATCAGTAATTAAAGGCTTGACATTTTACCACTCGCATCTCTCACGAGTCATGAACGATGTCGAAGTGAGAAACTAACACTTTTCGTGTAGGTACTAAAGACGATCCATTGGCGGTACGAGAGTTTCGAACACTGTGGAGGGACGTTTTGCGGCAAGGAATCAGCGTTGTTGCTCTCACGGTGAACTCTGATCCGACCGTGAAGCCTATGATAGTTGGTGCTAATATGCTGACCGTCCTGACAGCCGAGAATGAAGCCATCTTCGAGAACCTGACGCATGTATATGACTTTCCAATATCGAATGAATTTCGTTTCATACGATTGTATGTCTTATCAATATTTTCATCTCTCGATTCAAACTGACAGCTAAAATTGTTTTTTTCTTCTTCAATTCTTCGCGAGATTTACTCTTTTTAGCGAGACAGCTCGTAATGTTTAATAATCCTATTGTTCTATATAGTTCCGATCGAAGGGTTTGAAGAAATCGATGTCAGTTCAGCTAAGGTTGATGGATGAATGCGATGTACCAGGGAAATATGGTGTAGATAAATATTTGACCGCTAGTGGTCTGTCTGTTCATCCTTCATTTAGAGGACAGGGTCTAGGAGAGGAACTTCTCCGAGCTCGGTGAGTAGAGATCAACAATCACATGAATTTACTTTTCAAAGCCTTCTGTCCGTCAATTGCCATAGAACTAGAAATGTGACTAGAAATTGACGGTTCAAAAAAATAAAACCAGGAAAAGTTCAAAAGATAATCATTAATCATCAATGAAACTGCAGTGTTAGCAATCGAACGTACGAACTCCATTTGCATTGATTCATTCGATTCTCATATTATAATGGTACATATTTCTTATCTGAACCCTTACGGAAAAAACCCTTCAAGTTTGAGGGTCAACCTTCAATTTTCAAGGTTTCACCCTCAATTCTGGAGATGAAACCCTGAAATTTCAGGGTTCAACCTCGAATATTCAGAGTAATACCTTCAATTCCTATGGATGAACCATCAATTGAAGGGTCAACCGTAAAAAGTTGGTGGATCAACCCTGAAAATTGAGGGAAAACCCCCAAGAATTGTGGAATATCCCTCAAACATTGAGGGACAACCTCCAACAATTGAAGGACCCTGAATAGTTGGGGGTTAATACTGAACATTGAGGGAAAACCCCCAAGAATTGAGGAATATCCCTCAAACATTGAGCGACAACCTCCAACAATTGAGGGATAACCCTGAAACGTTGTGGGACAACTCTGAAAATTGAGGGATGACCCTGAATAGTTAGGGGTCAACCCTGATGAGTGGCGGGTCACTGCAAAAGTCACTTCAAAAAGTCACCTCAAAAACCCTGAAGTTGAAGGGACCCCCCATTTGACGGTTGTTCCTCAAGTTGAAGGTACCCCTCAATTCAGGGTAACCCCCAAGTTGGGGGTACGAAATCACCCTGAAAGTTGAGGGCTCAGTTGAGGGTGATATTTTGAGGGGTTTTTTCCGTAAGGGAATGACGAATTCAATTTGCAGTGACGACATTGGCATCGCTTATCAAATTCCCGCGACTGAGACAGTTTTCACAACAACGGTGTCTCAGATACTGGCAGCTCGTGTTGGCCACAATGTTCTACTCGAAAGGAAGTATTCCAAACTCCTTGATGAGGAGGGAAAAATCGCCTTTCCCAGTATAACGGTGGAATATATCAAGGTCATGGGGAAGAAGCTGTACTGACGGATCCTGAATCTTCATTAATATCAATGTATCGTATATAAACTTTTTGTGGTATAGTCTTTGCGTACCTTGCTGGTTTTCCATCACCTGCCCAATGGTATTTACACATTCATCAGTAACTGCTCACATCAGTTCACTAAGAATTTTTTCGTTACGAACTTTAACGGCACATTTGTGTTTCCAAATTATTTCTCACATCTAATCCACGGTTATCATTGTGAACGAATTTTAATTTACTTTTTGTTTCAATTTTCTGTTAGGTATCTAACAATTATTACATTTTACATCATAGGGGTTGTTGACCAGGAGTAACCAACGTTGGAACATAAAGTAGGGACCATTCTACTTCTCAGCGAATTTTCCACTTGAGTTTTCATGCATTTTAAATTCAACCCTTACATTTGTGGATGCAAAGTTTGAGCACCAAATCATGCCAGACAAAAGATCAGCTCTCGGGAATTACAAACGCCCACGTTTTCTTCATTCTGGAATTCACGATAATATCTGCAACGTCGTTTCACCAATATCAGTCGATGTCAATCCCTCGTAATTAAAAAAAAGGGTGGAAAATTACTTCCATTTAATTTAGTTTCACAAATATGTAGAAACTGTGATCCGCTCAATAATATTCAGCAGTTGTCGTTCGTTTATTTATATATATATTCAGCAATTTGTAATCGAGTATTTTCTGCCCACTTACGCTAATTAGCCTCATTACGGATGTAGAGATCGGAGTAAGCTTAAGACTACCATCCGTCATATATTAATATAAAAAAAAACTTTCTAGCAAAATTATCAGTCATACGACGGAGGGCACAGCCTCAATTTTTAGATCTTCAGCCCAAATGGTAAATGATTTTATTTAATCTTCTAATGAAGGTAATCGACTCTTATTATATAGATTTGGAAAGCTTGAAAAACCAGCTTTCTGAATATATACAATGGTTATTTAAAAAAAATAAAAATGAATAGATGTAATTTCACTTTGAATAAAAAACCGAAAATTCCCATGTTAAATGAATGGGAAACTAAAATGAAAATTGCGACCTCTTAGAGTTGAGCTACAGCCACCGACTTTCGCGAGGATTTTTTTCTCATCCACCTCGAACATTTGGGGGGGTAAGAGTTGAAAAAAAAAATTAGATTTTTTTTTTTTGAAGCACCCTAATGTATAATATCCAAAACTATTACTATACATATAAATAATAGTTATTTTTCGAGAGTGTGCAAAGCTTGGCCGCGTAAATTTAGCATGTAGATATGTACCCTAATTGCTCGACTTAACCTTCAAATATGTACGGTCACGCTCGATACTTAAAGATACAGGATGAAGTCGCGTCTTATACCATATCATCTGCGCATAAAAAAGATGGAAATTTGAATATTTCCAAAGAAAATAGGAGGTTATCACGATTTTTTTTCCAAAGTAATAATTTTTATATGTGTAGGGCAATAATTGTTGTGTGTCGGCCCTGGCAGAAGCGAATTTTGTTCACAGTGCCCGCATCTCAGTTTTCACAGTGCCCAGTTTTTCACAGTACCCGTTCTCACAGTGCCCAGACTTTTACGTACCATGAGTAGGGATGGGCGATATATGTGAAAGTATCAATATTTTGTATCGATACGTATTTACTACTCTAGTATCGATACGACCAATATATTAAAGCCGTAGTATCGATATTGTCAATATCGAGTATCGATACATATATTCTTATTATGAAGTATGAACCATGTAGAATCCAAGTTATTTCATTTAGAAATATATTTTTCAGTACGTAAGATTGAAAATAGTTGGAATTTCTCATTTAAAAACGAAATAATTTGTCAAATATTTATTTTCATGTGTTATGTCAATACATTTCAAGCAGCTTTTAAGATATAAGTATCGGAGACCAATACTATACATACTTGCACATGAAGTATCGATATATCAATATATTGCTACATGAAATATCGATACAAAATATCGATAATTGAATCTAAAAATATCGATATTCGGATGTATCGATATATATTGCCCGTCCATGATGCCTGGTCTACACCTTAGAGCATGTAGACATGGAGGGAGCCTTCTGGCTGAAAAGCGTGAAGACAAAGACGGGAACAGTAACGTGATAACCTTACTCTCTCCAACCGCTTGGCACAGCTCTGACGTGGTCACGTGACTAGTTTAAATCGACCAATCACATTTTGCCAGAGAGAGCGAGGTTATCACCTTACTATGTCCATCCTTCCTGCGCTTGCCACTTATGGAACAAGATAGGACTGGCTCCCTCCATGTCTATATGCTCTAAGGTCTACACTCTGTCTTCAAGTGGGATCTTGAACATAGTGTCTTCAGAAATCTGTCAACTGATTGGTCACTTCTGTTGTGGAAATTCAGTGGTTGGCTAAATACCCGATCTTCAACACAGCGTATAGACGAGGCATGAGCCTTACGACCGAAGAGCGTCAAGGCTAACGATTGTAAAACATACTTACTGGAAAGTTTGCAATTCAATAAAAGTCTATTAAATTTTGATTGTGAAGAAATACATTAAGTGTTTTGTCCGAAATCCTGTTATATCCTGTATCATCCTTGACTTATTACCGTGCTAACGGAAGAATAAAACGAACCAGCTACTGAATATAATAACTCTAAGTAAATATTGCATAGTTACGTATTATCAAACCTACTGTGATATAACAGCCTTTTGACATTTTATCAGCATATATTATGTTAGCAAATGCCTACAGTATCCAATGCAGAGAAAAAAAAATTGATAAAAAGACACAAACGATATCGCTCTAGTATGTTTAGAAGCGCTTGCATCACAATTTGAACTGAATGATAAACCATTCAGTTGCAATTTTATGAATTGTCAATAAGTCTGTTATTCAAATATAAATAGAAGGTAATCATAAAGGCCGACGCCCACTACTGTTGGCGCAAAAAGGTTTGGCCCCTCTGTTTGAGTGATCATAACTTCTACAGGAAAATTGATAGAGCATCGAGTCTAGAAAGATCGGAAAGCGCCAAGTTTTCTGCGTCTAATGGTTGTTCGCGAATTTCCGTGTAAAAATCGTGAAAGCCGTTATGATCTCCGAAAAGTTAAAAAAACGTAGTTTTTCGGAGTCCATCGCCGTACGTCAACTTCAACTCGTCACCGTTAATCTGAAATGAGTGTAAAAAATCTGGAAAAATTTAGAAATATTCCCTGAACATTGACGAACATGATAGAGTTTGGTAAATCCAAAAATATTCACAAACCTGGACACCAGGTGCAAAAAGGTCCAATAGTGCGATTCGGGGAACGGATCGGTACGGACGAACCTGAGCCGGCTCAAAATTATCGTCAGAATATACACTTTTTGATTCCGTAATCAGTTTTTGGTTCGCAATAGCGGACTTCCAGTAATCGACGTGAACAATTTTTCAAATTTGAACGGGGCCGCGTGTGTCCCAGCCGTGATATTCTTCGCTGCATTCACATTGTTATATCAGTGGCCCCGAGTAACAATTGCGTCTGCGACGGGCGCGGCGGGAGGGAAATGCAGCGACGAATATCGCAGCTAGGACACAGGCGGCCCCGCGCAAATTTGAAAAATTGTTCACGTCGATTACTGGAAGTCCGCTATTGTGGACCAAAAACTGATTACGGAATCAAAAAGTGTATATCCTGACGATAATTTTGAGCCAGCTCAGGTTCGTCCGTACCGATCCGTTCCCCAAATCGCACTATTGGACCTTTTTGCACCTGGTGTCCAGGTTTGTGAATATTTTTGGATTTACCAAACTCTATCATGTTCGTCAATGTTCAGGGAATATTTCTAAATTTTTCCAGATTTTTTACACTCATTTCAGATCAACGGTGACGAGTTGAAGTTGACGTACGGTGATGGACTCCGAAAAACTACGTTTTTTTAACTTTTCGGAGATCATAACGGCTTTCACGATTTTTACACGGAAATTTGCGAACAACCATTAGACGCAGAAAACTTGGCGCTTTCCGATCTTTCTAGACTCGATGCTCTATCAATTTTCCTGTAAAAGTTATGAACACTCAAACAGAGGGGCCAAACCTTTTTGCGCCGACAGTAGTCCGCACCGATCGGCACCGAATTTTATTGTTTAAACAATGAAATTCGCTGCCGATCGGTGCGGTGCCGATCGGTGCGGTCTAGTGAGCGTCGGCCTTAAGGCACCAGACCACGGTAAAAAAAAAATTTTTTTTTTATTTTTTTTTATTTTTTTTTGCATTTTTTGAAGGATGCATTTGTTAAGAATGCTCTCACCAAATTTTTTTTGAAAACTACGTTTTTCAACCTGGTTGACAACATATTCAAAAAACTATTCATCCGATTTGCATGTCCCGAGTCTTAAAATGTTTGCAAATCCAATTTCTATGGCACCACGTAGGGTTTTTTTTTTTATAAAAGACCCCCTACTATTTTTTTTTTTCCATTAACGATGGAAATTTTCTCCGAAAATGGAAAATAAAATACGCTGGTCCGCCATTTTTTTTTTTTTTTTTTTTAGATATCGAAATTTCCCTACGTGATGCTATAAAACTATATGTCTAGTTTATAAATATATTTCTTTGGTATTTTTGCGGCGTACACCGCAAACTATTCTTAAGATTGAAATAAAAAAAATTGTGTAGTGTTTTCTATATATGTATATATTGAATATTAGTATCACTAGTAAAAAAACCATTCATCGTTTGCTTGAAAAAAATTATTAAAAATACATCCTCGTACCGCGCGCGCACCGTGGTTTGGTGCCTTAAACAACAAAAGCAGTTGGTATCACCTGTAAATTTCGTAAGAAAGGTAAGTACTCCAAAAAAACTGTCATCGCAAACGACATTTGTACTTTGATGGCGATCAGTATCTGGGAATATTGAATTATTTCATCTTGAAATCTCCGTGAAAACAGAATCAGTTTTAGAGAATCAGAGGAGCAAAATGTCTAGAATTATCAGTGAAGACCGTTCTCAAGGTTTCGAACTTGTTTGGAAACGACCAGAAGGTCCACCGCGAGTTTGGTGTTCCTTTGAAGGACGGAAAAAGCTGGCAGATGGCACACTGCCGAAATTCATTGTCCAGGAAATACCCGAAGAGATGTTCGAAGATATCCTTGATCACATGCAGGACTACTGCTTCACTGATGAGCCAACCTGCTCCAACGCTGGTGAGCCAAATCTCCGTGTCGTTCTCTCTCACAATAATCATTTCAGTGAATTAAACAAACTCGAATTTCCAAGAAAAATTATCAGGCAGACCTGGAATCGAACCCGGATCTCTGGAAGCCTAATCGGGGACTTGATCCACTAGAATATATATATTCATAAATATAGATATATGTGTTGCAGCCGATATACAGTATGAGTCTAATCTAATAATCATTTCTTTATGTGATTCCACCGAAAAAATAAGAGACAATATTTTGTCCACAGGTTTGCCCAACGATCTTTTAGGCAAGCAGGAAATGCGGTTAGCTGTGAAATGCTGCCTGCTTCAAGGAATCAGCATTGTTACTCTCCAAGTGAACACTGACCCTAAAGTCAAACCCTTGATAGTAGGTGCCAACGTTCTCTATGTCGTCACTCCTCAAGATCAAGCAATGGCCGATCATATAGAGCAAGTAGGTTGCTACTTTTTGATATCAATAATCCAGTCGATCTTATTGTCAAAAGGTGATTTTCACTTTTTGTTGATTCAGCTAATGTGAGCTCAATTCTCAGTCTTTATGAAATAATTATAATCTGTTCGACAGCTCAAGTCTAAAATTCTCAAAAAAATCTTTCGCGTTCCGATGGATCTGATTCAAGCGGTCCACGTGTATGAAACATATAAGGTCGACAAATACTTGGCCAGCTTTGGCTTGAGTGTCCTACCTTCTTTCAGAGGCCATGGACTAGGACATAAGATGCTTGAAGCACGGTTAGTATGGATGCGATATTTCCCGATCTTGAAATAATCTGATCTGATCGTTTTTTCAATTTCATTCCGATTTTTGGCTTCTCTGATAACTCTGATAACATTTTTATAAATTGAAATTGATAGTCGTACTTATTCGCACTTTCTGCGCTGAAGTACAATATAATAAAACCAAAATGTATTTTTAATTACAGCGAAGAGATTGGTCGTGCATATGAACTCTCTGCGACTGTGACAGTTTTTTCTGCAATCGAGTCCCAGATTCTGGCCTATCGTACTGGCTTCAAGTTATTATCCGAAACAAAGTTCTCCGAACTTTTGGACTATGAGGGAAAACTTGCCTACCCTGGGATTCCCGTCGAATATATCAAAGTTATGGGCAGGAGGCTCGACTAATAGAATTGAAACAGTTATTTTGCATACCGATCTTATTTTAGATCCTTTTCAACTTATGTAATACATATTTCATTATAATGATTCTCTTATCGTTTCAACTAAAAATATATCAGCCATCACTGAAGATTAAGTAATGAAGGCGATTACTGGTTTTTTTTTTTTTTTTTTTTATCAATCTTTGAACCCAAGTTCCACAGATGTTGAGCCATTCATCGCCATCCGGGATGCTTGATTACTTCGTCTTATCTCTGGCAGACACTATCTCTAATTTACAATTCATCGAAATATTTCGTACAATAAACTCATGATAAAACGCTACTGCTCTGTATTTTAAGATAGTTATCATCCGGTCGACAATTTAGATTCAAAACTGTGAAAAAAAAAAAAAAACAAATTCGATTAATTTGAACTGACATTTGACAAGAGATGTTCACGTGATGGAGAAGTTCGGGGTCAACAATTTGGGATATTTAGGTACTTTAGGCTATCAAGTACCTACTGATCGAGAAAGATTGGGTCCGACCCGTGCAGAAATTTCTTCGGGGAAACTTCGGGGCCTGACCAGGGTCCCCTAACAATTATCGGGCCCAGGCCAGGCTCCCCGGACAAGGCCCGATCGGGGCTGTAACGCTTCAGTCGGTAAGGCCTGATCGGGTTACCCTAGTCGGGCCCTGATATATGGTGTCCTTATCGAGCCCTACCGCGGAAAAAAATTAATTTAGATACCCGAAATCAATTAATTACAATGTATGATGCGTCAATCAACATTTACTAGTCGCACTCAATCGCTCAATGATACAGAGTGATAATTTTAAGATTAGAAGGAGGAGGAGCCTCCCCTTGTATTACTAGTCGCACGCTTTACCGACTACGCTAAACTACCTATTGCCGCCACATGCTAACCAAGCCAGGGCCGTAAAAAGGCTGCGCTAAGTAACCCTACTTAAGGACGCCATATTCCGGACGAGTCAGGCCCTGCTAAGGTGTCCCCACTTGAGGACGCCATATCGGACCCTTATCAGGGCCCTGCTAATATTAGGGGCAGCCCTAACAAATTTCTTCACGGGGAATTTTAGAAATAAGCAGGAGAAAATCGCCTATACCTACCTCAAGATCCCTGCGGAATATAATATCATGCCAAAGTTGGAACGGAGAGGTTCTACTAACGATCTGAAACAGTTATTCATGCATGTTGCATGCATGCACCAATTATTTATACTCGAAAACATCTGTAAGAAACTATTAAACGAATTTTATGAATCGAGTCAAGACGAGATTCTCCCTAGGGAAGTAACCACGAGGACGTGAAATGATAATAAATGTTTGAAAATTATAATACAGGATCTGCTGCCGCAGATACAGGAAATTTTCCCAGGACGTATAGCTCTTCACTTCGTTCTTTTTTACACGTATATCTTTTTACTAGCCTCGAGGACAGCTTCTCTTACTCTTCATCTAGCATCCCGTCACCACCAGGAGATGAACTAATTTAGCGGTGTGCGTAGGGGTCGGTGTCGTTGATAGAATAATTATTGTATACATTTATACCCGCAAGTATAGGTGATGGCAAACAAAATCGTTTAGCAAATTAGCCAAAAGAAATAACGAGCTGACGATAAATTGAACCTGGAGAATAGGAAGTCGCCTCTCAACGGTATAAATTATCGGGGTGATAATTCCAAGGATCAAAAAGAGCTGGACGTCTTTATATTTGGATCGTTGCAGAAAATTGGAAAATTAAAAATTTCGAGAAACTGCGACTCGTTCGGATATTGGATTTACCTTTTGCATGAAAAATATTGCGAGCACCTTGCGTGTGTTTCTCGAAAAAGACAAATAATTGTCTTCCTTATAAAAATATGTAAATATAAAAAAGAAAAACTCATTCTAAGGCGGATAGATAAATCTGCACACGTTCATTCATTCATTGTGAAGAATTCCGTCGCCAGTGAGCTGGATTTCCTCGCTGAAGTTATCAGCTGAGAAACCGAAACAGTAGAGCGAAATGATTGTCATAGTGGAACAAATCTCGTCGAGAAAAATGCACCGGAGGTCGAATACTCGGGTGAGTAGCGGAACACTTGGCAAGATACCAAAATGATTCTCGGAAAAGGTTTCAGAATTCCACAGCTATTCTAATAAGGTTCAAAATAAGAGAACACCGAGGCTGGTATATCTACGACACAAGTAGTACAACAAGTATTCCTATATAGCGAATAAGAGATTTCCGCAAATGTATAAATTCATCCACTTTTTACTCTCCTTGCATCACATGCACAGAAGATTTTTCCAATATTTTAAATTTTCAATTGCACTTTGCTGCTGATGAACTGCAAGACTCTGCGTAATATTGCTTGACCAATTTCTATCATATATTACACGTTCTTTACTCTTCGTCAAATTCGTGATTTCAGATGAGTATTGGCTTAGGTCAAAACGTGACGTTCAATAATTTTAACGTATCTCCGCACGTTTTATGGTCTCTAAGTATCCCAAAATAGGTTTGTTTAAAGAATGGAAGGTCTGCCCCCGACAAACTCGCAGACTCGCCAAATGATACCAGAAACTTACAGCATTAAAATGATGAGGATTAAAAATTTCCATATATCAATCTTGTTCAATTTGAACTTTCGTTTCAATACTACGGCAATAAAATTCAATGTAATGTTCAAATAACTAATTGACAGTATTTCGGTTAATCGCACATGAATTCCTGGAGTGAACGACGAAGATTGTTATAGAAAATTTGTGAATGGTAATGTTTTGAGAAATTAAATGATATGTGACACATCGTTATTGCAGCGAGGTAACTGCTGTTTCGACGTTTGTCCATCAAGTGTACTTATTCTGTTATACCAGTTTATAAACATTCCAGATGCAATTACTCACATTAGTACTCTGATGTCTTCGAAGACAAAATTCGAACGTATAGTAGGGTATATTCTATAACTGTCCCCCTAGGGCTGAGCCAAGAGTGCATAGTGATGTTGTTCAATTATTGCAGTACTTCCACGTATCCAGCTGAGCCCTGAGCTAGGGTCATATCGCGTTGAGTCGAGCCTTCGCGAAGTTTATTGGCCATAAAAGTGTGTTTCATGGATAACTGCGTCAATGGGCCCTTGACTCAGAGGAAAATTTGTTCTATTGATAACAATACGTCTCTAGAACTTGATTTCCCGCATTTTTTTTTTTTTTTTTTATATCATGTATTTTTTTTTATTTTTATTATACCGATCGTTATTAATTGATTACATTTACACTTATATTTTTCATGATCTTCTTGCTCGCATGGCATTATCTTGGCAAATAATGACGACAAGTTCCTTTGCACTGTTTCGGGTATTAAAATAAATTTGGCAATTTTTTTTTTTTTTTTTGTGAATAGAAATGATGATATTATATATGTTTTCATTTTTTCGTAGCTACAGATGAAATTATTTTGGTACTTGTATCGAGATATTTTTTTAGATTTCTAATCTTTTTGGGGAGGTACACGTACCTATAATATGCCTACCGTAATTTCAGTGTAGACCGTGTGCCAATATGAGGTTCGTAATTAAATTGACGAAGGCCTGGGGATATGAGGGGAATAATTATCCGAAAGTAAATTTTGAAATATATTATACCTTATATAGATACAAAGGTATAAGCATTGACGTGATCAGTATAATAATAAAAACCATATTTTTAAGGGATTTTATTTTTTGTTTGTTTGTTTGTTTTTTTTTTTTTTTTTTTTTTTTTTTTCGAGACGATTCAAATTAGATTTGTAAAGAAAATGTATGTGGCTTAAATACGTAAATCGAGATGAGATCGAGGTGAGCACACTCCAGCTTTTGTTTATAAAGAAAAATTTTAATCAATTTTTAACTTCGCTGAAAATATTCTCACCACCCATATCTCGCGTTGGAGAAGTTCGCAGGACACCCATACCTCCTTTGGAGTTTGGCATATTAAGGTTTCATAAATTATGAAGCTTATAGAATAAACGCGATATTCTTTTGCCAGGGATGCTTCTCATTTTTTTCTTTTTTTTTTTTTTTTTTTTTTTGTTTCTTTTTTTCTTTCCTTATTTTTTTTTTATCGGTAAACTTATTAATCCATAACGAATATTGATGTTGTTTTTACAGAATGTAATAAATATTATTATTATTATTATTATTATTTTATTTTACATCCTCATTCTGCTCATCAGCTTAAATATGTTTAAAATATTTCTGTGGGCAGATTCTCAGATTTATGAAATCACAAAGAATCGCTAAAAGATAAACCTATATTTATTTTTACGATCAATTTTATCTTTTGTTCAAACTCTTGAATCTCCTGTTTCATTTTTTTTTTTTTTTTTTTTTCTCTTTCCTTTTTCTCTCTTTGCCTCCAAAATATCGTATACATAGTTTGATTCAACGAAAAAATTGTTTCACTTAGATTTTTAATTTCGTATAATTTTATGTAATTATTTTTTTTTTTTTTTTTTTTTTTTTTATACAAATCTCAATGTAATTTTCACCCGAAAAAAAGAAAAATTTACAACATCTTTCGTTGTGAAAAGTTTATGCAACACCAGCTCGATTCTATTTCGCAACGTGATATTTGTAGCCCTTTCGGTGGTAAATTGGTGGTAATAACATTCTACCGTTAAAAGTTTAATGAGAAGCTACCCTAATTTCTGGAAACAACACGTGTCACTTTTTTGAAAGAGACCATATTTTGGAGTAACAGCCGAGGCAGAAAATTTTGGAAGTCTAGTTAATTTCACCACGCGTGGTTTCAGCGGTAAATTAAAGTTGAAAACAAAAAAAGAAGAAGGAAAATAACATTTTCCCGTATTATGGAATTAAAAAAATTGTACTGATCTTAAATATATTTGATTAAAATATAATTACAGCTTATAGAATATAATTATATTCACAGTTGAAAAACGAGAGTTCTGATACTACGACGGCTTAGAAGCTTTGAAAATTTTTAGATCTATGAAAAGCTGTTAGACGTTAAAAAATTTATCGTTGTATATAATTATATGAAGATTAAAAACGAGAGATTTAAGTGCAAAGATCCAAGTCTTTTACCGATGACCGAATTATCGCGGGCTGAAGAAAATCGTATTCGCGCTTCGATCTATTCGCTCACATCTGTTCCGCGAACCAAAGTTAACTTTAAACGGCTCATGTGCTTAGAACTTTGTTGATCCGACGTTGTACATGTTGTGGTATATTCGCCACATCCGGAGTTTGTCTATACACACACAACATTGGAACTCTGATCTTGGCTCGCTGATGGTAGTATACAAGAGATTTGACGGACATGGGTAGATATTAGATTGTGCTAAAGCAGGTCAACACTTTTTTTCCTGCAATCTACCACCTCAAAAATCTTTGTATAGAATTACGTCAAATAATGAACTGCTATTAAAGTCTAAGTGGTACCTGAATCGATAATCAGGTTTTCCATTTGATTAACACGCAGAACTTTACATCATATCACTAATGGTCATTTAATTGACCACAAAAAGTATTACGAAAGTTTGTCTTCGTGCTCGGGGGCTTTTTGGGTCACTGACTCCGAATTTGAAATCTCAAATTCAAAATTTCAAACATTGTAGAACTGATATCATGAATATTTGAATAATCTAAATGTTCAGATTACGCATCTGCCATTTCAAATTTCGAATTCTAGACCCTAGATTCTGAATCAGTCGCCTGAAAAACCCACCAGCACTAACTAAGACAGACTTTCGGGCTACTTGTTTCGTTCAAATTAATATGAATATTAGGGTGGTTCTTAATTTGGTCATATTCGAATTTCAATGCTCTCATGGGTCAAAAAAAATTCAGTCAAAACCCCAGGTTGAAATCTCAATTCTAAGTACTGCCCCAAAGCCTTTGAACTTTCCCGATCAAATAACACATGCATACCATTTTTATTACTTCTGGATCATTTTTTACTGCCTATCGCATTATAGCTTCGAATAATCTGAAACTCCGCACACTTCCCTTACGGAAAAAACCCCTCAAAATATCACCCTCAACTGAGCCCTCAACTTTCAGGGTGATTTCGTTCCCCCAACTTGGGGGTTAACCCTGAATTGAGGGGTACCTTCAACTTGAGGAACAACCGTCAAATGGGGGTCCCTTCAACTTCAGGGTTTTTGAGGTGACTTTTTGAAGTGACTTTTGAAGTGACCCGCCACTCATCAGGGTTGACCCCTAACTATTCAGGGTCATCCCTCAATTTTCAGAGTCGTCCCACAACGTTTCAGGGTTATCCCTCAATTTTTGGAGGTTGTCGCTCAATGTTTGAGGGATATTCCTCAATTCTTGGGGGTTTTCCCTCAATTTTCAGTATTGACCCCCAACTATTCAGGGTTATCCTTCAATTGTTGGAGGTTGTCCCTCAATGTTTGAGGGATATTCCACAATTCTTGGGTGTTTTCCCTCAATTTTCAGGGTTGATCCACCAACTTTTCACGGTTGACCCTTCAATTGAAGGTTCATCCATAGGAATTGAAGGTATTACCCTGAATATTGGAGGTTGAACCCTGAAATTTCAGGGTTTCACATCCATAGAATTGAGGGTGAAACCTTGAAAATTGAAGGTTCACCCTCAAACTTGAAGGGTTTTTTCCGTAAGGGTTCTTTTACCTATAGTAGTAGGTATCCGTGAATAATGTACAGATTTTTAGAGACAAAATTTTATTAATTTTATTTGATTATTCGACGTAATTCTGGAAATTTTTTCTGTAGGTACCTATATAGAAGCTCGGAAAAGAAAAGTCGATCTTTTCTCGTCACACCCTAGTAGAAATATGTTGATGAACTTTTATATACTCGGGGTGAAAGGTATGAGTATGAATAGTTATTAATTAATTCATTGCAAAAGTTCTTATAAGAGTAAGTGACCCTTCGCAATATTGCATAGATAAAAAAAAAAAAAAAAAAAGTAGTCTGTGCGGGTGCGTATAGACGAGGTGAAAAAAAAAAGTATAAAAAAATATTGCCTGCGGTTAAAAGAATGATGGAAAAGCAAGTGGATGAATAAATCCCATATACACATATAACACAACTAATTACTAAGTATGATATCTCTTGCACGCGATGCGATGCACGTGGTTACGATTGGATGTGTGCGCTGTGCTGCAGACAGGTTGTAATTTAGATTCTAATCTTAAGTACACGCTATTTGAATATCATCTTACTCATGGTGTAAAATAGTATATATCTATACCCACCATGTGCAGTAAGCTTGGGATTTACAATACATACAATATATAATCAGCTATCTTTTCTGATTATTTCATTCGGTATTTCAACAATATAAATCTCCGTGTACCTACGTATCTTTTGACCACACTTTTTTTTCTTCAGGAAATACTTAATCGTCAGATTATCCGGATTAAAATCCTCTTTCCGAATTCATTGGTTGCGCACAATGGGATCCCTTATATATAGACGAATTTTACCTTTTCTCTTGATTTCTTCAAGTTCTTTACGTTTTTTTGTAAATCCGCTGAAAATAACTCACAAACGACTCAAAAGATTTCAATGAAATCACATATACATATATGCCTGGGATAATCTGTATACATGTACCGTATCGAATTTGAGCAAAATCGATTCAACGATTTTGGTGAGGAGCGAAGAAAATTTGTTCTTCAGGAAGTATATTTTTATCTCAGCGACCACGTTTGTGCGATTTCAATGAAATTTTGTCGGTTCATACTGCTCGAGGCATCGAGATTTTTAGCCAAATGTAAAGAGATTTTGAAATAAAATGTGGAAGCGGCAGCAGTTTGAAATTACATTTTGATATAATAGATCGAGAACATTTTTGCTGATCTATTCCTGCGAAATTGATTGTAGAATTCCCAAACTTTATCGGGACTTGGTTCTGAATTATTCGAAAAAATATCCAGCACTCAAATTTCACATCTATATCATACATTCATCTAACGTAATAAGAACCTATTGATGTCATACTTTCGGGGTGGGAAATAGTGCGAAATAAAAGCACACAACTTTTTGAATAAGTGAAAACAAAAGTGTCTGAAACTTTTTTCAAACTTCAGAGAATGTTGTCCAACCCAAGCACTCATATCATATACTTACACAAAAACCCATGAACAATAATTTCGAAGCTACAACTCCCGAAATAAAGCGTGAAAAAGTCTAATACTAATTGAGTAGTTGGGTGCAATAAAGGTACATTGAACAGACATAGAATGCCACCATTCTATTAATCGTTCATCAGAACGCAGCACACCTACTCAAGTCCATAGACACAAACGAGAATTAGCTTTTACTGCTATCTTCGTAAAAAGGGCACATAATTAATACTTAGTTAGACCAATGCCCAATAAAAATATATAGTTAGCATGCGTTTAGATGATTAATTGGTTTGAAAAGATATGAAATGACCGATTAAACGATAGCACAATATTTATTCTGCACTTAATTTTCGAGCTCTACTGCTATACGATTTCCCAAAAATCTGACTCGTGAAATTAAAAAAATATGCCAGTTTTTGGATTTGTGATTCACTATTCTTCGTGAATGGTAGCAGTTCTATGATTTTATAAGGTATTGGATATCAAAGGCTGTATTTCTATGCAATTTTCTGCAACAAAGGCGTACAGCTCATATTTCAAAAATTTATTTCACATAATCGGTGATAATTGCTTTTACAATCATCACGAAGTCTAGTCGATATCGTGCCGGAGTATGCCCGAAAAAAAGATAGCTTCGAAATATCCATAGCTAAATGAAGGGTGCGTTCTTCTCAATTATCTCGAAACGTGATACTTCGTATCGCATCGCACTCCTCAATATTACTCTACTAAATTCTTCTCCCTCGATTGATGACAGCATTGTTAGTCGATCTTATAAACCCACGCCGAGTATCCGATACACTTAGATAATTCCACCATTCTGGGAAAAAAATCTTTTAATCCAATATTTTCGAAAGAGTCAAGTCTACAAAATAAGCACATCTAATTTCCCACGCGAATTTTGATAACTGAATGAACATGGTGCGTTTTTCTGAAATTATCTCAAAACGTGACGAATTTGAAGAAAAAAAGCTTCGAATCCGAATTTTCTTTCTTCCAATTTGCAAAAAATATGCATATAATAATTAACGTACCTTATTTCACACATGTCTAAACCCACAACTTATACCATATGATTTTCGCACGATCTTATAGACGCGTAAGATTCGTACTATTGTATCTAGAAGCTAGGATGGCGAGGAGCACGCGCGGTTTGGGGGTATGATGTCGAGAGGAGAGTCGCGTTCGCTTTTGATCAGAAAACCGCGAGAAGCAGTGCGTGCTTTCAGTGGCATTTCGCGCGCCGTTCAAGTCGGTTCTCTCCATAGTTTTCCGGTACATATATCCTGCGGTTCCCGCAGGACGCGCGACGCGCCTATATATATATTATACGTCCTAGATGTACGTACCTACCCTGTACACATCACGTAGTCCAAAAAACAATTTTGCAAAATAATTTGCGATTCAATTTTCTACGACGATATAAAAAAAAAAAAAAAAAAAAAAAAAATCAGAAATTTTCATGCGACGTGCAGCTCGTTCGGAGAGAGAAAAATAATAAAACAGATTTGACAAAATCTCGGACTCTCCCTTATTTTTGTTCTTTTTTTCTTTTTAGATCAGATTAAATTTTAACGTTTTGTGGAATCGTCGAAATTTTTCTTTTCCCTTTTCCATTAAAGTATAGGTATACGAATTTTATTTCCATCCCGGTATTTTCGAAGCTGTTATTTTATACGATTTTTAGTATATATGATGTAATATCGCACGATGCGTATATATACTAATATTGTGGATATATTTTAATAAATTATTTCCAAGCCTTGGATGTACATTTCTTCGTATTTCTCGATGACTAATTAATTTTTATTTTATATGTTTTTTTTAGTCATTATAAAAATTTTCAATTAATATATTATAACAATCCACTATACAAAGAATCGACGGTTTCATTACCGTCGTCAGACAATTAATGTAATTAAAATTTTTTTTTTTTTTTTTTCACGTTTCTCAGTATTATTCTTTCGCATTACTAAATTCTGGGAATCTGACGAAGTAACGTAATACTAAGAACAAATTAGACTGATTACGAAATAGTAGTTGATCAACGCTTAACGAAATAATTTAAAAATCGATTCCTATATATTAAAATACGCGTATTGAAAAAATAAATTCACATGATATTATATAAAAGACGACAAATAATTATAATTATTTCTCGATGTAAAACTACGTACTAATACGATTTATTTCATCTCTCTCTCTCTCTCTCTAAAAAAAAAAAATTACAAACAATATCCGATAACACATAGCTGAAACTTTGGTATATATAAATTAAAATCTAAGTATATATATGCAGGAAGTAGTATAATATTATGAAATATCGAATGCAGTTAGGCGAGCGTACGGCGTAGATTAAAAGAAAATTCTTTCCTGCACCACCAGCTGTATAGGGGTTGTCGAGACGAAGCCGAAGTGTATAATTTTATAATTTTTTAACGGGAATGAAATGAAATTTTATTCCGCGTATTTCTGTACCAACAAATTTTGTTGAACTACACAGAAAGAAAGGCTAACTTGATTCAAGACAATTTTGCGGTCCAAAAATGAAGACCGAAATTTTCTCGGATCAAATCAAAAATTTTTCTCGAACCAAGAAAATTTTCCAAATTTTCTTGGTTCGAGAAAAATTTTTGATTTGATCCGAGAAAATTTCGGTCTTCATTTTTGGACCGCAAAATTGTCTTGAATCAAGTTAACCTTTCTTTCTGTGTACTGGATATTATATAATAGGCGCATATATATTTATAAATTACGTAAGCGGATGAACAAATATATATTAGATCGCATTTAATGGGAATTTACGATGCCACGCAGGTTCGAAGGGTGATAAATATCGGAGATTAGATCGGACCATTAAATGCAGATATATTTCCTCGCGCGATGTTCTGAATCATGTACCTACTACGTTGTTAAATAATATATTTATTATACTTTTAGGGTATAAAACAAATTAAATCGTCGATCTAGGTATTCGGTGAACAATATATAGTATAAAGGCTAATAAATAAATTCCACCACTATATGTATAGATCGTATATTTTAATTACTGGAATCCCACTGTCGCACGGTTATAATTGTATTGTAGAATTTAACTTTAACTGGTTTGATAAATAATATCATTCTAATTTTTTTCTTTTTCTTTTTTTCTTTTTCTCCTTATATTATTCTGTTCAAAATGATGAAAAGTGTTCATTAAAAAAGTTATATTCACCTAGTTCAAAAGGAAGATTTACGAGCACTTGCTCTTCAATTTTTCCTTTTTTCTTTTTCTTTATCTCGTTTTTCACCTTTTCTCTTCATATATACTTTTCACGCATTTTTGTCATAGTTATTATTCAACGTGAGTCAGTATACAGTATAAGGCTTTAAGGATAATTATTACAATTTTATTTCATTCATTTCATTTCATTTCATTTCATCTAATTTCATTTCATTTCATTTTATTTTATTTCTATTTCCTTCCATTTCATTTCATTTCATTTCACGGGTAAAATCGTGTAACACTCAATTGTAAAGTACGAAGAGGAGAGGAAAAAGAGAAAAAAAAAAAAAGAAAAAAAAAAAAAAAAAAACATCACGGAAAAGAAGTTGATGATTCAACAAAATTTTGACCAGAATAGGTAGAGATCCATTTTTTCCGGAACTCTGAAGTGTACTACCTCTTCCGTATTTTCTAGTTAGTACGTATAAATCGCAACAATTCGACTATAGAAATTAATTAAATAAGGATAAAGAAATGGAACTGCATTTCCTCTACTACTATACATAATCATTATCATAACGGTCACTCACCGGATGTACGGAAGTGGGTAAAAAAAAAAAGAAAGAATGAAATATATATAAAAATAAATAAAAAAAAAAAAAATCACAAATGATTAGATAAATAAATTATAATTATCAATCTGACCATGTATTAGATTTCACGAGGGATAACCTAGTTTTATGTGGTCAGAATGTATACGTTAGAAAATATATACTGTATAAAGAAGCAAAGATTAAAGAAATATAATAATTATTGCGGAAACGTTGAGATATTTTTGAAAAAATTATTTTACAACCCCTGAGTAAATTCGCGTGTCTGAAATTTTTTGTTTCATTGAATATATGTGGTATTCCACGTGAACCGGATCAGTTTTTGGCCTGAGGTCATCGAATTTGACGACAATACAGATTCAGATTCCTTGTTACTACATGAGATGCCCCTAACAGTTACAGTAGCTTGAAAATAATTGGTTCAATTTATATCGCTGTCATAATTATGCCAAAAATTTAATTACCACATTTTCAACTCCACTTATCTCAGCCATTTATGAACAAAATCATAACTTCCCACAGTCCATTCTACGCGCATAAATGAGCTCCTTCGAAATATGTAGCACTTCAATTATTTTTCGAATTCTTAAACATGTAAAACTTTGAAAATATGCGATTTCTTTGTTCTTCTACCGAAGGGTCACACCAATTGCCCTGAAATTTTCACCGAAATTACTTCGAGGTGGCACTAAGAAGTGATCAAAATTTCTGCCTCCTGTTTTTCTTCTTTTTTTTTTCCAAAAACCGGCGAAGCATGTAAAACTTGGAAAATATGTGTTTTTATTTTTTTTTCTACTTGAAGGGTCACACGGATTGCCTTAAAATTTTCACCGAAATTACTTCAAAGTGTCACAAAGAAGTGATCAAATTTCCAGCCTCCCGTTTTTTACTTTTTTTTTTTTTTTTTGCCAAAAACCGACCCGGTTCACGTGGAATACCCCATATGTATACGTAGGTACATACTTGAAACTATATGTAGTTTCGTGTAGAAATTGAAGATATATAAAAAGTGATGTACACATATAGTAGCTTATATGTATTTCGAAGAATTTCCCTATCGGTTGAAAAGTTGGGAAAGAGCTTCAAGCTGTTTTGGGAAGAAGCTAGGGTAGGTGGGTATGGATGTAAGGGAGACATTCGCAAGCTCGAAGTTTTATACATTTTCGAAGTCTGGGAAACAGTATATAGGTATACATAGGCCGTTTCTGCCTATATGCAGAAAAAATTCCGTGATTTAAATTCGTGCCTTTATGGCAATTACAAACTGTTAACGAAAGACGAAATTTTTCCTTCAGGACCTATTTGGTATAGAACAAAAGTGTCGGGAGTAAAATAAACGCGAAGAAAAACGAGTTTCAAAAAAAAAAAAAAAAAAAAAAGGTGACAACGAGAAAATAAGAAGAGCACAAGGTCGGCGAATACGAACACGGTTTTTAAACAGTCTTGTTCTGAAATTCTGAAAATAGCATCCCTCTAAACGAGGAAACAAAGTAGATGTAATAGAAAATCGACAATCCGAAAATTCCACGAGGATTAGTTTCGGTGCGAATTTCTAGCTCGCCTTAACGGTTTAGCTATATGTTGGGCAGAAATGCGAAACGCAGGGTTTGCAGTTGCGTAGTCCGGAAAAGTAAAACGCTAAGGAATTAGTATAAGAAGTAAGGAGGTAAGATCGGGAGGAAACAAGGACAAATCCCCTACGAATTAGAGTGAAGGAGTTGTGCGGGATGGACGAGGGATGAGATAGTGAGAAAGAGCGAGAAAGAAGTAGGTATAAGGGAGAACGTGCTTGCCTCAACAATTCGAGCCCTCAAAGTCATTCTCGTCGTTAGCTTTGCAATAGGATTATTTCGGGAGTATCCCTTAATCCCTAATCTTCAGATGGTAGTTATCTGGTCTGCGATAGAAATTACACGTGTATATACTATATCGGGGTAGCAAAACGCGTCTATATAAGTATACGAAAGTAATTAAGGGTTGTTTAAAAAATAAATAAATTAATATACGTATGTAGGTACGCGAAAAAAGGTGTTTAATTTACAACTCAAATTACAATTCCCGTCACTCGCAGATATCTAGCTATACCATTCATCGAAAAGATGAAATTGCGAGAATTAAAATCGTAATTAGTTTTATTGAGGCATTATAAGAATTTCGCAAAAACGTTTTTAAGAAAAACCCAGAAACAGACAAAGAAAAAAAAAAAAAAAAAATAGAACTAAACATCCAATTTGCAAATTTGTTTACGCACTAAAACATTTGACATCAAAGAAAGAGAGAGAGAGAAAGAAAAAGAATAAGAAGAAGAAGAAGAAAAAAAAAAAAACTGTTCCAAGTAAAACGGTACATAAATATTTAGAAAATAAAATTTCTTCCATCTTTTATGCAAATATATGTGTAGTTTAAATGGTAATCGTTGAGAAATTGGATAAACTATGAAATTTCAAGCTCAGTATATTATAACAAGCTATAGAGCGAGAAGAAGAAAAAATAAAAATAAAAAAATCATTATTTTTTTTTTTCTGGAAAATAAAACACATCAAGGGCGGTCAAAGGTTAGCCCTTAGGCTCCTATATCTGTCTCTCTTTCGGCAAACAATTTCTAGAACCTCAAACACGGAGCTAGGGGTCTCGATCTAATTTGTTCTTGGCCTAAAGAAGTCGTCGAGCTACCCACAAGCATATAGACGAATATTGTATTGTGAGAGAATTTACATAGTTGGCTTATTAAATCAAATCATTAATTTAATTTAATTTAATTTAAGGGGACCAGTACAGTGACTTTTCGAGAAATTATCATAGTCCGATATCAATTTATTTCATAACCAAAGTTCATTTCACATGAAAATATTTTTCTTTTTCAAAATCATGTGTCGTAAGAATTTTAGAGCACCGTTGGACCGATTCAGGTCATCTTGGATTCATTTTCTTCAGAAAACAAATCCTCATCATGTGAATGTAGGAATTTAAAAATAAAAAATGATGTCACAAGTTATGATCAATTTACCAAATTTTCAAAAATTATTATCACTCATTTCTTAAATAACTTGGCCAAAACGAAAAATTTTCTAAATTCCTACATTCACATGATGAGGATTTGTTTTCTGAAGAAAATGAATCCAAGATGACCTGAATCGGTTCAAAGGTGCTCTGAAATCCTTACGACACATGATTTTGAAAAAGAAAAATATTTTCATGTGAAATGAACTTTGGTTGTGAAATAAATTGATTTCGGACTATGATAATTTCTCGAAAAGTCGCTGTACTGGTCCCCTTAAGAATTTTTATAATTAATTGTTCTACTCTAAATCTATGTGAAATAAATCTGAATGTATACTATAAGATAAAAAAAAAAAAAAAAAGAAGATATGGTGACGTTTTGTGGATGGAATGAAAAAACAAACTGTAAAAAGAACCTGGAATTAGTGAGATAAAACGCAAAGTGATGAAAGAAAGCTTCGAGCTTTATTGGTATGAGATAATAATAAATAAAAAATCGCGATATACATCGCAGCTATATTGCGCGATCTTTATTAAATACTTATCGAATAAATATGTAGTGTATAGTTCGTAGATTATTGTAGATATAAATAAAAAGAATAACTATTTAATCAGATATGTCTCTCGTAAGCGAACTGCCTCGCCAAAATTCAAAAACCTCATACGACGATCAGCCGAATAATTTCATCGACGTTACCGAAGCTGTTGAAGTATCAAACTCCACCGACGCATCAGGATGCATTCATATATATTCTGGTACGATAGAGATCACCTCTGCGACTCCAAACGCATCGGAAAATCTGAATTCCTTCTATTTCTACGAGGTAAGCGACGCTGTTTCCTATTCTTTAATTTTTCTTCTTTTTTTTTCTTCTCTTTTTATACGAAATTTATTATTTGCCGAGTAACTCCTAGAAAAAGTACCTCTCAGTTACTCGTGAGAGGCTATTCTAAGCCTCGGGGTAGAAAAGAATGAAAAAAAAAAAAAAAAAAAAAAGAACAAAAGGAGAAAAAAAAGAAAAAGAAAAAAAAAAAAAAATGATCCTTTCGTTCAATGAGCCGAATTTTTCGTCAAGTGGCAAATTGTTGCCAACTCGATGAATCGAGGGGGGGAGGAGGGACCACGGGCACATACGTGTAACGGCGATCCCAAAACGCGTCACGTTTGTATATATAAAACCGCGGAAAGAACCCCCGAAGAAACGAACGTGATCGGATTCGTAAATTAGTTCTTTGACTGCGCAAGAGTATAGCGACTATACCGACCCAACTCAACGCACGGAGACTACGAATAAATATTCGGCAATAAATCATTCAATTAAATCAACGATCGGAATACATTGAGTACTTACTTTACGTTTTATAGGTATCAACCGCGATGTTACAACACTTGAATAAAATTCGAAGATTATTTCACACCTGCATCTATCACATAACGATATGTGATAATCGCTGTTTAATCTGACGACGAAGGACTTTATAAACGTTATACTCGTCATATTATATATGCGACCGGAAATATGTATTTTATAGTTATGACTTACATTAATACCGCAGGATTTCGGGGGATCCGGATGATCGTTTTGTTTTACAAATAGGTATAATTTGCCCGAAGTTAACATGTTTGATAATAATTATAGAAACTTTATGGATTACGGGTTACGTTTATGGTGCTTTGTATTCATCGTCATGACCAAAACTTCAATGCATTTACTAATTATCTTGTATGTACTGAAATTTGAGTGGAAAATTAGATGTGCTTATTTTGTCGACTTGACTCTTTCGAAAATATTGAATTAAAAGATTTTTTTCCTGAATGGTGGAATTATCTAAGTGTATCGATACTCGGCGTGAGTTTATAAGATCGACTAACAATGCTGTCAGCAATCGAGGGAGAAGAATTTAGTAGAGTAATATTGAGGAGTGCAATGCGATACGAAGTATCACGTTTCGAGATAATTGAGAAGAACGCACCATTCATTCAGCTATGGATATTTCGAAGCTATCTTTTTTTTCGGGCATACTCCGGCACGATATAGACTAGACTTCGTGATGGTTGTAAAAGATATTATCACCGATTATGCGAAATAAATTTTTGAAATATGAGCTGTACGCCTTTGTTGCAGAAAATTGCATAGAAATACAGCCTTTGATATCCAATACCTTATAAAATCATAGAACTGCTACCATTCACGAAGAATAGTGAATCACAAATCCAAAAACTGGCATATTTTTTAATTTCACGAGTCAGATTTTTGGGAAATCGTATAGCAGTAGAGCTCGGAAATTAAAGTGCAGAATAAATATTGTGCTATCGTTTAATCGGTCATTTCATACCTTTTCAAACCAATTAATCATCTAAACACATGCTAACTATATATTTTCATTTGGCATTGGTGTAACTAAGTGTTAATTATGTGCCCTTTTTACGAAGATAGCAGTAAAAGCTAATTTTCGATAATGTCTATGAATTTGAGTATGTGTGCTGCGTGTGATTCTTGTGGATCATCCTTCAGATTGCAATGTGCCTTTATTGCATCCAATTCTTCATTTATTGTTGCAGAATAATTCGAAGAAATAATTTAAAGCCTTTCCGAACTACTTTAACGTTCATGAATTTATTATTATTAATAATGATTGTATGATATGCATGCCCAGGTATACGGCGTTTGCATCGCGTACGCTCATATATCATGTATTTTTATTAGAAATGCATTCGTCAGATCAAAGGTTTCCATATCGAGCTGCTTGGAAATTTTACGATCTTGTGATATGATGTATGTATGTATGTATGTAGGCAGGTAGCTAGGTAGGTTCCCGCAGATTCAAATGTCGAAGTAGGTATCCTACACACATACAAGAGATGTAAGAGATGCTATAATATACGGCTTTATAGACGCACGTTTCGTCAAATATTGTATTTCTATAGAATAAAGCAAAGGAAATCTTGTCGACACATATAAATCTACGTTGATATATGAAATGTGTCAATATATCATAGAGAGAAAAATAGAAACATCATTTCACGCGAGGAAAGCTTCCATATACGTAATCTGGAAAAAAAATTAAAAAATAAGAATAAGAATAAATATATATTGTGACTTGTGAGGATATTGTCGCATGGTATTGATTGCGACGCGAATTAAATCCACCGAATCGAAGAATAATCGATTTACATCAATTTTATTATCGTTTGATTACGGCATACCTATGTTGCCCTGGCAAAAATAAAAAGGTAATTTTTTTTTTTTTTTTTTTGTTGTTCTCCGTTGATAAAATGGATGGTAAAAGCCAAACCGTTTATCAATAAGGGATGTAGTTTTTACGACAGAAATGCGGTAAGAAGTTCACAGAGTCTGTGAGAATAGAAAAATAAAGGAGCTGTCGAACCTATTCTCTTATATATATACCGCGACAATTTGTGGATGCGGAACGCCAGGGATACCAAACCCCAAAAGTCGTTAGCATTGCAGTTTAGTTACTTATACTAGATTTGCCTAGTAAAATCACTAAAAATCTAGTGATTTCTAGTGATTTTACTAGAAACATCTATAGTGAGTTACTATAACTTCTGCTAACGAGTTTTGGGTTGGTATCCCTGGCGTTCCGCATCCACACGGTATATAAGAATTAATCTATACGATAAGATACGCCTTATATCTGCACCCACGTATTTCTGGTAAGGATACTGCGTATAGATAACCAAATGATGTCCAGAGGCGTTTATGTTCAAACGGCGATAAGCTCGAAAACGAAATTATTACCGAAAAAGGAATAATGAGAAACTTTTTTTTTTTTTTTCATTTTTTATATAAATTTGTGAAAACTTTTTGGAAGACGTGCGATATCGGGGTAAAAAATTTTATGGATTAGTTTGGAAGGACACGAAAGGACGAAGGTCTCGTCCTTTAAGGACAACGGTTATCCCGTTTCTTCTTTGCTATCCGTTATACTTATACCTGAAGCAGTATACGGGGACAGTAATCGATAATTGACACCGTATACGTTAGCCTACAGTCTGCCCCCCAGAAAGCCTAACTCTTTCTTAAAGACAGCGAGAAGCTCTGTCTAGCAAAAAAAAAAAAAAAAAAAGACTTCCCTTAGGTACGGAAAGAAAAGATTTTCTAATATTTATTTTATCGGACGTTGCTACACAGAAAGAAAGGGTAACTTGATTCAAGAAAATTTTGCGGTCCAAAAATGGAGACCGAAATTTTCTCGGATCAAATCAAAAATTTTCTCGAACCAAGAAAATTGGCACAATTTTCTTGGTTCGAGAAAATTTTTGATTTGATCCGAGAAAATTTCGGTCTCCATTTTTGGACCGCAAAATTTTCTTGAATCAAGTTACCCTTTCTTTCTGTGTATATATACTATGTATAGGTATAGGCACTCTCACTTCTTTGCAGAATTTCTCAAGCTAGAATCCAAAGTCTTTATTTCGTAAGATCTAATGCTTTTCTTCTCAATTTGAGAAGACATTTTCATCTTATTTTTATTTCTTTGCTTTTTTTTCATTGAAAAACGGAGTTCAAAGTTGTATAATTTTAGGTTCAAAATGTGAGAAATATAATTGAAGCCTTTTATTTTCTCGTCTTTTCTTTTCTTTTCTTTTCTTCCTTTCTTATATACTTTCTGACTTTTGCCTCTAATTTTGTTGCGGTTTCACGTTTATACGCGCTAAACGCGCGTTACTTATGTACCGAAGTACTCAGGCGCACGTGTTACTTGCTCTTTCCTCCCATTATCTTCCTATTGTCTTCTCTGGTCACTATATATACGCGGTCAACTCTACTTTTGGTCCAAGACTCTTACTTATAGCTAGCCCAAGTATTATAGAAGTGCAATAAGAGGAAACAACGGTGAACCGCGATTTGTGATGAGAGAGGTACACTGTTGGAAAAATTTGAAAAAAATAATGTCCCAGGAGGTCCTCCACTATCATTTTTATGTCAATTTCAACACTTTTTTTTCAGTCAAAACAACATTATTTTCACTTAAACGACGAATTTTTCTGTTGTTTCAAATGAAAAAAGTGTTGAAATCAACATAAAAATTATAGTGGACCTCCCGGAACATTTTATTTCTAACGTTGTATAAGAAAACTGAAAAAAAAAATATATGTTTTCCATCCAAATTTAATTTCAATGTGTAGATGCGCCTAAAACACACGTTGCAATTACTATATTTATACTGTGCACGATTCAAAGCGACTTCAATACTTCAAAAGATTTCACATATTATTATAATGTCTTCGGGCGGATTTCAAAAGATTTTCTGACAATGATTGACGTGACATTATTTCGTGTCGTTCCGCTTCAAATAGCTAATATCATACATGTTTTGCCATTATTCTGGTACACTGGTTTATTGTCAGAGTCAAAGGCACAGTGTGCGAAATATCAAACGATGCACCATATTCACTGCACCATGATGAGACGATGGATTCGCTCATAGCCAGTAATATACTACATCATAGAAATTATATCGTACACAGCACATAACGTTTTGTGAAAGCGTTTGACGGTGTCATTTGAAAATGACGTAGTTAATTACTGCATGCGAAAACTCCTGTACATTAAATTGCATACTTTAGTCAAAAATCTACTGCATCGTAGTATGAGGATTCATGCCAAAGTTTCATGGTAAAGGTAATCATAATTAATATCACACAGCTAACTTTGTCGTCTTTTGATGTCAAAAATTGCAACCACCTCTTTTTGCAGCATGCTGTATCTCCATTATATAATACCGTTCTATGCAGCATGGCTACATCCTTATATCCTGCTGCACGCTGCAAAGTAGTAGGTAACACAGTTTGTCCGGGGCGCAGTTTCTGCAGCAACAGCTCCATGCATTAAATATGAGGAGAGCTTATACTTGCGTTAGGTACAGATTTTCTTCCTGGACTAACGGGCGCCTAACGACTCGTGAATTCAACTGTTGGAGAGAAGAAGAAGAAAAAAAAAAAAATTACTTATGCTGAATTTTCATACCCCTGAATTGTATTGCCCTAACGGTCGAACGAGAGCAGACATTGAGGCAGCAAACGGCCATCTTTTATTATCCAGATATAATTATTGTTATTGCTTTTCGAAATATTCTACAATCGGATTTCCTTGATTGTCAATTTATACAGGGTTCGCAGGATATAATGATAAATTTTGCGCTATTAAACGTGATCTAATCACCGCTACGTGATCAAATTCAGCCACACGTATCGTATTAATAGTATATAATAGAACCTTTTGGTTGAATCAATTCAATCGAGTCACATTTCACCGAGCTATAAATTTTTTTTGAAGAGAACCTCGCCAAAGTGCTAAAAATAAAACTAAAAAAATTGAAAAAGACATGAAAGAATACTCCTTTCTTGAATATAGGTATAGGTATAGGTATAAAAACGACATGGATCTGTCTTCTCGTCACTTAAAGCGTCGCGTCGCTGGGCGCGTCTATCTACGACGTATATTATATATTAGAGTGTTCCATAATTCGGTCATATTCGAATTTCAATGCTTCCATGGGCTAGAACGTATCCATATAATATGGAAAAAAATGTATCCAAAACCCCAGGTTCCTATCTCAATTCTAATCACTGCCCCAAAGCCTTTGAACTTTTCCATTTGAATAACAGACGATATTTATTACTTCGGGGTTGATTTTTACTTTCTATCGCACTATCACTTCGAATAAACTGAAGCCCCGAACACCTCTTGTCTATAGTAGTATATAGGTACCCGTGACAAAATTCAAGATTTTTAACGACAAAATTTTATTTATCACAATTTGGAGATAAGAATTTTTTTTTTTTTTTGTGTCCTGTAGCTCCGAAAATTACATCGTTGAAAATAGTGTCGAATTATCATAAAATACCTACTACTACAAGTACGGAGTGTGCCAAGTTTGAGATTTTTTCGGAGCTATATTGCAATCGGAAGAAAAAAAATTAACCGCGAAATGTCAGAAATCGTGTTTTATTCAAAATGGAAAATTCGCAGACTTTGGGACGGTACTGAATTAGAATTGAGATTGGAACCTGGGGTTCTGACTACATTTTTTTTTTTTTTTTTGAATATATGACCCAGGGGAGGATTGAAATTCAAAAATGTCAAAATTAAGGACCACCCTAATATATATTATATGGCCAATACCCAGTTTTTAAAAAAAGTTATCCAACCGAAAATATTCGATATAGTAGTAGTTTACTCGGTGGAATGTCTCGATTGGAATTCATCATCCCTATGGATTTTTACGTCGTTTTGTAATATCCGGGAGTTTTTTGTGGAATGGTGCCACATCGATATATACCGAGAATATTCAGTGAGACTACACGATCCCCTTTCTACTGGCACCTCATTGCGGCCCGAACGAGCATCATGCACGCGGTGCACGCCTGTGTTGGTTTTACCGTATAGGAAGGGGATTGTGTAGTCTCACCGAATATTCTCGGTAGATAGGAGCTGGATAGAAAAAAAATAAAATACTGGCTATATAGGCGGCTGACAAATATGTGACGGATATAGGAACGTATTACAATATCGTTTTTAGCAATAAACGGTCGAAAATAAATTTGAACATTTTTTTAAACCCCTTGTACCTCGTGGTTTCACTCATATCCGAAAATCTGCTAGATCGCAAGAATGCTGAAAGGTCTTATACCGTTATTGCGATTTGAGAAACACTTTATTGAATTTTCTAAACGTTTCAGGTGGATTAAACTTTATATTAGAATTTTTTACCCATCCACCCCATCCCTTCAAGTTTCGTTTACAAAAGCTACAACGGGTATAGTATACCGAATACTGGTGTTTTAGTTTTTCCAACAAAGTATATAAGACACTTTAAAGTTTTCCGCGTTGTCCGTCAGTCGAATAACTTCAGACAAAGTCGGGTGATTTTAATCAAATCCGGTATGCAAATACCTCGAATAATTTTCAGATACGGTATTGAATTTCGGCGAAAACGTTGCAGGGGTTCCGCAAGGGTAGGAGAAAATATATATATATTTTTTTTTTTCAAAAGCAGTGTCAATATCTCGGCCCCAACGTTCCAACGATTTCGATAAAATTTCTTCGGCTGTTATTTCCTGAGGTACCAAACTTTCACTCCAAATATAAGACAATTTTTAAAATTAAATGTGGGAAGAATACAGCACTTAAAAATTTCATTGCGGTATAGCTTGATGAACTGTTGGAACAATCTCACCGAAATTTACTGCAGAATTTTGAAATTTTGAAATTTTGAAATTTTGCACACATACATTAACAGTTTTGATGACAACAGTTTGTAAATGTAAAAGAATGATCAATTTTCTGAAAATATAACATTCGTTTGTGCAAATATAGAAAGTGAAGTGTCTACAGGAAAGCCACTTCTTTGGGAAAAAAGTCAGATGCTTTGTTTCGAGCTTCGTTCCGTTTAGGTCTGACTACACTTGAAAAAAAAAAAAAAAAAGGAAGAAAAACGAAGAAGACAAAAAAAAAGAAAAACGACAAACTTTTTTCATTTGTTATCTCATCGACGGTTTTTTTTTTTTTTTTCTTTTTTTTTTTTTCTTTTTTTTTTTTTTTTTGCGGCTACTTTTTATACCTATGTGTATAGGTATAGGCGTGCAGTGTTCATGTTAAAGGGAGGAACGAACGAGCCAAGCTTACAATAAAGAAAATACGGGTATACGAGAGTCGATAGCAGAAGGATAAGCAGAAGAAGTGACAAAGCCTCACTAGAGAGACGCGATACCGAGGTAATAGGCAAGAAGCGGGAATACTTGCGGACCACGCGTTTATGTAATCGAAGAAATTGTATAATACCGTTTGGTTATTTTGCGCTTCTGTTGTTCTCACAGATTGTGCAAAAAACAATATCCCCTAGCTTTATTGAGACTCTGCCAGTAAAGTCATCTACATCTAGAGATGATTTGTATATATACAGGGTGAATTTTCTCCAGGGTCCGATGAGGGTGTGGCTTAAAACGGCTAAGACTCCGCCTATCCCTATTCATGCTTGTTATAATCAGGGGAATTATTGCCTCCAGATAATTGCGTGAGAATTATTATTCTAAAAATTACGCAAGTATGAATACAGAAGGACGCGAAGTCTCAGCTGATTTAAGCCACGACCTCTCCGGTCCTCGGGGGAGAATTCACCCTGTACATATATACAGGGTGAGTTTTCTCTGGTAAACACTCCGCCCTTTTCTATTCATATTTGACCAAAACAAGTAAAAAATACAAAAGTCTGTCTTTAGTGCTCGGGGTTATTTTGGGAAGCTGATTTCGAATCTGAGATCTAAAATTCAAAAACTCAAGATTGTGGATTTAATCTAATTACTTGAATTATCCAAATATTCATGACATTTCATATCAGTCGTATAAATGTGCGGAATTCAGAATTTCAGATCTCAGATTCGGAATCAGCGACCCAAAAGACCCCCGAGCACCAAGACAGACTTCCGTACTATTTCGTCCGGTCAAGTTTATTGGAAAATTAGTTAGACGATATAAAGTTTTCCGGGTTAATCAAATGGAAATCTTTATTGCAGATTCAGGTAGGTACCACTTGGTATTTGATATTTGAATTTTCATACATTTATTTAATACGTCTTATAGAAATTTTCCGAAGAACTATATGAGCTTATTTATATCCGACTAATCGAATATATATACGCTTTGCTTTTCTGTACACGTCCACAAACTTCAAGAGATTTTCTCTTCTTTTTTCTTCTTCTTATTTTTCTTTTTTTTTTTTTTCTTGGATTGTGCATGGGCGTCAGCAAAGCTCCTCGACAATCTTATACGCCTGGATTGATCGTGATCCGATCTAGCTTGGAATGTAGTTCCATGGCCTTACCTACGTACCTACCTACCTACCTACCTACCTACCTCACAGAACCTCAGAAATAATTCTAATCCTCTCGAGGCTTTAGGGAATTTCGCGATTTGTCGGGAAAATACTAGGTATATGGTACATCAAAGGCATGAGAAATTCCTCTATTATTATCACTATTCCATATTATTATTATTATTATTATTATTATTATTATTATTATTATTATTATTATCGTCTGGGTTATCATGTTTATCATAATTATCAAAGATATTCATGCATGGCGGTATTATATATATGAAGGAGTATATTATATCTCGCCTGATCTCGCCTCACTTTGATCCCCGTGAACAAGGATGATGTAAATTCCGTTTGTACGGGTGAGTTGCGTTGAAGATTCATTAATATCTATCCTGCGATGCTGGGATAGGAATTGCAATTTTTAATAACTTTTCATTTGCCGGAAGAACAAAAAAAAAATAAAAATTGTAAAAAAAAACAAATACTTTCAATTTGTTGCGTTTTCCAGGATAATTTGCATGAATCTCCAAAACCGGACCTTCTGCTGCATCGAAACACACAGACGATAAATAATTTGAAATATAAAGGAATCGAACAATATGTTATGTAGAGGTGACTCCTATACCTATAGCTTCCAATTTTATCACTTTGGCACTTGGACTTTTAATTAAATTTTCAAATTACTATAAGTCAATTAGTGGGATCAATGAAAAGTTCTATCCTCTGATAAAGTAATTGAAACTTTTACTCTCTCGCAGTGGTGGTAGATTTAGCTGAGAAACGGCTATAGCAGATGGGGTTTGTTGTAAATAGACGTTGTCAACTGTCAGTTAATTAGAATTTCATTCATCCACTATATAGGTATCTTTATCTCTGAGTCAAACGATATTTCCTTTCGTTTTTCTTCTCTTTTTTTCCTTGAATATTATATATATATATATATATATATAGGTACGGGATGAAAATTGGTACAGAATTATTCCAAAGTTTTATCCATGCATTGTGTTATTAATTTATTCTTGTCAACATTTTCCTCACTACGTATTCTTCTGAAATACAATTAAAATAGTCTTTCTATTAGCAAAAGGAATGATTCGAGTTTGTATATAAAATAAACTTAATTCAAATTTCAGTCTTATGAATCGCGAGCAACATGTATAGGTAGAACATCGTAATTGAATTAATCGTTGAAACAAAGCATCGGAAAATGTGGTTAAAACTATTGAATAGTTATATTTTTTAATTCGAGAAAAAAAAAAAAAAAATAATAATAAATAAGAGAAAATCAATTAGAAATATTGGCAGCTTCTATTGATCGACTTTTGAATAAGCTCGTTGTTAAAAATTCACACAATTTTTACGTCAAACATTTTTCCAAGTTTTTAATTAATTTTTCGTAAACAATATTATTATAGGTACGCTTTTTCGGTATGGTTTGTTTTAAATGAAATTTTCATTTCTAGTTAAGAAACGATTGAACAAAGCTTCGCACAATTATTATCTAGGAACATATTTCGTGTGCAAATTGGAAGAAAATTAATCTTCGCTGTCTGAAATCAAAAAAATCCATTCATTAAAACTCTTCATCTTTGGATTAAAAAAAAAAAACAAAAAAAAAAAGGATTAGTTTCTACAAGAATAAGCAATCTGAGGATCGAAAGGTGGAATAATTCCAAAATATTGAGGGCCAGGTTGAAGTTTCGAATTTTTAAACTGATCCCGAACGCTAGAAATCCCCAATTTGAATATTATGTAGGTACCAACTAACATTTTTTAGAAAAGGTATTTTCCCGATAATCTACATAGACGATTTCAAAAACTTTGAAACAAGGACACCGAAAGCTCAAGATCCGAAAAAGGCCAAACCTCCGAAACTTGAAATAATTGAACTTGAACTTGAACTTGAAATATGTAATTGCTTTTACTCCAAAACTTGAAATTCTCGCATGTATTCATTCAGTGTTTGATAACTTTGGCTCTATTGATCGTATCGAAACCAACAAGTGGTCAAATTCAACGTCTTGAGATTTACTTTCAGGAAAAAAAAAAGTTTCAAAATCCTATCAATCATTTATGACATCATGATGTTATCGATTGAAGTAGATAAAATGAAGTTCTGTAACAAGGGTCTCGATTAGAATGAACTATTTTTAAATTTCACATATCCTAAGAAATAAATGGACCAAAATTTTCGAATATTTTGGACCTTCGGGGATCTGGACTTTCGAAATTTTTGACTATCTGCATTCCAACTAGGTTCTAAACTTCAACGTTTCTGAAAATTCAAAATCTTCTCATATTACGATTTTGGAATTTGGACCGTGCAGCGGAATTTTAAAAATTCGAAAGTTCCACCCTGCCCGGAAATGCCGTTGATAAGTATTCCTGTGTGGTACTTTGATATGAAATATAGATTTGTCTTCAAATTCCGTCGACGTAGTAGTAGTACTGCAGAAGCGATTAGATTATAAATTGTGGCGATTGTCCCGATTTTGCGGACGCAAGCGACCGTTAGGCCCCGAGCAATTGAGCCCAGCCATTTTACCGTCTCGTAGGACATAGATATCGGTTTAATAAGGTGCGGCGTAATCGCCTGTCTTAAGTTGGACCAGAAAACCCCCAGAGTCTAGCGATTGGAAGCTTGTCAGCCGCCCCTCTTCGTCTTCCTCTGACGCGGTTTACTGCGGCTGCAGCGATTTATCCGGGTCGAGAAATCGCTTGAAACACGCGATCCCGATCCTAAGGCTTGAGTTCCTGACTGACGTACGCGATGGTAGCAAAAAACGTCCGAGATACGCGGACGAATTCAATTCCTTCTTTTATATACCTATACGTACAGGGGGTACCTTTATGCAGTATATAGGATACATGTATGTACCTACATACATAGGTATATAGGTATACGCGAAAATTCCACTCGTCAAGTATCTTTCCGTAAAAAGCAGAGAGAATCGCGTTTACGTCGGAATATATCGACGCATGCTGCATGCTGCATGCAGCAGCAACGCCATTTCACGATTTCCCATACCGGTTAATTTCGCATCGTACAAATTGATTTAACATTCTAGATGTGCAACTCTTCACGCCTCTTGAAACGTGACGTTTTATACTATTGACGGAACGTGAAGTTCATTTTAAAATATATTATATGACGATTTAGTTCTGAAAGTAAAAAGCTCTGACATATACAATCGCAGAATTGCTATAAGATACAATAAGTACCAACAAAATTGTGTTAAGAAATATTCGCATTATTGCAAAACGCAAGTCTGCAGTGAATTTCGTTGAAATCGATCCAACATTTGTCGAGCCATGCCACAATCGAACTGCCACCCGGCTCACATTTGATTTCCAAATTTTGTTATATTTGGGCCAAAGGCTCGGTGCCTCAAGAATAAACAGCCAGACAAATTTCATCTAAACCGATCAAACGGTCGCCGAGATATCAACACGTTTTTTTCTTTCCTTCCTAATAAGCCACTGGACCAATTTTTTTTTAAATTCTATCATTCGAGATATTTGTGTACCAAATTTTGTTAAAATCGGTGTTCGATTTTTTTGGACCGTTCAAATTATCCAAAAATTAAAATTACCGAATGGTTTGGACAAAAATAGAATTCGATTTTAGGAAACTTTCTATACCAATATATTTCCGTGAAACTTTTAAATCCTAGTAAAAATCTTTTCCCCAAAAAAAAAAAAAGAAAAAACGTGAGAAATAAAAAGGTCCTCGAGTTTTACGAGACCGACGATTTTCCTTGGATCAGCGTGCATGAGGACTCTTCAGTTCGGTTTTAATAAATTCGAGAAATTCAAGTGAATCGTATAATTCTTATAGTCCGACGTTCTTCCACTCGAATATCTCGATGAGTTCGTGGGTGAATTTATTTAATCAAATCTAAGATCCGCGCGAAACTCGGCTTTGTCTTAGCGAAGAGCTTTCGATTTTTTTCAACGTTCTTCGTCAGACTCGACGATAGGATGCTGGGTTTCTATAAGAGAACAACGATCGACGAAGAAGACCGTATACTACATAACCAGATAACCAGAATTTTGTTGGGAAAATCAAATTTTGTTGGGACAACCAAAACTTTGGCTATTCCAACAAAATTTTTGGTTGACTGAACAAAAAATGTGATTGTGCATGTAATAACCCAAATTTTGGTTGTGTCAACAAGACCTTTTTCTGAGTGTATAGAGGGGCTAAAAACGGATCGAAAGAATGAATCCTCCCTTGGTCTCATCTCATCTTCGCCCGACTAGCCGCATCTACAAGACTGTACGTTCGCTGCTTGTCCACGCGTCTCAAGACTTTTTCTACTAGCAAGATAAGACCGAGTTGAGATTACTGCCAGGGTCGTTTCTGGAGTTGATATCGGCCTCAGGGCCGAATCCTTGGAGGCCGGTAAACCATTCGTGGTAGGAATGGCTTCTGAGCATATATATATATATAGGTATATGTATATGTATATGTATATATGCCAGCATCCCACCTAACTGTCTCACTTTTTCGCTCGTATATCTCACCGCGCGGACGTTAGAGATGGGGAAAGTGCAAAAGGAGTAAAGTGAATGGCTTCACCTAAATTCTGATCTAGTGTTGAGGAAATTTATTTTGGCACATCGCGGTAACACCAACCAGAAAACTCTATTATAGTTTGGAAAAAAAAAAAAAAAAAAGAATATACCCCAACTTTATCCTTATGCGGGTGATTCTGCAGTATATTTTTAACCAGGCATGGAGTCTCACTGTCTACAACGATTCTCTCGTCAATTTTGGGGCCGGTTCGAAGTTCCGAATTTTCAAAGCTCCGAACGGCCAAATTTCTGAATTTTAGTACAACGAACTCACAGGGTTCAGAAAGGGTATTTCACAGAAAGTCTATGTAACCGATTTGAAAAATTTCGAAAGCTAAAGACCCAAAAGGTCAAGACTCCCAAAGCTCAATGATCCGAAAGGCCAAAAATCCGAAACTTGCACATCAAGCCGTCGCACGTCGTTTAGTCGACACGTTAAGAACACCTTCGATCTTTCTGAATCTTAGACTTTCGGAATTTTGGACTTTCGGAACATCGGACTATCGGAGCCTCGAGCTATCTACATTTCGACCATTCGGAATTTTAATTTTCTAAACTTTAGTCTTTCTGAAAATTCGAAATAAATTTGACCGTTCGGAGCTTTGGAATTTCGGAATTCTGAACCGGCCCCTCAATTTTCACCTTACTTCGAATTTTTTCCACATACTTTTTTTTTCAACTTTTTTAAAAAACCGAGTTTTTCGATGATTTTTATAAAGTCTCAAACGAGGGATAGAGAACAGAGGTGAGGATACATTTCCATGCAAAATATCCAGCGCTCTTTCGAATAGAAATATTGTCATTTATCTCAAATATCTGTGAATATTTGAAAACTTCACTTTTACATCAAAATGGGTATTTGGATGCCATTTCGAAACTTCAATCTTCGAGTTTATGTGTCTTTGCGAAAAATTCAACTCGAAAGATTTACATCATGAGAATTTTTAGATTGGGAACTCAAAGGCTCTAGTATAGTAAGTGCGATCGAAAATTTTTTCAGAATGAATAAAAAAGACTCTATTTATTTCGCAATATGTAGTATCAAAAAAAAAAAAAAAAAAACTCCGAGGTCTCGAAATTGGAGAAAAAAAATTTGAATTTAAATTGCTTTTAGATTAGATTTTATGAGAACCGTTTATAACTGATCAAGAGTTATAGGTACGTGGGAGCAGTCGTCTTCTTCGTTCTTCCTGGTCAGATAATGGATAGCCAAGTTCGATGTCCAACAAGTAAACGCGTAACCGGGATCAAAGAGGGTTTAATTGGCTCGAGTTAGCCCGTAACTTTTTTTAATTGATTATACGTTGAGACATGACTGATTTTAACCATTGATTGGCGGGGATTGTTTCAGGGTATAATAAAAATGACTTGCAAGCATCGTATCTATACAGTCCTTGAATAATAATACACTAAATTAGTACATAATATGATAATGAACTCGATAGTCATATAAACTAGGGGAAAATTTTCTCCACGAGATAAGGGTAGTTATATCTATGAAATTGGAGAAAATGTATAATATGCCAAAGAAAAAAACGTTAGAATAAAAAAATAAATGCTTTAGAAAAAAAAAAAGGAAAAAAAAAATTGAAGGAAAAAAGACATAAAATCGCAGCATTAATTGCGACTGGGGTGAATAATTTTTTAATTTTTTGCTCCGTTAATTTTTCTACCATCCGTTATCGTTCCATGGCGAATCTTGTGACGCTGAATAAACCACCGTTACTAACGACGTGGTATCAAGATACCAACGATGATGTATATTCGTCTCGTTATATACGAATATATATATATATACACAGATAATATATAAATATATTATATACTTATTTACGTCAGGCGTAAGAAAAAAATAAAAAAATAAAAAAATAAAAAAATTGAAAAAAAAAAAAAAATAAATAAATGAGGTAAGAATAAGGTATACAGAATTTATACGCATATAAACGCATAAATATACTTATGTATAGTATATATGCGGAGGTAACGGCTGGAAAAAAAACTGGATTAAAGTCTTTGAAACGATTTAAGTTTTAGTCCGGAAGTTATAACTCCCCTTGTACTGAAACAAAGAATCGTAAATAATGGTTAATTTAATTTATTGAAAAAATGCAGAAAGTCTGGTGAATTTTGTGCCCATGAAACATTGATTCTAAATTTTCAAATAATTGAAAAACTAATACAATTAAGAAATTCGTTGAATTTTATATACTTCGGCTGAAGATTTTTGACAAAATAGACTGATTGATGTAGTAAAACGCAAATCTGCAATGAATTTTGGTGAAATCATTCCAAAATTTTGGTAAGCTATGATATAGAAATTATTGTTTCAAGAATTAACAGCGGAACAAATTTCATCAAAATCGCACAAGCGCTATTCTAGATATTTAATATACTTTTTTTTTTAAGGGCCTTCTGAAACTTAAAGAAAATCCGCAACAAATTGTGCCTTCGACGATATATATATATATTCATATACAGCCAAAGATACATGCCTTCTAGCTTCAAGAAAACCAACCCCCTTCCAGCCGTCCTGTTTTTAGCAAAAGGTCAGAGCTGTTTGACGCGTCGATAAAAAACGAGGACCTACCTTTTTCAACTCAAAATTGTCAATTTTATGTTTCCAGAGGCGCCTCTCGAAACAGAAGATAACACGCGTTCTTCCCTTGTCGTTACGTTATTATTATTTTTATTATCATTATTATTATCTACTATCATCATTATCATTATCATTATCATTATCATTATTATTATTATTTTTATTATTCGACTCGTAGCTTTTCCCGCATAATAGGGTATATATATATATATGCGTTACGGAAATATTGTAGGCATCTGTTGGCTTAACGAGTACTCGACAGGCTTCTTGGGACTAGCTAGAAACTTCTACGGAACGAGAGAGGAGGCTTCTCGCGGTTGATGAGGATTTATAGCTTGGAAAACACCTTATTCCTCTTCAATATAAACCTGACCGCTGGAACTACCATGTGTGTAGAGTTTATATCAATGATTCAAACCTTTACCTGAAACTATTCTAACAAACTATTTTAGTATATCTGACGTGAGTTGACATCAGGGTATCTTCTTAAGGAAGTATAATTATCCATAATTTATATATTACACACTAGGGTGGTTCTTCATTCGGTCATATTCAAATTTCAATACTCCTATAGTATGGGCCAGAACGTCTCCAAATATTATATGACAAAAAAAATTTCATAAAAATCCCAGGTTGTTATCTCAATTCCAAGTACTGCCTCAAACGAGGGGGTAACTACTCGTGAAATAGTTGGGACAGTTAGCTATGAAATTATTGTGAAATGGTTTGAAATGGTATGAAGCGCCCGTGAAATGGTATGAAATATGGTATGAAATGCTTGTGAAATAGTATGAAGTGGTATATAATGCTTGTGAAATGGTATGAAATCGTATAGAATGCTTGTGAAATGGTGTGAAATGGTATGAAATGGTATGAAATTGTATGAAGTGTTTGTGAAATGGTATGAAATGCTTGTGAAATGGTATGAAATGGTATATAATGCTTGTGAAATGGTGTGAAATGCTTGTGAAATGGTATGAAATGGTATAGAATGCTTGTGAAATGGTATGAAATGGTATGAAATGCTTGTGAAATGGTATGAAATGGTATATAATGCTTGTGAAATGGTGTGAAATGCTTGTGAAATGGTATGAAATGGTATAGAATGCTTGTGAAATGGTATGAAATGGTATGAAATGCTTGTGAAATGGTATGAAATGGTATGAAATGCTTGTGAAATGGTATGAAATGGTATGAAATGCTTGTGAAATGGTATGAAATGGTATATAATGCTTGTGAAATGGTATGAAATGGCATATAATGTTTGTGAAATGGTATGAAATGGTATACAATGCTTGTGAAATGGTATGAAATGGTATGAAGTGTTTGTGAAATGGTATGAAATGCTTGTGAAATGGTATGAAATGGTATATAATGCTTGTGAAATGGTGTGAAATGCTTGTGAAATGGTATATAATGTTTGTGAAATGGTATGAAATGCTTGTGAAATGGTATGAAATGGTATGAAATGCTTGTGAGAAGGTATGAAATGGTATATAATGCTTGTGAGATGGTATGAAATGCTTGTGAAATGGTAAGAAATGCTTGTGAAATGATTGCGGAATGATATGAAATAGTTCTGAAATCATATGAAATGATTTTGAAATGTGAAATAGTTGGGACACACAAGTTTGAAGTGGTTACCCCCTCAGCTTTAAAGCCTTCGAATTTTTCCATTTGAATAACACACGATTTTTCGTACTTCGTGGTTATTTTTTGACAGTGTTTTGAAAAAGACTGCATTTTCCAACGCCATCCATAATGAATTGATTCAAAGACATCCTGACAATTTTCTCCAAAAAAATTTTGCTCGGTAAGATACGTTTGAGCTAATTAGAAGACTGATCTTGTCATACCAGCTGATGCTCGAAGCTCAGTTACCCGTGTAATTGAAGAGTGTAAAAAGAAAAAAAAAAAAAAAAAAGAAAAAAAAAAGAAAAAGAAAAAGAAAGGTCGAGTGTTCGTTTAATCAAGTAACACCTTTGATCGAAGTATCGCTGTGTCCCCTTGATAAGACAGCTGGGAATTCAATTAAGTTTTAGGAAAAAAAAAAAACTCGGTGACAAAGACGGATGAATACAAAAAGATGGATAGATAAAATAGATATTACCTATTTCATCAAGTACTACATGGATGTAGTATGTATGTATATTGTACAGGTACACTGAGAAAAAGGTCTGGTTGACACAACCAAAATTTGGGTATTATATGGACAATCAAATTTTTTGTTCAGTCAACCAAAAATTTGGTTGGAATAGCCAAAATTTTGGTTGTCCCGACAAAATTTGGTTTTCCCAACAAAATTTTGGCTGTCACAACAAAATTTTTGGTTGACTGAACAAAAAATTTGATTGTCCATATAATAACCAAATTTCGGTTGTTTCAACATGACCTGCGGTTGTTTCAACAAGAAAAGGCTACGAAGATACTGATGATGAAAATTGTTGACTAATGTGATGCGAAAAAATTGAACGAATATAGGTAGGTACCTAATCCTTTTTAATGCCCATTGCAAGTTCTGCGGATGCGTTTAAATGAAGAAATATATCACTCACTAGAACGATGGACCAGAGTTAAGAGAGAATGTCTCTCCCTTAATCAGCATAACCGGATTAAGGCGCGTTCCAAAGCCCAACGGGCTTCTCCCTCGGGGTAGTCAGTGTCAACGCTGTAGTAGCTACCGTGTATTTACGCACGTATACGAGTATACGGTGTAGCTAGTTGGTTTAATACATACATATCCTGAGTGGACTGGACCGCAGCATTATCATTCGACAATCATGAGGGTTTTTCAATTTTCGAAATTCTTCGACGTTCAGAGTACTATATAGGTATATACGCGGCTTGCAGGTTCTTCTTCGATTCTATCAGACTCTATTTAATACCACAGTCACGTTCGATCTTATAAATAATTTACGAGACCGATAACAGACACCTAGTAGTCGGCACGGTTTCGAATCCAATTTCCATCTTCATTCACCCTTTTCAATTCCGCAATATACCTTATACTCTGTTTTCCTTACCGTTACTGAATTTTTTATTTTTTATTTTTTTTCCCCACTCTTTTTCTCTATTCTTTTACATTTTACTAGGTATGTTTAATTTTATCCGCAGAAACCACATCGCGGTGGAACTATTGTCTCGCGATATACGATAAAAATTTAAGGGTTGAAATACCACCAATATTCCATAAAACACAGGAAAACAGATTTAAGGTAGTATGGTCGTCAAAAATGACTAGTTTTTCATAAATTTATTATGGCATAGTCGCCACATTGAGTATTCATCGAATTATTATATTCATAAACTAATGATTTCGCTGACATGTCCAGAAACAAAATAATACCCAAATTATGAACAAATGGCCAGATATCGATTTTTCATTTTTAATTGCTTCGAAATCAAGAAAAATCTAGTAGATTGGTTCGATTACAGTCTACGATGGCTCATTTTGTCCAGAAAACTATTTCCCACAAATTCACCGCGACAGATTATTTTCGCTGTCAATCGGCAATTCAATATGGTCATTTGTTTATTGAAATCTATATAGTGCAGTCTTGTAAAATTGAATATTCACCGTCAACAACATGATGAAAAAAAAGTATCACGGTCGGATTGTAGAGAATAGTTTCCTGAAGAAAATAAGCCGTCGTAGACTGTAATCGAACCAATCTACTAGATTTTTCTTGATTTTGAAGCAATTAACAATGAAAAATCGATATCTGGCCATTTGTTCATAATTTGGGTATTATATTGTTTCTGGACATGTCAGGGAAATCATCAGTTTATGAATATAATAATTCGATGAATACTCAATGTGGCGACTATGCCATAATAAATTTATGAAAAACTAGTCATTTTTGACGACCATACTACTTTAAGATAGAAGAATTACTCCCGAGCTCGAATCTAAACGACAAATTCTCGACCTCGATATTAATACATCGGTTTTATATTCCATCCAAATTGTCCGACAATTCTTTCTGACAAAAATATTGAAAGCTCCCTCATTCAAGATCCAACCCGAAATTTATACAACCTAAACATTTGAGTGACGGTTATTCTCCAAATACCAAAAGTTATATCGGAGTATCTGCATTTTTTTTTTTTTTTTCGAAATGATTTCTTCATTTGAAAAATCATAGCGATTCTTTGAGCTTTTGAAAAAAAAAAACAAAAAAAAAACGAGGCTGTCAATTCAGCTGAGATGATTTTTCAAACTAAAATTCAAAATCAGTTCTAAAGTTGCTGAATCTCTCTTCGAAAATACATATTTTTGAAAAAAAAAAAATGGATCTTTTTAGTTGTTTCTTTTGGCGTTGGACGTCAAGAGGTTCATAAAACTGATATAATGTGTTATAATTTTTGTTATTTGTCATTCCCTGGATTTAGTGAGGGTAAAAAGAAAGAAAAAAAAATAAACAGAATATAAACGGCAAAAGACAGTTTTAGGGCGGTGGCTGCACCCTCTGAGTCTCTTTTACAACAAAGAAAAAGGAAATCCTATAAAATATGAGTATGACCATACTAGTATATCTACGTGTAAATATAAATTTTTCAAAGATTATATTCCGAGAAAATATTCGTCGTGTGTTCAATAATCGTAATAATAATTAACTGAAATTTCACACCCTGAGATATTTCGAATTGACAAATATAATATAATTCGCACCGTTCGAAATTCGGAAAGTTTACCTCCTATACCTTATCCAGGTAGGTATCAAATAACTTTTCATACTATAAAGCGTAATTTACGTAATAACACATATTTGCCCCGTATAGTCCTTACGCAGATCTACGCAGTTCTATCTCGCTCGACGAACATCGCGAGTGGGCGTTTAGGTACATTAGAGGGTATAAGCTAAGGGTGGAAAAGGGCGTAAGCGAGGGATACCAAGAACGCAGGGAGATTGAAACGTAATGCCGAGAGCTACGACCCCTGACACTACTGGGGGAAAACTGAGTCTGAGTTAGCCAGGAAGCGGACAAATGAGAATAGGAACCGAATCACCAGCTCGAGTCTGGGAAGAAATTAATCCAAAGAGTTTGGCACTCACGATGTGTTTTTCTGTTTTTTTTTTTTTTTTTTTTTCTTTTCTTTCTCTGCGGTGTCAAATTCAATTAAACACACTCTTAATCAACCGAAACTCTTTCATCCTTATAATGGGTTTCACTAGTTAATTATTACCTCATTTATTACGCGCACTTCAATTTTATAGGTATTTTTTTTTTTTTTTTTTTTTTTTATCTCGCATTTGTACGTAAAAAATGATCCCCGCGAGTTTTATATATACAGTGTTACGCAGGCATAAAATATTAAATAATCAAATTAATTAAAAAAAAGTGAATTATTATTTTTTAGTCAAACATTTATTACTCCTTGGATGAAAATGTGAGGAAAAATAGAAAAATAAATGTGAAAAAAAAAAAAAAATGAATGAATAAAGGAACTCGTAATTCTCTAAAAACGGCTTTCCCAGTCTGGATAAACACTTTAAACTTTCGGGTAATATCTATAAATCAAGGGAAAGCCATCTTGAGCCTTCCTTCGTTCGCTGCAGGAGAGCTTTGTTATTAAACGATACATATTCGCGTTAAGATCCCGAAATATTTTACATATATATATATATATAATATATTAGGGTGGGCCAAAAGAAAGCAACATTTTTCCGAGCTCGTAGCAAAAAAAGTTCATAAATTACGTAAAATTATGAATTTCATTCAACTCTAAGTCTAGCCTCAATCGCACCATTAAGATTTTTGATCTGATCAACACTCGAAAATTTGCACTGTGCACGCAAAAAACAGTGCTGTCGAATTTACTCTATGAGCAGTGAATATAATATGGACAGCACTTTTTTGCAGTAAAAATTATCACAATTCTAGTATTGGGTACATTGGAGCAAGTGGAATTCAATGTCTATACGAGTGAATGTTACCACAATTGCAGTGATAATTTCTACTGCAAAAAAGTGCTGTCCATATATTTACTGCTCACAGAGTAAATTCGACAGCACTGTTTTTTGCGTGTGTTACTAATTTTCGGGGGTCGTTTTGGGTCGCTGTTTCCGAATCTATGGTCTAATATTCCAAATTCCATGCATTCATACATAACTAATATAACCAATAGTTTAATAGTTCAAATATTTGGATCAGATTTGCCATTCTGAATTTTGGATTTTAGTCTTCAGATTCGGAACCAGCTACCGAAAAGACCCTCTTCTATAGTATTATGTTCGTCTATAGCTCCGTTATTATTGATCAATCAATGAGGCGTCTCGATGTCGTTGATTCAATTTTTTCAGAATATATTCCGGTATTAAACAGTCAGAAATCATTTCCTTCTCCAAAGTCATTTGAATTTATTATTGGAGTAATACTTTACATCGTATCTCCAGACTGTTTTGATATATTATTGAATAAATTTTCAATAATTTTAGTGTGTATACGTTATGGTTGGATTGGAATGGCGAGTAAAACTGTGGTGCAAAAAAATTTGAGAAATTGTGGTTGAAGAAAAAGTAAAGATAAAAACAAAAAAAAATAAATAAAAATAAAAAAAAGACAAAAAAGACAAAAAAAATGGAACAGAAAAGGCTAGAATCTTGCCGTAAAACTCGGCCGACTTTCGCACCGTTTTTACTATATCTATACGTGTATAAAACGTCTAAAGTTTTACTATGTCAGCGATCCTCACCAGCCTATGCCTCTACCTAGCTATCTACCTCATCCCGGTTGTTCAACTTTAACGTAACTTTACGAGACGATTCGCGGGTGTATTAAAACTCGTCGACCAAACCGTTTAAACGCCTCTTTTTACCTCCGCTATTTAAATTTCGAATGAATTTTAGTGGTCAAAATTGACTCAAATTTACGGCCAGTAGGTATATAAATTTATTTAGTAAAACTATTTGACTGCACAGTCATAGAATATAATTATACAGCTATGGTGCTATTGAATTTTCATTCTGCAGTATAAAAAATAATATTCTAATACGAATTTCAACAAAACCCGCATAACGAAAATTGAACATTTTCATAAGATATTGCGCGCAGTATTTTTTTTTATTTTATTGAAGAAAAACAAAAATTTCAACACAAATACTGTAAGAGATATTAGAAATTTTCTGAAAATTCGTAGGGAGTAGAAAATTTCTATCAACACGGGACCAGGATGTGAATATGATTTCAACTCTGTTCAACAGATTTTTGTAATTTGTATTAAGGCCCATCCCTAGTCGCCCACCTCCATTTGGTCGAAATGTGTCACATTTCGATTATTATCCGAGCCCAGGCGTCAAAAATGCAAAAAAGGCCAACTTGGCGCAAATTCTATTTCAATTCCGAACACATACGTCCAAAAAAATGTTCGTTTCGTGCGAAAATAGAGTCTACAGATGGTTTTTACATTGTTCGCCGAGGAAATCGAATTCGAATAATTTTTTAACAATGTAACAACCATCTGTAGACTCTATTTTCGCACGAAACGAACATTTTTTTGGACGTATGTGTTCAGAATTGAAATAGAACTTGCGCTAAGTTGGCCTTTTTTGCGTTTTTCACGCGTGCACTGAGAAAAAGGTCTTGTTGAAACAACCAAAATTTGGTTATTATACGGTCAAAAAAATTTTTTTGTTCAGTCAACCAAAATTTTGTTGTGCCAACAAGAAATTTAGTGGTATCAACAAAAATTTTGGTTGGCCCAACAAAATTTTGGTTGACTGAACAAAAAAATTTTTTTGACCGTATAATAACCAAATTTTGGTTGTACCGACAAGACCTTTTTCTGAGTGTGGGCTCGGATGATAATCGAAATGTGACACATTTCGACCAAAAGGAGGTGTCCGACTAGACTAGGGATGGGCCTTAAAATTCTACTCGAACGTATTCCCAGATACCCTTACGGAAAAAACCCCTCAAAATATCACCCTCAACTGAGCCCTCAACTTTCAGGGTGATTTCATACCCCCAACTTGGGGGTTAACCCTGAATTGAGGGGTGAACCTTCAACTTGAGGAACAACCGTCAAATGGGGGTCCTTTCAACTTCAGGGTTTTTAAGGTGACTTTTTGAAGTGACTTTTGAAGTGACCCGCCACTCATCAGGGTTGACCCCTAACTATTCAGGGTCATCCCTCAATTTTCAGAGTTGTCCCAGAACGTTTCACGGTTATCCCTCAATTGTTGGAGGTTGTCGCTCAATGTTTGAGAGATATTCCTCAATTCTTGGGGGTTTTCCCTCAATTTTCAGTATTTACCCCCAACTATTCAGGGTTATCCTTCAATTGTTGGAGGTTGTCCCTCAATGTTTGAGGGATATTCCACAATTCTTGGGGGTTTTCCCTCAATTTTCAGGGTCGATCCACCAACTTTTCACGGTTGACCCTTCAATTGATGGTTCATCCATAGGAATTGAAGGTATTACCCTGAATATTGGAGATTAAACCCTGAAATTTCAGGGTTTCACCCCCAGAATTGAGGGTGAAACCTTGAAAATTGGAGGTTCACCCTAAAACTTGAAGGGTTTTTTCCGTGAGGGTAATAGTAATAAAAATGGAAAATGTCGAATTACGAAAGAGTAAAAATGGCCGCGGGTCTTGCGTTGTTAGCTATTGCAGACTAAAGGGCGGCTTTCCCGTCTCTGAGTGTCCGGAGAAAGTTTTATAGGTAATTAAAGTGCCTAATACTAAAGGTAGTATATTTTAGCATCGTTCTTTTCTTGTTTACTCCGTCATGGATGAACTAGGTTAATGCCATAGCTCCTCTACCGCACAGCAGCAGCCTCTGCGGAGACTTGTGCTACTACTAATGTAAATAACGTCCGTGTAATGCAGGTTGCTCCCCGATGGGGATTATAAATAAAACCCACAAACTTAGACTCCCGGTTTCAGCTACGACACGACATTTCCCAGCCAATTTTCTCCGCTTTCAAAATTACTTAGCTTGGTACTTAAAACCGCACCTTTTAGTCACACTCTCTTTCTTTTACTATCTAAACCGGCTGAAACCAGGAGAAAGAGAAATGAAGAAAGACAGAAAATTCAGCAGGGTAGGTAGGTAGGTACTTAAGCTCCAGACTCTAAAGCAGCGTTTAATTTCACTTCGAATTTTTCGAATTAAATATTAAACGATAAAAGCGCAGAGCTATAGAAGAAATATCATTTTACCAGACAATTGTACGTAACACCTACTCTAATTTTTTTCTTTTTTTTATTTCATTTCATCTCAAAAGCAATAAAGGCACTTCTTTCCTAATTTTATACCTACCTCTTCATGGATCATCTTACTCGAGACGATGTTTCAGAATTGGATAGAAAGAAAAAAAAAAAAAAAGAAAATGTCAAGTTTCGTGGAAAATTTATTAGCCGAATCATTTTACACCGTACCTTCATATTTTCCCCTCTTACCTCCTTAATTATCGCTATTCGTATACTTCCCGATATCTTCTTGCTAATAAGTCATAAGACCAAATTTCTTCCCAATCAATTTTAAATCCGATATTCTTATCACCGGAAGAAATTCACTACTATGGGAACATTCAATACATTCAATTCTTTGTCTTTGCTCTATTTCGGTTGCTGTGCAAGTCACATTGCTCGCTGAATCTAAAACACTAAGATAAAAAAGAAAATCCGTCTTTATTTCTTATCGAGGGTAAACAGCGTAGTAAAAATGTGTAAAAAAAAAAAAAAAAAAAAAAACTGGCAGCGTGTATATTCTCTTCCTCATTTCGTATGCCATTCAATTCATTCAATTTACATAACGTTAGGGTGATTCCAAAGGAGCCAAATATTTGACATATTATCGCATTAATAAAGTGATTTGATAAATTGGGAAGAAAATTTTACCCTCTTTTTTTTTTTTTCTTTTTTCTACACGCCCTAGTACACGCTGTACATATTGATGCCAACATCGGATATATTTCCTTTACGGAAACGCCTTGGAACCACGTTAGGGTCGGTCTCTAACCGCAAGACGCTTAAGCTCGACCCTTGACTTCTGACCCTGAAGTGTTGATGGTGTGGGACAGAGGATGCATCCGGAAAACAGAGTTCGGTACGTTTGTCCCTACTCAGTCCGGAAATCTACCCGGGATCAAGCGACGGACGAATTTTATTTCCGATCACTTTTGCTCTTCGTTCTCTTATACTCTTTTTTTTTTTCTCTTATGGTCGCAAAGCTTTTTCCGAGTATTAGCCGCGCTACGCCATGTTATGCCCAGCCTCACATTTGTCCAATTTATTGCTCTAGAGATGAAGAGATAAACGGATGGACCCCTTCAGTTTAGCCATATCCGAAAATCTCTACTTCTAACGTAAGATAAAACAATCGGATTATACCTTTGGGTGAACAATTTTCGGGATCAATGACACTGAAGCTCTTTCTTTCTAAACGTATAAAAAATCACGATTTCCAGAAACGAATCCGGTATCTCTCCGAAATTATTTCGTATTTTATGGACTTCGTCTTACGTATAAATTGATTGCAAAAAAAAAAAAAAAAAAGTAGTTTTCATAGAATACAGGCCGTTTCGATGTACCCTGCAGCGACCATTTTTTATATCTATAAGGCAAAATCCATAAAATTGCAAATAATTTTTAATTACATTTAAGGGGACCAGTACAGCGACTTTTCGAGAAATTATCATAGTCCGAAATCAATTTATTTCATAACCAAAGTTCATTTCACATGAAAATATTTTTCTTTTTCAAAATCATGTGTCGTAAGGATTTTAGAGCACCGTTGGACCGATTCTGGTCATCTTGGATTCATTTTCTTCAGAAAGCAAATCCTCATCATGTGAATGTAGGAATTTTGAAAATTTTTCGTTTTGGCCAAGTTATTTAAGAAATGAGTGATAATAATTTTTGCAAATTTGGTAAATTGATCATAACTTGTGACATAATTCTTTATTTTAAAATTCCTACTACATTCACATGATGAGGATTTGTTTTCTGAAGAAAATGAATCCAAGATGACCTGAATCGGTTCAACGGTGCTCTAAAATCCTTACAACACATGATTTTGAAAAAGAAAAATATTTTGATGTGAAATGAACTTTGGTTATAAAATAAATTCATTTCGGACTATGATAATTTCTCGAAATTCGCTGTACTGGTCCCCTTAAAGATACTTCGTACTAACTAGGTGTGGAAAAACTGAGTCGAATAGAATATTTCTCTCGAAGCGGAACAGTGATTTGAAAAAAAAAATATATCCTATACGTGTATAAATGGAAACTGCTTTCGCTTCTTGCAGCAGAAAGTAATTAAATCGAATAAATTAAATTACGACGTGGTTGCCATAACGCGGCATATAGTATGCTCGAGGCTGAATGGTGAATATCAAGACACAGATTCTAACTTTGAAGCCATTTTTAATTTTGTCATTACTGAAGTGTGCTGAGAGAATAACTTGATGCTGGCCTCGCCTCCGAGTAGTCTATCTCCTTCTTGATTTGCAGTTTATAAAGCTGGTTCTAGCTAATGGCGGTATAGCCACTAGCCACTTTATACGAAGACGTGTTTCTCTTGTGAAAGACTCAGGCCCGCCTCCTATCTAAGGAAGGGAGACAGCTAGACCGGATTATCACCTGTCAACGTGATCACCGATCTCAACCATCGGACTTGCGAACTCATACAGTTGATGCCACCGCGAAGATATTGAGCCGCAGACTTACACTCTAATGAGTTACAACCAGACATTTATCAGATCACATGAAGTCAATTCGAATTCACGATCCTCAATCGAACACAGTTTTCGAAAACTAAAAGATGCAGTTTATTGCAGCATATTTCTGTGCAGGTGCTTTTGTCGTATAACTATCCATCCGGTGGACCGATTTCGGAAAAAATCGGTACCCGAGTACCTGGAATAACTTTTAGATTCGTTACTAAATTTGAAGAAAATCGGTTGATAGGTTCGAGAAGAAGAGGGAAAAATCGGTTTTTAATCAAGTGTCAATATTTCAACGACCGTTTGTGCGATTGCGATAAAATTTGTTGGGCTGTTACATATCGAAGCACTGAACCTTTTCTCTGAAAATGAAACAATTTGGAAATCAAATGTGAGAGGGGCTGCTGTCTCAAATTTCACTGCTCTACCGATTTCAGCGAAACTTATTATTATAGAATTGCGTTTTACCATGAACAGGATATTTCGTATGGCACAATTTTTTGCCAAACGATGCCCGATTTCGTGGGACACGTGTCGTAATTTCATAAATGCATTCCAGGATAATTTTTTCTTAAAGAAATGCATCTGAGGATGAAACCACGCGTTAAATGTTTCGAGAAATCGAGACCCGTGGGGTGAACGTGTCGTTCTCATTTCCTGGTAGAAATAACGTATAAGGAAATAGTCAGAATTGTTGATTTCCAGTTTTGATTAGGACTTGCCCTTGGGTACTGGCGAGCAATTTAAACCGGAGGAGTAAATCTCTGTTGTCAGTCAGGACTAAACCGACATCCTCGTCTGTGTCCCGTGTGTATATCAACTGCCAACTGCCTGTAGGGGCGGATCGTTCTAACCGTTTCCTTGGCAAATGTTCTTCGGGAGCAACGCAGCCTCCAAGACACACGTGTTGAACGAATTGGCCCGACAGTTTCTCTTATCGTTTGCTACAAAAGTTTCCACAGGACCTGAAGGCCTCGATTCTCCCAATTCATTGTTTTCTTCGTTCATCTGACTCGACTTTAATTTCTCGATGATCAAATTTCGGCATTTTTCGCTGAAATTTCATTCCTTAAGTTCGAACAAATTCATCCTAGGATTATATTTTCAGTCAAGTTTTAGAATTTCGGGATTTGAGAGAGTCTGGAATTGTGTAAACTCCAACCTACAGTATCGAGGAGATAAGAAAGAGGATTTGTAACAAACGGAACCGAAATGCAAACTCTAGCAACATGATGAACGGGTTATTCCTCTAATCAACAAAGTTGCTTCATGTTGTGAAATCTACAAGTATGATATATTCCGCGACATTTATGAGTCTTTGATATGGAAACATCCGACGAAATTCAGACGAGACACACGATACACAAGGTCGAGCCAAAGTCCATGTGATCCGTACAAACCACAGAGGACGTGCGAACTGCGAATGCCAATAGTTTAGGTGCCTGGAATATTGAGATCAAAGTGTCTCCATCGAAATTCTGCTAGCCAGTTAATTGTTTGGGGTCGTTTAGCCCTAATATACCTTATACCTAACTTCTCTAGCCTATCCATCTGCTGCTCCAATTGCCATAAAATCACGATGTAGGAGTAAGTGTAGGTACACCGAGGTTTCAACGCTACTTCAAACGTTTAGATCTTCGTTTGCTTATAGACCACCGAAGTAGACCTCCGTATACAGTTTTATACCGAAAAGAGACTCGGATTTCATTTCAACAAACATACCTATCGTTAGAAAAAACAAGTAAATAAATTACAAGGTAGTTAACGAAGTTCAACCGACTAACATCTTTGATCGTATTATATAGAATTATTCCAAAGACTGGAGAACATGCCTAGATACGCCTGAGAAAAATGTTATTGTAAAAGAAATTGGAGAAGAAGAGATAAACGAGCTTGTGCTATGCCCAGACACAGTACGTGACTTAGTTTCTTTGGACAAATCACGAAGGAGGAGCGGAGGCAACAGACTAGATGGTGAAATGGTCGAGTGATTCAAAGCGAGCACAACAAACGAGGAAGTGGTGCTTCCGTTTCGGGAAACAAGTTATTTGGCTTTTTCGCTTATCTCTTACCCGATCGATCCAATTTCCTAGAGGAGTGATTGATCGCGGTTACATATCACTCCATACGTATAGGATACAGTCGCAGATCTTATGCTGGGTCAAGTTGAGCTACCGATACACATGTACCTATACTAGTCTAGTATACATATAGGTAGGTACTGAGGGATGCAGCAGCTGATGAAGAATCTTATTTCTCAAAATCCTGATCTCATATAATACAAGAACGGTTATAGGTAAGTGTATGTTCATGTATGTGAACGCTATAGCTGGTTACGTGATAAGACTAGTAAGCTAAGCACATCAGGGTAGATAAATGACCTAGACGCTGAATAGCACTGGAAGAACGTACTACGTCAAATGGTCCATCACCTTACAATGACCTAAAGATTTTCGGGTCAAGGAATAGCGTCGAGATGTGGAATAAAGTGAATTCTGAAAATTCAAGAAGTATTTTACGGATTGTATTCATAAGTCGAGAAAATGTTTTCGGATTCTTTATAGTATATCGACGATATATTTATTTATGCGATGAAATTTCCTATACAGTAGGACTTTGATTAATATATTTCAGAGCTGCGTGTTACGTGATTGTATCTGATAGATTTTCAGGATTTTTCTTATCCTACAGCTATGCTTTGCGCATAACTCTCATAATGTAATCTTTTGAAATTCTAAATCATCCGGTTCTATGAGGTCGTGGATTTATTATACATTCGAAAACTGCGGGGAATTCCTAACGAGACCCTCTTGAAATCTGAATTCTTGCAGAAGTCACCAAATTTTTTTCCGATTCGTTTCGACTCATTTCAACATTCTGAAGTAAAAATAAACTCATCAGGTTATCATATCGTGCATAAAAAAATAATATCTACGAATCCCTTTCATTATTCTTTTCAGGGTTTTGTGTTATTTCAGGGAAATATTTTTTTTTCTCTCTGGCTCCCGCCTGGAAATTCTCCAGAAATATCATCGCGAAAGAAACGCGCTAAAAGCACATCTTACAAGGTAGCTTAATGAATTATAAGTTTTCTCATTCAAATGAAGAAAAGACATGATTATTTTTTCAAATTGGTATTACTCGCCCAACTTTCATGGTGCGAAATTCTGCAAGGTTCTATTTCACAGAGAATTAAATTACCTACAAAAAGTATTCCCGGAATTATTTTCATAAAGTCAATAGTTTAGCCGTGATTAACGTTTTAATACAGAATTGGACCTACATGTCCCAATATGAATCGCGTTTTTAATCAGCACTGTTCTTTTATTAATTCCTTATTCTAAACGATTTTGTGGTGAAGGATAAAAAAACTTTATCACCCTGAAACAAAACATTTTATATGATCGAAGTAACTAACGTTATAAACTGAGTTAATAAATTTCAATTTCATCAGACTTCGAAGTAGTTAGATTAACTAATGCCTTATAAATTTTAATCATGATGAATAATCACTGGTAGATCAATTACGGGTATAATTTGTCACCATAATTAGGTCTGTATATATAAAACCCGTGGGAGTTAGCTGCAGCCGCTTCGAAGTGACACGAGATTTATTTTCCCATTGAACATCGATGAGTCCCTTTATTATGGTTCGGTGCAGGTAGGTACTAGCGGAAAACGAAGCCTGCAGAGATAAAGATCCGCGCTTATAATCTACACCAGTAGGTATCGAGAGTCACGTCGAGATGTAGCTTCACCTATAACAGATTTCAAAGACGCCGCCGTGCGAGAACGTAAATTAGAATTCCTACGCAGCATCACCTTTGACTGATTGCAAATGCTACATCGAAACGACGTCGTCTCTCTTCTTCCCAGTTGTATAATCTTACGAAGACTTCCGGAAGATCTTGAAAAATGAACTCGAACTCGTGAGAATCATTTCCTCCCCCCCCTATACAAAGTTCAATATTTCTTTTTTATGTATTCATTTATTTTTCCATTTTCCTTTCCTTTTTTTTTTTTTTTGTTGCCAGTTTATTCACAGCTGATTACTTTTAGTTCGAGACATAGTACGAAATTATTTGATATTTTGTGAACTTCACCTTACATCGATTCGACGCCCGATACGAATAACATCACATCTCAGATTCCGGGTGAAAAAGAGCACGTTTAAAATTCCGGGTGGAAAAGAGCACATTTCAGATTCCGGGTGGAAAAGAGCACGTTTCAGATTCCGAGTGAAAAAGAGCATGTTTCAGATTCCGGATGGAAAAGAACACGTTTCAGATTGAGAATGAAAAATAGCACGTTTCAGATTCACTCGAAAACTAGCACAATTCAGGCGAAGCGAATATTACTCATTAGTAAGTTTCAGGTAGGTTTATTATGAAATTGGAAATGCACAATTATGCACAAAAACTCGATTCAATTTTATCATTGAATGATTAATTCAATCTTATAATAAACCTACCTGACACTTGCTAATAAGTAATATTCGGTTCAACCTGAATTGTGCTAGTTTTCGAGTGAATCTGAAACGTGCTATTTTTCATTCTCAATCTGAAACGTGTTCTTTTCCATCCGGAATCTGAAACATGCTCTTTTTCACTCGGAATCTGAAATGTGCTCTTTTCCACCCGGAATTTGAAACGTGCTCTTTTTCACCCGGAATCTGAAATGTGCTGTTATTCGTATCGGGCGTCGGATTGTTCGCACCGAAGAAAAGGTGGTTGTCGTAGATCAAAATTCATCAAAATTTCTTCAAATTTGGAAAAAATATACTAAATCGATGTAATTTCGGAGAAAATCAATGCTACTCGATAAATGTCAATTTTAGATACGATTTGTTAAAAAAATAAAAACGTGTTTCACGTGCTTTACATATTATTGGTTTTCCCTGAAATGATATGTTTTCAAAATATTTCCTCGAAATTTAAAAAAAGTTTAAATCAACGATATGCGATTTGTACCCTAGGGCCTATTAAGGCGACAACCACTTTTCTTCGATAGATTCAGAATCTATGTGATGGGAAGTCCATAAAATGTCAAATAATTTTGAATTATGTCTCAAAATAGGAGTAATCAGCTGTGATAAAAACTGAGTGAATAGAGTATACATATATATTATAGTGTAAGTGTTAGCCCGTCGCGATAGCCAAGAGCAAAATATATCCGCGCAGTTTACTGCATCAGGCGGCAGGGTGATGGAGATGACCGTTTTTCTTTATAGTAATAAACCCGGATGAATAAATTGAACGACATGACTCACGGTGATGATTTATGACTAAACTGGGTGTAATTATAATTAACAGGGGTTATTTCTTGCTCGAGTTTAAATTTATCGACCAGGTATGACTTTGGACAAGTTTATTGGAGGCGTATGTTGGCACACGGAGCAATTACTCGACAATTATCCTTCCACTTCTTGCGCTAGTTGCAATTCTGCAGTAGTTAGTATGAAAAATGCAAGGTACATAGTGTCTTATACCCTTACCTGAACCTGAACATACATATATATATATATATATATATACAACGTGCATAAAGTACATAATATATTTACCTAAGGTTCACCTACCACCATATATATAGGTAGGATAAAAATGACGTCACGAACACGAAAGCTTGCGGGGGTGTGAGGCAAAAGGGTCGTATCAACGTGCGAACCACAGGATTCAGGAAATACTTTCTTACCAAGATACGCTGACGCCTACGAATGGTTATCTCAAATATATACCCACCGGATTTAGGTGTGAATTTCTTGGTTTTTTTTTTTTTTTTTTTTTTCGTCTTCTTCTTCTTCTTCTACTCGTAATAGTTATAATGATATTTATTTACTCAGTCTTTACACAAATTTTTAAAATAAATTCAGACACACTCAGAAAAAAGTCTTGTTGACACAACCAAAATTTGGGTTATTATATGCACAATCACATTTTTTGTTCAGTCAACCAAAAATTTTGTTGGAATAGCCAAAATTTTGGTTGTCCCAACAAAATTTGGTTTTCCCAACAAAATTTTGGTTATCCCAACGAAATTTTTGGTTTACTAAACAAAAAATTTTATTGACTGAACAAAAAATGTGATTGTGCATATAATAACCAAATTTTGGTTGTTAGTTTTCTGAGTGCACACTCCAGTTTATTTAGAAATCTAATTTTCGTTGATCAATTATTCCTTCGATTTACCTGTATATTTATTCAGGATTGTTAATTTCATATTTGGATTGCACACAACACTCTTCAACTTCGAGTGACCCCATCAGTTCATTGCCTGATAAAAACGAACAATGGAAAGCAATTTTCACAACATTATTATTTTTTCTTTGTTCTTTTAGACGATTATCGACAGTTTCAAATGCGTTCGATGTTCCAGAAATTTTCCCTATTCTCGCACAGTCGAATTTAGACATTTTGAGGCACCTGCAGCTTATATTCTTAATAACGAATACAATGGGTATGCAAATTTTTGTATCGTATCATATTATCGTCCCAAAATAAAGAATGGTTTATTCCTGTACGAGAATATGGGTCATAGATGATCGGTTAAGTTAAGAGAAGGTTTGCTGCAACCTCAGGTCCGATGACATGGTATGATAAGCTTTTAGATTGCCTCGGGGCAAGGGGGTATAATAATCAACCCCTGCAACACGGCTGGTGTAATAGCCCCCGCTCCAAGTATAGCCTACTTATTTTTTATACCTTTTGCGTTATGATTGCGGGGATGAATTTATTGACGAAATTTCAAAAATTCATTCATATATGTTTCAGAAAGAACAGTTCACAGTACTCTGGCTTTTGTTCACCGTCATAGTGGTAGGAAACGTGGCAGTACTTGCTGGTCTATTGCTGGGAAAACGGCGGAAGTCAAAAATGGATTTCTTCATCAAGCAACTCGCATTCGCAGGTATTTTTTCGTCATTTATTTTTCAACTCTATACTAAAAATTGTAATAGCTATATCCATTGAAAATTTTTATCTACAAATATTTCCTCAAAATTCATACCTATAGAAACAAGAAAGTGGAGCAGCAGCATCAGCAGTAAAAATAATTCAATGTTAAATCCAGTAATAAATTTTTCCGCACAAACTATAATGGCTTTTGAAAAGAAAATGTCGAAGTAACGAAACGTGATATGGCTATAATCATATATTATTCCTATTCAAAAATCATGCATTTCTTAAGAATCTATACATATCGGCTATAGAGAATTGCGTTCCATCAAAGTTACCTCCTCATGGTTTATTGTCAGATAAAAGTTTGAGCATTCGAAATTGATTTTCGACAATCAGTTGTCATAAAGGTTTCATCGTCCGAGTATAGGTCACGAGTTCTTGAATCACAAGTGTTTGTTTTACGAGGAATATAAAATCGCTTGAAATCGTAACAAAATTTAGTTCAGCTGCAGGTGCTTGCTCAAATTTCTAGCAAATTCGTCAAGTTTTCCTTATTATTATATATGTATATGTATTAGGGTGTGCCAAAAAAAAAAAAAAAAATTCAAACGCACATCAACATTCCGATAGAGCATCTCAAATAAAATATCTCAGCCAAATATGAGCTCTTAATATTGATATTTAGAACTGCCTAATTTCGTTACTTATTTTAGTTACTAATTTTAGTTACTAAAATAGGCAGTTCTAAATATCAATATTAAGAGCTCATATTTGGCTGAGATGTTCTATTTCAGATGCTCTACCAAAATTTTGATGCGCGGTTGAAAAATAAATTCTTTTTCCCAGAGTCGTATGACTCTATGACGCTATGACTCAATGTTTATAGGCGAATATCTCTTAATCGGTGAGAGTTAGGAAAATTCTATCTCAGTACTTTTTTGTAGAGCGTGAAATTTCCTATAATAATCTGTATTCAGAAAGTTTCCAAATCAAGCCGGTTACGAGAAAAAATAATTCGAAAATTTTCCGATTTTTTTTTTCACGTGTTATTCAAATCAAAAATGGGAAAACTGAGTTAGGCAGTTCTAAATATCAATATTAAGAGCTCATATTTGGCTGAGATATTCTATTTGAGATGCTCCACCGGAATGTTGATGTGCGTTTGAATTTTTTTTTTTTTGGCACACCCTAATATGTATACAATCACATATATGGCATAAGACCTTACAACTACCTCAAAACAATTCCACGCCTAGAGCAGCGTGGAGTAGTACCCCTAATTAGAATCATAACATTATCTGACACACTTAGTCGAAATTTGTGCATGAAAAATGTAAATAGTTTCTATCATTTTTTTTTTTTTTTTTTGCTACAGTACGAAAAAACGCAGCAAATCGGGTTCTCAGAATTTACTTTTATTTCGGATAATTGAGTACCTATACATCGGTTCCAAAAATGGAATAATAACGCAGCTTTATAATTATACGAAAATTAATATCAGATATGAAACACGCTGGACATGAGACGTTAGCTTATAACTATTAAGGATACACACCATAGTATACGTCTTAACTTCTACTCTGCTTTCAGAGTGCAAAGGCACAAAGGCAGAACTTTGGCATATATCAGTGTGAATGTGTGTGTGTGTGTGTGTGTGTGTGCTGAAACGCGCACTTACACATAAATAAATTGTATATAAAGAATCAAAGTCACACTATAGCCGATCGTAAGTCCGGCTTAAGTTGACCGGTAGAATTGTACTTACACTAAGATATATCCTGTTATTCGTTGACCTTAGGTCAGCCCTATGTCGGTTCTTAGGCAATGAGAGTGGCTACCAGGCATTGTATCCCGTGGTTGAGTTGTTGAGAAATATATAGTACCTATACAGGGGTATAGTATAATGGTAGATACACGGAGTGAGGCAGCTAACGAATTAGGGTTCGTAATTTAGACTGCGTTGCTCGCTTTCCTACATTTCCAAGACATTTAATGGAATTCACTTACTCTACCCCGATAATTTCAACGAAAACACGCAAGACTCGACGTCTGAATAATTATTACTTTTCAGTCTGGAGCGGTAAATGTAACTAATAATAATGTATAAGGGATGAGGGATGATGGAAATTCGGTTTAAACCCAACGCTGTGTAATTTCTATATACGTTTTATGCGACCATGCATTGGTAGTACCATAATCACTTTTACACCAATCCAAACCGTTTGCTTATCTAACGTAGCGCGAGAGTATCTATTGAGAAATTTTCCTTACCCCGACGTTTTCGAAAACCAGATTTGAATTCGTGGTAACGTACACTCAGAAAAAAGTCTTGTTGACACAACCAAAATTTGGGTTATTACATGCACAATCACATTTTTTGTTCAGTCAACCAAAAATTTTGTTGGAATAGCCAAAATTTTGGTTGTCCCAACAAAATTTGGTTTTCCCAACAAAATTTTGGTTATCCCAACGAAATTTTTGGTTGACTGAACAAAAAATTTGATTGAGTGAACAAAAAATGTCATTGTGCATATAATAACCAAATTTTGGTTGTTATTTTTCTGAGTGTATCTGAACCGGCAAGTCTTTTAAATGTCCTACTCTGTCTCGTTGAACGTTTTATATTAGACAAATTATGTATTAACTTTTATTGGAAAAATCAAAATCCAAGTACCACAGGCGAGACGCTTATTATACTCTCTCTTCAACCTGCCACTCCTAGAGTTCACGAAAATATATATATATATATATTTTCATTTAATACTCCTAACACGACCTGGGACCAATGGTTTATTCCCGACCCTTCGACCTCTGATATTTTATACGACTTATGCTGCAGCTGCTCGGAAAAACCTTAGCCACGTTTATACCACCAGCTGATTCTTTATCCATTTATTGATTCGAACCAAAGAACGATTTTCCATTACCAATTATTTATCATATCGCGCTTAGAGCTCACATACCACACCTTGACTTAGTTGCGAATTGATAATTCATTCATTGATTAGAACTGGGATCAATTTGGCCTCGAATTACGATCTTCATTAACTATTCCTCTGCCAAATACCAGATACATTTCGACATATTGGCATAATCCAGCTAGTCAGCTAGTCAGCTTTCACAGAAACACACATAATTAATTGATTTGTGCCGGATTACTCTGGCATCCATCATCCGAAATAAACCAAATTTCACATGAATATTCTAGACAATTGTATGTCTAATGCATGGAATACGAAAATCGTGCTACATTCATGGAAAGTATCTTTTATTCAAAGATTTACTTCATTTTTCATAATTATCATGTTTACCAATCGCATTATTGCATTTATCACAAAATTCGAATAAGCTGTACATATCTTTAAGCTAAACCATTGTAGATGCAACAATTTTTATTTAATCCTTTACACAAAATGCGAGAAAAAGTTTGTTAGTGGAAAAATCCAAGATATTCAGCAAAAGAAAAGAAATTGAGAAAAAATGAATCCGAAGGTAATGCAAGTCATGAACAAAATTCAGAGCCTTTTATATTTCACGTTCCACTACTATAAATGGAAACGAATTAGCGAATTGTTTTATCAAAAGTTTGTACAATATATATATTTTTTTTTTTTCTTACGATTGTATTACAGATCTCTTAGTGGGTCTGATCTCCGTGATGACAGATATTGTATGGCGAACAACAGTGACTTGGCACGCAGGAAACGTTGCTTGCAAATTCATAAGATTTATGCAAGCTGTAGTATCGTATAGTTCGACTTACGTTCTGGTTGCTTTGTCAATCGACAGATACGACGCGATAACTCGACCTATGAACTTCTCAGGAAGCTGTAAGTATGCGATACTATGCGATATTACATATCATAAAAAAGAAATGCTTGTCCTTGTAGCAAGATGAAAAAAAAAAAAAAAAAAAAATAAAATAAAAATAAGGAATAGGAAAAGGAAGTTTATTGAAAAACAAACGATAAGGATACTGAAAATTGCATGAAATTGTGTGGTAAAAAAAAAAAAAAAAAAAAACATGCGAACTACATGGGAACGAGGGGATAACAGAGGTAGTTCTGTTTCCGGGTCGACATTTAGGTGAAATGACATCTCGAATCGAGTGGAAACCGTCCGGCACATGCCAAGTTTTGCAGGGGTTTGGTTTTGGTGGATGAAGGAAAAAGAAACTATGAACCTATGAGTATTTGGGATGGAGAAAGCTGCGAGGGGCTAATATCAAAGATTTTACTTTCGCGCATAAAAATGTTTCATCATTTCCGGGCTGACTTTTACGGCACGTGATGGCGACAAAAAAGTATCAGGAACACCACGCCGCGCCGGCCTGGGCACAACCCTCTGCAACCCCCGAGAATAGAAGAGAGAAGGGATTACCCGAGGGAGGAAACCCACAGATTTCTTTTAAATTGTCTACCGGCAAAAGATCCGGACCCCAGCCAAACCTTGATTTATCATTTCTTATATACCCCTAACTCAAGCCAAACTCTTCGCTTCCGGTTTGCCAACTTTTTTTCACCATCGATATCAAGAGCTTTGACAAACTTGCGAGTTTTTTTAACTCAAAAATTACAGCCTTGGGCGTCGTTTCGTAATTTAATATTAAGCTATATGCGCACTCAGAAAAAAGTCTTGTTGACACAACCAAAATTTGGGTTATTATATGCACAATAGGGATGGTTCAAAAAAGACCTAATTTCTCAGATGTTGCTGCTCATTCGTGAATATGTTGTTTGTGATTTTGAAAAATTATTCCATTTTTTTGAGCACTATAGGACAATATTTACTACTGCCTCAGTGAAGTTGAAATTCCGAAATTTTGCCATTTTTGGCTATTTCAAAGTTCTCAGATCGAAGTCCTCATCTGGCTACCTCTAGGTTCTCATTCAATGAGGATGTTGGTTCAAGATGAGACTCGTACGATAATATTTAGTACCGCCTCAGAGACATTGAAGTTTTTTCACCATTTAGGGGTTTTCTTATAGAGATTGGATCGCCAGGTGTTGCTCATGAGACAGTCTTTTCTTACCATTTTAAGGAAGAAGTACACGAAGTTTGCAGTCCATGGGACCATTTTTACTACTGCCTCATGTTGCTAATTTTACTCGAAGGAAAGTCGCCCTCAATGAGGCAGTAGTAATAATGGTCCCGCAGACTGCAAACTGCTTGGATTTCTTCCTTATATTGGTAAGATGAAACTGTCTCATGAGCAGCACTTGGCGATCGAATCTCCGAAAAAACGCAAAATATTGAAAAAAACTCCAATGTCTCCGAGGCAGTACTAAATATTATCGTACGAGTCTCATCTTGAACCAACATGCTCATTGAATGAGAATCTAGAGGTAGCCAGATGAGCGCTTTGATTTGAGAACTTTGAAATTGCCAAAAATGGCAAAATTTCGAAATTTAAACTTCACTGAGGCAGTAGTAAATATTGTCCAATAGAGCTAAAAAAAAAATGGAACAATTTTTAAAAATCACTAACAACATATTCACGGATGAGCAGCAACATCTGAGAAATTAGGTCTTTTTTTAATCACCCTAATGCACAATCACATTTTTTGTTCAGTCAACCAAAAATTTTGTTGGAATAGCCAAAATTTTGGTTGTCCCAACAAAATTTGGTTTTCCCAACAAAATTTTGGTTATCCCAACGAAATTTTTGGTTGACTGAACAAAAAATGTGATTGTGCATATAATAACCAAATTTTGGTTGTTATTTTTCTGAGTGCAGCCTAAATGGAAGTTTTAGAAACAACCCTGAAATTTTGACGAAGAAAAACGAGGAAAAATTTAAAGAGTAATAAACGCCGAAGGCTGTGTAGCTACGGTAAATGGAAAAATAATACCATTCTTAGAAGGTAAATCTTTGGATTTTCAAAAGTAAATAAAGCAGAGAAAATTTCACAGCTGTTTAATTTAAAAAGTCTAAAAGTCAATTTCTTCGGTATATTTCTTGTTGAACTTTGGGGTGACTCGATCGCGTTCAGACTCATTTTACTGAACAAACAATTCGCTAATGCTCGGTTCGATGCGAACATATTATAAGTTTTGTTGCTTTATGATATCCAGATACTGTTTGCATTATTTTGACTAAAATCACTAAAATATTGGGGAATAAAATCGTCGGTGGGTCTTGGCGGTTAAAATTAACCATCAAGCCTTATGAAATTAAAACGTAAAGACAATATAATATTGACGTCGAATTTTCACGGAATAAAAAACGTCCTGAATCATTAAGTCGTCGTCGTATATAAAACGTACAAAGGATTGATGCCATGCCGTCGGTTTACGTCGTAAATCAGCCCGTTACATTTTATACTCTTTGAGGTAAGGTGTCCATTCTCGTTCTTACATGTAGGTATAGGCTATCAAGAGTCTCGAGAAGCCAAAAAGATAAAATAGGAAAAAAAAAAAGAAAATACGGAACCAACATGACTGCGCAGAGTTTTATAGCCCTCGAGTTTATATCTCCATTTCCTAAATGAGCGCTTCAATTCATGTGGTAAAGAGAAATAGGGATAAAATGGTAAACTTATACCGTGTCATTCCGCAGGGTCGAGAGCTAGGGCGCTGATTGCCGCGGCTTGGAGCTTGTCCATATTCTTTAGCGTGCCGATTATATTTCTTTACGAGGAAAAACGGATCGAGGTAATTGGAGAAAATCTAGATTATCATATTATAGTACGGAGGCTTTCGAAAATCTCTAGGTGGTTTTTTCTTTTTTTTGTTTTTTTTTTTTCATCATTTCAGGGAACTGTACAATGCTGGATCGATCTTGGATCACCAACCAAATGGAGGATCTATATGAGCCTTGTAAGTTTCACCTTGTTCATTGCACCCACGCTGATAATAGGAGGATGTTACCTGGTCATTGTGGCTACCATATGGTCCCAGGGTGGTGCCCTGAGGCCTGGACCAGCTAGAGATACGAGGAGGGCGTCATCCCGAGGTCTTATACCGAGAGCGAAGATAAAAACTGTGAAAATGACCTTCGTCATTGTCTTTGGTAAGTTTATTGTTCGTTTTTTTTTTTGTTTTTTTGTTTTTTTTTTTTGTTTTTTTGTTTTATTAAATTAATAAACTCTACCTCATTCACTAAACTATCTAAATTAAATCTTATTCAGCTCAGTATATATCGACGCCCGATACGAATAACAGCACATTTCAGATTCCGGGTGGAAAAGAGCTACTTGCTAATAAGTAATATTCGGTTCAACCTGAATTGTGCTAGTTTTCGAGTGAATCTGAAACGTGTTCTTTTCCATCCGGAATCTGGAACATGCTCTTTTTCAGTCGGAATCTGAAACGTGCTCTTTTCCACCCGGAATCTGAAATGTGCTCTTTTCCACCCGGAATTTGAAACGTGCTCTTTTTCACCCGGAATCTGAAATGTGCTGTTATTCGTATTGGGCGTCGATATACAGTCACGTAATTCGTTAAATTATAATACGTGCTGCTCCGAAAGATTGTTTACTAATCAACTTTATGGTAAAGACAAATATTTCTCATTTAACAACGACGACCGATGGGACAATTTAATACCGTGATTATTAACAAGGTATCCAATTTATTTATACCCATTTTCAGTATAGTCAGGACTTCCTACACCTTCCTTCCGATAAAATGATGTATTTGTTTTTCAATATTGACTCTACCCTGTATATCTACCTATACCTACTCATTCCCTAATTTTCGTGATTTCAAAATTTGTGACTGGGTTTTGATGCGGATAAACCCCGTTTACGCACTGTCTTTGAGATTACACAGGCTTGTCTAAATACTCGGCAGGTTTGTTTTTGAAATTTATTTGACCACCGCAGTTAATTTGTAATCCAAATATTCCAAGGAAATGTGGTAACGTGTATATATATATATATATTTATATATAATCAGATGAACGATTCCTGAGCTAATAAAACAGATTTTATAGTTAAACATGCTGTCAAATATAAACCGGGATTAAATATTGACTTTGTTAATTATTATGCTAACGGTATGGACATTTTTTAGAGTAAAGAACAAAGGTGGAATAAATTTTGTCGTAGATTTTTAATATCGGGAATAAAAATCAACGTTACTATATGTATACTTTGACGATTTCATTCGCACCTGATTCACGATTCCTTTACCAAATTCCTCGGGGAGTTCTACTAACTTTTAAGCAGCTACGACATGGGATACGTTACCTACGTGTATATATATAGTACATATATGTATATATGGCTATTAGGTATATATTCTACTATCCTTTTGCCACGCTCTAGGGGATTTTGACTTTCTAGCTGACTAGGCATTTGCCGAAGACACGTCCACTCCGGCATCGCTATACCGTAAAGAATCTTCTTCCTGTTCATTTCTATCCCTTATATACTATACCTACCCCAGCGATCGTACCTCTTCTTGAGCTGAAAGCGGGGTCTCTCATCGTATACTTTTTTCAAAGCCGAAAATCTGCGATGAGAAGAGTGGTCGGATAAATAAATATGAAAAGGCCTTCAACGCAGCTTTTCATATACGCGATAACACGTATATTGGGAAAACAACAAAAATATTTTTTCTTTACTTTGCATCAAAATTCTCAGTTACAGAATATTGTTTTATCAGATCTATCCATTCAAATTCATTGAATTTGTATATAATTTATGTCCTTTTGCATATACCGAAATATTGTAGGATTATAGTTTAATTAAATAATTCAAATTTCCCATCAGAGAATATTTTTTCTTCTTTTTCTAGTATTCGTACTCTGCTGGAGTCCCTACATCGTGTTCGATCTCCTACAAGTATATGGTCACGTCCCACGGACGCAGGCTAATATCGCTGTCGCCACATTCATCCAAAGTCTTGCGCCACTAAATTCGGCAGCCAATCCGATAATATATTGTCTTTTCAGCACATCTCTCTGCAAGAGTATACGGTGAGTTATTTTTCGTTAACGTTTCGTTATTTTATGATAAATTCTATTTTTTTTTTTTTTTCTTCTTCTTCTTCTTCTTCTTCTTCTTCTATTCTATAATTAAACTTGTAACAAAATTTTTCGATCGAAACAATTCGATTCCTTCAAGCTCCGCGTTTTCCGTTTGTTTTAAAATCAATAGACAGGAAGAAGACGGAACTTATTTTGCAAGATAAAAAATTGATGAGTCTCGATTGACGTACTCATCAGACGATTTCATACTCGAATGATTTGACGATTTGTGACGTATATTTATCTTGTCTCGCTTAGGTAGGTAGATGTAAGTAGGTAGATCTTATGCCGTGGGCCAAATGCTCTGGGGTTGTAGAATCCTGAATCCGCGTGTTCTTTATTTTTCTCTTATATTCCTCTTTATGCCATGAGGCAAGAGGACAGCGAACTGTCGTCGAACAGCACTGAGACGCGCGATAAAACAGAACGAGAAACGCCGTCCGTTGGGTATGTGTGGATATATAGCTTCTAGACTGACGAGCTAGATCCATCGACTTTTATTTCTCCTCCTCAATCGGCCATCCCGAAGGAATAGAGGATTTTTTCATTTTCATTCTTTCACGTTGACGTTGACGTCCGCGCTAGTCGCGACGACTTTTTAGGATGTCACACAACTCGATATCTCGATACCATCGCAGCTTCCTTACATTTACTTTTCCTGCTGTAAGACCAGCTGCCGTATTGCGGTCTTGAACAAAAAAAAAAACAAAAAACGATTTCTTATTATCAATACAGCCATCCGGGTCACTTCAATTTCTATTTCATTTATATGCTCAACATTTTATAATTCAAAATAAGAATTTGTAAAAAAAAAAAATAAAAAAAACCACTCAGGATTGCAGAGCTGATGTATCAAAAAACTGAAGAATATACTTGTTGAGGGCCTGAATACATCCGGAATGTTCAATTTGAATTATTTTGGACGATCGGCGTTATAGTAATCCTGCATGGATCGATTAATTATGAGTTCCTCAATGAAAAATCTAATTCTAAGCTGAACTGATCCCAGCCTCGATCATTCAATAATCCATTAGCAGCCGTATGCAGGGTATAGAAATATGAAATTGAAGTTTATACGTAAGTGGTATTCCACGTGAAGCGGATCAGTTTTTGGCCTGAGGTCATCGAATTTGACGCCAATGCAGATTCAGATTCCTTGTTACTACATGAGATGCCCCCAACAGTTACAGAGCTTGAAAATAATTGGTTCAATTTATATCGCTGTCATAATTATGCCAAAAATTTAATTACCACATTTTCAACTCCACTTATCTCAGCTATTTATGAACAAAATCATAACTTCCCACACTCCATTCTACGCGCATAAATGAGCTCCTTCGAAATATGTAGCACTTCAATTATTTTTCGAATTCTTAAACATGTAAAACTTTGAAAATATGCGATTTCTTTGTTCTTCTACCGAAGGGTCACACCAATTGCCCTGAAATTTTCACCGAAATTACTTCGAGGTTGCACTAAGAAGTGATCAAAATTTCAGCCTCTCGTTTTTCTTCTTTTTCTTTTCCAAAAACCGGCGAAGCATGTAAAACTTGGAAAATATGTGTTTTTATTTTTTTTCAACTTGAAGGGTCACACGGATTGCCTTGAAATTTTCACCGAAATTACTTCAAAGTGTCACAAAGAAGTGATCAAATTTCCAGCCTCCCGTTTTTTACTTTTTTTTTTTGCCAAAAACCGACCCGGTTCACGTGGAATACCCCTTGCCCCGTAAGTAAAAGTGATATTTAGTAATAACGATCGTATCTTAGTAATTTGCAGGCTATTTCCTGGATATCAGGATGGTGTCCTGCGAATCCACATCACTGCTTTGGGACAAGTAGTTCGCACAACAGTACCCGTACAACGGTGACGACATCTTTGACGGCTCATTCGTCGCGGAGGAGTGCTCACCTTGCAATTTTGCATCCTTCGTCTAAGAAACGTGTCATGGTATCCCTGGTGTAGTTGGAGGGTATAAAATTGCACCGGAAATTGACTGTGTCTGCATCGTGGCACTAACTAGAAATGGGATAGGAGAATCTTGCAGAGACCAGAGGTTGCGAAGATCTTGCGAGTTAGGGATAATAAAGGTGGTATAGGGAGAACGAGAACGAGACGGGAAATGTTTCGTTGCACTTTTACCTCATTCCCTCGAATATAGTGTCTTATTACTTATTCCTCTACTCCGACTTGCTTGCGTCTAGTATATAGCTTCAAATGCAATTTACAACGATGCAGATATTTCTCACTCTATGTAATGTTACTACATCTATATAGGTATATCTATATAATAAATATACGTGTGATTAACTTCCGTAATACGATACATATTATAGATTATTCATACTCATAATAATTACACTGAATATGAAATTTCAGAATTCAAATATAATAATTCACTTATATACCATAAATATTATGAAAAACGTTTTCTAATCGTTCTTATCTTTTTTTATTTTTTTTTTTTATTTTTTTTTCAAATAGGAGAAGTAAAAAATTAATGCAATTATCCAAGGATGGCAGATTGTACAGTAAATATATATGTATATTATAATACGGTAAGATAATCGTCTATATATGTATAATAATGATAAGAATAATGATAATGATAATGATAGTCAATCGCATTACGTGTTTATTTTTATATAACAAAAAAATTATATAATATATACTATTATAAGTATATATAAAACTGATTATAAACAGTCGATCAATAATCGTATTTGTCACTAAAAAGAAAAAAAATTTGGATTTATTCTTCTATTTTATATCGTCTGCGCGCAGTTTGAAGGGATAAATTGATTTTTAATTATTTCTTGTTTCTTTCGAACCACAACAGCTGGTTATACGATGTTAAAGAAATATTTCATTGAATCAATTTTTTTTCACAATAAATTGATTAATATTGATTAATCGAGTAATTATAGATGTGAAAAAAAATAAAATAAATTGAGCGATTTGAATTATATTTCTTCAATACGTATATATTATATAATATAGTGACTTGAAAAATATATTATTTCCAAGGTGTAAAATATATATACCCCCGTTAAATAATGAAAAAGTAAACTTTTTCACGTAATAGTACTACGTTATACCCCCCTAGATTGCGGAACGGACTTGCACTTTGAACTTAGCGTATAGGGGTGTCTTTGAATCGAGTCATCCAATCTGACCGCCTCGTGGGATCACCCTTAGGTCGTTCCTTTCAGTTCCTTCCATTCAAAGCGTACGTACCTAAATTTGATTAAAAAAAGGAAGGTGTGAAAAACGGAATGGTTGAATTTTATATATACAGATAGTAACACCTAGCATATACCTATACCTTACATTACCTTACCTTATCTTACGTTACCTTACCTTACCTTACGTTACGTTACCTTACCTTGCCTTACCTTACCCTACCTTACCTTACCTTACCTTACCTTACCTTACCTTACCTTACCTTACCTCACCTTACCCTACCTTACCCAACCTTACCTCACCTTACCTTGCCTTGCCTTGCCTTACCTCACTTTACCTTACCTTACCTTACCTTACCTTACCTTACCTTACCTTCCTTACCTTACCTTACCTTACCTTACCTTACCTTACCTTACCTCACCTTATCTTACCTTACCTTGCCTTACCTCGCCTTACCTTACCCTACCTTACCTTACGTTACCTTACCTTACCTTACCTTACCTTACCTTACCTTACCTTACCTCACCTTACCCTACCTTACCCAACCTTACCTCACCTTACCTTGCCTTGCCTTGCCTTACCTCACTTTACCTTACCTTACCTTACCTTACCTTACCTTACCTTACTTTCCTTACCTTACCTTACCTTACCTTACCTTACCTTACCTCACCTTATCTTACCTTACCTTGCCTTACCTCGCCTTACCTTACCCTACCTTACCTTACGTTACCTTACCTTTACCGGAAAACGCAGTGGAGTCTGTTGTAACAGATACCTACTACATGTGTGTAACATATATAGTATAGCGCGTAACATCACGCATAGCCTGAAATCTTGGGAAATCGAGTATCGACCTAGTTCTTCGTCTAGAATAGTTGTGTAAGGTCTACAGGGCGGGACTCGACCAATAAATAGGGTTTAACGCAGCTACGCGACCCCCCAAATATCAGCTACCCTTATACTGATCCGTACGATCCGTGATCCGTGATCCGTGATCCGGGACCCTCAGTTAACCCGAACTATGCTTGCTGGTCTGATATACTATACTGTAAAGGCGTTCAATTTCTTCGAGTAATATAAGTTGTCTCGGTTCTGCGAATTCCTCGGGGAAAGAAGAAAAAGAAGAAGAAAAAAAAAAAAAAACTTTGCGGCTAATGGCCCGAGGAAGACGACCTCGCTCAACAACATTTGAATTTTTATCGAACGATTTTTGCCGATTTTTATACGAAACGTAAAATAGTATATAATTACATTCGCGATTCGATATATGGAATGATTTTTCTTTGTTCTTATTATTTTCTCATTATATTAAGCGCAATGCTGAATTTCCAAATGAACGTATTACAGGCAGTATTTCAAAAATTATTTTCAATCGAATGATCGGTTAGCAAAAAATTTACGGATTAATTACCTATTCCAATCTCGCTCTACTCTACTACTGGTCAGACGCTCTCGATACTCTCTTAAACGATATATCTATATCATATTATAACAGAGGCGGATTTAGCCACGGCTTTTTGCTACCCATACCTACCGAGTTACTAATTTCTAATTAACGATAAGCACAACCCGTACATACCGAATTACTTTAGGTCCTAATATAGCGTAATGTATATAGATACACCTACAAACAGAGAGGCATATACCAATGCATGTATACCTGGATATACCTTCAAGTTTACACACTGTACGTGACTCGTGCCTGTATACACATATATGGGGCATTCCGCGTCACTTCAACCACAAAAAAAAAAAAAAAAAAAAAAAGTCCATACAAATTTACAACGAATCGGGATATATGATACGAACGAATTCACGAGATTTCAAATTTTTTGACATTTTTTTGGACGATATGTACTTGAGTTTTTTTTTTTTTTTTTTTCTTGGAAAATCAATTGAAAATCTGCAATTTTTCGAAGCCTACACGCTGCAGAAAATTTATTTTGATTTAACTGAGTAATTCTGAACCACATATTTTTCAAAGAAACGACGTTTCATATCATCACTGACATAATATCCTCGAATTCTGTACGGAATGACCGAGTCTTGAGTATTTTTTTATTTTTTTATTTTTTTATTTTTTTCATAAGATTCTAATTCTTTCACGGGATTTTTAATTTTTCGATACTTTTAAGATAAGTATCTCTGCACATAACTTTCTGACAATTATGCGATTTCCATGAATAGGGTTTTCCCTATAACACTCTGGTTTGTATTCAGAATATGACATGAAAAATAGGCATGATGTGCCCTGCTTATCAAAGTTTAATATTATTTTTCAAAAAATTGAGAATTTCGTGAAAAAATTCTAATCCCACGATAACAAAAATACTCGAAACTCAGTCTTTTCATACAGAATTCGAGGATATTATGTCGGCCTTGATATCAAGCGTCATTCACTTGAAAAAAAAAAAATATATGTTTTCCGAGGATTTTGATTAAAAGAAAATTAAGATCTCGTGAGTTTGAAGTGACGCGGAATGCCCCATATATAGGTACACTATACCTATATTTTAGCATCGATCGAACAACTCTGGATGCTGAAGCACAAGAAAGTCACTTGATAAACCAAGCTTCTGAAGTGTTGTACTTAAGAGCACCTGTTGGAATATCGTTTGCTTACCTTATATTCTTACGGATATTAGATTGCCGCAGACTAAACCCTGTATACCTTGTTTTTAACACTTATCGTACTTATCCTGATTGTTGGCATTTCTTTCTATAAAATTGTTTGTTTTTTTTTTGTTTTTTTTTTTTTCCAACAAATATCAATAACTCACGAAGTTTCAAATTTTTCATCAATTAAGACGAAAGAATCTTTGCGGTCCATCGATCTACGTCGGTCGATATTCACTTACTTGAAATTGAATTGAAAATATATAGTATTTCGACTGATTGTTTAATAAAAATCGAAAGAAAAGAAAGAAAAAAAACAGGAATAGGAAAAAATTGTCCAATTGAGTTATACATACTATCCCGTGTAGAAAATTGTTGGGGCGTCCCAATTAGAAAAGAGGCCCTTTCTGGGCGTCAACAGGGCATCCACTATAAAGGCATCCTCACTGTTGCCTCACTGGGGCATAAGTAGGGTTTATTTTGGCATCCAAGTTAATTTTGTTTAGGCTCGCCCAATCTGTGCCAACGTTGGCCCAAGTCGGGGTATAGCTAGGCATTCAGACTCATTTTGTCCAGGCTTGCCCAACTTGTGCCAAACTTGGGCCAAGTCGGGGCGTAGTCAGGCATTCAGACTCATTTTGTCCAGGTTTGCCTAAACTTTGCCGAACTTGGGCCAAGTCGGGGGTTAATTAGGCATTCGGACTCATTTTGTCAACGCTTGCCTAACTTGTCCCAAACTTGGGCCAAGTCGAGGTGTAGCCAGGAAATCAGACTCATTTTCTCCAGGTTTGCCTAACCTTTGCCGAACTTGGGCCAAGTCGGGGTTCAGCCAGGCATTCAGATTCATTTTGTCCAGGCTTGCCTAACCTGTCCCAAACTTGGGCCAAGTCGGAGTTTAGCCAGGCATTCAGACTCATTTCGTCCAGGCTTTCCCAATCTGTGCCAACGTTGGGCCAAGTCAGGGTTTAGCCAGGCATTCGGACTCATTTTGTCCAGGCTTGCCTAACCTGTCCCAAACTTGGGCCAAGTCGGAGTTTAGCCAGGCATTCAGACTCATTTCGTCCAGGCTTTCCCAATCTATTCCAACGTTGGGCCAAGTCAGGGTTTAGCCAGGCATTCGGACTCATTTTGTCCAGGCTTGCCTAACCTGTCCCAAACTTGGGCCAAGTCGGGGTTTAGCCAAACATTCAGACTCATCATGTCCAGGCTGGCCCAATCTGTGCCAAACTCGGGCCAAGTCGGGGGTTAATTAGGCATTCGGTCAACCATATCAGACGCCATCTACCACGGCGCGGTCAACTTACAGTAAACGCCATTTTGTCTAAAAATCTTTCTCGCTAACAAAGTAACTACGGAAATTAACTAGTCTGGCAATAGAATAGCATTGAATCTGAGAAAAAATTATCTCTCTGGATATAGCAGAGTCGGGGTGTAGCCAGGCATTCAGACTCATTTTGTCCAAGCTTGTCTAATTTTTGCCAAAATTGGTTAACTGGGCATTTGGACTCATTTTGTCTGGGCTTGCCTAACCTCTGCCAAAGTTGGCCCGAGTCAGGGTTTATCCAGGCTCGCAGGATAATTTTAAAACCAATATTGGCCCAAATTCGGTATCCCATAATGGCCCACCTTTTATACCTAATGTTGCTCCGAGTTTGGACAAGCCCATATATATTATATATATCCCGTGTAAAAATTTTTGTTGGACGCAAACAGGGGCCAAGTTAATTTGGCTCGATATTATTCAGGCCCAAGTAAGGTCGCCTGTATTGGGCCAATGTTGGATTGTCCCACGTATTTGATTCGGCCCCATATGCGTGGTTAAACTGGGGCCTATTTGGACAGTCAGTAGGGCCCAAAGTGGACACCGTATATGGGGCCACAACAAAAAAGCGGGACAAATCGATATAGGCCCAATATTGGTGACCAAACTTGGGCCTATACAGTATTGTGGAAAATTAACTTGGCCCTTATTAGCGCCCGGGGAAAATTTCTCCACGGGATAATAGATTTTGTAAATCTGTAATATATATATAGAAACTTATTATTATATATATACCTTATGGTGTGCCAAAAAAAAAAAAAAAAAAAAAATTCAAACGCACATCAACATTCCGGTAGAGCATGTCAAATAGAATATCTCAGCCAAATATGAGCTCTTAATATTGATATTTAGAACTGCCTAACTCAGTTTTTCCATTTTTGATTTGAATAACACGTGAAAAAAAAATCGGAAAATTTTCGAATTGTTTTTTCTCGTAACCGGCTTGATTTAGAAACTTTCTGAATACAGATTCTTATAGGAAATTTCACGCTCTACAAAAAAGTACTGAGATAGAATCTTCCTAACTCTCACCGATTAAGAGATATTCGCCTATAAACATTGAGTCATAGCGTCATAGAGTCACACGACTCTGGGAAAAACAATTTATTTTTCAACCGCGGATCAAAATTTCGGTAGAGCATCTCAAATAGAACATTTCAGCCAAATATGAGCTCTTAATATTGATATTTAGAACTGCCTATTTTAGTAACTAAAATTAGTAACTAAAATTAGTAACTAAAATTAGTAACGAAATTAGGCAGTTCTAAATATCAATATTAAGAGCTCATATTTGGCTGAAATATTCTATTTAAGATGCTCTACCGGAATGTGGATGTGCGTTTGAATTTTTTTTTTTTTTTTTTTTTGCACACCCTAATATACTTACATGATAAATTATTGATAATTATGTGAACATGCGTTATATAATATAAAATGATAATATTGTAACGTAATATTATATTATTAACAATAAGCAAGAGGAAAGAGGAAGAAAAAAAAAAAAATCTTATTAAATGTCAAACTCTGTCATATAAATATCAAATATTAACGTGATCTATATTATTATACACTTCAAACTTTAAACCTATATATTATCCGCATATATATATACCGAGAAGTTTCGTGGACGCGGAACGCTAGGGATACCAACCCAAAAAGGGTCCTATTTTATGGGCAGTGAGCTGCAGCAGCAGTTTAGTAACTTACTAGATGTTTCTAGTAAAACCACTAGAAATCACTGGAAATCTAGTCATTATATTTCTAGTCCAGAAATCTAGTGACCAATGATCACTAGATTTCTAGTGATCTCTAGTGATTTTACTAGAAACATCTGGTAAGTTACCAAACTGCTGCTGCAGTTTACTGTATGACCTACGCGTATGGAATAGCAAAAATTTCGAGTTGGTACCCCTAGCGTTCCGCGTCCATGAAACTTCTCGGTATATATAAAAGTATTTCGTGCGAGGGAATCGCTCGTGTGATTGACTGACCAAAATTAATTATACGTGTATATGTACTATAGATATTGAAATAATTACATTTTAAACGGTGTTTATATATATATTATACAGATATAATTATTTATACTAAAATGAATCGTAAAAATCGTTTATCGATATAAGAATTATAGTGGATAAATAAATATATAATGCAATTTTAGGTAACATGTAATTATGTAATTAAGTCATTTTACGAAACAACGATCTAACATTTTCTAATGGGGTTGAATGCGCAAAGCTTCTCCAGGTGGCGCCAACGAGCCAAGTAACAAAAATGGCGCAGATTACCAATACATGTCTGTTATTAGTGTGTGTCAGTGACCATGTGTGTAAATGTGCGCGTGCCACTAATGGCGCTTCATTTGAATTTTGAAACAACCGGCTATATTGGAGACGCCATGTTGGTTACTTGGCTCGCTGGCGCCAAAGTTTAACAGTTTTACCGGTAGCCAACCTCATTCTGATAATTTAATGAACAAAAGACAGATCAAACAATTTTTACCTCAAACAAGCAATTTGAAAACGAACTGGATGAGGCAAAAAAATCACAGACACGTCATGCAAGTAACATTGCGTCAGGCGTTGCGTAAATATTCAAGCTTCATATAATATTTGCAAATCGTGTAAAGAAAAAGTTAAAATCTTCCGCACTGCCAGACAGAAATGAATTTTACTAGTGTTTTCATTTCATCCTTTATATTAATTTGCCGAAAAATTTTTGATTCTATTTTATCGAAATTATATACCTATACTCTAATTTCAAAATATGTTGCAGAGTATCAATCACGATAAAATTCTAATTTTATAATCGATATATTGTCGATAATAAAATAAAATAATAGTATATTATGTGGCAGGCCCGAAAACCGTGTTTTTCGGCGAGAATAATGATTTCAGGACGAGCTAAAGGCGAGCCGGAAGCGAGTTCTGAAATCATTATTCGAGTCAAAAACAGTTTACGGTTGCGCCCCATACTGTATTTTTTTCGAAATAGGCATGAAAAGTCACTTTGATGCCTGTTGAGATTCACTAGACGAAGAGTGAGGTTATGGTGCGATCTGTCGCGCACTTCGCACCACGCATCGAAACTGCCGTATAAAGACTTTATACGGCAGTTTTGGAATGCGCACTTCGAACTGCGCATCCAGACTGCCGTATAAAGACTTTATAGGGCAGTTCTGAAATCAACCGTATAAAGTGACACTTTGTGGATCGAAAACAGGCGTCAAAAAGTGACCTTTCAATGCATATGCCGAAAAAAAATATATACATATAAGCCTAATCAAATGCTTGTATTCGATAATGAAAATGAATGAATCTTTTTATTTTTAAAAATATTTATTGTAATAATATAATATGGTAACACAATAATACTATATACGAGTGTAAATATATATGGTTAATGTTGGTACATACAATATGTAATATGAAAGTAATTGCATCGCCAATTATGACCCTGAGTGTAAATTTCAATTATATACTTACCTATATAGTATGTAAAATAAACGTCTTTTTTTAATAATCTGTTAATCGTTTTTTATCACTCGCTCCTAGTAGTACTTTGTTATCAAATTACTGAATCATTTTATGAGATGAGAAAATGCGTGGGAAACCTGCGGTTTTCCAATAGTTTATAATTTGTCTGAAAATTTTTAAGTTCGTGTTTCGAACCGGAAAATAAAGAACAAAGTCGAACAAAGTGAGACGAAAAGTTTGACGCCACAAAGTATCGAGTTTTTTTTTTTTGGTTTCTTATTTCTTTTCTACGTTTTTCACCGTCTTATATATGATAGTGTTGAGTAAAAACTTCGCACGCGGGGAAAAAACAAAGTTTTAGATTCAGCGTAAAGTAAAACTTTTTACGATCAATCCACTTGTCCCTAGGGTCGAGTCGTCGTCAATCATTCGTAGCTAGGTTCGCACGTACGCGAAAACACGAAAGAATCTATATGTAACGAATGGTCGAAACAAAGAAACGGAAAAAAAAGGTCACAAAATTGATGAGTAAAATAAAAGCTCAGACCCCCAATTCTCAAAAGTATCAATAATTCTCATAAAAAGAAAATGAAAAAATAAATAAAAAATAAATAAACTATACCCGAAGAATTTCATCCCCTATAATATTATCAGACTAAACAAAGAGACGTAAATTTAAAGGACGTCAGAATGTCTCGCTATCAAGTGATCGACGCTGTCGAGGGCAAAGGTTACGTCGATGTTCAGGGCTTTCCACCACCGTCTTCGCCAATGTCGTCTAGCCCCCGCCTAGACCATTATTCGACAGGTCAGTGATTTCCTACAGCTGATTTCTGCCCTTATTTATTTTTATTTCTTTCTATTCGGTTGGATTGACGATAAGTTCAACTTATATTGGTATACCTACCATGTATTAGTTTCGGGTCTCTTTCGAGTCCGCTTCGGCTGCTTCGCAACCAGAGCATAGAATCCAGGATGGCATCTCCTCGCCGTAAATAATCGCGAGGAACGGTCTTTCCAACTAATTAACCTTACCAGGTCATTAAAGCCCCGCTTCGAGCTAGGATAAAGGAACAAACCAACGTTTGAGGGGAACCCAACGAAATTTCAAATCGTTTATATATATCTGCACACCGAACTGTGCATACAAAACTTGCAGCTTATACAGTGAATTCTGATATTAATAATTGTGGCATTTTTTCTTAATTCTCTTAACTTCACCGATACTAAATTAAATTAATTATAGCCAGTATAAATAGGAAAAATTTCATGATAAGATTTTGCATTTTGGAATAGCGAAAAATTGAGAAAAAATGTTTGTCTGCACACTAGGGTGGTTCAAAAAAAAATCTAATTTCTCAGATGTTGCTGCTCATCCGTGAATATGTTGTTTGTGATTTTTAAAAATTATTCCATTTTTTTGAGCTCTATAGGACAATATTTACTACTGCCTCAGTGAAGTTGAAATTTCGAAATTTTCCCATTTTTGGCGATTTCAAAGTTCTCAGATCAAAGTCCTCATCTGGCTACCTCTAGGTTCTCATTCAATGAGGATGTTGGTTCAAGATGAGACTCGTACGATAATATTTAGTACCGCCTCAGAGACATTGAAGTTTTTTCACTATTTAGGGGTTTTCTTAAAGATTGGATCGCCAGGTGTTGCTTATGAGACAGTCTTTTCTTACCATTTTAAGGAAGAAGTAAACGAAGTTTGGAGTCTGTGGGACCATTTTTACTACTGCCTCATGTTGCTAATTTTAATGGTCCCGCAGGCTGCAAACTGCTTGGATTTCTTCCTTATATTGGTAAGATGAAACTGTCGCATGAGCAGCACCTGGCGATCGAATCTCCGAAAAGACGCCAAAAATATTGAAAAAAAACTCCAATGTCTCCGAGGCAGTACTAAATATTATCGTACGAGTCTCATCTTAAACCAACATCCTCATTGAATGAGAACCTAGAGGTAGCCAGATGAGGACTTTGATCTGAGAACTTTAAAATTGCCAAAAATGGCAAAATTTCGAAATTTCAACTTCACTGAGGCAGTAGTAAATATTGTCCTATAGAGCTAAAAAGAATGGAATAATTTTTTAAAATCACAAACAACCTATTCACGAATGAGCAGCAACATCTGAGAAATTAGGTCTTTTTTTAACCACCCTACTGCACACTCACTCACCCTATGCGCATAATAAACAATATATTCATGACGAGTATGAAGAATTGAGCGAGTATAATAGCGACGACTCATTTTTTCCACTTTTTTAATTTCTTTTTATTTTTCCTCTTACTGTTCTATGAATTAGGTAGAGGGGACCCCTTGTTTCCCGACATAGACATGCATCTAGGTATGATTTTTGGAATGAATGCTGGCAACGGTCCAAAAAATTCAATGGAAGATGCGCATCAGCTTGAGGGAAGGCTTCATATGCGTCTTAAATTTTTGGAAGATAGCAATACGGTTATGCAATCACGAAACCAGAATCTAATTACAGAGAACAAGGCACTCAGTAAACAGTAAATGAATATAATGTTCGATTTCTTGATAAATTGCATTTTATGTTTTTACCCTTTTTATCAAACACCCCTTGTAACACACTCAGGCTTGATGAGGAAGAAAAAACTACGAACGATCTCAAATCGCAACTACAAGAGACGCGGATTGAATTAGAAAAAGAAAAAACCAAAACCAAGGATAAAAAAGTATGAAAAAAAAAATCCCTCAACATCAGTTTTTTGTGATACTTACTTCTCTCCCCTTTTCTATGTCTATACAAATTTCTGAAAATATCCATGATTCGTTATTCATTCACAATGAAACGTGTTTCTTTTTCTTAGGCAATGGAAATTTATCTTCCACGTTTCTTTTTCCTTCTTCTTTCTTGCAATGAGTTTTGTTTGAAATAGGAATCCGACTCTTTCCCTACTTTAATAAAGAAAAAAAATTTAACGACAAGAAAGACTCCTATTTAACGTGCTTTGAATTTTTCTTTTCCATTTACGACTAGAAATCCACCTGCACAGAATCTAAGAGCAAGATAATCCCGACTACTAGTATCGCAGCTGAAACGTTGGAAAAAAGCTCTCAATGCTGGGCCGTTTGTTTGGCTTGTCAACGTAAACTAGAAGGAAACGAGGCCGCAGAGCCAACGGTGACCATAACAAAGTAAATGAAAAAAATTTATTTTAGTTTTTGTGCGCGATCTCGCTGTTACCCCTAAACCTATTTATTCTAGTCTTGAAACTTCGCACACTTGAGACCCTGCTTTATTGCTTATTGCCAATGAAACCTCTGTACCTATATATCAAAGCGAAGATCACCTTCGTCAAGATCGTCTTGTTCACAGAGTTTCGAGATGATCTTATTTGGTCATTCATCAACGATTATGAAATTACAACGTGGTCTCAAGACCTCGTATTATACTGTATAAGACGATCTTGACCGAGGCTGGTATTGAGACTTGCCTAGATCAAGAAAAAAAAAAAACCTTTTAAGATATTGGTCGACGCTGTTGAACTGCCGAAATTACATTTCTCCATTTATAACTTCTCGGAAAATTTGAGCAGCAAAAAAATCTAAGAAAAAGATTGTCCAATAAGGAAATTTCGAACTTGACCTCGAAACCACCATTCAAAAGTGATTAGGGTGTCTCTTAGAAATTTTTAACGCCTAGTGCGGTAATTATATGGGGATCACTTTTATCATTGGAAAACAATTACAGATTCGAAATGTGTGGGAATAAGTTAGGAGAAGAAATATTATAGCAATGAGTTTGTTCAGACGATTATTTATTGTTTATTTAGAAGCGAACTCGAGAGTTTAGAAAGCGATATGCAAGCTCTTCGAGACGCTGTTGTAGCCAGAGAAGAAGCGTGGGATAGAGCTATGGAAAGAGAAGACAATTATCGTCAGCAATTATCCCGTTTGTCCGCGGAGATGGTGACCGCAAGGCACCTTTCTGATTCAAGACACAGCGAACTTGAGGCAGTAATCGTTGCTCTGGCGGTATAATTACATACATATATCTATTATGCAACGATCCATATAGTAGTTAATTATGTGCTATTTTCGCGAATATCGCAGTAAAGGCTAATTCTAGAATGTTCATCGGACTCGAATAGGTAGTGTGTAATGTGTTGCGTTCTTGTAAATCCCTCAGATTTAAGGGAAAATGGAAGGTGAATTATACACCTCGAATTACTGGCAGCCCGTTTCCCAGCTAATACACATCCGATCGATGTGAAATTGATATCAGTGACACAGAAAAAGTGCACGGAGGAAATGATGCTCTTGGATTTCCAAAAAGCGAAAATAAAATGTACAGTTTTTTATCAAGAGTGCTCTGTAACGAATAATCGTTGTTGCACTGACATTGTACTTGATAAATGTGAAAACACCCGAAATATTTTCGCTTTTTGGAAATCCAAGATCATCATGCCCTTCGTTCACTTTTTCTGCGTCACTGATATCAATCTCACATCGATCGGATGTGTTTTAGCTGGGAAACGGGCTGCCAAAAATTCGAGGTGCGTAATAATTCACCCTCGCAACTCTTCAATTGTTTTATATGAATCATCATTATTGATTCAACACATGTTTCAACTGTGATTAAAATATCATGCAATCATATAGCTAAATGTTGAAAATTCAAGAGATCGACTTTTCACACTTTTATAGGAAAAAGAAGCTGAGTTGAAGGCTACGCAAAAAGATTTGCTGAGTTTGAAGAAAATCATAGTAAAAATGGAACGACGTCAGAGGTTCGTTTTAATTACCTATAACATCGATTTATTTTAACAAGACAATATTATATTTATTACGTTATGAAAACTAAATATGAAAAATATTGCTGATAAAATTGACTTGATGGCAAAACTATACCCATCATCTTGTCTATCTCATTCTTTTATATCGAGTTGCGGTAACAATCACTATAACAATAAATCAGGATGTTATATCAACAAATAAATTGTCTCGATTCCAGTCTGCACAACTTTATATACGGTGTAGCCGCAAACTATAAGTGCTTTAATTTCAAGGAATGATTGGGATATGGTTTAGCTCGTTACTTTACCATCATAAATAATGGTCTTCGTTGTGGCGTCTGTGAGATACAGGTCACTTTACAAGTCACGATAGCGCCTGCATTCAGGCAGCCAACTAGACAGGGACGACCCATAGGCTGTCTAGTTCTAGGCGCGTACAGCCGCTGAAGAACTCCTAACGCTTTCCCAGTTCAAGAATCACGAAAATCATTCGTAGCTGTGTTGATTAACTCTTCAGTAAACTGTTTTTGTTCCTCGATTATCGTGTTGCAGTCATTCTTGAACTGGAAAAGTGTTGCGAGTCGCTGCAGTAGTATTGCGCGCCTAAAACCAGGCAGCCCACAGTTCGTCTCTGTGTAGTTGGTTGCCTGAATGCAGGCGCTAGTGCGATATTTTAAATGGTCTGTATCTCACAAACGTGGCAACGAAAATCGCTATTTTTAAACACAAGGCATCAAGCTAGACTTCCTCAATCATTTTCAAAAATTAAAAAGCCACCCTGTATAGTAAGCTCAGTTATATTCTTATTATTGTATCTATAGCTCGCTTTATATAGCGTACGAGAAAATGGGTATTCTTGTTCCTAACAGATCACTGTTATAGTGATTCACACTAGTAAAGAGTCAGACTCTAAATTAAGTTTAACTACGGCTAGTCAACGACCGTGGCCGATATTCCGTCACTCGTTGTTTATTTCGAGCATTAAAAAGAGTGCTAAAACATGCCAATTACAAATAGAGCGATAAATAGGGCAGGTAATTTTACGATTAATAAAACCTTTTTTTTTTTTTTTTTTTATCTTATCAAAGTTTTTATTCGGTATAATAGTAAATTGGGCTTATTAATTCCCTTGGTATTATATAATTATAATAAGTGTGAATATATTCTTGAAAATTTATACAGAGATATCGAAGAAAATTTCGACCTGGTTAATTATGCGGATGAAAATTCGAATCTAATGAACGAAAAGGAGTTAAAAACTGTTGAAGAAATTATTCGTCGACAAGTTTCTGTCAAACCCAAACAACGACAACGGCCTAAGGGAACATCTTCAATGCCACAAAGTCTTCAGTCAAGTCCGCGATCAGCTCGCACAAAAGATGCTCCAACAGCTGGCTCCACAAGTTTTTAGCATTAATTAACATAATTATTATATAATACAATAATAATTATTATTGATCGTCAAACTTTTGACTTTTCTTCTGTACTATACCTATACCCTGTTCCCAGTTCGTATAATTGTGCCGTTCTTCGTATATATATATATACTTACGTATATGATGTGTATGTTGCGAATTTGTTAAAAAAAAAAAAAAAAGAACAATAATTGAGATCTCCGAAATTATTTATATGCTTATACATATAATATAATATTGTATATTTGTTTGAAATAAATTATCTTTCAATTGATAATGTGTAAATAAATGAATAAAAACTTACACTGTAAACTATAACCCTCACGGAAAATACACTCAATTTTTGAGTGTAAACATTGAATTTTGGGTGTAAAACTCTTAAATTGGGAGTGACTACCAAATTTTGAGTATCGAACTCCCAAATTGAGATTAGACTCCCAAATTTCGAGTATCGAACTCCCAGGTTTAGAGTTGACTCCCAAATGTTGAGTGTCGAACTCCCAAATTTTGAGTGTCCAACTCCTCAATTGAGAGTCGACTCCCAAATTTTGAGTGTCCAACTCCCAAATTTCGAGTTGAATCCCAAATTTCGAGTGTCCAACTCCCTAATTGAGAGTTGACTCCCGAATTTTGAGTGTCCAACTCTCAAATTGAGATTTGACTCCCAAATTGAGATTTGACTCCCAAATTTCGAGTATCGAACTCCCAGGTTTAGAGTTGACTCCCAAATTTTGAGTGTCGAACTCCCAAATTGAGAGTTGACTCCCAAATTTCGAGTGTCCAACTCCCTAATTGAGAGTTGACTCCCGAATTTTGAGTGTCCAACTCTCAAATTGAGAGTTGACTCCCAAATTTCGAGTGTCGAACTCCCTAATTGAGATTTGACTCCCAAATTGAGATTTGACTCCCAAATTTCGAGTATCCAACTCCCTAATTGAGAGTTGACTCCCGAATTTTGAGTGTCCAACTCTCAAATTGAGATTTGACTCCCAAATTTCGAGTGTCGAACTCCCTAATTGAGATTTGACTCCTAAATTGAGATTTGACTACCAAATTTCGAGTATCGAACTCCCAGGTTTAGAGTTGACTCCCAAATGTTGAGTGTCGAACTCCCAAATTGAGAGTCGACTCCCAAATTTCGAGTGTCCAACTCCCTAATTGAGAGTTAACTCCCGAATTTTGAGTGTCCAACTCTCAAATTGAGAGTTGACTCCCAAATTTCGAGTGTCGAACTCCCTAATTGAGATTTGACTCCCAAATTGAGATTTGACTCCCAAATTTCGAGTATCGAACTCCCAGGTTTAGAGTTGACTCCCAAATTTTGAGTGTCGAACTCCCAAATTGAGAGTTGACTCCCAAATGAGTGACATCCAACAGAGGGTCAACACTCAACTGAGAATCAACACCCAAGTTAGGTGTACGAAAGTACCTTAGATGAGAGAATTACTACTGAGTGTTATTTTAAGTGTTATTTTGAGTGTTCTTTTGAGTGTTTTTTCCGTGAGGGAAACTCAAAAATATCATTCGAAGTCTACAAATTTTTTGGTATCCATTTATAGGGATATAGTGCTCATAATAACAATATACTAGATCAATCCAGCACATATCGAGTTGGTTGAATCAACAAAATATTTAATAATAAATCAACAAATCGAATGGAGAAATTATCAAATAACGCGAGGAATAAAAATTCAAATAACATATATTCTGAATTATGTGATTGAAAACCAACAGTACATATACCTATAAGTATAACGATAGTAATATATCTTCGGTGTTGAATATTATACTGTCAATAAACATTCTGTGGCATAATATAATAAAAGTTGCTTTTTACTGTTTAATACCAGTTCGAAAGTCAAATGTTCGATAGTATATCTACATAGTAAGTATAAGTATTGCGAAATGCTTAAACTTTGCGAAATTTTCTAGAATACATAATTGATATTTAGTTCAAGCTCGCAGTGAACTAAAATGAATTGAAATAGGTTGAAGAGATTTGAAACCGCTATTATAATTCTCGAATAATTTCCATTCCCCGAAAATTCAAATTAAACCAATTTCAAAGTAAATCCGTTTCAATTTCAAATTCAATCATTTTCTTAATCTAGATTTCATTCGTCTTTATCTTCTTACTCCTAAATGGTAGATTTCGTTCCATCCTAATTCAGGAATTAATAGGAATAATTAAATGCTGCAAATGATACATATTTGTGTGTTTCTTTTTTTATGATGATAAAATTCGTTGGGTAAAAAAAAAACAGTGGAACTACTACTTAATCAATTTGAAAAGTATACAGAATTAACACTAATTCTTTCATGGCTTTAATATGAATTATTAAATAATCGCATTGTAGATTAGATGCAATTATTTTTCTCAGAGAAAATTGCTAAACATTTCCAAATATTTTCCATAATTAAGTATATAGCTTTTCTAGAATTTTCTAGAATAATTATTACATTATTTGCGAATATTATAATATTATGGAGCTCTGTGATCCGAGTATTTCGTATAAGTAGGTACATACTTCATTGCAATATATATATAGTACCATAATATCATCCGATTTTCTCCCCTACTGTTTAATTATATCATTCAAGAATAATTCCATAACGTATATATATATATAGGAGGGATACATCGCGCGTGTGGTATATAACAGCATATGGCAATAATAGTATATCTATACAGATTTGTTTAAAGTGTACAATAAATAACACACGTATAGTATGTATAGTAGTAAATAGTATAAATAAATAAAATAAAAGTATTGTGTTTCTATCGGTTAAAAATTTATATATATATATATGCGCAAGTATAAATATGTGAAGAAATTGATGACTTATGGCAGTAAATAATTGTAAATAACATAATATTATAAGGTAGCGAGAAGGCGCAGTGTTTTTATCAACCGCTAGCGATTCGTCGCGTTATATCTGATTCATAATTCCCGCCGGAATAGCGCGCTGCTAAAATCAATGCGTTCGCGTTTTCGGTGTCAGTGCAATATCGCCAGTAGACCGCAGCAGTAGCTACCTACATACTTTATTCGACATAAAAAATAATAACGCTTACATATTTTCATCATATTATAAATTATAAATTATAATATAACAAGAGTTATTAAATAAATAAATAAATAAATAAATAAAATGAAACCGTGATGTGAATGAATAATAATTAATTAAATAAATAAACGAACGTAACATCAATACACAGTAATGCCGTCACAGGAAGATATGGATCTATGCACCGACAAAGTACTCTCCAAAGATCGAATACTACAAGAACTAACGAAAGCTGTCAAACTGGTAAGAGAGTTGTCTGCTAGAAGACATTTGTCGCAATCGCGTCTATAGTTATACTATGCATACAATACATACGTCACATAGTTTTTTTTTTTTTTTACTCATTTAACTAGTATGCGTATATCTACATATCACTCCTGAATTTGACATTTAAACGGTATAATTATATATATTAATATAATTTTCTTTTTCGATTTTAATAATCAATTATAGTTTTCTAAAGATATAAATTAAGCTTTATTTTTAATTATAATATGTCATGTGATATTATAACAATGATCATCGCTTATTGTATCTACGCATACACATAGTTCTGTCAATCACCAATCCACGCGCGCACTGTAGTCATAATATTATAATATGAGACATGGCTTTAAGCAAAATAAAACACGCCTTTAAACCTGACATGGCTTTTGTAAAAAAAAAAAAAAAAAAAAAAAATACGCATTCATATAATATATACATATATATACAATGGATATTAATTACACTTCACCTTCGCTTATAGCTGTATAGCTTTCTATGTTATATATTCTAGTATCGCCGTTATGTGGCCATCTTACTTCAAGCTATATATCAACATGTATATTTTTCATTGATTTATCAACATTTTCTACATTTAATGTATAACACCGACGTAGTACTTGAATAGATCTGTATAAACCCAGACCGTGATATTATCCTTTGTTCCAACTGATATCACATACTATTAGAATTATTTAGATTGAAAAAAAAAAAAAAAATCCTAAATAATATCGCGAAAAATATGATATCAGTGACATCTCGTACGTATTTTTTTATACTCTTATTCTTCTTGCTCTAAATTGACTCCAAAATGAAAAAAAAAAAAAAAAAAGAAAAAAAAAATGAAAAAAAAAAAAAAAACGTAAATGTGTTATTTGTTTTCCTCCCTGTCTTTATTCTTTTACTCCCAGTTGATATGGTATATGTACAAAAATTATACCCTATGAGCTATTCTTCTGTCTGTGTCTGGTTGTGTTAGGTTTACGCTCAGAGTCTGCACGGTACTGTGGTCCTGGACGGTGATTCCTGGTTGGTTTATTGGTTAGACCGAGCTTTGAGACACGGATTACGTGTAGAAAGACACGGATATTGGGGAACTGCAAGGGAGCTAAGTCATCGAGATACAGTTGTAGTGATACATGCGTTACAAAGCGTACTAACTTCCATTGGAAAAGGTACACAAATACTCCCATATAAAAATAGAATAGAAAAAAAGAAAATATTTTTCTACTATGTTCATTTTCATTTTTTTTTTTTTTTTATTTATTATTTATTATTTTTCGCTTTTGCTAATAAGCTAAACACTGTATTATAAACTCACAGCTTATATATTATCATCATCGCCTAATCTGTATAAACTAATCTGTGTATTTGTTTTGTTTATGTATTGGCTTGTGCAGTGAATTGAACATTACATTACATACATGTTGTGCGTTATAACTAAAAATGTCTGACAAAAAATTGTTAAGAAATACCCTTATCGTGTACAGATCTTAGTTATGTACTACTTATATTATTTTGCTATTTTTTTGTTTTTATTTTTTATCACTAATATCTCATGAATTCTCTTATACATACTAGATTGATCTCTCATTTTATTCTCATCCATTTATTGATTTATTCATTTTTTTTTTTTTTTAGTATCTTATGTTTTTAGGACTCATTGATATGCTGTAAAGCTTTAATTGATCGAATGCAGATTTTTAATGAGGTTGAAGTTAGTAACGTTAACGCAACAAGATAATTGTGCAAATTTTTTGATTTCATGTTTTGAACGGTTCAAAAACAGCTAAATACGATCCTTAATTTCCCGAACTGAGTAAAACACACTTATCTTGCATATTTGGGAACTTTAACAACGTTTGAGTACATGAAATAATGAATTATTTCTAAAAAAAAAACTGTTACGTTAACGTTACCAACTTTAACTTCAACTTCATGATTATTAACTCTATGTGCTCATCAGGGATACCTTGCTTCTCTATTTTTTGTTAAAACAGGTCGCGCCTGGCTTTATCACACACTAAGCGAAGGGAGCTTCGAGAGTTACTTGGCCTTTCTTTTAAGCGACTCTAAGACACTGAAGAAAGAATATTTCACACATGCTTTAGTCAGAGATGTTGACAAAACTATACAGCTTGTTAATCTGCTAGCCGGACTTGAGAATGTTTCGTTTACATTGCAATTGGTAAGATTTTTCGTCTACTCTTTTTACAATCATGTGCAGATTTCCATTTTAAAAACAGGGCATCGAGCTTCACCCCCACCCCCAAGGTCTTGAATTTATTCATCAATGAATAGCGAAGATAATACGACCTAAAAAAACAAATATTGACGAGCCTTCAATTCATTTTTTTTTAATTTACACTGCAATATAAAGAAAGATATAAACGGTCAAACACCGTTATTACAATCAATAATGTTACAGGATTTAAAGAGTATGAATTTGGTCTTAAAATCCAACCGGTTTATGATTTTAGACATTCTTTTTATTAGCAAGGAATAAATTCTGAGTATAGAATTTATGGGACAATTATTGTCAAGGATTAGTAAATATTAATGGTTTTATTTTATTTATCCATAAAGTATTTTACAGCCTTCGCTAGATACCCCTACTACTTGTAGTCTGATATTATCACCCCATGGTTACAATTATCAAATGTATTATAAACAACTTTGTTAATATGAATAACACAAGCTAGTACTTGTGTTTTTCATTGATAACAAGTGCAACGGGTTATCTTAATAACTGCCCTCATAAATAACTTGTTATTAATTGTATTGACGGTCATATACTATGCAATGGTTAGTGACAAAAGAACCTTTAACAAAGGTACACGAACTTGTATCCGTAATTTTCCTTCAATTAAAGTCCGCGTAACAATCCAATGCATAACAACAATATCAAAGAAACATCCATTATCTCTGATTTAAAAATTCAATAAACGCTTAGCAGCCGCTCTGATATACTCAAATCATACATAACGATTATTTCTGACTCTCAGGACGTCACATACTTGGATATCTGTAACTACATGCCGCAGCGGCCTATGAGCGGATCTCCTTCCGGTACTGCATTGTCTTTACACCTCAGATCGTCGAGCGTATCATCGAGTCTTGCTTCTCCGGGAGATAGCGGAGTCGCTTTGGACAGTGATATGGATCCAGCTAATGAAACTGATGCTAGTAGTTACAAAGAGGTGAACTTTTGTTGTAGAATTTTCGTATTCATTATTTATCAGTTTATGAATTTTTCAACTTTTATCGTTACATTTTTACGCTATGATTTCAGGAGGATTCTTCTGTCGAAGATATTCCCAAGTATCGTAACAACAAGTATAAACTATTCGCCGACAATTCTTCCAACGATAATAAAACAATGGAGAGCAAATTGTCGTCTAGCGATTCCAGCGAGGAAGGAAAAACACCGATACAATCACCGGCAGCGATAGCAAAGTTCCAAAAAGGGATAATGACTAAGAGCGATATCGCCAATCGTAACACAAATAAATTAGATGAAAATGAAACCAACTGTTCGAGTTTAGATACTCTCAAGGATTACAGCTTCTACAGCAAAAGTCTGGACGAATCAAAACTCGACAAAGTCAATAATGAATTCGATAATAATACCAAAGAATTGAACAAGAGATACAGCCTTTATGCCGACGGCGGTTATTGCTTTAAGAAAAATATAGACCCGAGAAATTCTTACGTTATAAATAACGACACCAATCTGTTGGAACTTAGCATGACTATTTCGGACTGCGACAACACAGAAGCACCGTACAGCATTCTTAACACTATAAACATGACGGACAGCAGTATAATGTCCTCGTCTGGATCGGATACAGTCGTTCAGAGAAGACAGCGCAAAAAAAAGCGCAGCGATGCCAAAAAGCGAGTCAGTTTTCACGAAGATATATTGAAAACAATGAAACTAGAGGATGACGAAAATTATTCAGACTTTTCTATGAGCTTTTTGCCACCAAATTCGGTACAGAAAAAAGATGTTCAAAAGGGTCGTTACAGTTGGTGCGGACATGGGGATTCTCCTTATGTTCAGAAGAATATCGTCACTAGAAATGCTAATTCTGATTACTATTCGTCGGCTTCTTCTCTGAGCGTATTTGAAAACGATGTGGAAAAGAAACTTCCTCCAAAATTATGCAGCGAGGCTATTTGCCAAAGGAATTTAAAGTGCAGTTGCGACTTGTCTTTGTCTGAGCGCGGGGCACCTGAAGGACAAGAAGATCCTGGAAAGAGTTTTAGACCAAAGATTGAAATTGAATTGGAGGAAAACGAGGCCCAAGAAGCATACGTAGCAGAGACGCAGTGCGGCAACATAGTTGAAGACGCTTTGACCAAAGTTGATATGCAGAATAAATCAAATCAGAAAAAATACGCTAGTTCTAGCGACTGGTCGGATTTGGACAGTACTACTACCTCGGAATTTGACGATCGTAGAAATAGCAGACACTTGTCATCGCCGTTAAAAAAACGCAACGTAACATCAATACTATCAGGTGACGGTAGTAAACTTACTACGCAGACCATGCGCCAAGCTCCGTCTAAAAATTCTCTGCTTAGTAGATTTCTAAGATCTGTTACAGAGCGTAAATTTGAAACAAAGAAAGCTAAGAAGCCGCCAAAACCAAATCCCCTATACATAAAGGGAGTTAAAGCCAATCAAGAGTCGATAAAAGATTTTAACGACAATCTTGATAAGGAAATACAGGAGAATATCGCAGCTGAAAAGCAGGAATTCAGCGGAGAAAAGATCGGTCTTAAATTGCGAGACACATTCAAGCGTCATATATACAGAGACAAAAGCGAAGAACTTTACAAAGTCTATAAAATAAGAAGTTCTTACATGACAAACGGGGAGAGTAGACCCATGCTCGCTTTACTAACAGATAAAACCTTGTACTTGACCGGATCAAAGATCGATCACACTTACAGCAACCAATTTGTCATCCCTTATAACGAACTGGACGTCATTATGGTGAGAAAAAAAAATTTAAACCAAGAACTCAATGCCTTATTTTTAACTCACTATCTTCGTTAACGTTCAACAAACAAGCTCGCACAATACTCCATCCTCCCCTATACTCAAAGATATAGATAATCAGTCGACTCGTATTTGTTTTTCATATTATTACCTTATCTGCGCTAAGTATAAATATAACTCGCAGAACAATTACCCCGGCTAAAATTTCAATCTGCCTATTTACAGATCGGACCAAACGCACAAACCATACTGATATCGAACGCAGATTATGAAATGCAGTATCTGTTCTCAACCGGCAGCTCGCAAACAACTTCTGAACTTGTATCACATTTGGAAATTGCTATGAGACGCTCACCGTCAAAACCACAACTTCCAGCTGTTAAGGAATTGAATTATCAAGATATGCACACATTGAGACACGCCGTTCTTACCGAAACTGCTGTACATCCAGTAAGATTTAATCATCACATCGATTTGTACCCCTGAAATATAATCAATGGCTTCTAATGAATTCAGGCTTTTACGCTAATAGCAAGTTTTCCCAATACTTGATCTTATAGATAAAACTTGAATCATTAATTCCAATGCATGAATTCGAAGTGTATCTAAGATCTCAATCATCAAAATACTTCAAATATGTTACAGCAAAATCACACAAAGCCTCATTCTATTATAATTAAACATAAAACATGCGTTTTCTTTGTTTAGGATGAAAAGATCGAACATTACAGTCTAATCTATATGGAAGATGAGCACATGTCGCCTCCGAGTACCCCTTGCGGTCCGATGAAAGAAGGGCATTTGATGTTCAGACCTCACGTTTATCAACCGATGTATCCAAATGCTCCGACAAATCCGTGGGAGGCTGGATACTTCGTTTTGAAAGGCGGAGTTGTGTACATGTTCACCGACTCTAATCAACGCCTTCCACAACGGGCTATTCCCCTGAAAGGTGGCCTATGTCAAGGGTGTAGAAGAATTCCGAACTCGCACAGACCTCACACGTTCGAAATCCTACTGAAACCTAATAAATCTTTTCAATTTGCTGCACCGGATGAATACGTCGCCTCAGAGTGGCTCCAAAGCTTTGTACAAAGCGCATCGGGGCTTTTCGATAGCTCAGAAAAGAAAGAACCACTACCTTGCAGTCTGGTTGCTACAACAAACCATTTAATCGCTATGAAAGAAGCATTCCCTGGTACTCAAAGGGGGCAGACTCTCTCCTGTGCTTGCGTTGAAGATTTGACTGCGTTCAGAGTCCCGTTAGCTCAACAGTCGTGGTGTATTTTGGTGGGTTCTTAAGTTTTATCAATTTTATTTAAAGCTTTACAACATAGCGACAAAATTTACATTCTATATTTTTTATTCCAGGAGTTTGCGTGCCGAGAAGTTCATGAAAGTAGCGGAGATTGGGTAATCTACTTCACAAATTATACAGAGCTCTGTACTTTCAGAGAAGTTCTACAAACTTTGTGGGCAGATTCGAATATGGTGAGTTTTTTTTTTCGTTTTTAATATTGTTGGGATAGTTTTTTTTTGAGTGTTTTAATCATTTTTACACTTTGTTTTGTACAGGGCGACTTTCCTATGGTTACACTTCCACCCCAAGATAAGCTTCATCGTCGTTGCTCAGACGCAAGTAAAGACCTAGAACTTGCTTGGCAATACTTGTTGCCAATGGTCGCAGAGTAGCGTCCACTAAATTTAATCCATTTAAGAATAAACCAAATATATAAATCTATTACAGGATAAGACGCAATTCTGTAATTGCTTATACGGCTTTCCATCGATCAGAGTATTTTCTTATACAGAACACCGAGCATACATTAAGATTTGTTAAATACGGTGCAATAAGAAAGAGAGAAAGAAAGAAAGGGAATTCCAATGCTGCAATCTCGTTTAAATTAATTGTTATCCTTACTTTTAGTATAACGAATAGAAGCTCATCTTTTTTTTTTAAATAATTAATAATCGCTAAGTTGAAAATATGATGTACGTTTTGCTAGTGCTAAAGATATTGTTTCTTATTGACTCAATTGAAGGGGCAACTATTTATAAACTATTGAAAATATTGAAACAGCTATAGCGACTAGTGAGAGAAGCTTTAATTTATTACATATAGTATAATTAATGAATTTTATATTAATCTATTATTTATTGATAAAAACGTAGGTATTATTGATGAAAAATGAATATACAGCAAATCCTGTAATTAAAATGCTCTGAATATATCCGTCGACGCAAATTTCGTAGTCACAATTTAGATGTACTATTAATTAATTAATTAATTATATTTTGATAATAAATAAGGTATAAAAAGATTTGGCACAATAACGAAGAGGAGATTATATCCATTTAAAATATTTAACAATTAACACATATTATAGTTTCAGCTGCTATTATTATAGAGTTTATTTTTTTAATTCTTTTTTTTTTATTTTATTGTACTCAATCGATTAGTGCAATTTTAGTTTTTTTATGGAATATGATATCATTAATTGATAATATTGAAGATGAGATAGAAGAAAAGAAAAATAAGGAAAGACTGTATGTGCCGGCAATTATTATTAATGAATTATTTATCATTGAAACAATAATGAAATAAGTGTCTATATAGCCATAACTGTTATCATTATTATTATTATTATTATTATTAATATTATTACGCATTTTAGTCAAGTCTTTCAACAAACTCAATATAAAAAAAAATTAAAAAAAAAAACAGTAAAACGCATTGGCAATGATATAATACTCTATATTATTATAAAATTATTATAATATACCTATAATTAATTGTAGAGGCGTATAATTAACATAAGTATATCTATATAGGTATATATATTATATATTATATACATTATACTATATACTATATACTAACATTCCTAACACAAAGCATAATTTTTTTGTCAAAACTATTTACCTATAATATTATTATCATTATTTGTTACTTTATCATTTAAAATATAGTTAGTTAGCATAAATGAAAAGGAGGCTATCAAAAAGAAAAAAAAAAAAAAGAAAACAAAGGGTTGTGTTTAGTTAATTGTAAATTTGATTTTATTTTATTTAAAAACGATTTATAAAAATCATAAATTTTTTTTTTTTTTTTTTTTTTTTTTTTTTTTAATTTATTTATAATCTTTAATTTATCGATACAGCGAACAAGAAAATAAATTAGTAAAAAAAAAAAAACAAAATAAAAAAAGTAAATAAAAATAAATTGTATTATACGAAATATAAAGGTGCTTTAATTGTTTGAAAATTCATCAATTATCTATTTTGTGTTGCTGCATAATATCTAATTTTTTTGCGCATACATTGTTTTGTCTATTATGGATTATATATATAAATATAGGTAATTTTTATTTTAAATTATTACATAAAATATCGACAAATTTCTCGGTTCATCATTATTATTCTTTTATATTTATGTAGGAATAATATACGTTACGTAGCATACTACATACATGTGTATTCTGTAATATTTTTAGCGCATTATTTTTAATAGCTTAAAATGATGCATATTTTTTGTTCAAATGCGATTATGATAATATTGTGCAGGAAGTATCATTGACAAATTATGGCGCGTTTAAAGAAATGTGATCGGAGTATAGATATGATAATACGATAATAGGATACAACAATAATAGTTGTTAATTTAATCTACGATGATAATACTGTATGAAAATATCGAGTATTTGTGATCTTTAAAATGATAGGAAACGTATATTTGGTATAAGAAGTAAATAAAATACATACCGGTAGTAATACCGGTTTGTATATTTTAAATTATTTCAATCTTATATTATCATTTACGATTGTGTTAAAGAAAAAAAAAAAAAAAAGAAAGAGTACGAAAGGATAATTTTTTCAACCGTTACAGCCAGCTGTTTGAAACATTATTCCTATACACTTCTACTATATACTGTACGCAGTTATAGCCAAGACTCAATACTATATTGTAAAGAAACCTAATAAATTGTATTAACTAGTCAAATAATAACAGGTCTGAGTCAGTATTTTCCTCATTCAATTAACCAGACTAGATTTAATTATAATGATTTTTATTATCTTCAATCATTTATTTACATAATACATTCTAAACTTAGGTATCTACATATTGGTATTATTACTGAGGCACAAAGTGTCCTCGTGATTTTTTGTTGTTTTTGGCAAATTCGTAATCAACGTTAGGGTATTTTTCTTTAAGAGCTTCCATATCCATGTTGGGAAACCGTTTCATTAGATGCATAACTTCGTTCCGATCGCGACTGGAATTTAATAATAATAATTATCAATATTTGAATTTGAATTGATACCACGATTTGATTATTATCCATCATATTATGATCATATTTCTGATATTCGATTTAAACGACACATACTTTCTCGCCCTTCGCTTCGCGTCCCATATCTTTTCTCTGTAAAGTTGCAAGAATTTTCTAACAGCGTGACCGCCGTATCCAAATTTATGCTTCTCTCTCCATACTTTGTTCAGTATTTTGGGAATCTTGTGTTCGCTCATACGGTAATAGAATCTCATACCTAAGAAAGGGAATCAGCTTTTCATTAACATTTATTCATCACACAGCGAATCTGATTTAAAATTTACTTTAAATTTAATTAAATTCAAAAGATATGATCGTGTTTTTTCATTTTCTCTACTCTGTAGGATCTATTTCAAGCATAATATCAATGAAAACTTGGTAGAATTACATTCTGTGAGAAATAATCGAAATAATAGTCAAGATATTGCGAAAATTAAACTTTTCGTTTTTTGTTCCGGAACATAAGTACCCAATTGATTGTGAACCAATCTTCCCGGACGTTCCCCGTCAATTCCAGTTTCCAGGAGATGATAAGCTTTGTTTCTCTCACGAACCACTTCTTCTAAATTCGTCATACTCTCATCAATTTTGTCTTTACGCTCTGGATTTGGAAACAGTTGATATCCTTCTTTGCAAGCATGTTCCATTGTTAAAAGCATGTTACGTTCCTTTAGCAATACGAACCTGGCAATGATAATCTTTGAAATTAGTTATTCCTGATTATTAGCAAAGTTATTTGAACTCTATATCAGTTCTGCTTTCAATTCTGATATGATTCTGAAAATTAAACTTAGAAGCCATGAATGAGATAAGAGAATGGCATATTAGCTATTATACAAACCATAGCTTGTGTAGATCTTCGTTACTTTTTATCCTTAATTCATCTTTCTTCCAAGATCTTCCAACTTTGATCTGATATTCTCCCCAATTTTTTTCATCGTCAAAAAATTCCATCAGATCATTTCGTCTCGATGTTGTGTGAATAAAAGCGCATCGGTAATTAGTTATCCTGAATTAAATGACTAGTTAAAAAAAAAATCCTCTGATATTTTTATTTATTTTTTTTCTTTATTTGCATAAAATGTTATCGAATTAGAATTGATCATAGAGAAAGTAACAGACAAGCGCTCTCTCATTGATCGAAATTATTCTAGGTTATGTATTCGAGTACTATCGTATAAATATTTTGGAAAATCTGTACCTCAATCGAGACGTCGGAACAGATGTGGTTACGATATTTGACGATAATGTCAAATTTGTAAAAAGTTTTGACACATTATTAACCGCTTTAGAAATTCGTACGGCATTAGCCAGAGCCGACATTTTGAATAATAATATAGCAGACTATACGCATACGGTGAACGGTCCCGTGCGTCGTCCCCCTAGGAGTGCGTTCCAAAACACCACCCGGGTGCACCCGGGTGCACCCGACCACCCGACAATCAGAGTAGTTTCAAAACATACCAAAGCCACTCGGTGGCGCTGCGAAAGCACTGCGGTTGAATTTACACACCGATAAGGCGGACTCGTTTTGTCGCGCGACGCTGTGGTTGTCGCGTGTGTAGTACATGGAATATGACCTGAGACGCTAGGTTATGAATAAGCGTTTAGACTACATGCCCGAAAGGGCGATAAGTCATTAAAGGATAAATAAATAATAATGAATATAGCGTTAATTTTTATTACGTCAAACCCAAATAATTCGTATCGCTAATTATGAAACTTGTTCAGAATCAAGTCGTATTGGTTCCCCTTTATAACACCTCTATCATTGGACATTTAATTTTCTGTCCTCTAATTCTAAAAAACTCGTTTAATCTGAACCTCTGTAATTTGTAGTTGTTCCTTTCGGATTCAAATTATCCATATTCGATCGTAGATCTTTTGGTATATCCTATTGTACGACTATTTAACCTTATTTCACTCTTTCCGAGATGGATAAAATTATTTATTTGTATACTCTATTATAATTATTGCAATACTACTAGCGTAAAATGCAGTAGGACGTTGGATTAAAAAATAGAATGTACACTGCACTTCAAATGCAACCAATAGTATTTTTTCGGTCAGTTTTTTTATTCTGAATATTATCATAAATAAATTGGCACCTCAGCTCGGCTGAGATATCTCGGAGAAAAGAAATCATGAATACAATCATTTTTACACGCTGTAACACTTTTACACGAATGTAATACGAATCTGGATACAACTGAGTAATACCTGGTGCCGAAACCAGTTCAAAATCATAGGTAATTGTTACTGCAGTCACCAATACTTTAGACCATATTTATGGTTTTTTATAACATGTATGTACATTATAATATAACTGTAAATAAACTAATACACGAATGTAATACGAATCTGGATACAACTGAGTAATACCTGGTGCCGAGACCAGTTCAAAATCATAGGTAATTGTTACTGCAGTCACCAATACTTTAGACCGTATTTATGGTTTTTTATAACATGTATGTACATTATAATATAACTGTAAATAAACTAATACACGAATGTAATACGAATCTGGATACAACTGAGTAATACCTGGTGCCGAGACCAGTTCAAAATCATAGGTAATTGTTACTGCAGTCACCAATACTTTAGACCATATTTATGGTTTTTTATAACATGTACATTATAATATAACTGTAAATAAACTAATATACGAATGTAATACGAATTCGGATACAACCGAGTGATACCTGGTGCCGAGACCAGTTCAAAATCATAGGTAATTGTTACTGCAGTCACCAATACGTGTACCGTATTATTCTGAGTATAAGTCGACGTTTTTTGTAACGAATATCAGTCCAAAAATGCGCCCTCGACTTATACGCGGAGTCGACTTAAATTCGGGATAATATGCTAAATGCAACAGATTGCAAGCGAGATCTTGTGTGAAATTATTGAACATTGTGATAAAATAGATATTCGAAGTGGTGATAGAATGGAATCTAGGGATTTGCAGAAAAATTGCAGTGAAAAATTTTTTTCGGAACAGTGACGATTAAATATAAATATAAATATTAATGATAATTTCTTTGTAAAAGTCGACTTATATCAGGTCTCCAAAAAAATGTCTCCCAATCAGACCTCAGAATTTGAGGTCGACTTATTCTCAGGGTCGACTTATGCTCGGAACAATACGGTATGTACAATATTAACACTGTCCTCATCTGTAACACTACCTTTCTGCCATAAGCGTTGCTGCAATGTTGTCTCGCTTTACCACCCCATTCTCTTGATGTTCGTTCACGAGTTGGTCAACAATACATCGATCAGCTGCCTGTCTGTGTTCTTCTGCTATAAAGTCTTGCATGTCTTCATCAACATCATCCAGGCATATGTTATGCAAAACACAACACGCCAAAATGACATACGGTATCTGGTCATCGCGGTTCATATCCAAATACTTGAGTCTTCTGAATCGACCCTTCAGGAGTGCAAAAGCACGTTCGATTACCTGCCTTGTTCGAGCATGTACTTGATTGAAATTTCTCTGGATCTTGGGAAATAAAAAATTATTTGAATTAATCAATTGATTGTCTTTTGTTGCAATAATATTTTGAATGCGTCTCATTATTGATAATATATGTTATACCGGCGTCATGTTTCCAAGGTCCAGATAGGGCGGTATGCACCATGAGAGTACGGGGTAAGCCTTGTCTCCAATAATAAATTCTTCATCTCTAAAAAAAGCAGCTTTGTCACGCCGCACTTCCATCCATAAATCCGAATTTCGAAATATCCTGAGGTCGCCAACAGATCCAGCAAAACCAGCAAAACAATCCGTGAAGCGGAGTTTTGCATCGCAGACAGCTTGTAACGTAATTGCAAACCTTTTTTTTCTTGTTATGTAAAATTGAGCATCAACCTGTAACGAGAATAATACTATATTACGATAATGCTCACCTCATTCTTGCGGGTACTATAAATCATTTGGAGATCATGTCATTTTACCTTTGGTGCTTTGATTTCGATGTGTGTACCATCGATTGCACCGATCACGTTTGGCAACCGAGCGAGACGACGAAATTGTTCGGCCGTTGCGATCGCTGCTTGTCCAGTCGGCCATGTGATTATATCATCAGCGATTTCATTCAACGCATTGATCACGCGTTGAAAACAATGATTGAGAGAAGATTTTCCCAAATCAAATCTCTCGCCGACAGATCTATAATAATAAAGTAGGTACACTCACTTCGAAAGCAATGCCGAAGAGTGTCAATTTGTACAATCTTGGTAGGCAAATTCGTACTCTACGAGGGTAAAAACTCAACAACGCCAAGCTCACGGAATAAAATATTTAAACTGTATTGAAAAACTGCAATCTCTTTAATTATTGAATTCAGGTTACTGTTCGTTATTATTTTTATTCAATTAGTGTAGATCAATCTACGAACCTGTAAGAATCCGGTGTCGCTAACAACCACAAGGAGGAAAGCAATTGCTTACGCACGTTGATCCTTGGTCTGCCTTCTTCAGCTACAGGAGCCAATATTGGAGATAGACGATTCTCAAGTATTTCGAAAGCATGACGTGTAATGCGAAAATGTTGCCTGAATTGTTCGTCCGAAATTCGTTCTATTGTGCACTCCACATAGTTCTGAATTCTCACCACGTTTGGAGGAGGACCTCTTAAACGCAACGCAGCCTCTACCCGATGTACTTCAATCTCATCGCTTTCGCTATCACTATCTTCCTCAAGATTTCTCCTAAAATAATAGGCCAAGACCAACGCACAGACAATCACATGCCTTCTGCGTTCCTCCACAATTACATCCCAACTTAATCTGCAAATAATTACCATAATTATTATCATTACTTAATGTTATTGAATCAAAATAATAAAATTAATTTTTTTTATTGTATCTAAACAAAAATTTTTGTATACAAATTAATAAAACATAGCATACGTGAAACTCACGCAATCTCATAATTTTGTATATCTCCAAAAAAATTGTATAAAATATATAATAGATTTATTTGCTTAATCCTTTAATGACTTATCGCCCTGACGGGCATGTAGTCGAAACCTTATTAACTCTTTTTAACTAAATAATCTTGACAGCGTGTTATCTTTATCTTGTTAGCACTTCATTTTTTTTTTTTTTTCTCCTGAAATTTCCTTGAGATCTCGTGATCTTCAATAAACCTTTATATATTATCGTTATTCCATTTATTTTACTTATTGTTTTTATTTCTGTTTTTGTGTTATTCTACTGATCCAACTCCTCCACTGTGCAAACGCCTTTTTATCAATTTTTTTTAATCCTTCATCATTTGTTAAACGTTGACTATTATTGTAATTGTTTTTTTTTTTTTTTTTTTGTTCCCTTTAATATATTACCGGATATTTATCTCCGTTACTTAATCCCGCCACCTCTTTTTTTTCTTTTTTTTTTTTACGTTGTTCGTGGTCGCCTATTCACCGAATAATTCAGTGCCTACGGATAGCTGGATATATATCAACAGCTAAAAAAAAAATTGCAAAACCAGATAGCGGTCCTTTTTTGTGTTGATACAACTGCATTGAAATGTTACAAATCGCAGCTTTGGGTTTCATTTTTATTAAATTTTTTATTGGTATATGTTCTAAAGCGCATTGTATGTTTAAAAAAAAATTACTTGAACATCGTTCGCGCCAACGATAAAGTTTGCGCGTGGCACCACTGAATGTAGTGGCGTCAGTGTGCACGAATTGCGCACCAAATTTTGAAACAGCTCAGAAATAATTGCATGTGTGTCCAAGCAGTTTGTTATTAACAACCGACAATCAATTATTAAAAATAAAAAATAAACAAATAGAAGCCGAAGAGAAATCTTGCTGGACTTTCAACTTTTTGTTAGAACCAGATAAAACATGCTTTCTATAGTTTTCGAGATAAAGAATAAAATAAAAATTCGTGAAAAATAAAGGCATGAGAGTATCTTAGTCGTCGCGTCCAAACAAATGCTTCTCTCTCTTTTCTATTTACTTATTAGTTATTTTAGGCACAAGTGAAATATTTTTCAAAGAAATGAATAAATTCACGAACAATAAATGATCATTAGTTAATATGATGATAATAATAATATTAAAACGATTGTTTGTATTGACGCATTTATTTATAATTATTGTTAGAACATTAATAGCTTACCTTTTATTTTACTAACGATGAGATAATGTATGGAACACAGAGAATATGCACCCTACGCGTGGCTTACTCTACTAACGAACGATTGCGAATGGTGATTGGTGGCGAAGGCCCAGCCCGGGCTTTGGGTTCGTCAATGCGTTCGTAAAGTTCGTAGTGACAATATTTCAAACTGATAGTTCAGATTTTCGCCGTCGAGTTTCACCCTGTATGCATAAACAATAAAAAAATTTCAAAAATTGTTGGAAACTAATGTGTGTATTTTTATTTTTTTTTTTAAACTATTTAAAATACTGACTGCATTATTATTTTTTTTTTCCCCCTTTACTGACTTATCGCCTTGGTGTAGGCATGTAGTCAAACTGACTGCATTATTCTTCTTCTTCTATCCTTTTACGACTTATCGCCCTGGGAACTGACTGCATTATTAATTTTATTTGATTATTTTTTAAACCATTATGAAAATATAACATAGATTGCCTATTCTATCGCCGAAACATGCACGATCCTGGGCCCTTGCTACAGTATAAGTCTACGGATAGCTGGATTTATTCGGTTTTGACTACATGCCTATCTCAAGGCGATAAGTCATTAAAGGGAAAAGAAGAAGAAGATAGCTGGATATATTGACTACATGCCCACTTCAGGGCGATAAGGCTGGATTCCCATGGGGCCCGAATTCACGGATCCGGAACGGAATTCTAGTGACTTTTTCCATGTATTGCGTGTATGTATACACCTACACATACAACGTTCCGTTCCGTCATTCCGGATTCCGGTGATCCGAGCCTACATGGGACGGCAGCCTCAGGCTGGCGTCCCATGGTCCGGAATATATCCGCACGGAACGCTCGGTAGCCAATGGCTAATGATTTTCTGTTGGATCCGTCATTCATGATTGGCTTCCGAGCGTTCCGTCCGGATATATTCCGGACCATGGGACGCCAGCCTCAGTCATTAAAGGGAAGGGAAGAAGAAGAAGATAGCTGCATATATATCAACAGCTAAAAAAAATATTGCAAATCCAGATAGCAGTCCTTTTTTTGTGTTGATACAACTGCATTAAAATGTTACAAATCGCAGCTTTGGGTTTTATTTTTATTAAATTTTTTATTGGTATATGTTCTAAAGCGCATTGTATGTTTAAAAAAAAATTACTTGAACATCGTTCGCGCCAACAATAAAGTTTGCGCGTGGCACCACTGAATGTAGTGGCGTCAGTGTGCACGAATTGCGCACCAAATTTTGAAACAGCTCCGAAATAATTGCATGTGCGTCCAAGCAGTTTGTTATCAACAACCGACAATCAATTATAAACACATCAGCATCTAAGAAGAAATCCTCCTTTATATTCGTCTATTACGAGCACGAAGCAGTGAAACGTAAGTACCGCAATACATTTTAGATTCGGTCAGGTAGTTACAGTTACAATCAATTGAATGTTTAAGAATTATGATAGTAGGGGAGACCACGAGTAGTGGCACCTTTTTTTCTTCAATTATAGTTCAAATCTATTGAGCAAAAACCGTTACTGATTAAATTTTCTTGTTCTGATGGCGCCATATTATATGCTAAATTTCGGAAATATTTACAAATTAATTGACGAATTATTGAATTTCTGGGTCTATTCATAGATATTATACCGTTAGAATGTTCAATCTCACTCATGCGCTTTTTTTGCAGTATGTAAAATTATTTTGAATTATATTTTGTTGATTTTTATACAAATATTTTTTTTAAATTGTACACGTTTCCAAGCTGCAGTGTGTTTAAATTCTGTCAACTAAATTTGTCGATTATACACTGAGCCAAAAAAACACTTGATTCAAGAAAATGCATAATTGATGGCTCCTTAGAGAATATTTATTAGTCTCAGAAATTATTTTTTTACTTCAAGTTCACAATTACTCGAAACAAATACGCGTACTTGTCTAATAAATAAGAGACTAATAAATATTCTCTAAGGAGCCATCAATTATGCATTTTCTTGAATCAAGTGTTTTTTTGGCTCAGTGTACCTTTATCATTTTCATTCATGTTTATCAGACAAAGCATGGCTAATCCGAGCAAGGCAATTCAGCTGTATAAGGGCGTGCACGTGTTACTGAAGGATCCAAGTGGGGTCCCGATTTCTGTCGATGCAGATGGACCGATTCGAACATTTACAATCTGGAATTGTGCAGGTATAAATATTTAAGATTTTTATTTACTTTTATTTTTTACTTAAAAAAAACGTTATTTTTTTTTCATTTTTGTTTATTCTAATTTTTTGCATCTTATTTTATACATTATAATTTTCAAAACAGACCAAAGTATATTCCAAATACCAGACGACGCGAACACGAGATCGTTTTTTGGTATAGAACCTGCACTCATTAAAGAAGCTGTTTCGGAGCCCACTACATCGAAGACGTCCTTACCGGATTCGCCTGTTGCCAAACAAAATTCAGAGAATGGTATTTGTGAACCAGGTACGGTTATATTAATATTCTTTATAGATGAATAAGAAAAAAATCACCAAAGCGTGGACGTTAGGGTGGTCGTTAAAAAAAATTTATTTTGGATGGCCTTCAATCGGTTCTAAATGTGAAAAAAATAATTCTCTAATTTTTTCAGATTTTTAATTTGACTCCCTATATGCAATGGACGCTATTTTCACATGAACTTTTTTTAATTCGTAAAAATCCTAATTTGAGATGGGTCTAATTTAAATCAGCGATATTACATCGGATACGTCTTGTGATTGTATATTACACACAGCTCGAGTAAAAAAATTGGAATTATTATTTTACATATTTTAATATATTGATTAATTAATTTTTTTTTTTATTTATTTATTTATTTATTTTATTTTTTTTTTAATTCTCGCGTAAAAAAATTAAAACTCAAATGATAATGCTCAAATAGACAGTCACTGACCATATTCAAGCTTGGCGCTAAGAAGCCTATATTTGAATTAAACAATATCAATTTGAGCAATATCATTTGAGTTTTAATTTTTTTACGCGAGAATAAAAAAAAAATAAGCAATAAAAAATAAATAAATTAATCAATATATTAAAATATGTAAAACAAGAATTTCGGTTTTTTCACTCGAGCTGTGTGCAGGGTTGTAAAATTTTTAATGGAAAATATTTCCATTAACTCATTGAATTTAATTTTTTAATGGAAAATATTTCCATTAACCATTAAATTTAATTTTTTAATGGAAAATATTTCCATTAACCATTAAATTCAATTTTTTAATGGAAAATGTTTTCATTCAAAAATTAAATTCAATGAGTTAATGGAAATATTTTCCATTAAAAATTTGACAACCCTGAGCCGCTCACGGTCATGCACACAGCGAATGGCTTTCTACTTTCCCGCCAAGTCTATTTAAAAATTAAAAGTGATACAAAGTAATTTCAGAAAATTCCAGCAGTTGATGAGAATTTTTCCGAATAGAAAAAAATATTCAAAAATTGATAAAAATTTTTCTCATCAAATAATAAAATTCAATTTTTGCATGGAAATGTTTTCCATTGAACAATTAATTAAATTTAATGGTTGATGGAAAAAGTTTCCATTAGAAAAATAAATTTAATGGTTAATGGAAATATTTTCCATTAAAAAATTAAATTTAATGGTTAATGGAAATATTTTCCATTAAAAAATTAAATTTAATGGTTAATGAAAATGTCAATGCATTAAAAAATTTAATGCATTATTTACAACTCTGGCTGTGTGCAGGGCTGGGTATTTGAATTATAAATGCATTTCCAAATGGAAAACGGAAAATGGTTTAAAAATGTATTTGAAATGTGAGATGGAAATGATTTTCTTAAAAAAAATTTTGAAAACCATTTTCCATTTTCCATTTAAAATGCCATTTTAACACCAAAATACCCAGCCCTGGCTGTGTGTAATATACAATCACAAGACGTATCCGATGTAATCTCGCTGATTTGAATTAGACCCATGTCAAATTAAGATTTTCACGGATTAAAAAAAGTTCATGTGAAAATAGCGTCCATAGGGAGTCAAATTAAAAATCTGAAAAAATTAGAGAATTATTTTTTTCACATTTAGAACCGATTGAAGGCCATCCAAAATAAATTTTTTTCTAACGACCACCCTAGTGGACGTACTATAAGCATCTGCGATATCTACATTTTATAGCGGTCTACATTTAAATCTTTACAACCGTTGTAGTTTGAAGTTCATTAAATAACTAGAATATTTTACTTATTCAAGGTAAGCCGTACAAGAACACCGTGGATGCTAAGCCAGGTAAACTGTCGTATCTTGAATGATTCCAAATGTGGAACCACAGCTTAAAGATAATGATCATGCGGTTTTATTATTCCAGTTGCATCCTCAGGAAGAACCCCCGTTCGACTGGGACATGAGAAAAGTGTCACAAGCAGCAATATGACAAAAGCAGGTAATTTGAATTTTTTTGATTGAAACAGTAGTATTATATATTTTTCATAACATTTTCATAAAACTGCATTTTACGTATACTATGTCGAAAGATATCGTATGAATCTCGTGCGTAAGATTTTACGCACTCGATGCATAATATACTATTGTATTAATAAACTGTTCCGTAATATTTCAGTTGCGTCATGGAAGGATGATTCGAGTGTGAGAAATTTGATTCTCAAGTGGAAGCAGTATGAATCATTATTCAAGAGTGGCACCATTAGACACGAGATGGTGTGGCGCATGATTGCGGAGGATATGTCAAACATAAATACAGACTGGATTTACACAGGTTTACAATGTGAAAATAAGTTAAAGGATTTGCGAAAATCTTGGGTCAGAGTACGCGACCACAATAATCAGACTGGTGCTGAGGTAAAGACCTGTAAATTTTTTGACGAAATGGATGACATATTGGGCGAAAAGCCCTGCGTCAAGCCGGTCACACTGGCGTCAAATTTAAATAAAAGAGCCAAAGTGTCATGCTCTAGCGATAAAGATGATTGCTCTGATCATGGAAATGTTGATCAGAACAATCATCTTTCTAAAAATAAAAAGCTAAAAAAAACACGGGTACAAAGAGAACTGGGTGAATGGTCGGAGGCCCTGCGTGCTGATTCACATCGAAGAGAAGAAGCCCGCGAACAACGCCACGTCCAGGGCATGGAGACATTCAAACATTTGTTTTCGAAACTTGTAGAAAAACTATGAATATGGTCTAAAGTATTGGTGACTGCAGTAACAAATACCTATGATTTTGAACTGGTCTCGGCACCAGGTATTACTCAGTTGTATCCAGATTCGTATTACATTCGTGTATTAGTTTATTTACAGTTATATTATAATGTACATGTTATAAAAAAACCATAAATATGGTCTAAAGTATTGGTGACTGCAGTAACAATTACCTATGATTTTGAACTGGTCTCGGCACCAGGTATTACTCAGTTGTATCCAGATTCGTATTACATTCGTGTATTAGTTTATTTACAGTTATATTATAATGTACATACATGTTATAAAAAACCATAAATATGGTCTAAAGTATTGGTGACTGCAGTAACAATTACCTATGATTTTGAACTGGTCTCGGCACCAGGTATTACTCAGTTGTATCCAGATTCGTATTACATTCGTGTATTAGTTTATTTACAGTTATATTATAATGTACATACATGTTATAAAAAACCATAAATATGGTCTAAAGTATTGGTGACTGCAGTAACAATTACCTATGATTTTGAACTGGTCTCGGCACCAGGTATTACTCAGTTGTATCCAGATTCGTATTACATTCGTGTATTAGTTTATTTACAGTTATATTATAATGTACATACATGTTATAAAAAACCATAAATACGGTCTAAAGTATTGGTGACTGCAGTAACAATTACCTATGATTTTGAACTGGTCTCGGCACCAGGTATTACTCAGTTGTATCCAGATTCGTATTACATTCGTGTATTAGTTTATTTACAGTTATATTATAATGTACATACATGTTATAAAAAACCATAAATATGGTCTAAAGTATTGGTGACTGCAGTAACAATTACCTATGATTTTGAACTGGTCTCGGCACCAGGTATTACTCAGTTGTATCCAGATTCGTATTACATTCGTGTATTAGTTTATTTACAGTTATATTATAATGTACATACATGTTATAAAAAACCATAAATACGGTCTAAAGTATTGGTGACTGCAGTAACAATTACCTATGATTTTGAACTGGTCTCGGCACCAGGTATTACTCAGTTGTATCCAGATTCGTATTACATTCGTGTATTAGTTTATTTACAGTTATATTATAATGTACATACATGTTATAAAAAACCATAAATATGGTCTAAAGTATTGGTGACTGCAGTAACAATTACCTATGATTTTGAACTGGTCTCGGCACCAGGTATTACTCAGTTGTATCCAGATTCGTATTACATTCGTGTATTAGTTTATTTACAGTTATATTATAATGTACATACATGTTATAAAAAACCATAAATATGGTCTAAAGTATTGGTGACTGCAGTAACAATTACCTATGATTTTGAACTGGTCTCGGCACCAGGTATTACTCAGTTGTATCCAGATTCGTATTACATTCGTGTATTAGTTTATTTACAGTTATATTATAATGTACATACATGTTATAAAAAACCATAAATACGGTCTAAAGTATTGGTGACTGCAGTAACAATTACCTATGATTTTGAACTGGTCTCGGCACCAGGTATTACTCAGTTGTATCCAGATTCGTATTACATTCGTGTATTAGTTTATTTACAGTTATATTATAATGTACATACATGTTATAAAAAACCATAAATATGGTCTAAAGTATTGGTGACTGCAGTAACAATTACCTATGATTTTGAACTGGTCTCGGCACCAGGTATTACTCAGTTGTATCCAGATTCGTATTACATTCGTGTATTAGTTTATTTACAGTTATATTATAATGTACATACATGTTATAAAAAACCATAAATACGGTCTAAAGTATTGGTGACTGCAGTAACAATTACCTATGATTTTGAACTGGTCTCGGCACCAGGTATTACTCAGTTGTATCCAGATTCGTATTACATTCGTGTATTAGTTTATTTACAGTTATATTATAATGTACATACATGTTATAAAAAACCATAAATATGGTCTAAAGTATTGGTGACTGCAGTAACAATTACCTATGATTTTGAACTGGTTTCGGCACCAGGTATTACTCAGTTGTATCCAGATTCGTATTACATTCGTGTAAAAGTGTTACAGCGTGTAAAAATGATTGTATTCATGATTTCTTTTCTCCGAGATATCTCAGCCGAGCTGAGGTGCCAATTTATTTATGATAATATTCAGAATAAAAAAACTGACCGAAAAAATACTATTGGTTGCATTTGAAGTGCAGTGTACATTCTATTTTTTAATCCAACGTCCTACTGCATTTTACGCTAGTAGTATTGCAATAATTATAATAGAGTATACAAATAAATAATTTTATCCATCTCGGAAAGAGTGAAATAAGGTTAAATAGTCGTACAATAGGATATACCAAAAGATCTACGATCGAATATGGATAATTTGAATCCGAAAGGAACAACTACAAATTACAGAGGTTCAGATTAAACGAGTTTTTTAGAATTAGAGGACAGAAAATTAAATGTCCAATGATAGAGGTGTTATAAAGGGGAACCAATACGACTTGATTCTGAACAAGTTTCATAATTAGCGATACGAATTATTTGGGTTTGACGTAATAAAAATTAACGCTATATTCATTATTATTTATTTATCCTTTAATGACTTATCGCCCTTTCGGGCATGTAGTCTAAACGCTTATTCATAACCTAGCGTCTCAGGTCATATTCCATGTACTACACACGCGACAACCACAGCGTCGCGCGACAAAACGAGTCCGCCTTATCGGTGTGTAAATTCAACCGCAGTGCTTTCGCAGCGCCACCGAGTGGCTTTGGTATGTTTTGAAACTACTCTGATTGTCGGGTGGTCGGGTGCACCCGGGTGCACCCGGGTGGTGTTTTGGAACGCACTCTAGACCGTTTCGTGCTTTTTCGTTGAAATTAGGAAACAATTGCCGGCGCTGGATCTTCGGATCTCGGCCACTTCAACGCTGCTATACGAGTGTTTCGACGTTAGACTTTCACCCTGTATATGTAATAAAAACCACCTAAATACGAAAGTCGAGATATGAACAAGTTACAGACATTTTAGACGTGAAATTTTTTATACTAAGTGCTGAAATATTAAACTGGGGCACTTCAAGAGGTCTGAACATAATTTTCCTGGTCATTCGATATCATTATACTATTTGAATTTTTTGTTCTCATAGAAATAAATGATTTTGTGGAATTAGAATCACGTGAAAGTATTCCGCCCTGAAGTGGACAGATGTTCAGAATTATATCGAATGATGTTAGAATGGGGTTATGAAAGGTGAATTATACACCTCGAATTTTTGGCAGCCCGTTTCCCAGCTAAAACACATCCGATCGATGTGAAATTGATATCAGTGACGCAGAAAAAGTGCACGGAGGGCACGATGCACTTGGATTTCCAAAAAGCGAAAATGTTTCGGGTGTTTTCATATTTATCATGTACAATGTCAGCAGCAACGATTATTCGTTACAGAGCACTCTCGTAAAAATTTGTGCATTTTATTTTCGCTTTTTGGAAATCCAAGAGCGTCATGCCCTCCGTGCACTTCTTCTGCTTCATTGATATCATGGACATAGGAGTATTCCTATGTCCATGCTTTACTCCCTTGAGGCTAGGTTAAGATGTGTGCTGTATAGATGTGTATAAATGTACGAATGCAAGCTTGTGTGAAAAAGGGGATCTCCCTCCCTGGAGATCCGCCTGAGTCGGACACTTCTATCTTGGAACTCGTTTGAGTAACTTGTACAACCCCGTAGCTCAGTCTATTTCAATTACTTATATCTATATATATATATATCACATATTTAGTCTATTTTAATTTTAATAAAGTATTAGGTGCTCTTATTACATATTGCATCTTAATTTCATTATATACCAAATCATCTCCAAAATCCCTTGATCTACGTAACATCCTTGTCCAATTCTCGCTGGAGTGCTCATTAGAGCTTTAGCGACAAACGGATTCCAGCCGACTAAGTTAAACTTTCATGAGGACGCCTTCTGGTAGTTACCAGAATTACCTAGGACGCACTGATTAGGCTACAGGTCTTTAATTAGACGATAAGCCATTGGTTAAAAAAAAAAAAAAAGGACGCACTGATCTCTATATTATGACTGGATAGTGGACTGGTACACTTACTTCAGGCGTAGCGTGAAACCATTAGAAGCAGGGCTGGGGGCTTAGAGGGGTCGGAGGAACGCCGAAACTTGGGTCAAAATCTACGCGGGAATTTCGATTAGGTGCACAGTTCAAGACCCGGGTCCAACTGAATATATGTACTTTATTTAGCATCCCGTCATTTCTGGCATAGTTCGACCGAAAAATAACTTTGAAAAAGTAGTTTTAAAAGTAAATGTGTATTTCATGCTGTTTCATGTATAAATTTAAACTGCCCGCGTAGACTTTGACCGAAAAAGCTGCAAATGGCGCTGATCAATTGGTTTCTCTCAGCAGCCCCAGTCCACTATCCAGTCATAATATAGAGATCAGTGCTAGGACGTCACAGTATACGAATGTGTTCTGCGATGTATCTTCGATGATCGGACGGGCTGGGAATCCCCGTTTAGGTGTTCTCAAATACACTTGTTCATCTATTGTCCGTGTGACGTCACTTCTGTGTGAAAACCACTGATAAATATTAAAACTGAAGAGCAAACCGCGCATATATGCATCTTGTTCTTCAGTTTTCAGATTTCAGCGCCTTTTCGGGTATTCCCCGTTTTATGAGCCATTATTTCCTCAATTTAAACCCGTAAACTGATTCAATATGATCTGCATTGGGTAGAAATACACATGTTATCACTATATCATGAATGTTTGTATAGGATGATCAGCTTTATCGCTTTTACGTGATTAATGAAAGAGATAACGATTATCTGATTAGGGAATAGATGCGCAGTCATAATGTATAGATTGTTAGATATTTGAGATTGTATTTGCTGGAAAAATGGCAACTGAAAACGAGAGGTATGCAGGATATTTGAATTTTCCGAACTCCTGGAAGCGACCAGAAGGTCCTCCGCGTGTTTGGCGGGTCGTAGATGGTCGGAGAAAAACTGCGAGTGGTGAAACAACGCAATTTATCATTCAAGAAGTGCCTAAAGAGTTGGAAGAGACCGTGGTTGACTTTATGGTCAAATACTTTATCCCAGAAGAACCAGTATTCGCTGATCTCGGTAGGTGAATTTAGTAACAATTTATGTAAAACTTGTATCTTTGAAGTAAACACTTACTTGTGATTGCCTTCTCGCGAGTATAGGTGTAGGCGCAGATCCTATCGCAGTACGAGAGCTTCGAACACGATGGAGAGACATCATTCGACAAGGAGTCAGCATTATTGCTCTTATGGTGAATTCTATTCCCTCATCAAAGCCTGCGATAGCTGGTGTCAATGTACTAAGAATTATGACTGCAGAGGATGAAGAGACTGGGACGCAGGTGAGGAAATTCAAATTCAAATGGATATATTTTTTCACAGATCACAACGACCCCCTGAATGTTACTTTTTTTCACACATTCACTGAAAAAGCATGGTAGACAAGATAAAGAATGGAAATAGTCTCTAAGATTGTTGAAAAATGTTCATCTTTGAAATATTTCATAAACCATAATGGATTACAGTTCCGAAGTAGAATTCTGCAAAAGTTGACGGCAGTACATCAAAAGTTAATTCAAGAATCTGATGTATCGAAGAAACACGGCGTTGCTGAGTACTTGAGGGCCTATGGCCTCAGTGTTCATCCTTGCTTCAGGGAACAAGGTCTAGGAGAGCAACTTCTCCTGGCTCAGTGAGTTTAGATAAAATATAATAACATATATGAATTTGCTCGCCAGTTTTTTTAGAACCGTTCTATTCAATTGAACGCTGTAATTGAAACAGTTTTTGTACTCAAGGCTGAATTTTATTTGCAGTGACGACATTGGCCTCGCTTATCAAATCTCTTTGTCTGAACATTTTTTTACATCAACAGGAGCTCAGAATCTGGCGGCACGTGTTGGCTATGAAGTTCAAGTGAAAATAGCATATTCTGAGCTCCTTGACGACGAGGGAAATGTCGCCCTCCCTGGAATGACCGATGAATTTATCAAGGTCATGATAAAAAGGTTTTGCTAACCGAACAAGAAATAATATCATTAATACTGGACTCAATATTTTTGGTCTAAATGTTTTGCTGTAATACTATGCGAATGATTACTAGGATACAGCGAACTGTTGTCTACTGGCAAAGACTGTATTATTGGGAGCCAACTGGAGTTTGATATATTTTATTTTCTATAAAATAAAAAAAATTCATTTTGCAGCAAAATGACTTATTGATATTTTCAATCTCTTACAATTTTCTTAAGTTTATTTTTGATCCTTACATGAAACCGTTCGAATTATGTTGAGACGTCAATTTCTCCACTTCTTAATTTGTGGCATGTGTGAAAATTAATCCTTTACGAATGAATATTTTCAATCATAAGTTTCTGAAGATCAGAGTTAAGCTTCATCAATCATCGGTTCAATACTTGTTTTAGAATTAAATCCATGCAGGTCGAACGAGTTTGATGAAAAACCCTGAATCCCCAGACCTTTTACTGCAAAAACTGAACCAGCTCTTGGTTGCGCCCTACGCTCTGCTTCTGACAACCCATATCGAGAGGTAGTCACATACAAGATATCCAGTAAAGGACCACCAAATGTAACACTGGTAACTTTATTCGCTGGGATCTCGATGGCTTGAAGCAGCCTGCCTTGAACTGGATCGACATTGATGACCTGTATGATTAAACAACAAATTTATGATCATTTTGTATACAAATCAATCAATTTTACATTGGATCCATTCTAGAATATTCTGTTTGAACTCACATGTCCTCCATTGTATAATGCAATCCAAAGATTGCCGTTAGTATCAATGGTCATACCGTCCGGAATACCAGAAATGTTGTGACTGGGTAAATGGAACACATCTCTCTCATTTGCTGTAAAAGAGTTGACTCATTATTAATATTTTTAGCTCTCTATAGAATAGACTGGTGATAACGATTACGTAATTGTGAAATGTATTTTGATTGCGCTTACATATGGTTCCGTTATCAGTGTCAAAGTCATAAGCAACAATTTTTAGCGAAGGAGAATCAATGTAATAAAATACATTGTCGTTGATGTTCCATGCGCAACCATTACTGATGTTTACAGGTGATATTACTCTTTCACAAACGAAATCAGACGTCATACGATACAAAGATCCCAGATCGGGAGCAACTCCAGACTCATCTTCAGGGCCCATGGTTCCTTTTTGTGATTAAAAATGAGAGAATCTATAGACAACCATCCAGCATAATTTGATAATTAAATTCCAGAATTGCCTATCGAGAAATTGCCTTGGAACAAATCAATGTATATGTTACTATTCGCAATATAATATCATTTGATAATAACCCGCCCAAAGCCGTCCGTGAGAGTCAACCTTTCCATCATTGAAACGAGTCCCATTGCGATCACTGTCAACAGTTGCCAAAATTTGGATGATTGGATCGGTGGAATTGTTTTCGGAGTCCCACGTAATCAGAATAACGTCTGTTCCAGCTCCTGCCACAAGTTGGTCGGGCGAATCTTCAACAGTGACGGCTAGCCCGACCGGCCCGTTAGCTGAGATATGGAATGGAATATATTGTAAAATTGTTTATGATCTCAGCTGGAACTTAATTAATAACATAAAAAATATTGTTCGTCAAGTACCGATGTAAGCACTGGTCAATTCTCCAGTAACAGTATTAAGGCGGTAAATCTTTTGCGCGTGAATATCTACAAAGTATAATTTTTGGGATCGGTCCTCCCAGTGTGGACCTTCAGCATGATCTACTGGCTCTGTTACCTGCTGTATGGTAACTACTTTCGGAATTTGAATGCATCTGCGATTTCTTGGCTTCTTTCTGCACAGCAAAATTCAAAGTTTACTCTGGTGAAAATAATTCTACGAATTTCTATACGAATTATTAGAAAAATTCTAACTTTAGATCAAAGTTTTCCATAATAAATTGCAGTTCTGTCTAATTTGATTGACAAAATGAAAGATTTTATTTTGATGAACTAGGAAAATTTGCAATTTTTTTTTTAAATTCCCTAAAAATTCCTAGAAATTCGTAGTAGTAGAATTCTTTTTTTCCTTATATTATTATTGCAGTGAAGATTTCTAGGTATAGGAGATAATATGTCCTTAGCTATAATTATAACATGAGCAGAGAAAATTTAGTCGAAATGGAAAAAAATAAAATAAAAAAATAGCTACGATGTCTCTTATCCACGTGTTATAAGTATCCGTATTACTAATATGTGTTCACGACTTCGTTTATGCATTATTTTACCAAGCCATATCTTTCAAACGGATAAACATATCAGTATGGAGTTTGGGGCAAAATGTTCTTCAAACTAGTGAGTACCAAACGCGAAAATAAAGAACAAAACGATTTTATTTTTATTTTTTAAAGGTGTATATACTCTGACTCTAAGATGATACGATTTGATCTACATGTGAAATATGTATAGGTGCCTTTAGATAATTAGCTAAATTGATTATAACGATAGTTATATTATATTAAATTTAAAAAAACGTCAGAACGATCTTTTCATGCAATAATACGAGACCGGAAATATTAGCAAATGACAAAATAATCATTTCCCCTTCCGTTGTGTATAAATTTCGAACATGTATGTACGTATTGCATGTGGTACTCCTATTGAAAATTATAAGAATTATATCAATCTTAAACAAGCATCTATCATAAATATCAAGTATAATTGCAATAAGCGTAATATTCCATTGCGAAAAAGGAAAATACTCGGGGAAATACATGAGCACGTTATTTTCTGCTGGCAACGACCTTCGTATATAGGTATATCATATAAGGTATGGGGCCGTCCATAAATGACGTCACTACTCAAGGGGGGGAGGGGGGTAACCGAAAATGTGACATGTTGTGACATGGGGAGGGGAGGGGGACATCCAAATGTGATGTCACATTTCGAAATTTCGAATTTTCACACAATATGTGCAGAAAGATGATTTGGAATATCAATAAAGGATTTTTTGAAATAATGAACAGCTTCAAAGTTTTTTTCTTCATCATTAAAGGGGGGGTAGATGGAAGCTTTGTGACGTCACCTCTAGGGGGAGGGGGGGGGGGGGGGGGGGGAGTCCGAGCTTTGTGACTGAGTGTGACAAGGGAGGTGGGGGGGGGGGGTCAAGAGAGGTGAAATTCATGGTGACGTCATTTATGGACGGCCCCTATACGTATGTATAATGTACATTTCCAGCTGGTGTACTTGACATTTTTATTTTTCACGACAAGCGTATCATTTTGTCAAAGTTCAAAAATAATCATAACAGTACGAATTGAAATTATAATTTTATTTTATTTTTTTTATTTTTTTTTATTTTTTTATAATATATATTAACTGTATAATATAATATGTGTCAGTATAACGAATTATTATCATAACACAATGCAATTATAATTTATTATCGTCTTGTACGTAATCTATCGTATGAACATTGTTATGCGCGTGCGGTATAGATAATCATAGTTTGTAGCTCGTCATCATCCAATTTAAATAAACAATGATGATTGGAGGCCTACGAACTTGAATTTCGAATATGAAATATTACTTATAACTTATAACTTATGTGCCGGCCGTGTTGAGCGGTTTATAGCGATCATTATCATATTCTAGTAGTTGGAAGAAGTAGATTTTACAGTTCGCAGAAATAAAAATGCAAATTTATAACAACTTTCACTCACAGTTCGTAAGCAGAGGCAATAGTGACGACCAACAGAATACCATAGATAAACAGCCTGACGTCGAGCGATTGCATTTTCAGTGCTTGTGGATATCGTGTACTGCAACGCTTATAATACAAAATACAACTAAGCCAGATCGGCAAGAGTTTGTCCGTTATATACAAGCGATTCCACTTTGCGCACCGATCCATAGCATGGATTCTCATTAACGATATTATGTACATAATAGCTTCAGGATTATTCGTTCGCCGGTTATAGTTAGGCCAATGGCAATGATCGTGGCAGCCTGAGTCCAAACGCTGACCTTCGATTATATACTTTACATATTCTTTTATTCAAACTACTAGAAGAAGCAGTTATTTCGAAGGATCAGACCATGCAGACATTTTAGTATTCCTTTTTATTCAGGTAATATAAAATCCAGCCAATTATTTATTCTTTCAAATTTTGTTTTACACATAGGAAAACAATTTTTTTTTTTTTTCTTCTGTAAGAGTGCGTTCAGACTGTTCTACAGATTCTATAATATAAAACCATATTTCATAGTATCCGAACAGTTTAGATTATTGCAACATTAAAATTGTGGAAATAATTATTGTATTGGGTAACGAAAGCAATTTTCATCGTAAGCTTCCTAGTTCCTATGTTGCTAGTTATATTTGACCGATCGATTCAACGGACCGAAGAACAGCTAAAATCGATGAATTATGTAAAGATTATTTTACGATTCGTCATTACTTATAACTACAAGTACCTAGTCACGAAAACCTTGAGCAAGGGGCGACGGATAATTACAATATCGCCTAATTAATGAAAATCATTCATCGTTAAATTCAGACGCCTATGCATACGCAACCCGCATCGCGTACAGGTAGCTTAGATAGTTGCGATCAGTGCACAGAAAAAACGATTAAATTGGTCCAAAAAAAAAAAAAAAATTTGTCCCAAGAAAATTTTCTGCAATTCGCATTGTAAACCGAAATTTTCTTCAGTCAAGAAAAAATTTTGCTTGAACCAAGAGAATTCTCTTGGTTCGAGAAAATTTTGACTTGGCTCGAGAGATTTTTCGGTCTTCAATATAATTTTCTTGGCTCAAGTAGACCTTTTTTCCTGTGTGGTTATCGTCCTCTCTAAGATTTGAATTAGTGACATTAATGAATAGTCACTGTTTTGCAGTGAGAAGTATGCCACTAATTCAAATTAGTGGTATACTTCTTACTGCAAAACCAGTGACTATTCACTATTTTCAGTGATTTTCACTAATTCAAATTTAGAGAGTCCCTGTAGGTAGGTGCATGCACATGAAGTCATAAACTACTGTGATATCGGCTATTTGACAAAAAATTAATAGTACATCACATGACAAGTCAATACAATTTGTTTTACTATAATTAATGTACAAAGAATCAGCCGTAACTTGGAAATGAGTCATCGCTGGTTCATTGAACCGTAGGATTACAGCCGTAGGTAGTAGATAACAAGCTAAGATCTTCGGTATTGCCATAGTTAATTGAAATTTAATGGCTATAGCCTCTGGTCAATGATGAAAACATGGCAAACCAGAGGCGAAACACGCACGACACGGTAGTGCGTCGCTTGCCTCAACGTTCATCAGTGAGTTTGTGGTAATACCGGAAATCGATGGTGACACAGCCATCAGTTTATATTCACCAGACTCGGCATGCACGCCTACTTCACTTTGTATAATATGCTGGTGGTCCATGATGGCCTGAATTTTATAGAATATATTGAAGATGAATTGTTCAGATGAATTGATATTTTTTATTGATATACCATACGATGAATTCAAGAACGCTAACCGTGATATTAGTTTTTCCAAGAAACGTTCTATGGCAAAGTTGCGAATTCACGTTTTCTGGAAAATTTAAAGCCTGTTCGACTTCCGTTCTCTGACGCTGTTTGCTTTCGCGCATAAATTTCGGGTTAGTAGTTCTGGACATGTAATCGATTTGGTGAAAAGCGTCGAGGGCAGGTGCCAGCTTAGAGTCAATGATCTCTTTATACGTGGCTTTTTCGTCTCGAAGTTCGGCGTCCTTAGATGCTTTCAAAATCGAATCCTGACGTGACCGTATGAACATAGATCGCCTTTGGTTACTCTGAAGCATCAGAGAAATCATTTCACCATCTATACGGAGAGGCAGAACTCCGATCTGCAGTATATCTCTGTGAATTTCAACCCATATCTCCCCCTGCTTCAAACGGAAGTAGTGATCTATTATCAGCATCGTGATCTATAATGATTTATGGTCGTGTAGAGCCAATGGAAAATTATACATTCTAATTGAGAATCCGAAAAGTCTGAGACGTGCCGTTACGAATCAAAAGTTGGAAGACTCACGCGATCCTCAGTCGGAATTTCTTGCATTAGTATTTTATAGTGATTTCTTGCGAACTCATATCTCACTGAGTTACGTTCAAGAATTTTCCGGATCCCATATATCTTCGGACGACATGAACCCATCATTTCTAATAACGATGGACTCGTCGTATGGTCTCGTTTAGAGTAGAACGTAGCGAACCATTGTTCTGAACCCATGAGTGGCAATTCAAGATCTGTCGACAAAATCGAAGGGTAAAAAATTCGAAAAGGGTATTTTTTTTGCCAAAAAAAAAAAAAACAGGTTCTTCCATCTTTTATGAAATTATCAGAAAGTTCAAATCCTTATGTAGAAATGTATAGAAATGTTATGCAGCAGCTAACCATCGACGCATCCATCTTTGGTCCTTTTTGCTTTGATCCTAATTTCTTCCTCTCTCCATATTCTCGCAAGCAAAGACATGAAGCCAAGTTTTTTGTTTTCACCTCGCCACGTACAGAGCTGGTTCTCGCATCGTTCCTCCTCGCACATATCGCATAATGCACCCAAAAAAATGATACGAACGGGAAAAATGGTGGCATCTATGGCGTCAAGCATGACGAAAATAGCACCTCGTTCCACGAAAATCTTCAGATTTGACGGACACCACACTATGCATTCCCAGATGTACGTACCTACCGCGATCGCAAGTCTACTTGAATCTTAAAGCTCTCCGACTCAGTGAATTCATTTGATTGAATGATATGAGTTGCAAGATGCAATTTCGGGGATATTTATGAAATATTACAGTTCTGTGACTTCTCCGCGACTTTTTCATAGGGAACAGTCATTTTTATTGAGCTTAAGAAAGTTTGGACGTAGAAGTACTTATAATAGTTGCGTCTTGGTGTTTTACCTGTTGTCTAGCTCGAAATAGCCTGTTATATCGTACAAACATTGCTGCAACATTCTAAATACCATTTTAACACCTTGTTCACCGTACATAGTTTGATAACGCCTTTCATCTTTGGTGAGTGTCTCAAGAATCATCATTGCGTGAGTCAATATACGTTGATGTTGAGAGTCAAGAGGGCTCGCAGATAAAACGAAGTGAACAAGTTCTAAAATGTGGTAAAAGAAATGAATTCTGACACGAGACAAATAGCAATCGCAACTCTTCGTCAGATATAGAAAGGCGAAAATAGCTGTACTTCATAGTGTATTTTACGACTATACTCTGGCCGGAAATTCTACTCACTAATCACCGTTCCGACCGCTCCCTGGGCACGAAAATCTTTGTGTATAATCTCCTTGCCGTTCATAATAACGGAATTAACAGTTTTTACGCTGTTTAGAATCAGTCGGGAGTCATACTCGTTCACCATACTCCATTCAAGTATCATGAGCAATCTAGAAAAGGTTTATTTTCTCACAGCAATGCTGGTTCTAAATGCATAATATAATACGAAGTACGTCGTATCGTTCAAAACCACTTTGAGCCATGTCTAAGAACAGGTAAGAGGTAATTCAAGCCACCCCACATTCGCTTTGACCACGCGAATCGCGTGACAACGCCGTTCCTTCTCATCGTCAGACTTATATACCTATTAGTTCCTTTATGTTTTATGAATTCTTCAGGCATCAATGGTTGCAGGACTGCAAGAGCATGCAAAGCATATTGATGCAGATCCCAAAACTGGGCCTCATTTCTAGACACATTTAATTCCTTGACTTCTGGGTTCACTAAAGTGAGGACGCTGACTAGAAGCCTTCTTCGTTTCATGATCTGTGCAGGCAGGGTAAGATAATTGTTTCATCATTTCCCACTTTCCAAACATGTCATTATCAACTTTCGTTTTAATTTATTTTGCTCTTTGAACCTCGACAGTGGCCCCAGCTTTGGCCAAATGGCACATGATTAGAATTAGGATCTTCTTAAATCGATGATCCTCGTTTGAACCTCCGAGTTTAACGTCACTAGCCCAGGTGTCGTTTGTTCCGATTTCATTTGCCGCAGCCAGGATTGCGAAGTCATCGGCTAATCCAGACTCGATAAATTTCCACCCTGGAAGTGTGGCAAGAATGGCTAGTATAATGGCTGCCAAATCATTCCTCATTGTTAAACTGGTCTGATTCCGTCCAGTGCAACGTACTTCTCTTCTAAACGCGTAACGAAGGCTCCTAAATTTTTGGAATTTTTAGAAATCAATCAAATTCTGCTTGATCAGTGCTGATAACACTTTGGCGCAGTAATTCGTACCACATAGCAGACTGGGACGGCGATTTGATGCCACTCAAATATTTGGGCAACTTTAATGGTGGCATTATCGAGTGCAACAATTCCCACATGATGTTTGTCACCAACACCAATATTTCAAATTGATTACTATCACTTCCCAATTCTTCTTCAGGAATTTCTGGGGGCTGTTTGCAGGGCGATCTCATTGCGTAATTTGGATCCAATCGAATCATTATGTGTTCGAATACTCCAGCCTCCATCATTCTGTAGCCTAGAGTAGTGAAAACTTTGTATGAAGTATGAAATACGTTCCCTGGTAAAACTTATGCGTTGCATTTTTGCTCATTTTGTCAAGTTCACATATTATTATAGAACTACAGGACGTACAACATTTGTGTGAGGCGGAGACGAGAAGCAGCGTGGTATCCAACAATTTTGTAAATACTTCATCAGTCGCGATCTCAAGGATCTGCGTGATGGTGACAGGAAGTATTGAATCCTCGACAGCACGACGACAAATTTCCAACTTTACTGCAGCTATATGTGCAGGTATTGTCCTGTCCAGAAGCCGACGAATCACCTGGTGGACGAGCAGGACTTCCCGCACCGTTGGCAAAATGAGCAAAAGATATGCGAGCAAGGTAAAATAGTGCTCGAGTATCTCCGTGCAGAATAAACCCTCGGAGGTCTTTGTTAGAAGAGGCGGCGTGCAGCACAGAACAAGTATTTGGTCCAGATACTTTTGGTACTCCATAACGTGTCGAGCTCGCCATGCAAGGAACTCCAAAACGCACATTATGCTGTCCAGATCCTTAACGTACTAAACGAAAATATCTAAGGAAGCTGTGCGTTCCATATTTGAAATCGAGTCATAGAACTAAGGTCCAACCGTTTCCTCCCAGGAAAATTCCTCCAGACTTAGTCAGTGCCGGGGAAGTCCCGAAGCGTGATTTTACTAAAAGGATACAAATGCTTCGGCCCCATTGAGAGTCAGAAAATCTTCTAAGTAATTGCAAATTCTTGGTGTGTTGACGCTACATACTGGATCAGCAACGAGCTCTGCGAGCTTTTTTATAGTACTGGTCAAGTCCCTTTTGCGACATTTCATTCCTGCAACACCCACCTTCAGGGGCTTTAATTTGCTCTTCGTTAGATCTGGATATTGGCAGAATTTTTGTGTAACACGTGGACTCTGGGACCGATAGTTTGTTAAATCTTTGCTCGTCATGGTTATGTGATATTATAACGTTTTCAAAGAGGTTTGTTCTTTTACAAAACTTGATATCTACGCGTTGACGTCGCGGTTAACCATTCAAAATCTCGTTTATGGAAAGGTTTTTTCATCCTCCATTCCTTAACACAACAAATTCTCTTGTTTGTTAATTGACTCGATTCTCATTTCAGACATTTGCCATGTGACTGACTTTACTTCGTCTAATCTATTCGCGTTTTCTTGGACATTGCCTAAGGAATGTGTCTTCCAATTTTTCCCTATTTTTGGAGTGCAAAGATATAGAAGAATTGAGACGACAAGCCGTTGTTTAATTAAATATTCGCATTTCATATCTGACCCCAAGCATAACCAGTATATATAATTGCCATGAGTCACTGTATATGGTCTGCACAAGCGCTCGTCTATAAAGCAAAGTGTAAAGGATGGCACATAATTGGCGCACACTCAGTCCATTGCACTTCGACCAGTGACGTGACGAGGAATAACTACTCCCCGGGACTAAACCAGTTCATAAACAAGGAAAAACTCGTATCGAGTCATACGCGAAGATTAAGAACAAGACAAAAAAAAAAGCGAAATCTAACAGAAGAATGAGACCAAAAGTTCCCTAAGTCAAATTTTAGGCTTAGATTTCGGAACGTAAATCGAAGAAAAAATTCGTGCAATAAATTTGAATCAACGTGATCATTTAATGGAAATTAATAGAAAAAAAAGGAACCTTTCTGATCACGAACTACCCTGAAGGGTTATGAACACCCTGAAGTGATAAAGTCGAGCGATCTTTGCGCTGGCGCCATCTGTTGATGGTAAGAAAGTTGCGAGAATATAAGATACGAAGTGATAATCGAAAGTAATTGCAAATAAAAATTAACAGCAATCAGTAGAGTTGTGAATGTTAACCGCCTACAATCGTTAACTCACTTTGGTACATCGACCGATAAAATGCTTGTTAAACGGGTTGTTGAACGGACACGCAGCAGAGACCGAAAGAGAGCGCGCGAGAAGCGTTAAAAACGATCCAGGTATTGTATAGTCCATTCCGTGGCAAATCTAAAGTATTTTCAATCGCTTAAAATCGAGTATAACAAACGTTCTAAAATCTTTTAAATTCAATAAATTGAAAATTTATCAAAATTTAGAAAAAAAATTATAAAATCTCAACGACTTTGCGTCGAATGCCCTATGTATGTAACATCGAATTGCGCTTGTCCTCCGTTTGTTGGCGCTTCGTTCGTCCTTCGATGGTCTGCTGCTGCTGCAACTTCGAGTGCGATCGTGAAGTTAGTTCTCAGTTACATAGCGAGCACGAGTCATATTAGTCGAGATGCCGGCCTCGATGTTTATTTTATTATTACCGGTTTTAAATTGAATAGAATTTCACACAATAACAGATATACGTATAATATTTGCAAATAGACAACAAGACACAAGTTCGTTTGATATTCGGAGTTTAATTGCGCCTCTATTACTTAGTTCGAAAATAAAGATCAACGAAATTGGTGCAGTTTCTCTATATACGCACATATAGAATAAAGAACGCATTGAATCTCGTGGACTTCCATAACTTCAAACCACATAATTATAAATAAGACAAAATTAAGGAAAACTCTCATTAATTAGACATATAGAATATAATTAAATATGGCGTGTAAACGGTGCTGGTTTTCGTGCTGTTATGTGAATCTATTCATTATCGTTCTTGGATTTTCTATCGTCATTGCTGCTGATCAAGGTAAGAAGATAAAAAAAAAAAAAAAAAAAAAAAAAAAAGAAAACAAAACTAACAAAAATATACATTTCACCTACGCATGCACACACACGCACACATACACACAAGACACACATCTCGAAAGCTGAACACACATCACACTGCCGTAACCGAATGAAAGCCTGTTTTAATGCAGATACCCGTTTATGGAGATCGAGCTGCGACGATCGACGGTTTTACACTAATTTTTATTACCCCAGGCTCAGGAACTGCGAGAGTAAAAGACGAATAACTAACTAGACTGCATTTATGTAGTCATCGATATTATTCTTTCATCAGTTTGTCAGTACTAAAACGTTGCTTAAAAGGCAAAAAGAGAGAGATACTATCATTTTTAAAACTTGCCAAACTGTAGGTGTACCGTAAAATAATCCGTTAGATCCGGCCTCTCGATCTTACTACTACTACTACTTGGGAAAGTTCGAGTCGATATAGTTATATTTTTAGCCAATTTTTTTTTTTTTTTTGTATTTCTTTTATGAATGTATAATACATAAACTGAAGCTAGGAGGAAGCAACCTGTTGATACTTTTCAATATATGTACATAGTACCTATACGCAATGTATACTATTTTAACGTGATTAATACCGCGAGGTAATAATATACCATGACGTTCGCGTTTTCATTAGCAATTTCGAACCTACGATGTTAATATATGGTATGCGTAATCGTATGAGTATGAATATCAATATTGAATACATATTGAATATGTAGTACGAGAGTTTGGTTGATATTTATTATATATATATATATATTTAACGTGCTTTATACCTGTTTTTATATTTTTATATATTTATAGTATAATACACTTGGTTACAAATCGACGATAGATAATTTATTATTGTATAGCTGGATAAAACAAGTGTTCAGAAAGCGTTACATTAACATCCGGTTCAAACAGAATTTAATCTCAATTTCTATTAGTTTAGTTTACCTACTTGGTTTAGGTGTTTAAACGTTCGTGACACAACGACTGTGAAACTTATAATTATCTCAGTCGCCGAATTGATGTTAGAAAAAAAAAAACTTAACAACAGTTTCGACATTCAAGCTTATTATTATTATTATTATTATTATTATTATATAATGTGATCGTTATGAGTTCAAAAATAAGTCTAAAACATTGTATATGGATATTATTATAGTAGAACGAATATAATATATGTACTATTCTGTCTGATTAAGATTATTAATAACTTTCACGTTTTATCGTGCGTTCGCAGCATTAATCTGGATATATTCATTCAAGTTTGATAACGTAGCCTTTGATAAACGCGCTCATTCAAATATTATATACGTTATAGGAAAAAAAAAAATTATCATACACGCATGTATGATATGATTATATTACATATTATATATATATCTAAATAATAGTTTTTTTTTTTTTTTTTTTTTTATTATTATTATTATTATTTTTCTTTCTATCTTCGCACATAAATTATATATATATATATATATTTATATACGTATATTTCTCTAATGACTTAATGTCGATGAGTGAAAAAACTATTTATGTTCAAAGGCGAAAATAGTCAAACCTGTGCTGTCTATATATAATTATATAGTATGTACATTGGTTTGAAATTCTTAACTTTTTTTGTTTTTCTTACATTTTTTTTTTTTTTAGTGAAAAGATTGATTTTACGTCGCAAAAATAGAAACAAAAATATATTTAAACTTCAATGTTTCATTTCTATATAGAACCGCATTAATGCAAGCGATATTGTGGTTTTCGGAGTACGACGATTAAATTTACTCTGTATTTTATTCCTCGTGATCGCGACGATGTGTATATCAGTATGTACTACGTATAGCTCTCGGGGAGTTGTTGGCGAAGTTCTTATGCGACCGAGAGACGAATGAAACGCTGTAAATAGACTTAGTCAAACCAGGACGAATATTATAATTATACACTGCTATACGCTATTACCTTTCCTTTTTTTTTTTTTTTTTTTAATTCGTGTTCAAAAAAAATATGAAAAAATTATTATTGAAAAAAATAATCGAACAAAAATGAAAGAAAGAAAAAAAAAAAAAAAAAAAAACAGAAAAGAACGTCTTATATTTATATTTAGACTATAGCTTAGTGATTTCATTCCTTTCTTTCTGCTGATCAAATTTTTGCCGAGTGGCGTCCTCACTCAAGAATTTAACGTGTAAAACGCCATAAGAGTCGAAATAAATAACGCACGAACACTGTCAATGAACGCGCAAAACTCGGAAGAATTCATTGTACCTACTGAGCGTCTGACATCGTCCAACTCAGCGTTGAGATCGTCGAAATTCAGCCGAATTCAAAGTGAATTCATGCGTTAGGGACACGATCTCAAACATTGGGAGTTATAAGTTTTTAGCGTTGACATCGTATGAGATCGTACATAGATCGTACAACACCGTCAGCAATGTTCGTACGATCTTATTTGAGTTCGTATAGTGAGACGCCCCTCGATTTTTGCCATTATAACGAATAACGAAGCCCATATCTAGAGTTTAGGAACGAAAACAAATTGATATGTTTATATAATATAATATAATATAATATAATTAGCTTATCATTTTATACTGGAAGAACGTCGGGAAATCCCTGAGAATTATTACCCTCACACACAGTAGCGTGAGTTATTTAACTAATTGCAACTACTAATTGCGGACTTGATAAATATTTAACAAACGCGATTAACGATATAGTATATATACGCGAGTTTTATTTACTTATCTTTGTTCTTTTCACTTGTTTTCGTTTCTAATTGCAAACAAATCGTTTTTTTTTTTTTTTCTTTATAGTCGAAAGATAGTATACGTATGTATGTGCGCTGTATGACTCGAAAGAACACACAGGCAGACGCTCGGAGGAGCGATTATACATAATATATACTTATAACAAAAAATTCACTAATATAAATATTAAAAATGCAGTCTCTATATACAGAGGAGATTATAATCGGGTAATAAATACAACGCAATGGCGGATGTGACGAGTCAGTAATGGCGGATGTAACAGGCCAGTAAACCTCTAGCAAGTTTAGCGCTGCACTGCAGCACGCTCTCTATACCTACCCGCGCGTGTATACATCGTATAAAGCGTATATATACCTTCACATACGTTGCTTTATCACAAAAATTGTTTCAAAAAACGAAAACAGCAAAATTTGAGTTCTCTATATTCTTCGTTTTTTACTTTAAATTTCATAGATGTACAGAGTGATTCAGGTTGAACGGACCATATTTGAAAGGTAGATTCCTTGCGAGATTCTAAGACTAAATTTCCTTTACCAAAAATTCGAGAGCCCAATAGTTTCCGAGCTACGGAAGATCTTGGTTGACCAATCGTAGAGCTTGTAGATTACGCAGACAGCGCTGCGCGTGAACGGAAGTTGCGCAGTGCCCTGGCTGTGCTGCGATTGGTTGACTAAGATCTTTCGTAGCTCGGAAACTATCGGTCCCACGAATTTTCGGTAAAGGAAATTTAGTCTTAGATTTTCGCGAGGAATCTATCCTCGAAATATAAACCGTTCAATTTGAATCACCCTGTATAACATAATTTCGATTTAATTATTTGGATTATCTATAAAGCTATGAATATCATGAATTATTTATCTTTCGAAATATATATTGAATCGTATATGTTTAAGTTTAATGCACGAACTCTTAAAAATTTCTCGTCCCCATTTCATATGTAGTATACAGAATACGAGATGTTAGAACGTATATATGACATCATCCGCCCACAAACAATTGAATTCGACCACTGCTGTTGTAGCAAAAGGCGTGTGTATACATACATAATATATAGTGTATATATATATATATAATATATATGCACTTGTATATCTATCGAATTAATTAAATAATTATACATATATGTATACTGAAGTCTACTTAAATTATTGCATGTCGCCGCACATTTACGCTGAATAGTTGCATTTCGTGTGAATTATATATACTATATTTCATCATTGTGTATAATGATCATCTTATAACATATTATCTCTAATTAGGAATAATGACTAATATATAAATAATAAAAAGAAATATAGTTTCCAGAAAAATCCAATATATGACGTGAATAATTTTTTTTTTTTTTTTCTTTCTTTCTTCTTTTTCAATTAATGTTTTCTATATGCATAATAATTATAGCTGACCAATGAGTTATCATATATATATATATATGTTTTTCAACTGCAGTGTAAGTATATATGTACATGTTGGGTATATAGGAAAACTTACACTATCTGATTATAGATGAACTGCAGCAAAATGCTGCAGCTGTGCAGTTATTAACAATAATAATTACATACAACTTTATAGTTATTATAGGTATATTATAATAACTTATATATATAATATAATTGCGGTTACAAATTCTTGGTATAGACATGAACGGCGTGGATATTATGCGTCATAATACTAACACTGGGGCACGTTATCCTGTTTCTCTCCTGACTCCTCCGCAGGAAGTACTTGACTTTGATCAAAAGTCTCGGGAGATAAGCAAACCGCAATAATAATTCGTAAAGCTGTATTAAATTGCGTTAGTTTTTTCTTTCATTCATGCTTTTTTTCTTTCTTCTACCTACATCCGCTTAGATATTGACGAACTACTTACTTAATGTACGTATACATACGTGGAAATTAAGTTAATGAGAAGTGGAATTAGTATGTGTTATATTAGTTGAGTTATACATATATATATCAAGGAATTGGAGAATTACGTAATTCATTTACAGCGGTTATACTATTAGATCACAATAATTAGTAAGAAATTTAACGGTAATTTGTTTAAATAGAATTTATTGAAGTGATAATTTTTCACCGGGGAATTGTTTTCATTTCGACGAACGAAGAGCGGGCGACGAAAAAGATTGAAAAAAAAAAAAAAAAAAAAACAAATGTTGAAGAATACAGAAGTTTTCAAGGTCCATCTCTCAATCGGCTCCAATATACAGAGATCAAATACTCCGAAAATACAGCTTTTTTTATTTTATTTTTTTAATAAATATATACGTAATGTATATAGTTGTACCTATATTATAAGAAAAAGAACGGTAATTGTTATACTGATGATTACGTCTCTATAGTTTCTCAATTACATATATGGATACCTATCTATACAACATGTATACCGAGAATACTCGGTGAGACTACACGAACCCCTTCCTACGGCAAAACCAACACTGGCGCGCACCGCGTGCGTGAGGCTCGTTCGGGATGGAATAAGGTGCCAGTAGCATTGCTTATCCCCTCCCGTACGAGCCTCACGCACGCGGTGCGCGCCTGTGTTGGTTTTGCAATACGTAGGGGATCGTGTAGTCTCACCGAATATTCTCGGTATATGCGTAACTCCTTAAAATCATAGTTTTCCTATATAATGTCTTGGAAAAGTTTTTATTATACTTCAGAAACACTAAAGTCAATTAATTTTTCTCGCAAGGCTGTGAAACATGCAGTTTCTTTGAAAAAAAAAAAAAAAACGATTTAAAAAACCTGAAACCACATCCTATTTCAATAATTTCTATGCAGTATAAGCTATACACAGAAAAAAAGGTTAACTTGAGCCAAGAAATTTGTTTTGAAAACCGAAAATCTCCCGAGCGAAGTAAAAATTCTCTCTGGAACCAAGAAAATTTTCTTCGCTCAAGAAAATTTTTACTTCGTCTGAGAGAATTTCGGTTTTCCTTCCTATATAATACCGCGAAATTATCTTGAATCAAGAATATTTTCTTGGCTCAAGTTAATCTTTTTTTCTGTTTAGAGTAGATAATTATTATATATCTTCTGTTGTTTATCTTGAAATTTATTACGCACTAAAAAATAATATTATCTTATATAATTATACGTACATGTAGTTAGCTCCGAATTTCTAAATTATAGATGAAATGAAATATGATTGAATAAAGAGATTAAAAAAAATTAAAATTAAAATTAAAATTAAAATTAAAATTAAAATTAAAATTAAAATAAGGAACGACAGGATGGAAATTATATATAGGTATATACTTATATATGTATGTATGGGGCAAAGGGAAGTAGACTGCAGGAACACCTATAACCGTTGTCCCACGTGGTCCACGTGCGGGCGTAATGGTCAATAAACTGTAATATCCCCTTTGCATCTAAAGTTGTATGAGTATAAAACGTGAAGGTTTTAAACATAGATGGGTATATATAGCGTTTATATGGGGTATTCCATACAAAAATAATTTTGTTGTTCATTACCTTATATATATCGTATTTTTTTTTTTTTTTTTTTTTTTTTACTTTTTTTTTTCGATTTAAGTATATATATTGCAAATTCCATGTACATACGTCATAAATCGATATATACTCGTATAATAATAATTAAACAATGATAAATATTTCAGGGAGAAAATACACACAGATTTTTGTATTTTTACTATTCTTTTTCTTCAGAATCTGAAAAACTGAATTTGAATTGTTGAAAAGTTGAATTCCGTCGAGATGTTGATTTCCGGTTGAAATCCTAATCAATTTGACAAACATGCGAAGGTTTTTTTTTTTTTTTTTTTTTTTTTTTTTTGAAAACAGGTTCTTTTTAATCGCATAACGTATGAAATGGTCCATTTTTATCGGATACATCGTAAAGTAAATAATACGCAAATTCGTCGAAATCGTTACGAAAGTTTTAGTGATTTTATATTTGAATGCGATATTTATTATATTGCAAACTTTATTCGATAAATATATAGAAAAACAAATTTTATCGTTAAAAATTAAAATAAAAATAACTTAATTTCTAATTTTAATTATATTATATTATAATAATTAAAAATTAAAATTTTATCGTTTTAAATTGAAAAGAGAAGAGCAAAAAATTGCGAAAAACAAATAACCTGCGTATAGATAGGTACGTGTATTTTTTTGGAATACATATCTGAAAAATATTTATTAGTATTACAGGTTTTATTTTTCAATTACCTACATATATAATTATTACAATATATTATAATATATTCTGATGTTGTCTTTGCCTCGAATGCCCTCTACAATATATATGTATACTACTATAAACCTGCAGGTATATAATAATAAACGTGTGTGATTGTGATTGTGATTGTGAGAGCTATATATAGGTATAGACAAAGCAGTGCCGGTTAGAGTGTGCGAAACCGGAAGTCTCTCACAGAACGGATTATTGTTCCGGGTGACAAGCATATGGTTCATGAAGTATAAAATAAAAAATGTAAACGCATCACTGATGCCCGTGTAATATATAGGCACATGTAGCGACTCAAGCGACACGGATGCCACTTTTAATCTCATATAACTACACAGAAAAAAAGGTTAACTTGAGCCAAGAAAATTATTCTTGATTCAAGATAATTTTGCGGTCCAAAAATGAAGACCGAAATTTTGATTTGATCCGAGAAAATTTCGGTCTTCATTTTTGGACCGCAAAATTATCTTGAATCAAGTCAACCTTTCTTTCTGTGTATATATGGGGTATTCCACGTGAACCGGGCCGGTTTTTGGCAAAGAAAAAAAGTAAAAAACGGGAGGCTGGAAATTTTATCACTTCTTTGTGACACTCTGAAGTAATTTCGGTGAAAATTTCAAGGCAATCCGTGTGACCCTTCAAGTAGAAAAAAAATAAAAACACATATTTTCCAAGTTTTACATGCTTCGCCGGTTTTTGGAAAAAAAAAAGAAGAAAAACGGGAGGCTGAAATTTTGATCACTTCTTAGTGCCACCTCGAAGTAATTTCGGTGAAAATTTCAGGGCAATTGGTGTAACCCTTCGGTAGAAGAACAAAGAAATCGCATATTTTCAAAGTTTTACATGTTTAAGAATTCGAAAAATAATTGAAGTGCTACATATTTCGAAGGAGCTCATTTATGCGCGTAGAATGCACTATGGGAAGTTATGATTTTGTTCATGCATGGCTGAGATAAGTGGAGTTGAAAATGTGGTAATTAAATTTTTGGCATAATTATGACAGCGATATAAATTGAACCAATTATTTTCAAGCTCTGTAACTGTTGGGGGCATCTCATGTAGTAACAAGGAATCTGAATCTGCATTGGCGTCAAATTCGATGACCTCAGGCCAAAAACTGATCCGGTTCACGTGGAATACCACGTATACTATGTATATAAGCTAAAAAAAGTTTAAAACTTGTAAATCCACTGCGCAGTGCAGTTAAATCTCCGAAAAACTGGAATTTGAAAAAGAAAGAAAAAAAAAAAAACAGCCTTGATTTTCTTATTTATTAATTTATTTTCATTCCTCTCAAATATCACAATATCAAATAATCGGATATATATCCCTTCTTTAATTTCCCCCCATAAGATATATATAGTAGACGCATATATCTTCTTTCTCTGTCTTTTAGAACTCTTCTCTTCCATTCTTTAAATTCATGACAAGCACACGTGGGTGGGAATCAAGTTGTTCCGGAATGAATAAGACACGTGTTGGTATTTTTTAAATCTTCATTATTTTCTTATCCTGCTTCACGAACGAACTATTTAATTCATTAAATTTGAATTTTTTTTTTTTTTTTTTTTTCTCAATATTTTGTTATTGTAACTTGATTATCATTCATAGTGATATATACATAGGTATGACACCCACGATATATATCTACGTATGTAAATAATACTTGTTGGTTATCGGCCTCATAACGCGCATAACTCGTTGGCGCATAGTATAATAACGTTTTTTATTTTTTTTATTTTTATTTTTTCCCCTATCAAACGATTGACTCAATGAATTCGTGTACTTATAGTATACCGAGAAGTTTCGTGGACGCGGAACGCTAGGGGTACCAACCCGAAATTTTTGCTATTCCATAGGCGTAGGTCATTCAGTAAACTGCAGCAGCAGTTTACTGAATGACCTACGCCTATGGAATAGCAAAAATTTCGGGTTGGTACCCCTAGCGTTCCGCGTCCACGAAACTTCTCGGTATATCTAAGCCATGTGCGACTCAGTATATATTTTATTATATAATACAAGATAATATCTTACTGTTTGTATAAATTGGAGCTATCATTGATTATTATTACATTGATCCTCATTCAATCAATTAAACGTTCAATTCCGATATATATTACATAGTATGTATTATATAATTTCGAAAAAAAAAAAAAAAAAAAACATCGACCTAATCATTGTTCTATTGAATTTCAACAATTTGTACAATTTTATTTATGGCCGAGTTGGAGTTCCGAATTTTGGAATTCCCGGGCGGTTGAAATTTTCTGAATTCGAACAGTACTGACTTACCGTTTTTAGAAAAGGTATTTCCGAATGGAAGGTGATTTCATAGACGATTTCAAAAACTTTTGTCTCATCACATCAAAACCAAAATGTGATTAAATTAATCGTCTTAATTATGGAAAAAAGAAAAGTTTCGAAATCCTATCGATTATTATTCATGACATCATCAAGTTATTATCGATTAAAGTATAGATGAAATGGTTTTCCGTAAAGAGGGTCGCGATTGAAATTCTCATTCTGAGAAATAGATCCAAATTTTCGGGTTTTTTTTACTTTCGAGGATCTGGACATTTGGAGTTTTGAGCTGTTTATATACATTTCGACCTTTCAGAATTTTAAGATTAAGATAAACTTTAACGTTTCTAAAAATCTGAAATCATCTCGCAAATGAATTCGGAATTGTTATTCTTCGTAACTTTCGAAATTCGAAACTTCAAACCAGCCCCTTTTATTATTGGTCAAATTTTCAATAAATTATATCAATGATATATAGTTTCAATTCGGTTTCAATAAATAACAAAAAATAACACCAACAAATATAAGTATAGTAGTAATTTGAGTAATTGAAAACAATAAACGTATATATAAGATAATACTATGGAATGCCTATGTCTCTCTCTCTCTCTCTCTCTGTGTTCACCTGTTGCCTTATGCTGCATTATCTCCTCTCGAGCGCAAATACGTATATTCTATTTTCTTCTCTCCACCTTTCGCGACGTCTATCCGACTATCTTATACTTGCGATTATATAACTAGGTATGTATTACGCAAAGGGCGTTCCGTCAAGGTATAATGGTGTTTAACATACTTATATCTATATACCGGGGACTAAAAATATGTAGTCTATTATAGTCTATATACATATGTATATGTATAGCTCGTTTTCTTGCCTTAGGTAATTACTTTTTTGGTTTTTTGGGCTGGGTATTCGTTGCAAAAAACAAAAACAAAAACAAAAAAAAAAAAAAAAAAAAAAAAAAAAAAAAAAAAAATTTAGAAACGTATTACGTATCTAAGTAGTATAGAAATAGAACTAATATAGAAAGGAGCGAAATCATATTTATATAGGTATGTATCTATATTAGATACTAAAAGGCCCTGGTTTCCAGGAAAACAGCGACTATAACTCAATATATATATCTAAACATGATATAGGCACATGTATATCGCATCACTAATGCCATAAGGTCGTAAGCGCCAAAATTTTTTTTTTTTTTTTTTTTTTTTTTTTTTTTTTTTTTTTTTTGCGGATATGCCCAAACGATGTTATATGTCACGAAAAAGATTTTGCCACCAAAAACACGAAACTTTTTTTTTTTCTGCGCTTACGACGTTATGGCATTAGTGACGCGATATGTCTAACGTACCTACTGCAGCTGCACAGCTTGCAATAGATTCTATATCGTGATTTTCTCAATCTACAAATGCGATTAATCGAATAAATTATCTATGCGCAGGTTTCTTATTAGGTATAATCAAACTTTTTTTTTTTTTTTTCTTCTTCTTCTTTCACATCATGTTTACACTTATATATCTTTCTTATACAGATAGTTATTCAGATTGAAAGAGCGTCATATCTCGAGAGTATATAGATTCCCCGTAAAAATCTAAGACTAAATTTCCTTTCTCGAAAATTCGAGGGACCGATAGTTTCGGAGTTACGGAAGATCTTAGTTGACCAATCGCAGAGCGTATAGGTGTCGCATAGTCAGGGCACTGCGCAACTTCCGCTCATGCGCGCAGGCGCAGCCCTGTCTGCGTTACTTATTATAAGTTCAGCGATTGGTCAACTAAGAGATCTTTCGTAGCTCGGAAACTATTGTGTCCTCGATTTTTTTGTAAATAAAATTTAGTCTTAGAATTTCGCTAGGAATCTACTCTGAAAATATTGCCTATAAGCTGCTCAACCTGAATCACTCTGTATAACTATAGCAGTATCGCAGAAACACTATATAATATATGCATAGTAGTTAACATGTTATACTATGACATTGAAAAATAATCTATACTGCGTTGATCTGTGTATATATATACTGTATATACTGTACACTATAATATGTAGTATAAGTATAATGCTAATGACGATAATGTGTAATTATATTAACCTGTTAGTTACTCGTTTTACATAACTTATTTTTTTTTTTTTTTTTGTTTTCTTTTCTTACATTTTCGCCCGTTATTCCTGATTTTTTTTTTTTTTTTTTTATGTTTATTTTTTCTTCCATTGTACTTCACTATGTTTGTCTTGCATAAATTTACGACCTATATTATAAAAACTTACTTATAGATAGAATTTTCTTCTTTGACGTCGTCAGACCGCATTTAAAATGTAAATAATATGATCGTTGTACAATATACAGTCATATAATAATATATCGCGTCACTAATGCCATAAGGTCGTAAGTGCTAAAAAATTTTTTTTTTTTGCGGATATGCCCAAACGATATTATATGGCACGAAAAAGATTTTGCCACCTAAAACACGAATTTTTTTTTTTTTTTTTTTGCGCTTACGACTTTATGACATTAGTGACGCGATATATAGGACGAAACTGAAAAACAAAAAAAAAACTAAACAACAACAAAAGAATAAATAAAAATTTCGGAAATCTTTAAATAAATTAAATCTTGATTGATGAAAACGTATATACCTATATATCGTTATATTGCTACATACATTTTGGTATAGTATATATAGATATATACACGATTGTCGCTTATACAACTCCGCTCTGCCTATCTATCTATCTATCTATCTATCTACCTACGTTACCTAGTTATAATAAATTTCCAACTCTCGTATATAATGTCCGAATGGAATTTATAACTCTCTACAGCTATAGCGAGACGCGAAGGGACAAGGTCGACACGAGATACGCAGAGAGATAGAGGTATAGTAAATATATATATATATACACGGACGAATCACCTAAATGGGAATGAAGGCTTGACGTATAGTCGCATACATAGTTAGTTATATATGTAGGTATAATAATATACCTAAGTATATACCTATATAGGTATATGATATTCTTTCCTCCTGATTTGGCTTCTTTTTGCGGGCAAGAGCATGCATCAGGCCTCCAGGAGGCTCGCTCGCTCGCTCGTTGCGTTCTTTGTTCGTTTTCGAGTGAAACGGAAAACACGCCACACGCTACACGTTGCTCTATACCGCCGCAACCGCCGCACGCGTAGCAGGACGACAAGGCGGCTACTGTTCGTGTTGGTCAGACATACGCGCAACTATTATACGCGATCGTATATATATATGTGTTACATATATACATATACGTATACAACCATAATATATACGAATGATATTCTGGCGCCAATATAATATAATATGTACTACGAGACGGTCGTTGATGCATCGCTTGCAATCAAACATACTTTATAATACTGTGTATATCCATCACACGTGAATATAATAAAACTGGTTTTAAGGCCCATCCCTAGTCGCCCACCTCCTTTTGGTCGAAATGTGTTATATTTCGATTATTATCCGAGCCTAGGCGTCAAAAACGGAAAAAAAGCGCAACTTAGCGCAAATTCTATTTCAATTCCGAACACATACGTTCAAAAAAATGTTCATTTCGTACGAAAATAGAGTCTACAAATGGTTTTTACATTGTTAAAAAATTATTCAAATTCGATTTCCTCGGCGAACAATATGTAAAAACCATCTGTAGACTCTATTTTCGCACGAAACGAACATTTTTTTTTTTTTTTTTTACGTATGTGTTCGGAATTGAAATAGAATTTGCGCTAAGTTGGCCTTTTTTGCGTTTTTGACACCTGGGCTCGGATAATTATTGAAATGTGAAACATTTCGACCGAAAGGAGGTGGGCGACTAGGGATGAGCCTTAATAAACTTAAAAATAATAATTTATTCAGACTATAGGGCTACATTATCAATTACACAGTACATACTTTCGGGTAATGAAAACTTGTATGATTTATATATACACAAGTTTAGAGAATGATGTAATAACATTATTACATATAACGTCGGAGAATTAATTGACTCGGGTTGAATTAATTATCAACATTTTTCTCAACGGTATAGTCGTTATGATTAAAATTAATCATTTCAAAGTCTGTGTTCTGCGATAGTCTTTTTTTTTTTTTTTTTTTTTTTCATAAATTCTTTTCTAAAACGACAATTCGCGACGACTGCAGAATTAAATAGGAAAAGATTAAAAATTATATCATAATGAAGCATCCTATTTGCTATATTTAGATCAACGATTTGTCTACAATTGTTTTTTTATTTTTTTTATTTTTTTTTATTATTATCGAGTTAAAAGTTGACCACGAAAAAACGTTTTATATACTAATTAAATAAATGTAAGAACGCAGCTGTATAGGTATATGATGAATTCCACGCGGAGCGGACCAAAAAAGACCTAGATGTCACGGATTTTTCTCATTTTTGGATGACCTTTAGTACCCTCAGAATTAGCATTTTTTATGTATGTACGACATATGTAGCTTTTGTTACCTGTGGTGTACGAGCTGTTTCAGTTTTTCATTTCTTACGCTCTTGATGTCTTTGGAGGCAAATATCTTAGAAACGGTATGTCATATGAAAAAAGTAATGGGGTGGTGATTTGTAGTATTCTTCACTCTTTTTCACCTCAGCCCATGATCTTGCCCGTGACTTTCGGAAAACATGTCGAAAAATCATTTTCCAATCCAAAACTCCATTTTTATCCACTTATGTCATTTTTAGGATTTTTCTCGTATTTTTTTTCGAAAAGCTCGGAAAATTTCCCATCGAATTACGTTTGTTTCGGAATGGGACGCGGCTGCATTGATGCTGCGTTGATTTTTCGAAATGTCGAAAAAACGTTTTCCAACACAAAACTCTATTTTTATCCACTTATGTCATTTTTAAGATCTTTCTCGTATTTTTTTTCGAAAAGCTCGGAAAATTTCCTATCGAATCACGTTTGTTTTGGAATGGGACATTGAGGTCTTTTTGTGGTCCGCTCCGCGTGGAATCCATCATATGTAGGTATATAACAATCGCGTGCCTCTTGAGATCTTATAATAGGTGACGATATACTATGGGGGTCCATTTACATTATGTTTTAATAGTTTTGTGTCGGCTCACGTTTCTCGGCATCTATACCTGAGTAGGTATAACGATTCTTATAATATAATAATATTAGACTCAAGTTTCTCTTACGTATACATATATAAATATACCTACCTCGATAATGCCAGTAAGCTTGTATATTGCAACAAGAGACACGAGATCACGAGATCATATATATATACGGGGCTCAAAATAAACATTTGAATTTTATATTCCTATACTACGTTTCCCGACCGGAAAAATAACTGTAAATATAAAATTGAATGATTTTTTCTTTTTAGACATATATACCTATGTCTTCTATAGTGTGTATATAGAATTCGTATTGTTGTCCCAATGAGTGCTATAGGAAAATTTGAGGATTTTGGGATATAAAAAAAAGCCTCGTATATTTCTCGTTATATAATAAGAATATTTTTCAACGAAAAAAATTGTTCGATTTTTGAATTTAATACTTTTAAATAAATATTATTGATCTTTATCTACGCACAGAAAAAAAAAAAAAAAAGGTTAACTTGAGCCAAGAAAATTTCATTCTTGATTCAAGATAATTTCGCGGTCCAAAAATAAAGACCGAAATTTTCACAGATCAAATCAAAAATTTTCTCGAGCCAAAAAAATTATGAAAATTTTTGGACCGCAAAATTATCTTGAATCAAGTTAACCTTTCTTTCTGTGTATACAACAATATTGTTGAACACTGAAAGACGAAGAATAAAAAGAAACAAAAAAAAAAAAAACTAAAAATGCACTATTATAAGCCCGCAGGTGCGAATAGTTTAATCATAGGACATCTATTCTATTTTATTATTTATTCATTTTTACGAGCATTTTTATATACTATACAATATATATTAGGGTGTGCCAAAAAAAAAAAAAAAAAAAATATTCAAACGCACATCAACATTCCGGTAGAGCATCTCAAATAGAATATCTCAGCCAAATATGAGCTCTTAATATTGATATTTAGAACTGCCTAACTCAGTTTTCCCATTTTTGATTTGAATAACACGTGAAAAAAAAAATCGGAAAATTTTCGAATTGTTTTTTCTCGTAACCGGCTTGATTTAGAAACTATCTGAATGCAGATTCTTATAGGAAATTTCACGCTCTACAAAAAAGTACTGAGATAGAATTTTCCTAACTCTCACCGATTAAGAGATATTCGCCTATAAACATTGAGTCATAGCGTCATAGAGTCATACGACTCTGGGAAAAAGAATTTATTTTTCAACCGCGGATCAAAATTTCGGTAGAGCATCTCAAATAGAACATCTCAACCAAATATGAGCTCTTAATATTGATATTTAGAACTGCCTATTTTAGTAACTAAAATAAGTAACTAAAATTAGTAACGAAATTAGGCAGTTCTAAATATCAATATTAAGAGCTCATATTTGGCTGAGATATTCTATTTGAGATGCTCTACCGGAATGTTGATGTGCGTTTGAATTTTTTATTTTTTTTGGCACACCCTAATATATATATATTAAGAATTTATTTTTTTATCCCCGCATCATTATACGTATAAATATTGTATGCGGGCTAGTCGTTTGTATAGGTATATATGTACTACACATCTTGCATCGTGTATATATATATATGTTAAGCTGCAGCATAGTCCGTCCGTATAATATACTTAGTACATTGCAGCTTTGTAAAAACTTGCTTTATGCGCTCCGAGCGTCCACCTGCATCATATCATCTTTCTTCTTCCTCTTCTTGTTCCTCTTCTTCTTCTTCTTCTTCTTCTTCTTCTTCTGCTCTCACGTATATGTATATATAAGACTTCGAACGTTCGAGCTCTTATATAGTTAAAGTTAGTCTCTAATATTATAACTCCTGATGCATCGCAGGATTGAGAGTCGAGATAAATAAATGTACTAAGAACTGATGCAGCTCAGTTGATCTGCGCGACAACTGACAACGTCGCGATCTTCGTATAGCTGTGCACAGCCCACATTGATTCACCACTCCCGCGCACTGCAATCGCAGTTTCATGATATTGCGGACTTTACACTGAATATGCTTATACCAAGCTGTTGCAGATCGTTCCAAAGTCTCTCACGTCTTCGTGTTCTTAAAATCTTGAAAAAAATAAATAAATAAATAAATAAATAAACTGAATAAATAATAAAAATATCAATATAATTTGACCTGCGAAATTCTCTCGCTATATATATCTCTCAATGATATACCAAACGTCTTATCCTCTCCTCCCATCCTCACCTATAACCTAACATACCTATAAGTATATAAATATAGAGCAAACATTGATACGTGCGATTTACTATATTCGCGCTCATGTTTCGAATTTTCGAGAGGCGCGCATATAGTAGTAATTGACGATTGGGTTGCGTCGAAGAAGGGATAACTGGCACGGAACGGAACGGCACGCATTGACTCGTGTTAATTATCGCCCTGTATATATATATATTTGTGTATATACTAACTATTGCTTGTTAAACGCTCGTGTATTGTATATCATATACCCATACTGTATAGGTACTTATATATACGTATCGTTAAATTTGTTACACGTTGTTAAATTATTATTGACGTTACATATATGTATACCTATACCTATAGTTCGTTCGGTCGTTCCAATTCCTTTGCTCGTAGGACATATATATATATATATATATATATATATATATATATATATATATATTATATGACGTGAAGGAATGGAATTGTATATCATAAACTATAACGTTATACATATATTATACATTGACCCTGACCTTAAGTCCGATAAACTGTCCTCCGAAGAGTTATAACTAGATATCACGCAGCCTTATATATATATATTATATTACACCGAACTCGCAAGATAAGGGCTGCAAATGGTATTAGATACTTTTTCGGAGCGCGCTTTTATCGTCGGTTTTCTCTCTGAGTCAGGCGCTTTTAATTCTTATATTGCGAGGATGGGCCGCACGACATTTGTGGCCTTAGATTTTTTAAACTATAATTCGCATCTTTTTAATTTGCGGTTCTATAGATCGAAATTGTGTTTAAGGGGACCGATTCAGGTCATCTTGGATTCATTTTCTTCAGAAAACAAATCCTCATCATGTGAATGTAGGAATTTTGAAAAAATTTCGTTTTGGCCAAGTTATTTAAGAAATGAGTGATAATAATTTTTTTGCAAATTTAGTAAATTGATCATAACTTATGACATAATTTTTTATTTTAAAAATTCCTACATTCACATGATGAGGATTTGTTTTCTGAAGAAAATGAATCCAAGATGACCTGAATCGGTCCAACGGTGCTCTAAAATCCTTACGACACATGATTTTGAAAAAGAAAAATATTTTCATGTGAAATGAACTTTGATTTCGGACTATGATAATTTCTCGAAAAGTCGCTCTACTGGTTCCCTTAATAAAAAAAAATGACAAACGCGAACAGATTATGGGTATGAATTGGAAAATAAATTTTTATAATTAAACGATTTCTAATTCGATCACTGATCACGAATTTCATTTCGAAATTGAAGAATTCAAAATTGCAAATCGCAAATCCAATATGGCCGACAAAAATTCAAAGAACAATATGATTTACATGAAATTTAGTTTATCACAGTTTATCGAATCGCTGATTATACGAATCTGATCTCAAAATCGCGAGATTTGGAACAGTAGATGATGAAGAATGGTCAATAGAAATTAGAAACAAAAATTTCATTTGCGATCGAAATTGAATTTCAATTCGTCGTCGAAGGTCATAACTGTAAATGTGTGTCCGGTAATAAAATTTGGTAACGTGTTTCTTATCTTTATAAAATAGTGTAAAGTATGAAATTAAAAAAATGATGTATAGCTATTTAGAATATAACAACATTTTTACATTATAATAATTGTCCGTGTCTATATGCCTGTAAAATATTATAATTATTTCGCAACTTAAGGCTAAATCAAAGAACGTAAAAGCGAGAACGATATGCATACAAAGGTATAGTTATAAAAATTAAGTTTGACAATATCTGCACGAGTAAGGCGAAATTAGTTTGCGACACGCGAAGCGAGTCAAGCAAGAACTGCTGCTGCTGCTGACGTCGGTGTTCCCTAATTACTAATAAATTTGCAAGCATCGTCATCATAGCTCACATGTCTGCGAGTGCAACGCTCCTAAGCGTCCTACCGATGACCGAGGACTAAAATATACATAGAATAGGTATAGAGCAGCACAGGCTATCCACTAGCCAATATATATAGTTGTATACGCGATCGTCGACAGTGAATAGAGTCTAGACGTATTCTATATACACATCTATACCTGTGTATACACCTACGCAAAATATACTCGGTTTTCACAAACTCGTTACGTTTTTCCCGCCTATACATATATATACATGTATGATATTATACAAATAGAAATATCTAATATATGTAGTAAATTGTTGAAATGAGATATACTAGATAACTATATAGTAATGTATAATAAAATATATTAATAAACACAATGATTAATGTTTCCGGCCTGCGTATCATTAATTTCCTTTTATGATTTGAGATGAAAAAAAAAAAACCTCGATAAAAATAATAGAAGATAATTATTTCATTGGCTTCATTAGTATATGTATACTAGGGTGTTTCATTTTTAGGCAATATTTTTTTTTTCGATGGCATACCAGAGAATCTCATACTTTATAAAAAATAAAAAATTTTGCCGCCTGGTAAAAGGTTTTAGGTCTAATAGTGGCTTAGCTCATTCAAAAATTCGATTTCCCACCTAAATAACACAGGAAATTTTTTTTTTTTTTGTGTAATTGAATTTTTCGTTGTTAAAAATTTTTTTTTCGAAAAAACCTTCATATAGCTTTTGAAGGAAATTAAATTCTCTACAAAAATGTCTCTGTGGTCGAAGACCGTACAACCAGTAGTTTCGGAGTTATAGCGAAAATTGTTCATGTTTGACGCGCTATAACTCCGAAACTACTGGTTGTACGGTCTTCGACCACAGAGACATTTTTGTAGAGAATTTAATTTCCTTCAAATACTATACGAAGGTTTTTTCGAAAAAAAAATTTTTAACAACGAAAAATTCAATTAAACAAAAAAAAATAAATTTTCCTGTGTTATTTAGGCGGGAAATCGAATTTTTGAATGAGCTAAGCCACTATTAGACCTAAAACCTTTTACCAGGCGGCAAAATTTTTTATTTTTTATAAAGTATAAGATTCTCTGGTATGCCATCGAAAAAAAAAATATTGCCTAAAAATGAAACACCCTAATGTATACTAGGGTGCTTTTTTTTAAACGACTAATTTTTTTTTTGCAACTCCCCATTGAAAATTTTGTTGTAGACGTTGAAAGGGGAGTCCTGTCCAATTTTTAGCTCTTAATTCCGATTCTAGTACTCGCGCTCTTCTTTTTAAGTTTTTCCATGCTAAAAGCATGTGAACATTACGACTTTTTCTTTAATCGCGCAAAACTCAACCGCATTTCAATGGATTGTTCTCATCCAAGACTCATTTGACAGAGAATTTAGTTTTCTTCAAAAGTGCCCAAGATAGTTTGATTGACTTGAAAATATTGAACTTGACATTTTGTTGGAATTTTATATTTAAAAAAATCAAAGTCCTTATATCTTTTGAAATACTGATTTGAGAGACTTTATGTATTGGACTTACTTTTTTTTAGAGAAATAAATTTCCTACAAAATTGTTCGGAAGTTTTTTTCTCCAAGTCCAACTGTTTATTCGCCCACAGCGAGAAAGAAGAATTATGCATAAAATCGACTTTAGAGGCTCACACAAGTGCGGCGGTTGAAACCACAGCCAAACTACCTAAAACACTTTTGAAGAACACTAAATTCTCTGTAAGATGAGTCTTGGATGAGAACAATCCATCGAAATGCGGCTGAGTTTTGCGCGACTAAAGAAAAAGTCGTAATGTTCACATGCTTTTAGCACGTTTCGACGTCTACAACAAGATTTCCAATGGGGAGTTGCAAAAAAAAAAAAAAAATATTCGTTTGAAAAAAAGCACCCTCATGTATACCTACTAATACATATTACTTATTTTTTTTCTTAATTTCTGATTGACTAATTTTGATAAAATATTTACGAAATATTTCACCCATAAGCGCATATTGCATTCTTATATACATCGGCTGTTGCCATGTTGCGATATCGCGATAGTCGATTGGTGCAGCAGCAATGCCCGAATGGGCAGAAACGTGGCATAAAATCTTGTTCCTATACGCTCTGGCGTCAGGTCCAGACCAAGGTCAAGGCTGAAGTGAGTAAAGGTAACGGTTGAGGTCATCGGTTCTATCCTGTAGCAGTTTTCCAGATTTATTTTTCACCTCAATTCCCACAGCTAATTTGTTCGCTTTTTATAGTATACCTAAACTCGATTAGTACCATACATACATACATACATCGTATAATACGATTGAATTTTTATTCAATATAATATAATATTGCCTCGTAAAAATGTACCTATATAGAATTTTTATTGAGGAAAATATTAATTTGACGCACACAATTACTATAGATACTCAATATAAGCGATCGACGCGACTATAATAATTATTATACTCTATAAATCTCGTGGAGGATAATAATATAAATAGTGGCCACAATTCATAGATTTGAAAAAAAAAAGAGAGAAAATCCGACTCTAAAAGAGTATAAGATCTCATATTCTTATTTGCAATGGAAATAAGAATGGTGCGATTTTCGATTAATTTTCACTGCGCAAAATTTATAGAAATAATAATTCAATAGCATTTTATTTTGATATGCGTATGTGGAAAGGTGGATGATCGTAATCGCGCGTATAGGTAGTTTGTTCCATTTTCATTGTAGCTCACCTTCGAATTGCTCTTTGTGGTAATTTACACCGATCGATAGATATACTACCTATTATAGTAGGTATAGCTATACGCGAACACTCGCGTGCGGCATATTTTATTTGCGGCTATCAGATGACGATGATCATTGGAAGAAATCTGAATCGTTGAATAAGGCAATGAATGAATAGTATAGATTCAGATTCTGATTCTGATCTCGCGCATAAGGGTTGCGTGTGTATAAAATTAGATGACCATATATAATATCATATCTACCTATATACATTTTACTACACGTATATTAATTCGAAACGTGTGAAACATGTATACAGGGTGATTCAGAATTCGTGACGAATCTCTTGAGGGATTGATCCTTGTCATGATGATTTTTCAGAAAAATGGCTAAGGAACTTTCGATCCCAATTTTGACAAGGATCAACCCCTAAAGAGATTCGTCACGAATTCTGAATCACCCTGTATATATTTGTGTACATTCCTAAATATATATAGTACATATAAGCGATTATTATGATAAAAATGATTCATTCGTTTGGCAAAACTGCATAATATATAGAAATTGAATTAATGATGACTCGTCGTTTCACGTTCATTCGCAATTATGTGTGGCACATATTTTTTTTTATTTCTTCTCTTTATTCAAATTACTAAATTATATATATATATATATATATATATATTAGGGTGGGCCAAAAAAAACTTTTAATTTTTTTTTCTTTAGTTACCATGAAAATATTGCTCAAGATGATGAAAAAAAAGTCCTCTGAAAATTTGAGCTCTTAATATCAATATTAAGAGGTGCCGAATCGCGATTTTTGATTTCCCATTTAAATAACACAGGAAATTTTTTTTTTTTTATTTGGAATTTTATTCCGTTCCAACGAATCATCGTGTTATAAAAATCAATACATATTCTTGTAGGAAATTAAACGATCTCCAAAAAAGGTCTGATGTAATTTTTCGCTAAGTTCACTCGTTTCAAAGTTATTCAAGGTTAAAGTTCAACCTCAAACGGTATATGACGACTTTTTTTTCGACTTAGCGAAAAATCACATCAGACCTTTTTTGGAGATCGTTTAATTTCCTACAAGAATATGTATTGATTTTTATAACACGATGATTCGTTGGAACGGAATAAAATTCCAAATAAAAAAAAAAAAATTTCCTGTGTTATTTAAATGGGAAATCAAAAATCGCGATTCGGCACCTCTTAATATTGATATTAAGAGCTCAAATTTTCAGAGGACTTTTTTTTCATCATCTTGAGCAATATTTTCATGGTAACTAAAGAAAAAAAAATTAAAAGTTTTTTTTGGCCCACCCTAATATATATATATATATGTCTAATATTCACTCCGAAAGATATAGTCTATATACGAATGATTTCAATTGATATTGATTTCTTGAATGATTATAATCCAAATTAATATAAAAGCAACAAACTTCCGTTAAGATTGATCATATTTCTCATAATAGTATTGGGAACCTTAGAACCTCGATACGCCAACTAGTGGCAGAAAATAGAACTACTCAAATACACTACAGTAACCAATGAGAGGGCTTAGAACCTCGATACGCCAACTAGTGACGAAAATAGAACTACTCAAATACACTAAAATTTCAAAGCCACGCCCATTTCAAGGATCCCAATAATAATGTACAATAGAATACATTACGGGTCTGTCTTCTCTTCTTACATCGTTGACGTAATAACATTTCATATCTATTACATCCCTTAAGACCGCGTTTATAAACCTATACTATACGCGTTAGACAAATACTTTAGTTAATTGGTAGGTAAATGGTAAATATTTACATCGTTATTGCAGCTATAACATTGTTTGTCCTTATGATTGAACAAACATTATGATATTCTTAGATATCTATATATATATATATGAGGAATTCCATCCCATGTGTCTAAAAGAAACCCTAATAGTCTAAAAGATACCCTAAAATTTTTTTTACATTTTTCAAAACATCCCTCATCATTCAAATCATTAGAATCCATAATTTGCGAAAAAAGAAGCCAAAAACAACTCAAAAGGAGTCATGATTTGAAAAAAAAAAACTAATTATAAAATGACTTATACCAAGTTTGTCGAACAAGAATGTCTTTCATAATATTCATCGATAACTATAGAGTATACTGTTACTCATTAGTCATCAATCCATAGCATATATATTATTGACGTATACCACAGTAGATATGAAACCGGTATTTATTAATAAAATATAGAATCATAGTCATTGATCACACCTCATAGTCTCTCCATATTTCAATCCACTTCTCATCTGGTCAATGCCCCCATTTACTTGGCTAATCCATCATCGATAAATGTATATGTGACTAATGTTATCCATTCATTGTTATTTACACGAAATAAAAACCACTAACGAGTTATTCTCTAGTCTTGTGATCAATATCACTGTGAGCAACACTTCCTGATTACAAAAGCTCACCCATATTTCCTCTTATGTTTGTTACAGGAGATTCATACTACCGGTATGAACGCTCGTTATTGGATCGCAGTGATAATGCTGCAAAAGAATCCATGCAGTTTTATTCGCACGACGAACTATTGGTCAGAAGACGACGAAATCTTGTCGAACCTATGCCAAGCACAACTATATCAACTACGACTTTGATCACAACAACAACTGTTAAACCAAACGGCGGTTCAGCAAATGTTGCATATTCTACAGACAACACAAGGAACTCATCGTCTTTGTCAACTTCGGTAAAACCTGCACAAGCTAAAGCCGAAGTCGTTGTTTCACAGCCGCTCAATCCTGTGACTGGAAAAGCAGACCCTGTAAGAAATTTGATTAATGAGCTTTTTTCTTTCTCATATTTTCTTTTGCAATAAAAATAATAAAGATGTGTATCAGGAGCTGGTTTTTGTAAATGATTATTGTAATCATCGTTCTGCTTTATGATTAGCTACCACCACCCAAGGTATGGGCTAATCAGACACTGCATCCTGTGACAACTCCAGAACCAGTAAAGAAGGGGCCTAAAGATGATGCCAAATCTGTTGCGCTTGAAGATTCGGTGACCGATGAAATCAGTATAAGCAAATTTAACGACCCCACAAACTCTACCTTATCAGAGAACAATATAACAAGAACAGTGACTGATACACATGAGTATTACAACAGCAGTATATACGTAAACGAGGCTGCAGCTAAAGGATTATGGGTCAATATGGACGATCATCCAAATGCTTCGGTGAATCAAGTGCTTAGCGATAGTCACAGAAGAGCTACGGTGAGAAACCTAATTGCTGTTGTATATTCGGAATTATTTTAGTTTTTGGGAAAAGAATGAAGAAGAGATCAGGCACTAGTGATATTTATTATCACATCACTTTCATAACGCATCTTCCTTTCTTTCTTTCTTGCAGACGGTCAAGTTGTCCTTTGATTTTCCATTCTATGGCCACCCGGTCAGAAATGTAACTATTGCAACTGGTGGTTTCCTGTACACTGGAGAATACGTTCACAGTTGGCTTGCTGCGACTCAATACATTGCTCCTTTGATGGCCAATTTTGATACCCGATTGTCGAACAACAGCTTTGTCAAATATGCCGATAATGGTATATTATTTCATCGATTTATATCCATATTTATTGTTGGGGAAAGGATAATTTCTTTGCTAATATGTAACAATGAAACAAATTCATGATATTTATTTGAACATTTATTATAGGCACGGCCTTCACTGTTCAATGGGAGAATGTAGTCCTTCAGGAGAAACCAAAAGTTGGAGAATTCACGTTCCAAGTTACTCTCCACAAAAATGGTGACATAGTATTCGTTTACACAGCTGTACCTCTTGTCGTTGAACAAATTCAAGATAACTTACATCCTGTTAAAGTCGGGCTAAGCGATGCCTACATTATAGACAGAACTGTATTTTGTAAGTATATTAAATCAACAATCAATAAAATACGAAAATATATATTATATTATATTCAGACAATATTCTGCAAAGCTTGTGATACACGTTAAAGACGAAATTTCACAGATTGTAATTCAAAACTTGAAAGGGTTCACCTGCCGCTCATCTATCTTAAACCTAATGCTCTAAAATTACTCTTCTCAAGTCTGCGCCAATTCTGTAAATAGATTTGAAGATTAGGGTAATGAATTCTTGTCTTTGTTGGGATGACTTATATTCCTTTGTGTATAACGTAAAATATAATAGCTACAATTATTTTATCGATAATTGATAAATGATGTATTTTTCTAATTAGTTACTTTAAATGGTTTACAGTCGTTCGTCGAAAGACAATCTACGAGTATCATCGTGTTAATTTCAAGAGTCAGGATATAAACAAATGGACGGTAATATACCTCACCGCGTTATCAACTTGCGTGAAATTGGACACCTGTAATGAATGTATTAGTAAATCAACTGGATTCACATGCAAGTGGTGCCCAAGTCTTAACAGATGTAGTACTGGCACTGATAGATACAGGCAAGACTGGATGGTGAACAAATGCGAATTGACTAATATTAAAGAGGGTGAAAGTTGCCCAGCAATTATTGCCACAACTACTACGTACGATGAACATGAACGCGATACTCAAGCTGTTCACGAACCAGAGGGAGCTGTTCATACCAGCGATGTATTATCAGCTAATGTACAGCCTAGTCATCAAGCAAACGCTCTCGGTCCTATACAACATAGTAAGTTATTTTGTAGAATGTTTTCATCCAGAATATTGGAGTTTAGTAAAATTCTCCTCTAACTTTGTTGTACTTCCATACTTCTCTAGCTCCAGATAAAATGAAAATGGGTGTCTCAGGAATTATTGGGATTCTTGTAGTCGTGTCTTTGATCGCAAGCTTCGTCGGATGGACTGTGTACGCCTATCGGAATCCACATAGTGCTTCTGGTCAAGTACTGATCAGAGTGAGTATATCTTTTATGAACTTGTTCGTTAAGCTTTTTGGAATCGTGCATTATGCATGAAACTAGTTTCGTTTATTGGTGAAATTCTGATCTTTAATTATTAATCGTCAATGTTTCAGTACCGACCAAGTCAGTGGAGTTGGCGACGAGGTGAAGCTCGTTATACGGCTGCAACAATTCACATGTAACAATAAAATAGCAGAAGAAAAAAAAAAAAAAAGAAATATCTGACATTAGAATAGTCGAGCTGTAGGAGAGACGTGAACTTCCTATTAAATGTATACAGTATACTGTACGATGCCTGCTAGTTAATAACGAGTCAATAATAACTTGTGAATGATAATTGAACGTGAAAATGATCATAAGGTGTTAATTATTTAAACAGAATTGAATAAGTCGCATCTTTATCATTACTTGTCGTGTAAATTAAAAAAAAAAAAAAAAAAAGAAAACTAGTAGATATTCATACAGTATGAATATTATGATGATGCGATAATAAGAATTTTCATTGAGATCGAAGTTTCTTCTATGTATTTACGTAATGTTTACATTATGTCTATATACTGTGTAGGATGGGGGTTTTTTTTTTTTGTTTTTTTTTTGTTTTTCTATTCAGACTTTATTGCGATTTGAAACATGGATCAGTTTTAGATCAGTTTTTACCGATCCGTCTGCCATTGTATAAAAAATTAGTTACAATTATATAGATCAAATCGTGATTTAGTAAGAAGCTGAGATAAAAGCTTTTCTGAATGAACAGCTCGCTCTATATACTCTATAAAGAAGAAAAAGAATAAATATAATGAAATAAAATAAAATAAAGAAACTCGATTAATGTAACGTAACGTAATTGATAAAAACATTGCAGTTTTTGCTTGTTTTATAAGAACAAATTTGACAAAGAAAGAAGGAGAAAAAAAATATTCTTCAATTTCTATTTAATGTAAAACGTCTGTCTACCAATTATGAGTGCCTTTAATGTCTATTCGATGTTATAGTTATCGCTTTTCTAAATATATTACGTATACATGATCCCTAATTGATTACTGTGTCAATTAAGATATTCAAGATCTAAACAAGCACTAAATAGTGTATTTGTTATTCTTTATGAAAGAAAGAAAGAAAGAAAGAAAGAAAGATAAAGAACTCATTTTATCATATCAATAAATAAATACAAGGGTCTTTAGACCCGATATATTATACATCTCTGACTTGACAGAATGAATCTATCGTGTAAAGAATATAGAAAATAAATTCAAAGTTTAAACTGCGTGGACTGTGATGCCAAATTCATAATCTGAGATGATAATATTATTATTATTATTTATCCTGAACAAAAGTTAAATACAGTCGTATTATTCTTATAGATAATTAGAACATTCCCAAACAATGTGACAAAAAAGAAAAAAAGATTCAAATTGGTTTCTTCTTCTTTTTTTTTTTTTTTTTTATTTTAAAACTCCTAATGAAAATTTGTTCATCTCAGATTTGTATATGGCATCTGCAGAATCCCAAAGTATAACAATACATACCTATTTTTTATTAAATGACTTTGAAATATTAAGAAGCAAATTTTGAACAACGCACGTATATAGTAGAGGTATAAATATAAGAAAGAATGAAGAAAATTTGATAACACATTATTATATATTCGACAATATCTTGATAATTGTATATAGTAGTACTTTAATGCAATCATATTATTATTTTTACATATACTATACTATACTATACTATACTATAACTATACTATACTCGTAAGAAAACCCACTGTAAAGGTGCCTTAATCAATTTTTATATAGCAATTTAGCAATATGCAGTGTACTTTGTTTTTTGTTTTGTTTTTTTTTTTTTTCCTTACCATCATAGCAATCAATTTGAATATACTATTTTCTTGCCCGAATATAATACCTGTGCGAAAAATCGTTATTTATCTTCGCCGCAGAAAAAAAAAGCATAAAAGAATTTTTATAATAATATATATTTCTGTAATTATGTATCACATGTTGACAACGAGAAACATACGCGAAACATTGAATCAACTAGTTTGAAAATAAATAAATAAATAAATAAATATCGAATTTCAATGAAATAAAGACAAAAAAATTGGGAAAATATTAATAAAGAAAAATTGTGCCAATGTCGTTTATGTGAAAAATACCGCGCATATGGTATATTTGTCCTTATATTGCTATGCTATACGTCAAGTGCTAACTTCTAATTTTGTCTCTATCTAATTTTGACCCGGCGAACAATAAATTGATTATAAATCTTTAAGATTATTTCTATATTTCTATTTCTATTTTTTTGCCGTTTTTTATATACCTATATTGTGATTATCATGAATCAAGTTTTACAGAAAAAAATAAATAAAAATAAAAAGCACAAATGAAATTTTTTTTTTTTTTTTTTTTTTTTTTTTTTTCAAGAAATTTTACTTAAGCTTTTATTATAATATCATTTATTACCTATTGTGTACGATTTTATTCATAGTTTGTGATAATAAATGTTTTAATTAATATAGCGACTATAATTGAATTCGTTATTCATTTGGGAATCGTCGTGACCACAATAATTTATTATACCTTTTTTATATAGTGAACCAAAATAAGAAAATAGAAAAAATATATCCGCACAAGAATATTAAGATTGAAGATAAATAATAATTGAAATAGATAATTCATTTAAATAAATTGAGAAATTAAGTAAATTTTCTACAAAAAATAAAGATTATAAGGTAAGTAGGTATGAATGTAAAAATTAAATAAGGACCAAGGTAATGCATAAATAAATCAATTCCTCGAAATCAAAGTTTATTTTAATTATTATTTAAAGCTTTAATTACTACATTTCAAAACTGAATCTGCACTGTCTGGCCTAAAAGAAAAGAAAAAAAAAAGAAAAGAAAAGAAAAAAAAAAAAAAACAGAAAACTAGATCACATTTGACAGCGTGTAGGTATATCTCCGAAACCGCAAACGATAGTTAACTGGTTAAGTATATGCGATCAAAAGAAAGTACGTTTCGCCAGTTTTAAAATAGCGTCCTACTTGTTGCAGATACGGATCTATATTCTATAAAGTAGCATTGTTGGTTTTATAATGTAGTGAAAAAAAAAAAAAAAAAAAAGAACAAAACGTTGAGGTTTCTGCAGAAGAGGAGATCGTATAACACTGATACTTTTTTTTTTTCTTTCTAAATCTGGAAAAACGTTACTTCCTATGGTCTCCGATCTTTTTTTTCGGTTCATATATACAGGGTGAATTCTTCCTGGTATCGCATGAGGGAGGAGCATATCATCGCAAACGCTCCGCCCCTTTCTATTCATACTTGTTATCGTCGTATCGAAGAATGATACTTTTACTTTTATATTTATTATTTTATGCCCTCCTTTATCCGGAGTCCAGAACAGGTATGTTCTAATTTGGGATAGTAATAACAGAGTAGGGTTTCTCGATACGACGATAACAAGTATGAATAGAAAGGGGCGGAGCGTTTTCGAAGATAAGCACCTCCCTCGTGCGATACCAGGGAGAATTCACCCTGTATATTCGAATAATTCGATACTAAAATAGATGAAATGATACAGATGGTGTAAATTTCAAATTTTCATATGAAAACGATGTGGTTAATAGTTTATTTGCAGCCATAGATTGTTAGCTTTTTTTCATTCTTTAGTAAATAACTGTTATACAATATAATATAATACTATTTGTAGTTAAAAACATATGATGAGGAAAGATATTAATATATATATATTACATATATCGATTGAGATATTATAAGATATTATAATCTAATAATCGTATATATAGTATAATAATAGGTATATAAGTACTTATAAATGAGAGGCAATTCTAGCATAGGAACAATAATAAAATGAGTATACAATAATAAATTATATAGTAACGTATGTATTAATACTACTACTATATTTATGAATAAAAGAAAATTTCAAAATATATTTTCATGTTATAATATAATATCATATTTTATATTAATCAATAATCATTATTCATATTATACAATTTAAATAATAATAACTTTAAAGTTATATAACGCCCGCTTTGCTCCGTATTAGTATGTACGGTGACTAGCTAATACTAACAAAGTACGTGAAAGAAAAAAAAACAAAAAAAAACGAAAAATACAGTCGAGCACAGAAATTAGAAAGAAATTATAAATATTGCTGAGATTGTATATATGTTTTTTATGCGTCTGTATAATAGGTATAGTCATATAAATGTTCCAGCCTTTTTAATAATTCAAAATTTTCAAGTATAGGATAAAATTATAATTAGTTCGACGATTTCTTATCATTTATCACGAATAATGAAAGCTTACCTAATCGATCACCGCGAAACAATACACATACCTATAATTATAGATTTTCCTGCGAAGTATTATATACTAATATAAATATATTTTTAAAACTAACGGTATTTGAATTTTGTATCTTGTTTTTCAAAATATTATAAGGATCAGCGAATCACGTGATACGTCACAAAATATTTATTCCAAATAGGTACATATTCATATATATCAGTTTATATAATATATAGGTATAATAGTTTTATTATTGTATATTAATATTCAGTTATATGAACATTATTTTATAAAAATTCGCTTACCTATATAGAAGGACTTCTATAAGTATAATAACTCCTGTTAATTATATTCTCTTAATATCTGTAGTATTCATTACAGATAATAGAATCTAAAAATGATTTATTTCATTCAAAAAACCATATTTCTATATTCGGAATTGATGGACATTATATTCAAATTTTTATATAATAATGTATAAAAATTCTCTTAATACCATGCTTTTCATCATTTTCTTTCTGTCTCGAATATTAATAACATATTACAGCATTTAGGTATAAATATATAATAGGGTAACGTGAGAGAATATAGCCCACCAAGTTTTCAACAATTTTCAAAATAGAGAATCGTTCTACGAAATTAATTCGTTTTTTTTTTTGTCCTTTATCGAAAAAAAAAAAAAAAAAAAAACAAATTGACAATTTTTTAAAAACATTATTTCAGTTCATTATGAGGGGGTCCATATTAATCCGCAACTATTTTGTAGTATTTTGAACATCTTTTGAATCGACGAATTGCTATAAACTTTCGTTGAAAATATCAAAATCGACTGTTTTTTTTTTTTTTTTTCATTAATTTATTTTTCAGGTAAAACTCTTCGAATCTTTTAATCATGTAAAATTGCAGAAACTCCACAATCTGCTAACTCGCACCGGTACATATTATATTCACTCATTTTACCCAATGATATATTCAAGATCGCAAAACGTATTTGAATTTCACTTACAAATATAATATTTAATATAAAAAATAGCGGATCGGGCCTATATAATGCATATCACAGTTAAATGTAATTAATTACGCTGTTATTTTTTTTTTTTTTTTTTTTTTTTTTTTTTTTGAGAAATAATATATACGTATAGATATATAGAATTGCTCGCGATGATAAAATAATACATACAACATAATAATATAATATAATATAATATAATTATCAATTTATTTATTTATTTATTTAATATATAATCGAGATTATATAGCGCGGGGGTATAACAGTAGTACATATAGATATATAATATATAGTATAATCTATAAAGTTTACCGTTTGTTGCGATTTTTCATGGTAAAACGTCTCCAGAAATTTCCTGGCTTTTTTGACGATTGTGTAGCCGTTTCGTGGCCGTCGTAGGTGTAGCTGCATTCGTCATCAGCGTCTTGGGCCTGAGGCTCCCTCGTCGGTGAACCCCCGTGGCCAGAATCTCGATCAACGTCGTTTCCCCCTTTTTCAACGCCTAAGAAAATTAGGAAATATGTTAATAAAATTGATTCACGCAGTTTGTTCCGATTATATTTTAATTCGAACACTTTAAAACATCGAAAACGATGTATATAGTGCTTCAGAATTTCTTATGAATCTTGGGACATTCTAGCAGCTCAAAATTTAAATACAGGGTGAGTTTTCTCCGGTGTCGAATGAGGGAGGGGCTTATCAGCGCAAACGCTCCGCCCCTTTCTATTCATACTTGTTGTAATCATCAGTTTTGACGGCACGTGAAAATGAAAGTGGGGTTTCCCAATACGGCGATAATAATAAGTATGAATAGAAAGGGGCGGAGCGTTTTCGACGATAAGCCCCTCCCTCATTCGATACCAGAAAAAAACTGACCCTGTACATATTTAAAAAGTCTCAAAAGTGCTTCAGAATTTTTTATGAATCTTGGAACTTTCTAACGGCTCAAAATTTGAATACAGGGTGAGTTTTCTCTGGGATCGAATGAGGGAGGGGCTTATCAGCGCAAACGCTCTGCCCCTTTCTATTCATACTTGTTGTAATCATCAGTTTTGACGGCACGTGAAAATGAAAGTAATAGAAGTAATAGAAGTAATAGAAGTATGAATAGAAAGTGGCGGAGCGTTTTCGACGATAAGCCCCTCCCTCATTCGATACCAGAAAAAAACTCACCCTATATATATTTGAAAAGCCTTAAAAGTGCTTCAGAATTTCTTATGAATCTTGGAACTTTCTAACGGCTCAAAATTTGAATACAGGGTGAGTTTTCTCCGGTGTCGAATGAGGGAGGGGCTTATCAGCGCAAACGCTCCGCCCCTTTCTATTCATACTTGTTGTAATCATCAGTTTTGACGGCACGTGAAAATGAAAGTGGGGTTTCCCAATACGGCGATAATAATAAGTATGAATAGAAAGGGGCGGAGCGTTTTCGACGATAAGCCCCTCCCTCATTCGATACCAGAAAAAAACTGACCCTGTACATATTTAAAAAGTCTCAAAAGTGCTTCAGAATTTTTTATGAATCTTGGAACTTTCTAACGGCTCAAAATTTGAATACAGGGTGAGTTTTCTCTGGGATCGAATGAGGGAGGGGCTTATCAGCGCAAACGCTCCGCTCCTTTCTATTCATAGTTGTTGTAATCATCAGTTTTGACGGCACGTGAAAATGAAAGTGGGGTTTCCCAATACGGCGATAATAATAAGTATGAATAGAAAGTGGCGGAGCGTTTTCGACGATAAGCCCCTCCCTCATTCGATACCAGAAAAAAACTCACCCTATATATATTTAAAAAGCCTTAAAAGTGCTTCAGAATTTCTTATGAATCTTGGAACTTTCTAACGGCTCAAAATTTGAATACAGGGTGAGTTTTCTCTGGGATCGAATGAGGGAGGGGCTTATCAGCGCAAACGCTCCGCTCCTTTCTATTCATACTTGTTGTAATCATCAGTTTTGACGGCACGTGAAAATGAAAGTGGGGTTTCCCAATACGGCGATAATAATAAGTATGAATAGAAAGTGGCGGAGCGTTTTCGACGATAAGCCCCTCCCTCATTCGATACCAGAAAAAAACTCACCCTATATATATTTAAAAAGCCTTAAAAGTGCTTCAGAATTTCTTATGAATCTTGGAACTTTCTAACGGCTCAAAATTTGAATACAGGGTGAGTTTTCTCTGGGATCGAATGAGGGAGGGGCTTATCAGCGCAAACGCTCCGCTCCTTTCTATTCATACTTGTTGTAATCATCAGTTTTGACGGCACGTGAAAATGAAAGTGGGGTTTCCCAATACGGCGATAATAATAAGTATGAATAGAAAGTGGCGGAGCGTTTTCGACGATAAGCCCCTCCCTCATTCGATACCAGAAAAAACTCACCCTATATATATTTAAAAAGCCTTAAAAGTGCTTCAGAATTTCTTATGAATCTTGGAACTTTCTAACGGCTCAAAATTTGAATACAGGGTGAGTTTTCTCTGGGATCGAATGAGGGAGGGGCTTATCAGCGCAAACGATCCGCCCCTTTCTATTCATACTTGTTAAAATCATCAGTTTTTCCGGCACGTGTAAATGAAAGTGGGGTCTCCCGATACGGCGAGAATAATAAGTATGAATAGAAAGGGGCGGAGCATTTTCGATGATAAGCCCCTCCGTCATTCGATACCAGAAAAAAAAACTCACTCTGTATACATTTAAAAATTCTTAAAATATTCAATTTAAATAACACATAGATTTTCTCACCTCCACCGCCTCTAAGCATATCGAGAAAATTGCTTTCAGCATTTCCCCTATTTCTTCCCTGTTTCTGTGATGGTGTACCAAAACTTAAACTCTGTATATTTATCTCAGCCTTAAGTTGTTCATGTGGAATATCGTCGACTCTAAATTCGTTGGGATCTTCAACAAATGCTTGTTGTAAATCGCGCATTATTTTCTTTCTTATAGTTTTTTTCATAGACAAATGTCTCTCAAGATGTTTAACGTCACTTTCCGTCAAAGTTTTGCTGTTGTCTCGACGTCTTGACTTCTTTTTTTTACTATTCTTCGGACTATCTTCTTCGCCCGATGCTGAGCCAACAGAAATCGCGCTGTCATGTCCTGGTGCCTTTTCGTCAGAAAGAGTTCTTCCGTTTTCCCATTTACCTCCAAACCCGAAAATATCTCGAAGATGAGGAATGTTACGATCGGTTGTCTGCTGTCTGGCCATTTTTTTTTTCTTTTCTTTCCTTTTTATTCTTCAATTTCTATTTCCCCCCGCCCAAAAAAAAAAAAAAAAAAAAAAAAAAAAAAAACCAATACGATTTTGAGAAAGCTGATAACCACCGACGTCGATCCAAGGCTGTTACACTCCCAAGGACGATGTTATTTCTGCAACAGGTATAAATACCGCGTACTTAGATCGGGTAATTAACTTATTTAATCCGCAGTTCCTCGAGTTATTAAAACCGAGAGTAGGTATACTATTGCGATTCAATCGCGTCAAGAAATCTATCCAAACTCTAATTTGAATAATTAAAATTATAATAAAGTAATAAGAATAAATAAGAAAAGGTAAAAATAATTGAAAATCAACAAAAATAAACGAATATATAAATTACGACGTTGTGTCTCTATAGCTAAACAGGCGTAGGTATATATCGCGTCACTAATGCCATAAGGTCGTAAGCGTAAAAAAAAAAAAAAAAAAAAAAATTTCGTTTCTTTTTTTTATGGCAAAATCTTTTTCGTGCCATACAACATCGTTTGGGCATATCCGCAAAAAAAATAATTTTTTGGCGCTTACGACCTTATGGCATTAATGACGCGATATATCTTGTAAATGCGTAGTCTGACCAACACGGTATACTCTACTACCAGTTTCTCGTCATCCTGCAGTGTGTTTTTTTAATATTCTTTTTCTATTCTTTCGCTCCGCAGTTTCGTTATAATATAAATAAATTAACCGAAAACTCTGTAATAAGTCTAAAAAAAAAAAAAGTTTTTACATTTGTTTCAAAAGTTTAAACTATACGATATACAAGTATTATAACATTTATAACGATTACAAAGTTCCGTATGTAATTAGGCTCGTACCTATATTGCCGCGAGATATATTTTTTGTTATTTATGAATCTTCGTCCTTGATCGGAACCGCCCACGCTCTAAACGAAGATAATTGTGAAATTTAAAAAAGGCAGTTAGAATGGCGGTGTTTTTTTTTTTTAATTAAAATTTAAAAAAAAATCACAGGGTGATTCTTGGTCTAAGTATGAAATGAGTAACGGTTATGCCTATATATATGCATAATGCATATTATGTATGTACTAAGCCACTGCACAGCTCCGTCATATATATAGCATATATAGTAAAGGGAGATAAACGATCTCCGCGTTTCATTGCGCAAAAGAAATAAAATCCCGATGTGTTATATCATATTCTTTGTCGCCGACGACGCGACGTGAGCTTTGTTCTGCAGGAGTTGTTATAACGATCGTTAAGACGTGGACGCGGAGATGGTGAAGTCGAGTCAAAAACAGGTATAATAAAACTTGTAAGGTGAGTCGATTATACGCGACAACCAGTCAGTGAGGCAATCTTATACCTTTACAACGTTATATAGTCAACTCTCGGTACATTAATTTCAAAAACTAGATTAGTGATACCTACTTATACTTATACTTATACACAGAAAGAAAGGTTGACTTGATTCAAGATAATTTTGCGGTTCAATAATGAAGACCGAAATTTTCTCGGATCAAATCAAAATTTTTCTCGCACCAAGAAAATTTGGAAAATTTGGAAAATTTGGAAAATTTTCTTGGTTCGAGAAAATTTTTGATTTGATCCGAGAAAATTTCGGTCTTCATTTTTGGAAAATTTGGAAAATTTTCTTGGTTCGAGAAAAATTATAATTTGATCCGAGAAAATTTAGGTCTTCATTTTTGGAAAATTTGGAAAATTTTCTTGGTTCGAGAAAATTTTTGATCTGATCCGAGAAAATTTCGGTGCTTCATTTTTGGACCGCAAAATTATCTTGGAATCAAGAATAATTTTCTTGCCTCAAGTTAATCTTTTTTCGAGGGGTTAATCACTGTTGTAATCTGGTGTACAAGGTATTTGTAATCACTTGTAATCTTTTGTAATCTTTGTATTCTTTTGTAATCTTTGTAATCTTTTGTAATCTTTGTAATCTCTTGTAATCTTGCTGTAATCTTTGTAATTTTGCTGCAATCTTTTGTTATTTTCTGTATTCTTTGTAATCTTTGTAATCTTTGCAATCTCTTGTAATCTTTGTAATCTCTTGTAATCTTGCTGTAATCTTTGTAATCTTGCTGCAATCTTTTGTTATCTTTTGTATTCTTTGTAATCTTTGTAATCTTTGCAATCTCTTGTAATCTTTGTAATCTCTTGTAATCTCTTGTAATCTTTTGCAATCTTTTGTAATTTTTCGTAATTTTTCGTATTTTTTTGCTATCTTTTGTAATCTTTGTAATCTTTGTAATCTTTTGGAATGTTTGTAATCTTTGTAATCTTTTGTAATCTTTTGTAATCTCTTGTAATCTTTTGTTATCTTTTGTAACCTTTGTAATCTTTGTAATCTTTTGGAATGTTTGTAATCTTCGTAATCTTTTGTAATCTTTTGTAATCTCTTGTAATCTTTTGTTATCTTTTGTAATCTCTGTGATCTTTGTAATCCTTGTAATCAATTTGTAATCACTGTAATTGTAATCGGTGTACGCCATTTTCGCCCAGTGATTGACCCCTCGTCTTTTTTTCTGTGTACACTATGCAAAAGTACAGAATATTTCTTTATTTCTATCTATACAGTAAGACAAAAAAAAAAGGATAAATACTACCTTGAAGGTGTATAAAAAAAAAAAAAAATAAAAAAAAATAAAAGAATTAATAAAATAAAACGCGAAAGAAAGAAAATTGTATAATTAATAATTCGCGGAATGAATCATATTAGAAAGGGAATAATATGCTGAAATTTTTATACCTATATAGCTGTAGCTGCAGGGAATCAGACTATAGTAGAATATGAAATGACCGTGAAAATACAGAGAGGGCTTTTTTTTTTTTTTTCTTTCTCTCTTAAACGTCTACGTTTATAACTGAGAACAGCATAGCGAGGGGTCCATGAGATTTTCAGAGATCCAGGCTTTAGAACTCGGTCGACGCTTGAGTATATATCTTAAATTTAAATTTCTTATATACCATTGTCCTGGGCGAGTGTTGAGGGTTTTTTTCTCTTAAAAAGAAACAAGAAACTAGAAACTTGAATTATTACCCATGCATATATATAAATGCATGTGTGTTTGTGGTTTTGTGTAGAAAGTTCTTGTCGAGGTAGGTAATATATGTATAATATAGTTTAAACGGTCTAATCTGACGCGCATTAATTTTTTTCAACATTTTATATACAAAACAAGAAATGAGGAAAAACGGGGAACAGGAGGAACTGCAGCATCATATATATATATGCGCATGAGGAGCGATCATATTGACGCGCTGTGATTATCTGCGCTTCATTCCCATATCGCGATGTACGTCTAGAAAGTGTCATCATTATCGATTTCAAAGAAAGTCCGTTTCAATATTTAAACGAGATGCTTGCTGCTGCAGTTGCGTTAATGATTCTTACTTTCAGTTATATTGTGTACAAAAATATATATAAAAAAAAAAAAAAAATAAAAAAAAAAAAATAGAATACTTATATATACACCGAGGTAACGTACAGGTATATAAACCGACTAGCATACGTATAGATCGTCGACGAGAGAGCGCAAATTATATATCTGACCTCGAATTCGTCGAGGACAGATCGATCGATTACGTAGAAGACCTGATTTTGTATAAAAAAAATTATACCTATATAATATATATAATCGTCACTGCATCAACGAAATAGGTATATAAGCTAGTGAGGTAAATGAGTCGATTAAAATTTTAGTGAAATCAGTATAGTAGTACCTAGTCGATCAATATATAGTATAAGAAATACCGATTCGCGTCTCATTTATTAGCGCGATCGAAAGTTAGCCAATACCCGTAATCGTAAATTAATTGTTTGTTGAAGACAAAAACGAGTTGAGAATATAATCTCTCTAAATTTCTTGGAGTGAAAAATTCACTCTTTTTTTTCTTTGAGTTGCACGATTTTCACATTCAGAAAAAAATAACAACCAAAATTTGGTTATTATATGCACAATCACATTTTTTTGTTCAGTCAATCAAATTTTTTGTTCAGTCAACCAAAAATTTCGTTGATATAACCAAAATTTTGTTGGGACAACCAAAATTTTGGCTATTTCAACAAAATTTTTGGTTGACTGAACAAAAAAATGTGATTGTGCATATGATAACCCAAAATTTTGGTTGTGTCAACAAGAATTTTTTCTAAGTGCACTTCAAGGAACTGAAAATTCACTTCTTTGGAGTGAAAATCGTGCAACTCCAAGAAAAAAGAGTGAATTTTTCACTCCAAGAAATTTAGAGAGGATAATTGTATACCGCGTGCTAATTATATAATTGTTTAAAATTTCAATTAATAACATAAGAACTAAGAAATAGAGAGAATCACGTCTTCCTGTTCCGTCAATTATTGTTCTCTCTTTGAAATTTTATTTTTTTTTTTCAATTTTTTTTGTCCATTTTTATAACAATTTCTTTGAATGACTTTGGATCTTTGTTACGCCATGTCGGCTCACGGTCGACGTCCGGCGTCACGGCGCCCGTTGAAATACAGCTCTCGGGGTCCACGTCCACGAACAGCTAGTATAACGTTCTAATAATATCTACGCGTGGGATTATAAACCGTCCGGCTTTTACCATTTATACCTGTAATGCAAGCCAAAATGGCGTCGGTGCAACGAAACGAATTACTACACACTAAACTGAAAAGCCGCATGACCAATTCTGTATATTATACTTACAACAAATCTCTTCAGTTATCTGCAGCGCGATGGACTCCGGCAGCCATATGGATCCCATATCCCTATTATATTTATAAGTTATAACAGCTGCAGCGTGAATTAATCTATACTCAAATATTGAACAGAATAGATCTACGATCAAAGTTATCTAGATTCTATCATTCTAGATTTTCAACCATGACAAGATTCTACATCAAGCTTTTCTCGTCTAGTACACAGAAAGAAAGGTTAACTTGATTCAAGACAATTTTGCTGTCCAAAAATGAAAACCGAAATTTTCTCGGATCAAATCAAAATTTTTCATTTTTGGGCCCTCAAAATTATCTTGAATCAAGAATAATTTTCTTGGCTCAAGTTAACCTTTTTTTCTGTGTATAGTAGTATATCTTTGCGAATGGTAAAATATACACGATATTATAATATGTGGTCCGGCTTCTGCGCGTAGATTTGCAAATTTAATTTAATCCTGTAGCTTCCTAGGAAGTTTCGACTCCTGAGTATATCGATTTGAGAATATTTAATTTCCTATACTATTTTTATAAGTCTGCAGCACGAATCGACGATAATTCACATATAATAGTATTTACAACACAATTTCTCATAATTGACCAAAATTTGTGTTATACAAGAAAGGATCTTCAGTTCGAAGCTGCACGCAAAAAAACAGTGCTGTCGAATTTACTCTGTGAGCAGTACTTAAATATATGGACAGCACTTTTTTGCAGTAGAAATTGTCACATTGTGGTAACATTCACTCAGACATTGAATGCCATTTGCTCCAATGTACCCAATACTAGAATTGTGATAATTTCTACTGCAAAAAAGTGCTGTCCATATATTATTCACCGCTCATAGAGTAAATTCGACAGCACTTTTTTTTTGCGTGTGCGATTTTGGATTATGTTGAAAGATATTTTGACACATCTTACCGTTGAGACTATCAATTTCCTGCATCTCGAATCTTGTTATGTTAATAAACAGTTCATGCGATTATATAATATAAAGATTTAGGTATTGTAATTCACTCTACGAATTATTACACTTTTGACACTTCCTGATTGACTATTTTTTATTCAAGAGTTTATCGTGCGACAAGATTTGACATATGTAGGTATATGATGAGTTCCACGTTATATAAGGAAAAATTGACTGCAACACGATGAGTAGGTACGACAGGTAAGTTGACAGTGATGACAACAACGACACGGTAGTTTCACATCCTCCTAGGATTTGAAAGGTTCTCCGAATCCTTATAACAAAAATATGTAGGTACTATAATTTCGTTCGGCTACGGCTCGTTTGACACTTATTCTTATATTTTGGAGACGTTCGCGGTTACGGTTACATGCGGTTACGATCCCAATTAAGATTACAACACTTGCTGCTGCTGCTTCTTCGCTTAAATTATAGGTAGATAAATTTTCTATATATTAACAAAAAGCTCCTCTAAATTAATAATATGCAATGAATTATATATCTTTCTTGAAATAATTGGTAAAATTAAATTATGTAATTGATGGGATGTTAATTCAACATGCAGTTTCGCATATAGTACAGGTATAAGTGCATGTAATTACTTATAATTTCAACAAAGTGAAGATAAGAACGAAAAATTGTGACTTGGGGGCCGCACGGTGTTATTCGAAGTTGTTAAATTTCGAGGTTTTTAATGAAAGCACTCGACTTACTGAAACCACTGGACCAAAAACTGTTGTACACAAGTTACCCCCTCTTGTCTCTTGATGGTAAACGAGAACTGCTGCAGCTGACTCCCGCGGACCGAAGCGAAGCGAACCGGAGACCCTAGTCAGGACTTGACTCTAAGACTTTCACTCCTCCTACCTGCACCGCAGTATATATCAGACGTTGGTTAAACCGATGTGGAGCACATCAGCACAAGAAATTCTGAACCACCGCGTCCGCGTCCTCCACCTACGATTTTTCGAACGCCATGTAACAATGCTACGTACTGAGGACGAGGACGATGATCATCATCATCATCATGATTCGTTATAGTAAAAGGCTTTAACTGAGTCTATAAAGAAGATTCTTTTCCTGCGATTTCAGGATCAATAAAAACTCGTGGACCCAATTTCTCGTGAGGTCGCATCGCGGTTGTTTACAAAAAAATTAAAATTCTAACTTAAATCACTTTGCGGTTTCATGCGCAAGATTAAAATTTTTCTTGTTTTTTGTTTTTAGCGCGGTGAAGACCTTCGTATTGGGAACCTTAGAACCTCGATACGCCAACTAGTGGCAGAAAATATAACTACTCAAAGAAGGCTAAAATTTTAAATCCACGCCCATTCCAAGGATCCCAATATGTATTTTGAAATTGAAATTGTGAAAATTCAGTGCATTGGTGCATTATTAATTTATAATACTATATATATATTGACTCTCTTTGTAGATGATATTATATACTATAATATAGATAGTACATATAGTTAAACGAATGAAAGCAGACCCCTCGAAGTTTATTACGTAATTAATATACCCGTATTTCCATAGCGGATTGTTCATTCTCCGTTTCACACTTTCTTTAAATAAATCACGATGGGAAGAACTGATATAGTTACCACTACCGCGTGTTATACCGATTCTTTGCCATTTTAACACTAATTGTTTTTGGTCTAACTCCTCCAGACCTAAACTATATATATAGTACTACATCATGTTTATTGTTATTTATCTTGTAAAAAGATGTTTATACCCATGACTTGACTATTTCTAGTTTCTACTATTTATACCCAACCATCTTAGATAATTATATACAACAAAAATAGATAAAAATCTTTTCCTTTTTTTTTTTCTTTTTTAATTAATTAAATCGCTGTTTGTATTCATTCACTCTACAACGCGTGGTTCGATTTTCGATATTGAAACTCCGCTGTATATACCCAGGATACCGGATACAGAATGAAACTGCGTGTATTCTTTTGACCGTCTAGACACCGCACAGTATACCTACTCCGGAGGTTGTCTACAAATATATATATATATATACTATATAACGCATTAACTCACCTTTTCTCTCGATTGAATCTCGCGCGCGCGGGATTTCTATATAATACGATATATAGTATATTATAATATATTAAGTTACGAAATGTATATTATGGATATGGTTGTTTTTATTTTTACAATTCTACGTGATATGCGCAAACTGTATATACCTACATACATGCATATATATATATATAATCGGTTAAATGTCACAGTTACGCAAACGAACGTACTACCTATATAACCGCATCATTACGTAAACCTATAATAATTCGCGCAGTGAATAAACGTTCCAAAAATATACGAAGACAATTATAGTTTGCTATGAAGAAGAAAAAAACCAAAAAAAGATTCTGTATATATAGTCTTTGCTTGTATAAATTAGATTGATATTATACAGGGTGAATATTCTTCGGGGTCTGATCTGGGAGGAGCTTCGGCATTCTTCTATTCATACTCGCATCACAGATAAGCAGTGTTGGGCAGCATCTAATTACATTTGTAATTAATTACATTTTAATTACAAATTACAATTGTAATTTGTAATTGAAAGTCGAATCAATTACAAATTACAATTGTAATTTGTAATTGAAAGTCAACTCAATTACAAATTACAATTGTAATTGAAATGTTTCTTCGAATCAATTACAAATTACAAATGTAATTGACATCTTTTTTCAAATCAATTACAAAATACAAATGTAATTGAAATGTTTTTTCGAATCAATTACAAATTACAAATGTAATTGACACCTTTTTCCGAATTAATTACAAATTATAAATGTAATTGAAATGTTTTTTCGAATCAATTACAAATTACAAATGTAATTGACATCTTTTTCCGAATCAATTACAAATTACGAATGTAATTGAAACAGTTTTTCGAATCAATTAAAAGTTACAACATTTAAAAGTTGTAATTGATCCGAAAAAAGGTGTCAATTACATTTGTAATTTGTAATTGATTACGAAAGACATTTTAATTACATTTGTAATTTGTAATTGAATAACGAAAAACATTTCAATTACATTGGTAATTTGTAATTGATTCGAAAAAACATTTCAATTACATTTGTATTTTGTAATTGATTCGAAAAAAGGTGTCAATTACATTTGTAATTTGTAATTGATTCGAAGAAACATTTCAATTACAATTGTAATTTGTAATTGAGTTGACTTTCAATTACAAATTACAATTGTAATTTGTAATTGATTCGACTTTCAATTACAAATTACAATTGTAATTTGTAATTGGTTCGACTTCCAATTACAAATTACAATTGTAATTTGTAATTGATTCGACTTTCAATTGAAAATTACAATTGTAATTTGTAATTTGTAATTAATTAATTACAAATCTGCCCAACACTGCAGATAAGGGTATCTGCTTGATAATGAAATGACACATTATTATTCTGAATCAAGCGAACGAGTATGAATAGATGAAGGCGGAGGTTCCGGCACTTCGAAGCTCCTCCCAGATCAGAGCCCGGAAAATATTCACCCTGTATAATGAGTTATAACGATGTATGAGAAAAGTAGATCAAACGAGACGTGCGAAAGAAAAAAAAAAAAAAAAAAAAAAAAAGTAATGAAACTATACCTATAAGTTCTGCAGATGTACGAGAGGGCGGACAGGTATGTACCTACCTCTTCAAGACTAGGTACTACTACCTAGTAGTCTCTTTCTAGTCTTCTCTATAGTGTCTCTCTATACGCTACGCCGAGCAGAAACTTAACGCGCGTTACATAAGCGGGGTATAGGAGAAAAGTGTCGACTAAGTAACTAAAGTCTTGAATGCACTATGGATAGAGAAAGAACTAGTATATAGGTACCTATACATATATGTATGTATAACGGTACGAGAAGCAAGTGCCTTTTTCTTCATAGTTAAGCTAATTAGAAGAAAAATTTTTTGAATATTGAATCTCGACTCGCAAATATATATATATAATATATATCGACGGGTCCTAATGAAACAGCGCTATTTCGCCGTTTGGCGTTTATTTTAACACGGCTAAACGGCGAGATAGCACTGTTTCATATTAGGACCCGTGCGTCGATATGTATCCTGTGAAGTACACTAAACGTAATGGATTCTGATCCGGACGAGTTGGACAATTCTAGAAACAGCCAATCGGCGCTCTGGATTTTTTTAATCCAGAGCGCCGATTGGCTGTTTCTAGAATTGTCCAACTCGTCCGGATCAGAATCCATTACGTTTAGTGTACATATAGTATAAACTATAAAGTCAAAAAAAAAAAATTCGAATGATAGATCGAGAAACGTTCATTGTATTCATATACCTAGAGCAATTATTTCCGGTAGGATATATTCTTCTTATATATACTTGAGGAATTTACAGCTACGCGTCGCTAAGTAGATATTCAAGTACCTACTATATACCTAGCTGTTAGTACAAACTCGAGTTACTATATAACATTCACTGAGAGAGGTAATATGGAAGTATATGTGTATAAATACGTCGCGTATGTACCTATACTCAGTTAATTAGGAATAAAACAATAAAGATGGTTGATATTTATTTTTGTAAAGCAAAAAAATTGCTAATCTTTTTAAAATTGTTATACCAACCTACGTCGACTATATATTTCACATAAAAATATTTTTCTTTTTCAAAATCATGTGTCGTAAGGATTTTAGAGCACCGTTGGAACGATTCAGGTCATCTCGGATTCATTTTCTTCAGAAAACAAATCCTCATCATGTGAATGTAGGAATTTTAAAATAAAAAATTATGTCATAAGTTATGATCAATTTACCAAATTTGCAAAAATTATTATCACTCATTTCTTAAATAACTTGGCCGAAACGAAAAATTTTCAAAATTCCTACATTCACATGATGAGGATTTGTTTTCTAATGAAAATGAATCCAAGATGACCTGAATCGGTCCAACGGTGCTCTGAAATCCTTACCACACATGGTTTTGAAAAAGAAAAATATTTTTATGTGAAATGAACTTTGGTTATGAAATAAATTGATTTCGGACTGTGATAATTTCTCGAAAAGTCGCTGTACTGGTCCCCTTAAGCTTAAGTTCCTGTCATTCTTAATTCAATATTGCCTAAACCGCACGAGGTCAGCGCAATAAATTCGCGATAACCACGCGGATTTATTGCGCTGACCTCGTGCGGTTTAGGCAATTAAGATGTGGTTAGGCATTAAGATGTGTATGGCTATAGAAAAAGCGCGATTCATCTAATTCGTGCAATAATAATTGTAGTACGAGCGAAAAACAAAGAAATGAGGCTGTCTAACTGTGATTGAAAACGAATCACTTTTGTCGGTCTTTGGCCATTTTTTGACCGGCAATTATTTTAGAGGCGAAATAAAAAATTAGTATTTTGGATATTAGACGGGATGGCGATTATACCGGGATGATTTCTTGATAGTATACAGGTGACTGCGCATGCGCGAGTTTCGTCGTATGCTGAGGCAGGCTGGCCTCAAATACCACTGCGTGACGACTTTACCGACCAATGAAAATGAATTATTTGGCGCATGCGCTGTCACCTGTATACTATCAAGAAATCATCCCGGTATAGGGAACTACATCGACTGGTTTGAATTAGTACTTGCGGTGTTGTACACAGAAAGAAAGGTTGACTTGATTCAAGACAATTTTGCGGTCCAAAAATGAAGACCGAAATTTTCTCGGATCCAAATTTCCCAAATTTTCTTGGTTCGAGAAAATTTTTTATTTGATCCGAGAAAATTTCGGTGCTTCATTTTTGGACCACAAAATTATCTTGAATCAAGAATAATTTTCTTGGCTCAAGTTAACCTTTTTTTCTGTGTATAGTTAAATTAATATCGCAATAACTACTATTACGACCTTTAAACGTTATAACAATATTGTATAAGGTATATAGACAGTGACGGGTACGTATATCGAAATACATATACGCAGTTTAGATTTGTTTCTAAGACGTTATAATACGAAGAGAGAAACTTCCTACCATATAGGTTTTTTCGCGAGTGACCTCAATGCGGTATTGTTAACGTCAGTCTGTTGTAAAATGTGTAACAATATGATATCTTGCTTCGATATGCCGCATATATATTATATATATATATATATATATATATATTCATATTATGTATGTATGCGTGGTAGTTTTACTATCGCGCGAAGTTCAATACATATATTCGAGTAAGGCTACTATATAGGTGTATAGTAATAACAATGTTATAAGAAAGCTATTATACACTCTATGTAAGTATGTAGGTAGGTAGGTACACATACGTTTTACCGATAAGTCTAATGATACTCGCAGTAATGTACCATTTTGTTCTTGTAAACTCGTCGCAATTAAGAATAACACAACGTTTCAAAGTGCGAGAGCTCCGCTGCAGGGTAAGACTCTGATCGTCATATATAAATAGCAATATATGTCTATAGCATATAATAGTTAAAGGCTGACCATATGTAACGGTGATTGCACATATATATATATATATATATATATATATATACCATACCTTATGCCTCTATACCTATACGTCAGAGTATTACAAGTTACAATATATTTCGTAATTGACTCAACAAAATGACACGTTATTATTTATCAATGGATTTGAACATATCTTGTTTTTTTTTTTTTTTTTTTTTTTTTTTTCAAAGAGATCCAAAGGACTCTTGAATCAGTTTCTGTTATCCTCTATTCTCATCCAACGCCATATCGACGCCCGATACGAATAACAGCAGATTTCAGATTCCGGGTGGAAAAGAGCACATTTCAGATTCCGGGTGAAAAAGAGCATGTTTCAGATTCCGGGTGAAAAAGAGCATGTTTCAGATTCCGGATGGAAAAGAACACGTTTCAGATTGAGAATGAAAAATAGCACGTTTCAGATTCACTCGAAAACTAGCACAATTCAGGTTGAACCGAATATTACTTATTAGCAAGTGTCAGGTAGGTTTATTATAAAATTGAATTAATCATTCAATGATAAAATTGAATCGAGATTTTGTGCATAATTGTGCATTTCCAATTTCATAATAAACCCACCTGATACTTACTAATGAGTAATATTCGCTTCGCCTGAATTGTGCCGGTTTTCGAGTGAATCTGAAACGTGCTATTTTTCATTCTCAATCTGAAACGTGTTCTTTTCCATCCGGAATCTGAAACATGCTCTTTTTCACTCGGAATCTGAAACGTGCTCTTTTCCACCCGGTATCTGAAATGTGCTCTTTTCCACCCGGAATTTGAAACGTGCTCTTTTTCACCCGGAATCTGAAATGTGCTGTTATTCGTATTGGGCGTCGATATGTTATTCCTATCTTCGAATAGATTTAGCGATAGATAGTTCGCGTATATGAGAAGACTCATCATCGTATATTTGCCATCGCACATATACATACACCCATTCGGTCCAGATAGGCAAAAACTGTGATAGTCGATTTTTTAATAACCTTTCGTCTTCGTTTCAGGATTTTTTTCAATTTTTTTCCAATTTTTTTTTTTTTTCGAAGAGCGTTAAGATTCTCTGTGAATAATATATAGGTATATATGTATGTATTTTCGTATTTCAATCAGTTGCAAAGATGATGATTATCTTGGAAGTGAAAAAAAGAAACTTCGCGTGTAGACCGAATATATTAATTACCGTACTCCGATTATTCGTAGATATAATTAAGCATGTACATATGTATGTACGTTAATGTATATATATCCGTGTCAAGATTTTGAGAGAAAAAAAAAGAGCGAAAACAAGAAAGAAAAAAAAAAAAAGAAAAAAAAAAAAAATTCGCAATTAAAATTACCATCTACGTCAGTTTAAATAAATATAAATCATGAGAACGGTAAATATAATTGAGTAGAAAGGATTATATTATAAATGGTTGAAAAGATTGAATAAAAAATCAGTCTGTCTGATTGATGTTTATAATCTTTATTTATTTATTTATTTATTTATTTATTTATTTATTTTCTGCGTTTGATTTTCTGCGTTTAATTTTCTGGTTTTGCACACGTCATGCATATTTGAAATGAAATGATAAATCGACTGTTATGCCGCATCGAATAATAAATTTAGTGTCATTTCACACAATTTAACGGTGATTTCTATATTAACTAGATTTTGGGATCATAGCTGTTTCAGTTGATTTGCAGTGCTGATCATCTCACAGTTAAAGCTATCGCAGCTGTTATAGACCGCAAGTAATTTATATCGAAAATTTGGAACTCATTGAACCGTTTAATTAAACCTTTATAGTAGTTCTTTGTCCTCACTTCTATATAATTATTATTCTCTTCCGGTTTATAACCATTTTTTTTTTTTTTTTTTTAATAAATATATAAAATATGATGGAAAAGTCATTCATGTTCCACAAGTATATTTTACACCGTTAAATTTGGACATAAATTCAACGACATGTTAAAACGTCGACTATTTCATGAGGACCTATTATAGATTGCAAGAACAGCCCAAACCCTCTGATTCGTAAAATGAATCTAAATATCTACTATATCGATTTTCGATTATCGCATTTAGTTAGGTATATATTATTATCCCTATAGATGTAATGTAGATCATTGCAATAGAAAAAAAAAAAAAAAAATGTCTTAAACTTTTTGTTAGCCTGCGCAGATTTCTTCGGCCTTGGTTGCAGCGTTTCTTGGCTACGTGCATCAGGTATATAATATAGATACGTAGGATCGTCAATAAACGCTTAAATATATAGTTTATTCCAATCGAGCGAAACAGCAGTTATTGAATAAAATATATATATCTCGTATTTGAATTGGTAAATAATAGATAATAGCAAACGAAGAACGGATGATGATTCAAGAGGTTGAATCAGTTGAAGCAGCAGGTAGGAGATGAGCTTCAGTAACCACGGAGGTTCATAGTGTTTTTATTTTTCCTTCTTCTTCCTCTTTCCGTATTATACTTTTACCGCCTAAGATATCTATAGCCTCGCTGTAATAGGACTACGTAATTAGAAAAATTTAAACAACACTATATTGGGTAAGCATGAGCACTAACTGCATTTGCAGAATCGCGATGAACAAGGCTGTTCCTTTTTTTCTATATAGTAAAAATGTATGGGAAGAATAGGAAAAATTTATACTCAAGGACTTCGAAGGCCTTGGGAATATCATCATTTGAAATTTTTTTAGTAAGAAATGCGTTTGACGAGTAGTTATTAGGGTGGTTCAAAAAAGACCTAATTTCTCAGATGCTGCTGCTCATTCGTGAATATGTTGTTTGTGATTTTGAAAAATTATTCCATTTTTTTAAGCTCAATAGGACAATATTTACTACTGCCTCAGTGAAGTTGAAATTTCGAAATTTTGCCATTTTTGGCAATTTCAAAGTTCTCAGATCAAAGTCCTCATCTGGCTACCTCTAGGTTCTCATTCAATGAGGATGTTGGTTCAAGATGAGACTCGTACGATAATATTTAGTACTGCTTCAGAGACATTGAAGTTTTTTCACTATTTAGGGGTTTTCTTAGAGATTGGATCGCCAGGTGTTGCTCATGAGACAGTCTTTTCTTACCATTTTAAGGAAGAAGTACACGAAGTTTGCAGTCTGTGGGACCATTTTTACTACTGCCTCATGTTGCTAATTTTACTTGAAGGAAAGTCGCCCTCAATGAGGCAGTAGTAAAAATGGTCCCGCAGACTGCAAACTGCTTGGATTTCTTCCTTATATTGGCAAGATGAAACTGTCTCATGAGCAGCACCCTGGCGATCGAATCTCCGAAAAAACGCAAAATATTGAAAAAAAACTCCAATGTCTCCGAGGCAGTACTAAATATTATCGTACGAGTCTCATCTTGAACCAACATGCTCATTGAATGAGAATCACGAGGTAGCCAGATGAGCACTTTGATCTGAGAACTTTAAAATTGCCAAAAATGGCAAAATTTCGAAATTTCAACTTCACTGAGGCAGTAGTAAATATTGTCCAATAGAGCTAAAAAAAAATGGAATAATTTTCAAAAATCACAAACATATTCACGGATGAGCAGCAACATCTGAGAAATTAGGTCCTTTTTGAACCACCCTATAGTGGTTATATTGCTTGAGACAATACGGCAAGCATGAATGATTAGTTTTTTTTATTCAAAATGCCCCTTGGCAATTGCGTAATTTTAATATAACTTGGTATACATGTAATAACGCACGCGATAATTTGCGGAAGTTTAACTCGTTCGGAGTAATAAATTGCAGAAATAAAAAAAAGTAGGGATAGAAGAAGATTCGCGAGTAAGACTGATGTGCTACCCAATTATTTCGAATTATTGTTGTGGTAATTTAGCACCGCATTGCATTGCAAGAACGGTGATTATATTCTCTGGATACATAATATACAGCTACACTCAGCTTTTGCAAACGTTTAGCCTTGAACGATGGATCAATGTCCTTTTAAAAAGAGAATTATAGGAATAAACTCGAAGGCTATAGTCGAGGATAATAAATCGTTCTTTATATATTATATACTTGACTCAATATTGTTATTGAAAATATCTAGGTACTGGTACAACATATATCTTGTTATTTTATACACTGCAGATATACGGGTTTGATGTAATTTTTTGTTCATTCTTCTATCCCCGCCGCAGCTCTATCGCACTGTTCCTTGTTCTCTGACCTTTGATCTTTCTTATATCAAGTACTCGCATAGGTATATCGTAATTCGTATCGAGTCGCAATTATTCGTACAAGATAGGCACTACGTATAGAACTAGAGTGTATATATTAGACCGGTTCAAAAAAATCGACTATTCTTTTTCTTTCAATTTTCGCATTGAAATACTTTCGGGGGGCTGAGAAAAGATGCCTGTTAAAAGCGGAGCTCTTAATATTAAGATTTAGAGGTCGCTCATCGCGGATTTCTATTTTCCATTTAAATAGCATAGGAATTTTATTTTTTTTTCTTGAGAATTTCGTAGCTCACAAACCAATGAACGAATCCAAATGACTCTTACATATTTTGATAGGGGATTGAACACTCTAAAAAATGTATCTATCATTGTGGAAAAAAAATCACAAAAAAAAATAATTATCTCAACTATAAATCGAAATTTGACCTTGAATAACTTTGGAAGGAGTCAATTTATCAAAAAATGATAAGAGAAGCTTTTTGTAGAGTGTTCGATTTCCTATGAAAATATGTTTGAGTCATTTGGATTTGTTCATTGGTTTGTGAGCTACAAAATTATTAAAAAAAAAAAAAAAATTTCCTATGCTATTCAAATGGAAAATAGAAATCCGCGATGAGCGACCTCTAAATCTTAATATTAAGAGCTCCGCTTTTAACAGGCATCTTTTTTCAGCCCCCCGAAAGTATTTCAATGCGAAAATTGTAAGAAAAAGAATAGTCGATTTTTTTGAACCGGTCTAGTATATATATATGCATAAGCATATATACACACATATATATATTGATGGCTCAATACCGCATCGACTCGACTCCCTTCTCTTATAATAATTCGGATTATATACGATTCCTCACAATTATTCCTCGTGGAAACTGCGAACTAATAATTGATATATAGAAACAAGGAATAATTAACTAATAATTGCTAAATAGAAACAAGGAATGATTGTTTCTATTATAGTAAGCGTTAATATCTTCTTTGAGAAAATGATATTATAATTAACGAAATTTATATATTATATACTTATATATAAAAGCTTGGGATAAGGAATCTCGAATAAGATACTAAGCTCGTGTATTCAAATGTATGTACCTTAGGGTGTGCCAAAAAAAAAAATTCAAACGCACATCAACATTCTAGTAGAGCATCTCAAATAGAATATCTCAGCCAAATATGAGCTCTTAATATTGATATTTAAAACTGCCTAATGTCGTTACTAATTTTAGTTACTTATTTTAGTTACTAAAATAGGCAGTTCTAAATATCAATATTAAGAGCTCATATTTGGCTGAGATGTTCTATTTGAGATGCTCTACCGAAATTTTGATCCGCGGTTGAAAAATAAATTGTTTTTCCCAGAGTCGTATGACTCTATGACGCTATGACTCAATGTTTATAGGCGAATATCTCTTAATCGGTGAGAGTTAGGAAAATTCTATCTCAGTACTTTTTTGCAGAGCGTGAAATTTCCTATAAGAATCTGCATTCAGATAGTTTCTAAATCAAGCCGGTTACGAGAAAAAACAATTTGAAAATTTTCCGATTTTTTTTTCACGTGTTATTCAAATCAAAAATGGGAAAACTGAGTTAGGCAGTTCTAAATATCAATATTAAGAGCTCATATTTGGCTGAGATATTATATTTGAGATCCTCTACCGGAATGTTGATGTGCGTTTGAATTTTTTTTTTTATTTTTGTTTGGCACACCCTAATGTACCTATATGTTGGAATACATTTGTGGAGAGACGGATTTATCATATATATATATATATATATATATACATTTATATTGTATGCAATTCCGAGTCTTGTGCACCACCTGCTTAATAACGAGGCATGGGACAAACGTCGTCGGGGCACTGGAACGCGAGAAGCTGATCTCTTGCGTTGTTTTCTGTTGACATCGGATGCTGGGTGGACCGTTAGACAACCTGGGCTCGAAACGCGAAGACCGACTCCCGTTGCAGCACCCGACTTTCATCTCTAGCGACCCCGTCGAGTTGTTGCTGGTGCAGCAATCTATACATCACTATATATATATATAACTACTATACTGCTTTTCATCCTTTGGTATATATAGTATATAATATATAGTATATAGTAGTAGTATAATATATTGTGCATATGGGTTGATACTTTATAGTAGGTATATAACGTTGAAGCGGAATAATTATGCGACTATACGGTTCGATGTAATGACATTTTTTATACGTAAAGCTGGGATCGAGGAATACATCGACTACTTGGATTCTTCGTAATTAATGTATAGCATCTGTATTTATATGAAGAATAAAATAATAAAGAAATTTATCATCTTTTCTTGTTTTATAGTATTTAGATAGTTTTTAGATAACGGGCAGGGTTGGAGTTCCGAATTTCAAAAATCCCGAACGGTAAAAATTTCGAATTTTAATATTACTTACTCACAGTTTATGAAAAGGGTATTTCATGATAGTGTACGTAGCCGATTTAAAAAATTTTAAAACGTAGAACAAATCTCCGAAACTTCAAATTCACACATTCACTGGTTAACAACTCGGGCTATATTGATCGTATCGAAGCCAATAAGTGCAGGTCTTTTGGAAGAGAAAAAGTTCCAAAATCCTATCAATTGTTTATGACATTATGGAGTTATCGATCGAAGTAGATAAAAATGGGTTTTCGTAAAGAGAATAAACTATTTTTTGTCTCCAAATTTTTGGGTTTTCGGGGGTCTGGATTTTCCGAGGGGCTATTCACTTGGGAAGTCCTATGTACACTAGTCTCGGAAGTCTTTGGAAGGCTTTGGAAGTCTTTATTAGTCTTTGGTAGTCAATGGAAGTCATTGGTAGTCATTGGTAGTCTTTGGATTAAGTCATTGGTAGTCAATGGAAGTCCTTGGAAGTCTTTGGAAGTCAGTATTAAGTCACATGTAGTCATTGGAAGTCACTATGGCGTCGTTGAAAGTCATTGGAAGTCATTGGAAGTCTGGTAGTCATTGGTAGTCATTGGTAGTCTTTGGAAGTCATTGGTAGTCTTTGGAAGTCCTTGGAAGTCTTTGGAAGTCACTATTAAGTCACATGTAGTCTTTTGGAAGTCACTATGGAGTCATTGAAAGTCATTGGAAGTCATTGGAAGTCTCGTAGTCATTGGTAGTCATTGGTAGACTTTGGAAGTCATTGGAAGTCATTGGAAGTCATTGGAAGTCATTGGAAGTCGTTGGTAGTCATTGGTAGTCAATGGAAGTCTATGGAAGTCGGAAGTCACTTGTACACCCAAAATTGAAGTGAATCCCCTCGGGATTTTCGGACTTTTGAGCTGTCTGTATTCCAACCTTTCGGAATTTTAGTGTAAGTAGGTATACTCAAATCAACGTTTCTAACAATTCAAAATCGTCTAAAACGAATTTGGAATTTTTGAAATTTTGAACTTCAACCTGGGTCCTTAAATAATGAAGGAACGATAACTTTTTTTTTTTTTAATTTAAGAATTCTAGGAAGTGGTCAACATATAGCCCTGGCAACTGGATGCGAAGATTTTGTGTAAGTTGACATTTCGATACGCCCAATATATATCTCGAATTTATGCGGGTGACCTGAACAGTTGAATTATATAAAAAAAGATTCGAACGGAGGCGTTGTGTTGAATAAATTATGTCTTCAATCTGTGAGAATTTGTATTAAAATGTAGAAAATATTAGATTTTTGATACGAATTTTTATGAAACTCATGATCATTATATATTTTTCAACTATACTAAAATGGTAAAAACGATTTGTAGTCATTGTCTTATATTATATAAAACGACCGAATATCAAAATATTAAAACAGCAATTTATTGACCATTACTATATTATGATCATTACTGAATTTAATTTCACAGAATTCTATATCAGAGCAGAAAACATTTGTCAAGGTAAGATACGTGGTCCATATTGTACTATATTTTTGTATGATGATGATTTTCTAAAATATAACGAAGTAAGCTTGTTGTTTTTGTAATGCGAAAGTTATTTCCATATATTTATAGATATATCTTATGCATAATATACCAACTATTTTAGGTGTATTTTATTAACGATTCTCGCGGACGTTGCAAGTGGTGCAATTTTCGAAACTCGTCGTAAATATAGTTTCTCAAATTACACCATAAGTTCTCTGATACCATGTTTCATAAAAGACTCCGACTTCGATCTCATTTTGGGGTTTTGCACAAAATAGTGCAGTGGTGCAATTTATACTATGGATATGTTTAGTTTCCAGTTAAAAAAACGTTTATGCGACCCGTTGTTTGAAAGTTCACTTTTTGAGCATCGGATTTAGGCCGCAAAGTGACCAATTTCAGGTCACTGAAATATAGTGAAATATTATAGGACAGGAGCCTATAATGAAAATATTATCGTACAATATGAACATGTTTCATTAAAATAAACATAGTCAGGCTATTTTTTACTACGTTCACACATTATAAACCAAATTGTCTGAAAATGTCAAATGTCTGAGTCCAAACGTTTTGATACAGAAAGATGCAATAACACCAGTAATTTTAGAAACTAAAGTGAGTATAACACTGATTTTCCAAAAAGTGAACTTTCAAACAACGGATCGCATAAAATATTGTATGTGCCAAGTCCGAAAAGTGTCAAATCCGGAATGGGTAATTTCCAAAATTCGCCTCTGAGTCTGCTGTGACACAGCACACTCGATCGGCTCATATTAGAAATTACCCATACCGGATTGTGACACTTTTCGGACTTGATACATAAATAGCTATTTCCATTTTTCAAACCCATAAAACTTGTTTTGCTGATCGAGTCATTCAACACTTTATTGATAACTGCAGTACAACTCAAGGCCCGAGTGGGGCCAATAGAAAATTCCTTCATTCTTTAGTTTTGTCTATACGGAAATATGGATTCGAGTTTCGATGATCCTGAGGTGAAAATCGCAATCAGCGCTTAATGCAATTGAAATTCTGATCAGCCTCCTTACATACCACTAAATTTTTCAATTATACTTGCATAGCGTGTAAAAATCAACTAAATGATCAATTTCATTTCGGACTTGAAATTTAGTCGTCAATCAGTTCACAAAACGTTTTATTAAATATCGACGAGCATTTAGATCGAAATTACAGAATCACTGAGTCTCTCTGAACTCTAGGATCTATAAGCCCCAAATTATAATGTCAAAAGTCTATATACTTTGCGCCCAGACTTGGTCAAAAACTGACATATATTGACAACTCTCACTTTTATATGCAAATCAGAATTTCATTTCATTATGCACTGCAATCCAATCCTCAAATTCTATCATGCACCTCCAACTTCCAAGTCTCTTGAGCGAGAATTTGTGTTATTCCTGCGAAGAGCATGAATCCATTTGAACATCCTGGATTACGCCTTACCATATTATACAGCCACATATATATAGCTACCTCACAGCTATGTGATGTGATATATATATATATGTAACATTGGTAAGTGTCTATGCATATATGGATAGACTGAACAGATCATGTATAGATATACACACATAGAGATATAAATGCTACAAGAGTGTATAATATGGGCAGGCGAGTATAAGGATAAATAGTATAGTGCATTTTGCGTGGGTGTTACGAAACGATTTCGTTACCCAAGATCTCGTGTCCGGCGTGGCTCGGTTTCTCTTTGTTCCGCTTGCTTGTTTCTGAATATTTTATAAACTTTGGACGATGGCTAAAGCAGCAGCTCCCGCTACTTATATATACTGCCTCCGTATATATCCCTTTCCACCGTATATTATATATTATATATGTTAGTTCCTACAATGGCTCATCATTCCTCTTCCATAAACCCAGCTCCGTCAACGGACTATAAAATGACGTCATATATAGGTATATCACTCACTGTCCGTGTAAATCCTAAGAAACATATTGTTTACAATATTATATATACCTACTACATCCGTGGATAATCCTTTGTGCCAATTTATGCAGTATACAGGAAAATTTTAATTAAATACAACAACAATTCGACGAACAGAAGCTTATAAACGACAACAGAAACGAAAACCACGTGAATCATCTGACCATCATTGTCTGTATGTTTACTAGACCGGTTCAAAAAAAATCGACTATTCTTTTCTTTTTCAATTTTCGCATTGAAATACTTTCGGGGGGGGGGGGGATGAAAAAAGATGCCTGTTAAAAGCGGAGCTCTTAATATTAAGATTTAGAGGTCGCTCATCGCGGATTTCTATTTTCCATTTGAATAGTATAGGAATTTTTTTTTTTTTTTTTCTTCAGAATTTCGTAGCTCACAAACCAATGAACAAATCCAAATGACTCTTACATATTTTGATAGGGGATTGAACACTCTAAAAAATGTATCTATCATTGTGGAAAAAAAAATCACAAAAAAAAAAAAAAAAATAGTTGACTCAACTATAAATTGAACTTTGAGCTTGAATAACTTTGGAAGGAGTCAATTTATCAAAAAATGATAAGAGAAGCTTTTTGTAGAGTGTTCAATTTCCTATGAAAATATCTATGAGTCATTTGGATTTGTTCATTGGTTTGTGAGCTACAAAATTATTAATAAAAATAAAAAAAATTTCGCGAATGATGAACGGTTTGATTTTAAATCCTTATTGCTATAAAGATTTAATAAGGATATTCTGAATCGCTGCAACACAAGGTCAGTTAATGTAGTAAATTCGTTGCTTGAGGCGATCTACGGGTTCGTCTATAATATAGGAACGGGGCTGCTGTTAGCAAAATATCGGTATTGGTACCGGTATACCAATGTCTGCATTAATACTCCGTCGTTGCTATAGTCGCGTTTATCGCTATCTAAGCTGGAGCTTGAGCACGAGTTGGACTGTTGAAGTTGGAGTTGGAGTTGGAGTTGGAGTTGGAGCTCTGAGTACCAAGGTGATCCGGTGTAAAAGCGAGAGGTAAAACGGAGGTAGAGAAAAAGAGAGAGAGATAAAATAGAAGAGTAGAGAGGGACGCGTAGACGTCGGTGGTCGATGACGCCGGCGTTGGTCGTCGTCGTCGTGGGAGCGAATTTTCAGACTTTACTCCTCTTCGGTCTTCCTAGTTTATTATCGGTCCTTATTTGACCTCTAGTTTTATGAAAATAGTATTACAGACGTGACATTCGCGCGGTTTTTTCAAAAACCGGAAGTTCACACACCATCATGCGTTTCCAATTTTTTAGATCGAATTTCCAACCCAGGAGTGCAGCCGCTGCGTTGTGATATGGTTTCCATGAACGTCAATGAACGCGTGTATGTATATCGTATGTACGTGGTGAAGGGCGAATGCTTGTATAACGTAAAATTAATTTCATATACCGTAAGATTCTATACCGTTATATACTATAGCGCGCTACAGCTCTTTATTATATCCATATAACGATATCATGTACTATTATATATATACTATATGCGATGCCGCGAAGGGGATCTCAAAGCGGAAGAAGTGGAAACCTCATTGTAATTGGAGAGGAAACGTGGAAAGAAACCGAGTCCACGATTTATTACACCCTTAAGGAAGAAACGCGAGGCAAGGAAAAGTATAAAGAAGAAAAAATAAAAAGAATTGTGGAATAAGGAGCTCCGCGGCTTTGCGGTGACTCGATTCATGCCATATTATAGGTAGACGCATATTGTTACCCGAAATTTTACGAGTGCAATTATATTATTATTATTCGGGTAAATTCTCAAAAATCAAATCCATTTTAAATAATATTTAAAAATAATCGAAGAACTATTTAAGTTTATGTCGCGGAGATAAAAAAAAAAAAATAGATCTGTGCTTTATTTTTTAATTGTGAAGAGACCGCAAATGAGATTCAGCGAAATTTTAACGAAATAATCCGAATTTATGGACTTTAAAATTTTATAGATGATTTTTTTCCCAGAATATAATTATTACCCGCCAAGGTCTTCGGTGGTTTTGAAATAGTTGATTAACGTCGAACTTCCTCCTGCTTGCGTGTCAGATTAACTTGTTAAGTCACATAACAACGACGTTCAAGGTTCAAAGATTCAAGGGTGAAGTGACACGTGTGATGGAGGGATGGTTGAGATTAATGGACGTGAAAAAAGGACGGAAATCGTTCCGAATGATCGGAATATGAAGTGTGCAGCATAAACAAGAAAAAAAAAAAAAAAAAAGACGCGAACTGCATAATTGGGAACTTTTCACACTTTTCATCGATCTATAACGCTATTTCCGTTTGTTATTTGTTCGGGTTTGTGATGATTCCAAAATTTCAGTGATAGTATCAATATTTTTGGACGTTCAGAGATTGGAAATAAGTACCTAATGGCATCGATTGCGAATGAATAAAAAAAAAGGATGTAAATCATAGTTTACATATCAACTCCGAGAGTAAAAAGCACATGCAGATTTATATACCCGAAGAAGCATCATGACACGCCGTGGTAACAGGAATGAAAAACCATCGCTTCGTCAAACAAATCCTTTCCTTTTATTCCGGGCACAATTGAGCCGAAGAAAGCCAAATCTGACTGATCCAAAGCTGAAAAAGATGGCCTGCAACCAGTGGCGACGTATGTCAGAAAAGAAAAAATATCGGTACATCCTTAAGGCTAGAGAAGAAGCTCGGAGACGAGCTGCCAAACGGAAACGATGCTGAAGAATGAAAATCGAAGAGAACTGAGAAGAACGTTCTTCGATCTTTTCCTATATTTGTTTGTATACTCAGATTCATGTAAAGTACGAAAATTCCTATTGTAATCAGATTTTCGAATTCGGGAGCCATAATGTACTTGTCAATATGAGATTTTAGGTGACTAAATAATATAGCATTTCCTGTTTGTTAATAATCTCGATCCTTTCTCGCAGGTCTCTAATTATTATTCTATCATTTCCTTTTTCAAAAAACAAAAAAACGACATCCTCTTTTTGTTCGGGCACTTTCGAAAATAGTTAGTGCTTAATATAAAGAAATTTGTCCCCAAAGCTGAGCTATGTAGCTTGAACACAGAATTAGCGAATTTGAAAATAAGATTTCCCATGTATTTCAAATTTCAAAATTTGTTTATCCTAGTTTTATTTTTATAACTCTCTTTATTCAACTGATAAGAATAAAGTAGATATACGGTTTTGTAGAGAATTTTATGATCTACAAAAATAGTCCTTTGGCCCAAGTTGCTCGATTGAACCGTTAACGAGTTACAGTGATTTAAAAGTTATATATATATTTTATTACTACTTACTTTTCGACAAATTAATTAAAAAATTTTTTTTTCATGCATTTTCTCAGAAATTTTTTTCCCTTCAAAACCGTATATTTACTTTATTCTTATCAGTTGAATAAAGAGAATTATAAAAATAAAACTAAGATAAACAAATTTTTGCCATTTGAAATACATGGGAAATCTTATTTTCAAATGCGCTAATTCTGTGTTCAAGCTACATAGCTCAGCTTTGGGGACAATTTTCTTTATATTAAGCACTAACTATTTTCAAAAGGGCCCGAACAAAAAGAAGATGTCGTTTTTTTTTTTTTTTTTTTTTTTTTGACACAGTCTAGTTACTCTGGTATATATGTATAATATACGATATCGGATACGATAATCTTAGAAATTAATTCCGTTAGATAGTGATATAAATTTATAGTGAGTGAGATCTTGCGAGTTCTGTAATTTATCCCACCTTGCGTAATTGCATATATTTGTACATCCACACCTGACTCAATTTAAATATCGCTAGTTCTACTTATACTTTACGCTCTTACGATTCTTTCTAGCGCAGCTTATAGACTCTCGTATTTTTCATTCTATATACAAGCTCAACGCCCTCAGCCTTAATCAACATATAATATTATCATTTTCTTGATAAAAGTAAAAAGTGTGAAACCGGATTATAGAAATCGCGAAATAACTATCAGAGCTATTTAATAATCTGGCAATTAATTTCAGGACCACTAAACCTTGTTAATTTAGATATTAATCAATCGATCGTATTATTCAATCGATTCGTCATAATATACCTAGACATTCAACAAGAGATAAAAACCGTGATTTTTCGTTTTTTAAGTCAATCTATACAAACGGATGAAATCCTTGCTAATTGCTACCGCGTTAATTAACGATTCAAATCTTTATGCTCACTTAAATACTTCGTCGAATTATGCAGTCCTATATATATACCTTATAGTCACAATGAAATTATACTTGCGATATGAGTTGAAATTTTAAGATTATAAATCCGTGTCAAGGACATATAATAACCCTGAGTAAACCAAACCAGGATCAGTAGTCATCGATCAGCTACTAAATTTAATTATCGTTTAAGAATTCACGATTAGTCTCTCGCGGATTGACTATATATGTTTTTTCATCATTTTTCATAAACGTTTGTTAAAAATAACAATCAGACAAATCCCGCGCATCCAAGGATAAAAACACATGCAATTATATTCCTCGCAACATTTTTTCCTTCAATTGCAGTCTCACGTTTAACTCAACTTTGAACTTGAACTTTACATACTGTCTCATACTTGATGACGACTCCTCGCTCAATTAACATCTCGCGGGTTTTTTTGTCATAATATATTATGCAAAAATCAGGCAAAATCAGTTTTGGAATCATTTCTCATGAAAATGAATCAGGCAAATTTTCAGGCAAATATCAGTTCCGAATCATTTCCTTCTTCCTGTTTAATGCAGGACTGCATATTCAAATGCACGTTTATATTCACACATAAATCGGAAACTACCTATACATGTCTTAGAGAGAATTCTAAAAGTCTGAGCGAATCGTGTGACTAAAACGGATATCGGAGATTGCGACATCGAGGGAAAATGAGTCTTCCGGTTCTTTGAATGGCGAAAGAGTCTGGGGACTCGAGTGACATCGACGCCTCATATCTCTTACCTTTATAAATGATTGAGTGTCGGGTTTTTTTATCCAAGTTACTTAAAACATGACGAAAACAAAAAAACAGCAAAAAAAAAAAACAAAAAAACTACAAGACCAAATATAAGTTACTCCTCGTTGGACAGGTATTCCTAAAAAGGAACAGAACGTAGAAGCCTAGGTCGTTAAAGGTCATCGTATTAAAACTTGAGGATATAACTGTTAAAGTTTTCGTCGGTTTTGTGTTCGGTTTGAAATTTGCGGATGCTGCAAATCTGCGCTATATGAAATCGAACTAACTCCCAAATAACAACTCTAATACGTAATATATAGATCGTCATATCGATTATTATTTAACATCTGCAAACCGGTATATAATAGCTATAATATTGATCTTCTCAACGATCTATAGATCATTATTCGAAAAACAACTTTTCATAAAAATATGGATCAAGTTGAATTGTGTTATCCAATCCATGAGCCTAAGTGTGTCGAACATTTCAAAATTTCAAAATTTCAAATTTCAAATTGCAGATAATCAAAATTTGAAAAAAAAAAAAAACGAAACTAAAGAATCCAATCCAAGTTATCCAATCCTGAGCATATGTCCAAAATTTCAAAATTTCAAAATTTCAAATTTCAAATTTCAAATTTCAAATTTCAAATTGCAGATAATCAAAATTTGAAAAAAAAAAAAACGAAACTAAAGAATCCAATCCAAGTTATCCAATCCTGAGCATATGTCCAAAATTTCAAAATTTCAAAATTTCAAATTTCAAATTTCAAATTTCAAATTTCAAATTGCAGATAATCAAAATTTGAAAAAAAAAAAAACGGAACTAAAGAATCCAATCCAAGTTATCCAATCCTGAGCATATGTCCAAAATTTCAAAATTTCAAAATTTCAAATTTCAAATTTCAAATTTCAACTTTCAAATTGCAGCTAATCAAAATTTGAAAAATAAACGAAACTATGAAGAAACCAGAAACTCACCAACGTCGAAGAGACTTCTGAAGTGTTGGCATGTCCGAAAGATCCACTCTCAAAGTAGCGTTAATTAGTACAGGTATAATAATTAACACGCGTATAGTATATAGGATACGATCTACTATCTCGAAACACTAGCGGCACTAATTGCTTTGCACTACTTGGCTAAAAATGTGTTATAATATAATATTAGCGAAAAGAAAATGAATATATATACCGATTTAAGGAACTGAGTATAAAATCATCGGTGTATATATATTATATTTATTATAATTGTTGCGATCAATAAGGATCATCAAATTCTGCGTTCAAATAACGTCGACGGTGATTTGCCACCACCTAATACTACAATAAACTCAGACATCGAAATATGAAAAGAAGCGCGGAAAGACGGTGAGAGACACACGGTACCGCGAGCTGTTCAAGAGCGACTGCTCGCAGACGTGAGTGACGACTATGTCCTCCCCTGGGGTCCGCGTCCGCCTCTCGAGTCGTTCCTCGACCGTTTCTCAAAGCTATTCGCCGTTCCCCGTCGTTCGCCTGGAGTCAATGCGGCACCTGGTGCAATCTCGACTTCGGTCTACCTGGCTCAGGTGAACTTAGGTTCAACTAAGTTCACCGTAATATGTTGTAGAGGCTAGATAGTGCATGAAGACATTAATAGCTTGAGAGTTCAACGATTTACCTTCTATACACTCAGAAAAAGGTCTTATGTTGCCACAACCAAAATTTGAGTCATTATATTGGACATAATCACATTTTTTGTTCAGTCAACCTAAAATTTTGTTGGAATAGCCAAAATTTTTGGTTTTTCCAACAAAATTTGGTTTTTCCAACAAAATTTTGGCTATCCCATCGAAATTTTTGGTTGACTGAACAAAAAATTTGATTGACTGAACAAAAAATGTGATTGTCCATATAATAACCAAATTTTTGTTGTGTCAACAATACCTTTTTCTGAGTGTAGTCGACATAATATATTTTTCTATCAAATTTGAAATAAAAAAGAATTTAGGAAGCAGCAACGCGTAACACATTGATTTCATAATATATATGACAAGCTCGCGGAATTGTATAAAAAGTTCCCGATTTGCAGAATTTTTAAACCATGATGATTTCTTTAAACAAGTTTAATATAGAAAAAGAAAATTTTTTACCAGCTAGTGCGCACGCAGCACAATTCGAACTGACATAAATTCACGGGCCCATGACATATCATTCGCACCTAGAACCGGAAGGATTCATGAAAAGACTTTGGTAACATATAAAGAATATTGTATAATATGACTTACGTCACGAAAGAATTCAACGAATAGAATAAAGACATGAATTTTGTTTGGGTATAGGCGGGATTGTTTAATTGCATATATATGTACATATAGGTACGTGTGAGTTTCGACAAGTTTTATTTTTCACTATTTATATATCTAACGTATATTATTATGTAGGTATACAAAACGTGAATAAAATACAAGATGGTAATAAATGTTACGATTATAATATTCATTAGTTTAAGGGGACCAGTACAGCGACTTTTCGAGAAATTATCATAGTCTGAAATCCATTTATTTCATAACCAAAGTTCATTTTACATCAAAATATTTTTCTTTTTCAAAATCATGTGTCGTAAGGATTTTAGATCACCGTTGGACCGATTCAGGTCATCTTGGATTCATTTTCTTCAGAAAACAAATCCTCATCATGTGGTTGTAGGAATTTTAAAATAAAAAAATATGTCACAAGTTATGATCAATTTACGAAATTTGCAAAAATTATTATCACTCATTTCTTAAATAACTTGGCCAAAACGAAAATTTTTCTAAATTCCTACATTCACATGATGAGGATTTGTTTTCTGAAGAAAATGAATCCAAGATGACCTGAATCGGTCCAACGGTGCTCTGAAATCCTTACGACACATGATTTTGAAAAAGAAAAATATTTTCATGTGAAATGAACTTTGGTTATGAAATAAATTCATTTCGGACTATGAAAATTTCTCGAAAAGTCGTTGTACTGGTAATATAATGTAATATTATGTAATATCGCAGCTTAGGCAAAGATATAGACCAATCGTCTGGACATAAAAATTCTGCGAAATCATCTCACATGACCACGTCGCCTTTCGCGGTTATTATAAAACCGCTGAATGTCGTTAATCATCTGTAAGTGAAACGGCAATAATAATTAACCAAAATTTTAATGAATTTCTTAATGTCTTAAACTTAAATTACCACCTCGTCGTATTAAACGAACTTGAAATATTGCGGCAGCAGTTATCGTATTGAGAAGAATTAAAATACACATTTTTCTATAAATAAACAAGAAATCTGGGGAACTCCCAACCTTTTTGGTTTCTTTGAGAGTGACCGGTATGTACTTTGCGTTTATTGTCGATACCAAATTGCTGTAGTCTCTGTAAAGTACGAATTGCTGCTTCAGCCAATATCGTATTCCAAGGACCCGTTCGCGAATCATCGGTAAATTTAAATATCTCTCATTGTCCAGGTCAGCAGCATTCTCCTCTTCAAAATCTGAACCAAACAAAGAGCCACGTACATAATATGTATGAGTGTCTGATAGAGCTGGTGTAAAAAAAAAAAAACGCTCAAAATTTGGTAAACTATAAGAAAACTAGAATAAGATAATCCATGGGAACCGGATTCTCGACTAATTATGTATATATTTATTTTATTACCGGCTGCGATGAGAAGAAAAAAACAAAAATTGAAAGTAATTAGCTCCTCGGTCATTTTAAAGCCCGTTCCTCTTTAAATATGGTTGACTATATTTATTGGTTTATTGGTCGTTTATTAAATATATTGAGGTCATTGATCCGTATAATCCGCGCGATGCTTTGAAACTATGCTTTAATAGATCTAGTTGGACGTTGAAATTTCAATTTTGTCTTTTTCGTTCGTTGGATAAAAACTCTGGCTAAGATGACATAATCAGTGGCTTAGATACAACGAATCGAAACATAATATATAACTTCTCGTACCATAACTTCTTCCCTTTCATATATATTCATTCGTGCAAATTAACTATCCAAATTGACAAAATAGACTTTCTTCACTTTGATATTATGAGATAAATAAATAATAACCAACTCGGCAATTAGCGAGCAAGCGCCAGATAATTTTAGTACTACTACATAAATTATACAGTTTCACGAGAATCTCTGGCTGAATGCTCACCGCCTTTTTTTCATGGATGTATGTTGGGTGTACAGCTTTCAGGCGCATCGTGATTTAAATTACAATAACGCAAGCAGTTTTTATTCGAAATAAGACGGAGAGACAAAAAAAGTAACAGAAAAGAGGATAGAATTGGGATACCAAAAATCCAAAGATTCGATACAACGAAAAAAAAAAAAATCATTGTGCCGATGTAATGATGATCAAACTTTTCATAATTACACACAAATCAATTTGACTTCTATTATGAAAAGTTTCATTCTGAAAGCACGACATTCTCATGTAGTACTATCATGGTATAGGCTACATTCAAGCATCGTGCAGTTACAAACAAGCCCTGTGACTGTGAGACACTCATGGCATGCATGGGACCTACAGTGGATAGGTAGGTATACACTGAGAGCCAAGGACCTAAGAAAGAGCAGGTTCGAATCACAGCGAAGAAGTTAACGGTAAACTATTCCAGTGCAGGCACCAGTTTACCGGGTCGTTTAAAGGCAGCAACGTTCGGCAGGTCGAGTGGCTTGAATAAAGACCGGAGATTATCAGCTCGTCGCAATCCAGTTGCATTATAATCAAACTGATCAATTGACCCACCGAATCCACCATCACGAGCCAAAAATCTTCTCTGGTCATTCATCATTTGCTGTACATAACCACGGACTCGAGATCTTAACTGATCTCTTTCTTGTTGCAACCGAAGCTCCTTTATCTCCTGTCTGAGCCTATACACGTCTCTGGCCTCGTATCCTAGACCCGGTTCTTCTTTCGTTTGGTTTTTGCAATTGCCAAGGCTTCCCCCTTTAGTTCGATGTCTCGATCTGGGGGTATCGTCGGTTTTTTGCTTATTCAAACGCCGGTTTTTCACGCGAGTAACTTCTGGTCTTGAGGCGACCTCGTCGTCTTTTGAAAATTTTAGAAAATTTGATACTGGTCCAACCATCGTTACTGGAACAGGCTGAATCACGGATGTAAATTTGTGCATTTTAGTGTCTTCTTGGTAATTAGGTGGTCGTTTTTTGCTCGGTGAATCTTTAGCTCTTGTCCCGCTCTTCAAATTCTTCACCTTCTTCAGTTTTGTCGCCACTTTTTCCCTCCTGATAAACGCGACTCCTTCGTCTTTCGAACTCCATGAAATCCCGTTCACTTCACGTTCACCCTCTCGCACTTGCCGGGGGGAAATTGTCTCAGCATTTTTTAGGTCCTTTTCTTTTCCACTGCGGTTTGTTTCTGAAGGATTTTGACCTGCACTCTGATGATTACTCTTGGATGGATTTGAACTTTCTGAAGTGTTGGTGTTGGTAGATTCAGTTTCCTTTTTCTGTCTGTAGCTGGATGGAAATTCTGGTGAATTCGAATCCCTGTAGGTCGAAGATCTGTTAGATCTTCGTCTTCTTCGATGTTCCTCACTACTTCGAGCACTGGAAGACTGGGAAGACCTTTGCTTCAATGGACGCCCCGGATTTATAACTTCCTCACTAACACCAGGCTCAGTTTTTTTCACTTGGTTCGTAAGACTTTCGTCCAAATTGGCGTCGACGCGTAACACCTTGGCTGAAATCAGCTCTTCAATATCTTCAGTTTCCGGTTCTGTGTGTTTAGCCAGTTCTGCAGACGATTGCTGACGCTGATAATAACTCGTCGGAGTACTAGAAACATACTTTACTTCAGACGATGTTAATTCTGGGTCTATAACCGCTGCCTCGTCCACCATGAAATTTCTTGACGCTTTTGCATTTTCTGATGACACTGTTTTCACAAAATCGTCTGAATACGTACCGGAAGTCACTAAAGTGGATAGATCCTCGTCCAACTCACTCTGCACACTTTTTTCACCGTCAATTATCGAGTCAACACTTTTCAGAGTAATTTCTTGGCTCAAATTTGCCTCTAGATTATTGGAAACCGGATGTGAAGACGAAACGACTTCAGGAACATCCTCGCTAATCGAGGTTTCCGCATCAACAACTTGTTCTTCGCTTATCACCAGCGGAGAATTTCCAACAGATGTTATCTCCTGGAGTTTTTCTGCATAATCATTTTCTCCGCCTACAATTTGAAGTCCAAAATTTGTCTTCTCTGTTATTTCTTCACTGGTTTGAATTTTTTCGAAATCATGTGATTCTGATCTAGGCGATCGTTTCTTTACTTTATTAAAAATGGTCACCAGTTCTGTATCATTTTTTTGAACCATCGTTGATCGTTCCATGTGAGTGTCTGGCATTCTTATGTCTAGCTTAGGTCGTATGTTTATAATCTCGTCTGGTTTGTCACCGGAACCAGTTAAGTGTTTCGATATTATTTCGTCCTTGCTGTCTACTGTGCTAATGTCACTCAGACTGGATTCCAACTTGGCGTCCTCACTGGATCTTATTTTATACTTCCTGTCGATTTCCTTAAGCTTCAACAACGCTGCGGTTGCTTTTGAACGCAACATCTTAAATGTTAAATGTTATCTTTACAGCTGGTACCAAAATCACTCGATTCACTTTTGAATTTAGCTAAATTTTAAACGGTCAAATTAACCTCGCTTTTCAATTTCCTACTTTCTGCTGGTCAGAACACTACACGGTAGCCATAATGTATACAAATTCGTTACCATGACAACCAGTCATGTAATATAGCTATAGCTATTCTATGGTCATGCGCAGCTTGTATAGAAAATTTGAACTTTCTAAAATATAAATGTTAAAATTAGAGTGACTCTTTTGAAATTCGTTAATAAGTCTTCAACAATATCTAAAAGAGCCTGAAATATTTAAGATAACGCACTTGATCAAAGAGCAACATTTATTTCTCATTTCTATTTCTATTATTCTGCTAATTGTGCTCTAAATGAGCTTAAAAGGTCTAACAAAAAGGAGTTCAACGTAATCTGTATAAGTTTTTCTAAACTATATATCAGCAATTGTGTAATACAAGTATATGTATAATCGTTGTGCAGTGATCGCTGTTCGTTCGATATATTTAAAAATATACTCAGCTTGAACTTTATTATCTCTGGAGCAAGCAGTATACATATAGAAAATTATATAAGTCACATTCTCGAGGAAAAAAGTATTACAGAATATTAATGTTAAAATATTCTACACTTGTTTAAACACACACGTGTATAATATGTTATAATATATCGCTTATCATAATTTTCCTGTTGATTGAAATAAAATAAAAAGATAAAGAAAAACAACCTTAGAAAAATATTTTTCCATAATTCAATTTTTTTTTTTCATTTTCTTTCACAATATTTTTCCAATATGAATAAAATATTATTAAAAAATAAAATAAAATCCATAAATAATATATGAAATCATAAAAGTATTTGTTTTATTATTATTGCTTAAAGATAACTCTGTATTATCGACACGATTTGTAAGTTCGTGTGACGTTAGTTGAATCACTATCAACGTAGTGGCGCCTCATAGGTCGAGCGTGGTTAGTGTTCATTGGTTGAATATATCCAACGAATGAGCGTTCTCCATCTGTCTGCCTCGACGGCTGCCTCGGTTCCTCCGTTCGCCAGCACGTCTGGCATTATTGGCTTGTTCCTTGTGAAGGTAGGATCACAAACGCGGGTAATATCGCGATCCCGGCGCTCGAAATGCGATCTTTTTACGCGTATTTCGCCTTATTGGCAGTAACGACAGTATGTGGGGAGGTATACTTCGAGGAAAAATTCCTTGACGGTAAGTGTGCGCTTTATTTAAACTATATAAAATCCCTCTTTTTTTTTTTTTTTTTACCACGATGTACATATAGTATATATACATTTTTTTTTTAATACCCTGCTCAAAGGGGGGTCTGGCTTGACAATGTGAAGAAAAAAAAAAAAAAAAAAAAAATTCCGAACCACCACACCCTACATCGTATATTAAAAAATATTTTCTAAAATTGTGTATAGAACAGCCTAAACCCCTAGCAATATATTATTTATAAGTTTAGAAATTAAACGCCCTAAACTTTGTCTGAACATATTATACTAACTATATATATATATCTTGTATTATTTTATTCATTACTATGCGTACCGGTATATAATATAAGACTATAGTTACTTTAATTTCTCTTCTCTTCTCTTTATACTGCGGCTTAATTTCAAACGCCATGTCAATTCAATTGATCATAATATATCACATCGATCGATAACGTGTAATTAAACACACATTCCGAGTACCTATATCTGTAACGATAATAGATAAAATAATTCTAAGTAACGAAATAGATATTATCACGTCTTGTGTGTAAAAAAAAAAAAAAAAAAAAAAAAAAATTAGATCCGAAAAAACTGATCGGCAGGTACTGTGACTCAGATTATTGAGCGCTCTGCCATCTGCGTATTCTATACATATTGTAATGTACAGCCTAATGCACGCATACCTACCTACCTACTACCGGTTGGATATTCATTAACAACGTCTACGCCGCTCCTTTTATATTTTAGACTACGTTGATTTGAATAAGAATTTTACACTTTTTTATTTTATTTTTATTTTTTGAATATTTTATGTAAAATTTTACTTCTTTTTATTTAGTTTTTTAGTTTTTTTTTTTATCGATTTATTAACCCGCATACGATTTATACGAAGCGCGTGTGTGTGTGTTAAAAAATGTATAACGTAGTTAAAAAAAAAAAAAAAAAAAAAAAAATGAATAAAAATAACAAATTATACTTAGGTGATTATTATTGTTGTTGTTGTAATAGATTCATGGGAAAAGGAGTGGGTATATTCTGAACATCCTGGAAAAGAATTTGGAAAGTTTGTTCTTAGTCATGGAAAGTTTTGGAATGATCCTGAAAATGATAAAGGTTTGTGTACTACTACTACTACTACTACTACATGGCTATTTTTAAATCTCATAATATTCTCATGCTATGTTTACTTTTAGTACAAACACTAGTTTTTAAAATAAATAATAATCCATCCAACTACATCGACCGAAACCTATTTCTAAAAAAACAGAAAAAAGAAAAATTGAACTGAAAATTACATTCGCTATCATAAAATTTGAAAATAAAAAAAAAAAAATACAAAAAAGTTAGAAATCCTTTCATAGTGAATAACTAGTTTGAAAATGATCAGGTATCCAGTCATCTCAGGACGCAAGATTCTACGGACTCAGTAGAAAGTTTACTCCCTTCAACAACAAGGATAAACCATTGGTTATCCAGTTCTCAGTTAAACATGAACAGAACATTGATTGCGGAGGTGGATACGCCAAAGTATTCGATTGTTCTTTAGACCAGAAGGATATGCACGGAGAAACTCCATACCTCCTCATGTTTGGTGAGCACAATATAATTTTATCTATTTTTGACAATGAAAACTGTTTATCATTATTTATTTCTATGTATATTTATAAACTGTTTACCTATATTATTATTCACTTTTACAATGAACTACTATCTAAATTCTCTGGATTTGGATTTCATCCAAAATTGCAGTTGGGGTTCAAAGATCTCCTTGTTGTTTACAATACAGTTTATATATGAATTTTTTGATATTTGTTGGCAAAAATTCAATAAACAACAGGAAACAAAGAAAAGAAAAGAAAAGAAAAGAAAAACTTATTTACTAAAAAAAAACAAATTTTCGTCGATTAATAGGACCCGACATTTGCGGACCTGGAACAAAGAGGGTTCATGTTATATTCAACTACAAGGGAAAGAATCTACTAATCAAGAAAGATATTCGTTGCAAAGATGACGTATACACTCATCTTTACACGCTCATAGTCAAGCCTGATAATACTTACGAGGTAAACTAAAACAGATTGAGGAGATATTATTATAGGAAAAGAAATTTATTTTATACCGAGCCTAGAGTCACTCGTTTAAATATCACCTATGTGGATAACGAGTGCTATAGGTACTCGGAGACTATAACGGTCTTACTTATGCCCTGGATACGTTATCATACCTATTTCAGGTACCTAGTCAAGGCACAAATGTTCATTCAAGTTCAAAAAACTGGTATAAACAATTTTTTCCCTCTTTTTTCAGATGCTTTTCTTATCTATTAATTCACTTTGAGTCAGAATGAGGTCGAAATATTTACCCTTAGGAGTATTTACGAAATATAAATGCTTTTAGAAAGATTTTTTTCCTCCATTTGATCCACAATTTTAATTAACCATCCTTTGTTCTCTTGACCAGGTTTTGATCGATAACGAAAAGGTAGAATCTGGGGACTTGGAAGCAGACTGGGACTTCTTACCAGCTAAGAAAATCAAGGATCCAAACACAAGCAAGCCTGACGATTGGGATGATAAGGCAACCATTCCTGATCCTGATGATACAAAGCCAGAGGACTGGGACAAGCCCGAACATATTCCTGACCCTGAAGCCACGAAGCCAGATGATTGGGACGATGAAATGGACGGAGAATGGGAAGCCCCGATGATCGACAACCCAGACTACAAGGTGAGGAGCGTTGGGAATATGGATTTGTAACTGTGGAATATTCGTGTATAATTTTATCCTTTTTTTTTTTTTTTTTTCAATTCAGGGAGAATGGAAACCCAAGCAGATCGACAACCCCAACTACAAGGGACCGTGGATTCATCCTGAGATCGATAACCCAGAGTATCAGCCAGATCCTGAACTTTACAAACGTGACGAAGTATGCGCCATCGGTTTTGACCTCTGGCAGGTCAAGTCTGGTACAATATTCGACAATGTTTTGATCACCGATGATCCTGAAGCGGCGTTTGAGGTCGGAGAAGAAATCTGGAAGCCTACGATTGTGAGTTATGGTTTTGGAGCGAATTTTATTCAATCTTATGAATATAATGTGCAAACTAAGTTGCTTTACAATGATGATAAAAGAGGGTCTGATTATAATGAGCGATAAAAAGCTGGAATTCCTCGTTACTGATAATTAACTAACTACTACTGACTTAGACGATATTTTGTGTATCGAAGAACAGAACTGAAATATTCTTTTTTTTTTTACTCATTCATTTAGGAAGGAGAGAAGAAAATGAAGGAAGCTCAAGACGAAGAAGAGAAGAAACAGAGAGAAAAGGAAGTCAAAGAAAGCGAAGACAAGGATGATGAGGATGAGGACGATGAGGAAGACGAGGATAACACTATCCCCGAACCTGAAGAAGTGAGTATCAATTGATTGTGTTTTTATATTTCAAGATATTTGATTAAATTTTCATGATGACAAGACGACTTCTGATAATAATGAGCGATAAACGCTGGAATTCCTCGTTGCTGATAACATACATTTAATGTTAAACAGAAGAAATTTTCTTGTTGATTTTTTTTTATTAATAATTGATTTTTTTTTTTCTTCTTTCTTTCCCTCTCTCTCAGGAACACGACGAATTGTAAATAGTGTGTCAATCGAGTGGCACAAACACAGACTGTATTCCAGGAGCTGGCTAGTTGTGCGACGCTACTAACTACTGCAAGAGTGATAAAAAATAAATAAACAAAAATAAAATCGTAATGAAATATAATGAATAGAGTTATAATACAAGATACTTTTGCATCGAACGCTCTTGGTAACGTTGTTTAAGGCAGGATAATGAAAAGAAAAACAAAATAATAATACTAACGTTACTTGTGCGAAAAATGAAAAAAGAACATCAAAAACAAAAAAAAAAAAAAAACAAGATTTTTTTAAAAATCAAATTTATTGAACTGCCTGGGGATATTAGTGTGAGTTAATATATATATAAAAACAAAAAAAAAAAAAAGATAGAAGAAAATGTCCTGCAATTTCCCTGGCTATTTGTGGAAAGGTCATGTTGTATCTCTAATTATCGTAATCAGTACTACTTCAAAGTCATTGAGAAGAATCTCTAATGAAATCATTGTGAAAGTTGAATCTTAACATCTTTCTTCTTGCATGCGTGTCCACCCTACAAATCAGCTCCAAAAAGACTAAGTTGTTTCGTTTTTTTTTTTTTTTTTTTTCTTCTTTTTCTATTTGTTTTGTCAAGTGTTTCTTTTTTTTAAAACATACACACATGAAAATGAAAAGTACCGATAAATCGAAATTTAGGTACTTTGGTTTTACTATTATTATTAATATTATTATTATTATTACACTGCGTTATTTCATCCATTCTCAGTACAGTGGGTTCATGAAAGCGTCGCAATAACGTCGTTGCGATATATATATACATAAATATATATGTATCATATAATTTTTTTTTTTTTTTTTTTTTCTTTCTGTTCTAGTGGTTTAAATAAAAGAGATATGGGTGTGTGCAAACGTGACTGAGTGATAACAATAGATGATAATTGTATCAAACCACCAATAACCATGTATTAAATAAATAAGACTTTTCTAGACTTGTAGTACCTATTTCTTATGATTGATAATCACCCTATTTCATTTTGTTATTATTATTATTTTTTATTTCTTTTTTTTCAAGATCTCTTAAATTTTTTGATAATTACTGATTATAATTTATTATAATATAGTAATTGATATTTGTACACACGTTACACACATTAAGTAGAGTATGTAGTGTGTAGAACGAACATTAATTCTACATCCTACTACCTATTTCAAGGAAAACAATTTTTTTGATCTTTTTGTTTTCGTTTTTTGTTTTAAACTATACTGTTGTTGATGTACGGTGCCTCGTTTGCACCTAATTGCTGAGTCAACCAATCTAATCCTTGTATCAAACCACCGGCATCAGTAAGAGGCGAAGATCCTTCTATGTGCCAAGCTCTTCCACAACAAAATTTTTGTAGAGAAAAAATATCTGTGAGTTCTTCGACTGTGGCACAGCCTGGTACATCCTGAATCATATAAGGAAACAGTTTTGTTACATACTAGATTATTTTCACTATGAAAAAATATCAAATGATTTAAGATAAGCTATGTCAATCTATTCAAATTAGGTATATTATCTACAAATGAGTTAGAAATATTCAAACTAAGGAACTTAAAATGTGTGCAAGTAAAGAGATTTTCGAAACCACAATAAATTAAAATATAATAAAATGCTTTTTACATCACACAGATATTGAGTTTTTCAATTCAGATTTTTCCAACTCATTTTGTGATGCAATTTGCAGAGATTTACATAGCTTTTCTAAATTCAGAAAATTTACTATCGTAGTATAAATTATCTTGGAATTTTCCTAAAATCCAGATTTTTGTCAAAATCAAACGATGTGTACCTGTTTGTTAGCGTAAATGAGTAACAGAGCGTCTTTCAATTCACGTTCACTGACTATTTTGGCAAGTTCTTTTTGAGCCTCTTCAAATCTCACTCTGTCGCTAGCATCCACAACGAAAACAACAGCCTGAGTATTGTGGTAGTAATGTTTCCATAGAGGTCTAAGTTTGTGCTGACCTCCAACATCCCAGAGTGCAAATACCAGGTTTTTGTACTCTAGACTCTCAACGTTAAAACCAATTGTTGGAATAGGCGGAGTACACAGAGCCATATCTCTCATCGCGAATAATATACTCGTTTTTCCTGCTCCGTCTAAGCCGAGTATAACTACTCGCATCTCTATCTTAGTTCCAATGTGCACTCTGTTGTCCTGTGATAGAACAGACATAGAATGTTTAAACAAGAAATGAAGAGATCATTTTGTGATGCTATCATAAATTGCTCGCTGGGACTCGGATATACAAACCCTGCTGAATATTATGGGAATAGAAGACTCTGGTGTTAGAAGATCCGGACTCAGTTGAGCGTAATGTTGTTGCTGTTGTTCCAATGAGGTGAGAACCTCGCCGACTTCCCTCGCGCTACTTAATAACTTCCAATCTTCTGATCCTAGCAGGCTCTCCCATTGAATGCAGACACCAGCTACTTGGGATCTTGTTGTGGTAAGATTTTCCTGCAATTCTCTAAGCGCGCAAAGTCTCTCCCTAGTTTCTGCGTCCACACATGTTGTCGCCGCTTTTTCCTGCTCTGCTAGCAGCGATCTCAACTCTTCAAAATGCTGACGTACTCTTTGACGAGCGTCCTCTATTGCCCAGCCTTCTAATTCCTGTACTACAATCTCTGGAGGTAAGAAAAAAAGGGGGAAAGTTAGATGAAGTATAAAATAAATGCATGGGTGCATTGGAGTCGTATTCATTCTGATAATGTAATTCTTCAAATTCCGAACGGTGCAGTATCAGATTTATCATCTTTACCTATTCTATGAGCCGTGTCTCTCATGCTTTCCATAAATTGTGTCATCTTTTGCATCGCGGTGATTATAGAAACTCTGATATTCTCAGCCTCTGTTTCAACCAACGTGTGCTGAAATTTATGGATGTTGTATCAATGTCAAATCATTTGGTTCATCAAGTCTTTCGAAATTCTAATTTTCATTACATTGATTGCAATGAATGCATTTCGAATTCAACTAACGTGTTCCTAGAAGGCTTTCTAAAATTCACCTTATGAGTACAGTGTCTGCCATAATCTCTGCAGAGATAGCACATCAAAGCGCTGTTACACCCTTCCTGTGTGCAAGTAAATTCAGCAATATGTGTATTATGAGTAGGACATTTTGGTTTCTCTTTAGGTTTTTCAGACAAAGGTACGCGTCTGTGTCTAGTAAGTGTTTTAGTCGAATGAGTAATGACGTCGCAAGCGTCGCACAGATGTGTTGTACAGATTGTGCAGTACAGTACAGCGACATGTTTATCGTCTTCGTCGCAAGACTGGGTAGAGTGCAATCTCTCCCTTTCTAAAGCGATGTTTTTCTCGCTGTTAGATTCTTCGAGTCTTTCCAGTAGCTCTATTAGCGCAAAATTTTTCTTCAAACTGTAAACACCATTCTCCTCTATCGCAGTTGGTTGACGATCAAACGGACATAGTAAAAACTCCTGATCAGATACGCAAGGGCGAAGACGTAGCAGACATGAGTGACACACTGTATGACCACAGTGCAATAGACGTGGAACCTTGCCACCGTCCACTGTGAATACTTCTTCGCAAACTCTGCATTCTAGGACCTGAAAAACAATAATTTGGTCGAATTTTCTTGGGAGGGGAAAGGATAAAGTTGATGTTAAGGGGATATGGAAGGTGAATTATACACCTCGAATTTTCGGCAGCCTGTTTCCTAGCTAAAACACATCCGATTGATGTGAAATTGATATCAGTGACGCAGAAAAAGTGCACGGAGGGCATGATGAATTTCCAAAAAACGAAAAGGTTTCGGGTGTTTTCATATTTATCAAGTACGTCAGCAACAATGATTATTCGTTACAGAGCACTCTTGATTTAAAACTGTACATTTTATTTTCGCTTTTTGAAAATCCAAGAGCATCATGCCCTTCGTGCACTTTTTCTGCTTCACTGATATCAATTTCACATCGATTGGATGTGTTTTAGCTGGGACACAGGCTGCCAAAAATTCGAGGTGTATAATTTCTCGTAGATTCGAATTGAGTATGATTGATTATCGTATAATCTAGTTAATGGAATGAATAAAATCCGTTTTTTTCGACTTTTGAAATCAAATAACCGTTTCTTTTTTTTTTTTGAAAGAGAGAAACATAACCTAAAATAATGGATAAAATATAACCTAAAATATGAAGAATGGAATAAAATAATCAATAACTAGGTATATAGGTGAGGAAATAAAGTATTTTATTTGAAATCAATGAGTAAGTAGTGAGAAGGTTGTGTTTGATATACAGCCTGCGTGTGTTGTTTATAGAATAGATAGATTGAGGGTTGTGATTGGAGTGGTCAATTTGAAGAAGAGTTTATTACGTTGGGTTTTGAGGATACTGATACAGATCTGTTAAAATATTTGTTCAGATGATCCATGTCCTCTGTCATGACTATTATTAATGGTTTCTATGTCACTCTATCTTTTGTTTGTTTTTTTCTTTGTATTTGCTCTTGTGTAAAGCTGTCAATTGTTTTCTATCTTTTCTTTTTGACTGATGATATGACTATAGTAATAGTATGAGTATCGTTACTGCGATGTCGGTAAGCAAGTGGCGCTATTCGTTGTTGATTACGTGTTTCAGGTGACCACGTGATCAACAACGAATAGCGTTACAGCAAAATATTGCTACAGCAGCAATTTACTGCAATGAAAATCCAGCCTAAGGATCAGATCTGTGTTTATCGGAGATTTTTACTTAGCGACATCCTTAGCCAGTAATCTAACTAAGAAGTTAACGACAATATCCTGTTGGTAAGATAGTTAGATTCGCCTCTTTATCGACGATAAAGCAAAGCGGCGCTAAATCTTAGAGGATTTGAATGGCTCTATGGCTCAAATGACTGAAATATTTTGCCATAGAATCCTCTTTGGTTTTAACATAAACCCCGGAGAAATAATCCTTTTGCTTTTATCATTAATAATCGTAAAAGTCTAATAGAGACGAATGACGTTAGATGATGAATATAATATAAGCTTATGGGATAATTAACATGCTTTACAAGAAGATTCTAAATCGCTTATCCCTTTTCTTGCGTTCATTTCATTTGATTACTCAACCGAATGGGTTTTTAATAGCTTAAACTTTAAAGGCCGTTCTATATCTTATAATAACTTGTAAAGTTATTTCTTTGGGAATTGATATAATTATACCTATTATGCATTATAATTATTATTGAATGTAAAAAGCTGAGAGCGATCTTAGATATATATATATAGATAGTATAGTATACTGAGAGATCTATTATAAGCATCCTATAGCTGGATTAGAAACTTTCTTATAGTTGATACTTATATGTGGTTCGATATAATGCATAAAGAAAAACTTTTTCTTCTTGGTAAACTCATTTAATTATACCTATATTTCAAACTATTTTTAGCCATCACGATCCTATATATAAAGTAATTGTAACATGCTGTACGTTATAAATATATTACTATATATTATTATATACGTGCGTGCGGAGATCTTAGAAATTTCATACGTATATATATATACAACATACATGCATAGACTAAAAGCCTTGATATTGACCGCGAGAAATCGGACATCATATAGAAGACTAATCTCTATCAAATATGCAAAAAAAAAAAAAACAACAAAAAAAAAACAGAAAATAAAAAGAAGCATAGCGCAGTTCTGCTTTCGCAACTTGGCACACTATACAGAATTGTTATACATGGTCAATTTCAGGTGTGAAAATATGATCACGCCTTTTTTTTTTTTTGTTATGAAAACCTTGTGATTTCGATGTATACCTATAATCTAGATACTTCGAGAAGGTGATTTTATTTACAGAAAAGAAATCTTAGAAATTTCTTTTCAAAAATTCATAACTTTCACAGCGTTCGTCGTATACGGAAGACAATTTTGACAAAAATTAAGAAAAAAAAAAAAATTACATAAAAATGATGTGAATTCATCATTCATGAGCAAATTGCGATTTGAAAAACAAAAATCCAGATAGTGCAATGATTCAAAGAATTTCATAATGCAAAAACGTCAATTAGATCCGAGATTGTCAGGGTTAGACGCGTCAGTTATAAAGTTGGCATGGAATGCCCCATATATGTGCACATACAGGATGCGCGAATTGCAACGGTACTTCAAGCGTTGTATAATAACGTCACGTTTTCTCTGCAACAAAATTCTGGCATTTAAGAGCAGTAGGTATTTCTATGCATCCGCACATACATATGTATACACACAAGCGCTATTCATATATATATACCCGTACACGTGAATCATATATTAATATAGTTCCGTATATTACACTATTCATTCCACTATATAAACTTCGCAATAATACTATTAATTCTTATATATACGATGAATTCATTCGATTTCTTTCTGCCCACACGTAGAAATATAAATGACCGTTCTCAGGGTTGTGCTAATATTTTCAGGTCAAAGTCATTTCTGTGTATAGGTACATTTCCTGGTATATCGATCAGTATGTAGTCGTTGATCGAAACTAAAATTGCACAGGACATATATAGGTATATGCGTAGAAATTATATATATACACTGCGTTTTACGTTATTTAGGAAAAAAAAAAAAAAAAATAATAATTAAAATAATAATAACAACTTATATTCCATAAATAACCATTTAGATTATAGGGTTAATTACAGTCGTAGATAATCACACAGTATATACCTACTATAATAAACGTAATCACAATACCGCAATGACATTTACGCAATTATATCTTTGTGTCTGTGGGGCAGTATAATATAAGACTCATCTAACACAACTCGACCCATTAAACAATAAGTGAAGAAGATACAATATCGATAATGAGACGCAATTTTTTATACCAAAGGTCACAATATGTATGCGCGTTTTTATTCTTCATCATATCTTCATAAGTCTTCAAAGCGAGTATATAGGCATATAGGCATAATATATAATATAGTATGGATTAGAGAACGTAGATTATTACCGTTAAGGAATTAACAGTTCAGGGACAATACGACGTTATATACTTGAATCTTGATTCCTATGTTATTATGGTTTAAAAATTGCTACTGCATCAGATAAGAAGTATATTATGATTGCTTAGATATATAAGTTCGATGGAATATAATATATAATATAGAGAATATATATAACTTCATAAAAACTCTTGGTGTCTGTTGTAACAATTTTTTTTTTTTTTAGTCCTATACCTAAATACGTTACATCAATCGGACTACAATCGCTACACGCAATAATGAATACGCCAGTGTTTCAAGTCAGCCTTTTTTTTTTTTCTACACTCTCTAGGGCTCAGGATATCCTCGGGGAAATCTTCGGACGCAAAAATTTAACATTGTATACAATTTGATTATTCAGATTATGCCGAGGGACATTTAAGCTCCGGTTTGTGAAAATTTCGAAAATTAGATTCGGCGGTATTTATAACGGTATCGTCAATAAAGACACGATTTAGGAATTTTTTTCTTCAAAATTTGCAATCAATAAAAAAAAAAAAAAATGTGAAATTTAAGTTAATAAAAATATTATTTATTTATACCTACCTACGGTTATCCACAGCAAAGTCCCGGGACTCTTTATACGATTCACGACTGGAAATTATCCATTCGCAAGACTATTACGAAAGATGAGCTCCGCGGTATACGAACTATACGAACACGTTCTTGGTCTCAGCAAAATGTGAATCTGGTACAAGGATGAATCTTCACCGCTTCGCGAGCACGCCTAACTCATGCTGCGGTAGGTATAGTATCACCTTTCCGGTTGTTCCGATATATTGTCCGATTATAATACGGTATACAATGCATATCGATAATAGCCAAAAATCGTGTTTCTTTGAATCAGTGTGCGCAGATACCGGAAGCTCGGAATTATCTGACTACTTCATCGACACGCGAAGGAAAAAACGAATTAAAAAACTATCTAGTTTGAATCTTTTTTCGCAATTAATTGACGTATACACTACTACATAATGTAATGATATTGGGAGAAATCGCTAGTTTATTTATCAAGAATAGTTTACAATTTAATTTTGGTACTTCAAAGAACTGTACATAACAACGAGGTAAGTATATAGGTGTATGAAACAAAAGAATTTGTAACGGTATAAGCTAGGCTCGTACAATTCCAGTACGCTACTATATGTGTGTGTAGAATTTGTGCATCTATACGACCGCCAGCGCCGCCTAACTTGTGTGCCAGGCAACTCTGGGGTGAAAATCGCATGCATGTGTACGAAAACACAAGCTTGTTTATACGAGTGTAGTAGTACGAGCCTAACGTATAGCGTCATATTATTACGATCGATATAACTGTGAACACTGCAACTGTGAAAAAAAAAATTCAATTATTGAACACGCAGTATAATATTTACGCCCATAGACATTATACCTACACCTGCGTGTAAATCATCTTCACGCATCACTTTCTCCTTTCACCTTTCTCTCTTTGGCGGTTCTATGTCACTTCCTACGAAACCCAGGTCGTGGATCGATATCACGTGACAATATAATGTACCGAGATTATTATTACCACCTGGTAGGTAAACAGGTGAACTTTAACATGTGATGATACCAGTGAGCCGCATAGTTATACATATATAGCCACTTATACTTCTCTAATATCAGTAATCACACTCCTTTCTTTTTCAATCCGTGCATGAAATTCAATTTTCAGATCATGCGGAATAATAATGTCTGTTCAACGTTCCTTCGGTGTAACTAAAAATTTAGGTATATAAGTAAAAGATAGGAACTTTTTTTGGTTCAATTCGATATAGTCCAGGATTTTTAGACATTCGCTCCGCAAAAATCTTGATAATTGTTTTTTCGATTGGATTATGTCAGAGAGTGTCCCCTAAGTATGAAACCAAGTTTGTGTCCGAAACCGCGAGCGTGAGCTACTATCTTGAAAAACGCCTTTTTGCAAATATCTCGGAAACGGTGAGTTTTACGTTAAAAATTGTAAAGACCTTTTTTGTAGAGGATAAAATTCCCTATATTTTTTATTCAAAACTTTTTTCTCTATTGTTAATATTTGCCGAGATATAGTCGATCGAAAAAAACAATTTTTACATTTTTTTTTCGTATTTCCACAAATTATCGAGATATTTTCCAAAAACAAAAATTTGGTTTTTTCAATCGACTATATCTCGGCAAATATTAACAATAGAGAAAAAAGTTTTGAATAAAAAAGATGGGAAATTTTGTCTTCTACAAAAAAGGTCCTTACAATTTTTAACGTAAAACTCACGGTTTCCGAGATATTTACAAAAATAAGTTTTCCAAGATGGCGCCTAACGCTCGCGGTTTCGGACAACACAAACTTGGTTTTACACTTAGGGGACACCCTCTGACATAATCCAATCGAAAAATCAATTATCAGGATTTTTTGCGGAGCGAACCCATTTTCGGTGCTAAAATTCCTGGACTAATATGATTTCGTGTATTATTCTTTTAACAAATGAATTTGAAATATGTGTGTTTATAATGAAGTAGGAAAACTTGTAAGTATATAATATAATATAAAATATCTCGTCAAATGTCTCAATACCGTGAAGTATAATATTGTATGAGAGGCGAGGATTGGTTTAAGGGCATTTTTCCCATGGTAAGTAAATTCTCATAACTCTTAGTTCCTATATACCAGACGTCTAATTAGTAATTATTGAGGCAAAGTAGCGACTGTAACTTGGGAAAATATCTCACGGAGATTGCGTAGGTATAATAGTATAACTATACGACGAAGAAGAAGACTAAGACGACGCTGACGCTGCTGTATATATTCTGTATGCTGTATATGCTGTTGCTGTTTCCCTCGCGCGAATTACGTTACGTACGATTATGAATTGCTCGTTACGTTTTGACGACTATACGTAAATACACACATGTATAGTAAACACACATATATATATGTAAATACGTAATATACAAACGTCCCGCAGCACGCAGGAGTTAAGAATATCGTCTCTCGCGTCCTCCGTAAGTGAAAGTTTCACCGCGCCACCGCCTGAGGCCATCTTAGTGCATCGCTCTGACCTATGATGATCATCATCCACCGTAGGTATAGTATACTTATAAATTTACTTGAACAGTCGCATACTGAACGCATACCGATATCTATAGTTGACTAATGCTCATAGATATTATGCGAATTGCGAATTCCATAGTTATATTGCTAAACATATCGGTATGCGATATTATAATGCTGCGTTACTTATAATAAAAAAATAAAAAATTTTCTCCTGCGCGGGTCACGAGATCAGTAACTTTTATACCCTGCAGTGACTCGAGCGACTCTTGACCGTTCAACACAGATTCAACAGACATTAAGGTATACTTCCAAAACCGATCATATAAAGGTCAGTTAAAGTTCGTTCGAGTCGTTATAAAAAATCTTGCAAAATTTATTTCACACCTTACGATCGTTAATTAAAATTTCAAATTAAACTTAATTATACTATCAATGTGGACTTCGATCTATCGCAAAGTTGTTAGTTATAGTTAGTTGAATATAATTCACTTAACGATTTTAAAGCTCGTTATTGGGAACCTTAGAACCTCGATATGCCAACTAGTGGCAGAAAATAGAACTACTCAAATACACTACAGTAACCAATGAGAGGGCTTAGAACCTCGATACGCCAACTAGTGACGAAAATAGAACTACTCAAATACACTAAAATTTCAAAGCCACGCCCATTCCAAGGATCCCAATACTATATAATATTATGCTCAAAGATATATATATATATATATATATATATATATCGATTCGTTTACCAGCTGTTAAGCGGTAATATAATTATTCTAGTATGCTTCGGTAATCCAGGTTAACCGAGTCAAGTATATAAGGATGTATAACATAAGCGGTATATATACCTATATATAGCTGTAAAAATGTTATGCCCTCATGCCTCGATAAATACTATATTTTGTACTATATGTACAACTAAATCCGTTTATCTAACTTAATCATCAATCTTGATTATTATTACATATTATACAGTGAGTTTTTAAATTCCTCGGAGTAGTATTTGGAAATAGGACATTCCACCTGCTTACTGTGTTAATTACACATAATTTATGTGTGTCTTCAGATTTGCGTAATTTATACAGTAGGTAGAGGTATTATATTATATTTATAATATTATGGTACACAGAGAAAAAGGTTAACTTGAGCCAAGAAAATTATTCTTTATTCAAGATAATTTTATGTGACTGAAGTTCCGAACGTTCATTTGAACGAAAATTCGAAAATGGCAATCTTACCACGATTATGTTAATCGACTAAAAATATCTACAAATTTGAGAATTTTCTCGGATCAAATCAAAAATTTTCTCGAGCCAAGAAAATTTTCCAAATTTTCTTGGTTCGAGAAAAATTTTTGATTTGATCCGAGAAAATTTCGGTCTTCATTTTTTCGACCGCAAAATTGTCTTGAATTAAGTTAACCTTTCTTTCTGTTCGAATGAATTTCATTATTTTGTTTTTTTTTCCTTTTAACACAATCGAGGATACGTCAAGTGTCAATGATGAATGATAAATTGCCTACATTACACGCTAGCTAGCTAGCTATATATTAATGAGAGAAGAGTAGCCCTTATTGTATATCTATAAGGCGCGCACGCGCTCCCGCTGTTAAAGGTGATCCATGGACCGTGACACCGCGCGGTGAATAAAGATGGTGTTTCTGAATCAAGATATCGAATAAAGAATTTTAATAACCTTAACCACGAACGAACGAACGATAGACAAAGGTAGTGGACTAAACTCAACTTAGTTTCTTATATAGTAGTATATACGGTTAGTTTATTTTTCAAATCTAATATAATAAAACCTCTCGCTCGCACTCATAACGCCCCTGCAAACTGATGGGCAATCCGACGTTGCTTTCACTTTCCCACGTGGCTCCCCGCCGCATATAATATACTCGACTATAAGAACATCTTCGCAAACTATTCAGGAATTAACCATCACTGACTGGTTCTTATCTATATCCTCTACGCTTATGCTACATGTCAACATGTCAAGATGGATATACACGTCTATCTATAAATAATTGCCTAACTAATTTCAAAAACATTCTATACCATTAAGAATATTATAAGCTTAAGGGGACCAGTACATACAGCGACTTTTCGAGAAATTATCATAGTCCGAAATCAATTTATATTTCATAACCAAAGTTCATTTCACATCAAAATATTTTTCTTTTTCAAAATCATGTGTCGTAAGGATTTTAGAGCACCGTTAGACCGATTCAGGTCATCTTGGATTCATTTTCTTCAGAAAACAAATCCTCATCATGTGAATGTAGGAATTTTGAAAATTTTTCGTTTTGGCCAAGTTATTTAAGAAATGAGTGATAATAATTTTTGCAAATTTGGTAAATTGATCATAACTTATGACATAATTTTTTATTTTCAAATTCCTACATTCACATGATGAGGATTTGTTTTCTGAACAAAATGAATCCAAGATGACTTGAATCGGTTCAACGGTGCTCTAAAATCCTTACGACACATTATTTTGAAAAAGAAAAATATTTTCATGTGAAATGAACTTTGGTTATGAAATAAATTGATTTCGGACTATGATAATGTTATGAATAACGGAATAGTAGTTGAAAATTGGTTTTATACATGACGACGATGTTTAATAAATTGGTAAATAATTGAGTGAAACAATCATAGAAACTATGTAGGCGTTCGTTGGTAAATATCTCGGTATATAGAACAGCAATAGGAACTTTACATTAGCGATATAGTACTAATTAGATATTTCGGAGTGATGCAAACTGTTATTTACCCATTTTCTAAATAAACACCAATTACAGTCACTTACACTTATAGAGTTAACGATTTATTTGAAATTATATATGTATCTTCAGGATATCATTATAGCTATATCGACTTATATTATGCACATATCTATAATACGTGGGTAACAATATCATGCGCCTTGCAGCAGTGTAACTGTGTATATATATACTATGGAATTTTATTCCTAAATCTTTGAAACAATAAAACAATGGGACAATGAGGTCGGAGTACCTAAGGCAATTCTTGTGCCGGAGCGCAAGTCACACTTTCGCTTGCTGAAATGAAATCCCAAATAGAAAGAGAGGTGGGAATTGAAATTTGAATAGAGATTTCAAATCTTTATTAGCGATATTTCAAGGCTGAGCACCTCGACCACGGATTCACGAACGCATGCCATGCCTGGCGGAAGAGTATCTTGTACACATTTTACACACCACGTATTGTTGTATAGATACTCGTACATGTATGTTACACATTAAACTTTTAACTACAATATTACACTCGCATACGCTTAGCACCTTTTTGCATCCGCTTAGGTAACATCCCTGCGGTTTTTACACACGCAGCTACACACAAACACCATAAAACTCATATTCTTCATATAGCAATTGCTGTTTTTTTTTTTTTTTTTTTTTTTACTATAGTATATCGATATATCCGTACCCTGTACACATATTCTTATAACGACCCTAATCATTGGTTAAATTTTAATTAAGTAATTCGAAATATGCTTACCGATAATTCTATACGATTATACAGTAATTTCAAACTCTTCCTGTATGTATACTAAGAACGAAAAAATAAATAAATAAAAATGTTAATTTCTCTGTTTATATGCGGTATTACAGTATATTACAATCGTATACTTCTTATCACATATAGGTACGTTGCAAGTTTCATTTTTTTAACTATCCTTGAGCCGCAATAATGAATTACGTAAAAGAACATTTAAATTCAATGAGGAAATCAATATACTATGGGGTTTAGGTAATATATAAATTGAAAAATGAAAAACTGATCATAATTGAAGACTTCAGCAGCAGCTCTTGATTCTATATAAAAATTCGAATAGATAATATCATGTGCATTTAATTTTAAAATCGTAATTTAAGATCGCAGGATAAATTTAGTGTAAAATAGGTAAACCGAATGACACATGCTGCCTGGTTATCAATACGCAGTAGCTACGGAAGAAGTCGCTTAATGTAGAACTCCGGTGTTACGTAGGCACCTATCTCTGCGCGTCTCTAGACCCGCGGCTTAAGACAACTTTCGCCCTCCAAGGCTGAGAAGATTCCTTTGCTGTAGCCTCATCGCGATATAAGATGCACGAATCATGCATGCCTTCGCGTGAGCATATAGATATATGTATATAGCTATAGGTAGTATAGCATATATACATATTTTTTTAGCGATTAAAATAACGATTATAACGGATAGGTTAATTTATTTGATTTTTAATATATTATATAATTAATAATTCAATTTCGAAATGCTGATTATATTGATTATCACTATTTTCTTTATATACGTATTATAACGTAACAGCACATGCGGTGCACAGAAAGAAAGGTTGACTTGATTCAAGATATAATTTTGCGGTTCAAAAATGAAGACCGAAATTTTCTCGGATCAAATCAAAAATTTTTCTTGAACCAAGAAAATTTGGAAAATTTTCTTCTCGAACCAAGAAAATTTGGAAAATTTGGAAAATTTTCTTGGTTCGAGAAAAATTTTTGATTTGATCCGAGAAAATTTCGGTCTTCATTTTTGGACCGCAAAATTATATCTTGAATCAAGAATAATTTTCTTGGCTCAAGTTAACATTTTTTTCTGTGTGGTGATCACTGATCGTGTGATCTTCTTCTGCTATTCAGACAAATAAAAATAATTGTATAATGTAGTGTTGATAAATGACTATTCTTCACCGAATCGAGGGATTTTAATTATTACCTATATATAGGTACCTACTATACCTATATCCGGGATATTCTTCAAGGTTTATTTTTTCCCGCGTGATTTGATAATTCTATATATACCGATCCCCTTCCATAACTATGTCTTGTGGTTCATCCTTGTCCGAGATCCTGTAGCCAGTTCCCACCGACAACGACCTTGATCGAAGCCAAAGATGAGTTTTAAATTTGCCAAAGCAGATCTACCATTAAAAATTGTAATTTATCTCACGATTAGAGAATTCAGGCATTTTGCTTCAGCTTATAGATGTAGTACCTACGTATACCTAATCGTGACTAGAATCACGCTCGCCACTCGTTTATGTATTTTCCTTGGCCTTTAGCTCCGCGATGTTCTCACCTCTCAGTTCTTTCTCGTGTTTTTTTTTTTTTTTTCAACTTTTTTCTTCAATTTTTTTTTTTTTTTCTCGTTTCTTATTTCTATTTCTACAAAATAAAACTATAGGAATTGAAGTTTTATTTCAATATTATACCTATACCTACCTGCGTCTGCGTCTGGTAAGAATCTATTGAACACACGTCCCACACGAGACACCTGTACGTGTCATAAAAAGATGAGAAAAGAGAAACACCTGTTTACAGCTATACTGCAGTTGTATACCCAACTCCACGTATAATCGCATAGGACGCTGACTCTATACACACACATTACAACGGTTTATCATCAATATGAGAATTTCATTGATTTCGTTAGGCAACGAATATTCTTACTATATATATATTAGACCGGTTCAAAAAAATTGACTATTCTTTTTTTTTTTCAATTTTCGCATTGAAATACTTTCGGGGGGTTGAAAAAAGATGCCTGTTAAAAGCGGAGCTCTTAATATTAAGATTTAGAGGTCGCTCATCGCGGATTTCTATTTTCCATTTGAATAGCATAGGAATTTTTTTTTTTTTTTTCTTCAGAATTTCGTAGCTCACAAACCAATGAACAAATCCAAATGACTCTTACATATTTTGATAGGGGATTGAACACTCTAAAAAATGTATCTATCATTGTGGAAAAAAAATCACAAAAAAAAAAAAAAATAGTTGACTCAACTATAAATTGAACTTTGAGCTTGAATAACTTTGGAAGGAGTCAATTTATCAAAAAATGATAAGAGAAGCTTTTTGTAGAGTGTTCAATTTCCTATGAAAATATGTTTGAGTCATTTGGATTTGTTCATTGGTTTGTGAGCTACAAAATTATTTAAACAAAATTTCCTATGCTATTCAAATGGAAAATGGAAATCCGCGATGAGCGACCTCTAAATCTTAATATTAAGAGCTCCGCTTTTAACAGGCATCTTTTTTCAGCCCCCCGAAAGTATTTCAATACGAAAATTGAAAGAAAAATAATACTCGATTTTTTTGAACCGGTCTTATATATGTGAATGCAATGTATTCCTATACAATATACATATTCTATAGAATTTTTATTCATCACGCAAGCCGTATGTGTACGCAACTTGCAAGATAACGAGCTGTCTATAACCAAGCTGCAGGCATTCTATACATATATACAACCGACCAAAAGACCGGTTCAACTATCAGCTATACCGTGCATTGGTAGTTAAAAAATGATTAAATACCAACAAAAATTTAAGCAAGCTTAGGTATATTTAGCTGAGTTTGATGCGTTTCAAGGAGATATATAGATATTCAAATATTTCTTTAACAATTATCTATATAGCTATAGTAGTTGAATTATCATTTATACAAATTATTCTTATAATCCTTTACGTATGTATTATATACAGCTATAGCTATGCCCGTCACCACAGAATATACGAGTTTAGAATATATTATGACCGCACTGAGTAACGCCTTAAATTTTGTTACCCAAAAAAAAAAAAAAAAAAAATTGAATGATGGAATATTGTACCGGGTATTACAAGCACTTGGAACATGCTGACTGTATTCGTGATGAATCGTGTAAATACAATTTTCATGTTCTGCAGTGATTTGAGATTTCTTTTTTCTATATATATTTTTTTTTTTTTTTCCATTCTGAAAATCATTGATTTGGGGGGTCTCGTATATCCTACTCCTGAGAATTGGCCACGTCTTTGGAATCCCTTTCTCGAATCGGTCAACGGCGCTCTAAGCAAAATGACGTAATCCAAAGTTACGTCTTCAGCGTCTACTCCGACCCCATCCACTGCAGCATATAGGAATACAAATCCCTTCTCTCATCGTATGCCCGCGCTGATGGGACAGGACGCTTCTTCAGAGGATCCAGTTGACGGGGTCAGTCGCTTCAGTTGCATCCCTGAGTCCCGTACGAGCAGTCGAGATATTTCTATAGTTAAGATAGAGTGAAGCGCGAACATTTTTTTAGTTTTTTTTTTTTTTTTATCTAAATCTTTTTTAATCATTTAATTCCATATCCTGGTGCAGGGGATACAAAAAAAAAAAAAAATATATATTGATTAACATAAATTCAAAAAACTATATAAAGCCGCGCTACGATGGCTGATCAACATATTTTCACGCTTCTATTCGGTTCGTACTCAAAAAATTATTTATATAATTTATTGCCTTCCATCTTTTCGCTTTTCGCTTTTTGCTTTTTTTGCATTTCATTTAAGTTTATAAGTAAAACAGGAAATAAGTCACTTTCATCTTCATTCGGACGTTATTAATCGATATAGTTGTCGGTTACCAAATTCGAGGAGAAAAATACAGGAAATAATGTTGTATAATACTGAAACTGGTTTTTGAATCGTATTATGTGTATATCTCTTAAATCTATACACAGAAATTAATAAATTTAAAGAGCCTTTTGGTACTTTGGATATAAATGATGGCCTATTACCGTTCGAAATAACACCGCGAGTCAAGATCGTAAATTTAACACCTATAAGTGTTTCAAAGTAGTAAAAGAAGTGATACATATGAGTAGAGGATTCCATATAACGACATAATTTGTTACGCGAAAGTCGGTTGCGTGAATATCTCACCCATTATGCAGATTCTAATTAGAAAGGCTTATCTACGTTACGCCGATCTCGAATCTCGCCCACTTCGCGCGCGTAAACGCCGGTGGCTGTGTAGATCTTAGATCTTGCAGCGCGGTCTCGGTTCGTTTAAATTCTTATAAATAATTGCAAACCGTATGTGCAATTTTATGATGCAGTAAATAAATTCACTGCAGGCTAGGAGATTCTATTTTTATATAAACAAATATAATTTTATGTCAAAACTTAATTATAGCTTCAATTTTTTTTTTAATTTCAGTTGGAATTCTTTGGGGATGTGTTTTGGGCCTCCAAAGACCCGCACCTAGATATTCCCAACAATTAATGCCCGACACCGCGTTTACATGTCGTCATAAAATCGTCGGTAGCTACTACGCCGATCCTGAAACTGACTGCCAGCTATTCCACGTCTGTGTTTCGGTGGCCGGAAGCATTCAGGACTATCGGTAATTAGAGTGATTAATTATTGTATTATATACGGACGATTTTCATTGTATCAATGATCATAAATTCCAATGATTAATTTGATTTTAACAGGTTTTTGTGCCCTAACGACACCGCATTTGATCAAGAAAGTCAAACATGTGCAGATTGGTACGACGTCGACTGCGAAGCAGCTACGTTGTATTACGCGAGCGATAATTTCGATCTCTACAGACTAGGATCTGGTCTGGAATCTCTGCACTATGACAGTGTGCGAAATGACGTCGATTCCCAAGACCATTTGCAGCGAAGCGAAAGTAGCGATCCCGTTAGATCATCGGTAAATAATTTGAACCGTGTTGCAGCGAGTTCAAATACTAACAACAACAACAACAATAATAATAACAACAACAGAGATATTCTGAGGGGAAGTAGCAGTAGCAATTTCTTTAATAACAGAAATAACGGAAAAGAGGAGGACTACGATAACGAGAAAGTATACCGCGAGGAACCAGCCGTTGAATCCAGGCGGCAACAAGGCGTGAGAAAAGTAGCCCGTAAACAACAATATAACAATAATAACAGCAACAATATTTCGCCAACAACGAGTAGTCCGCAAAATTATGATAATCAGAACCGAAACAACAATTATCAGAACAATGGAAACGCGCAGAGGCAAACAAAGAACAATTTTGTATCATCGACGACACCTCGTCCTCTTGTTTCACAGGAGAATAACAACTTTGTTAGAAACAATCAGAACGGTAATCAAAGGTACACCGTTCCATCATCAACGTACAGACCAACGACCGAGAATTCATACCAAGATAATAATAACAACGGTTTCAACACCAATCAACAGGCTAACTTCAACAATTTTAATAGCAACAAGTTTAGCAACACTCAACAGAACTTTGGAAACACTAATCTCGGCCAAAGCCCAGCAGCTGCGGTCAGTTCTACTCTGAGACCAACCGACTACACTCAGAGTGTTAGTAACAAGAAGAAGACCACTGAGCAAACTTCTCAGAGTTTTGCTAACCAGTATAACGGTCAGTTTAATCAATTCTCGACCCAGTCCACCACATCTAGACCAAGCACGAATTTCCAGTCCACTGATTACACGGCCTATCAACAAAAGTCTTACAACAATATACAGAGATCGACAAAACCGGCTGCAGTCGATTTTCCAACTACCACTATCGCACCGACATTTTATGACGATTATGCTATTGCCGCTAGATTAAGCGACCCTCAAATTATCAACAAAGTTTCTACTGCGAGAAAACAAGAGGCCACACAAACTACCCCAAGATTTGTTAACAACTTTGCTGGAAGTAGCTACATCCCGACTACTTATAGTCCGGTTACTAAGAAACAGACGACTAATGGCAATGGCAATGGCAATGGCAATGGTAATAATAATCAAGGCCAGGTTACCAATCGAGGCAATGACCAATACACCGGACAATACGAAGCCGCTAGGACCACGAACAGTGGTCAATACCAGAAGACTACTCAGCAAACATCTCAAGTATACAAAAATACGCAATCGTATGACACGACTAGACCTAATTTCAACAATAATGATAACAACGGACAATATAGGGATGCTACAAGATCACCGAAAAAAGTAACACAATTTAATAACTACGATGCTAAGGTAAACTTTGAAGGAAGTACGAAAAGTTCTGATAACTTTGACCAAGGCAAAGCCGCGGCTTCTGCGACTGGTTTCAGCCCTGCTAGTGTAAACAAACTAGCTGAAACTACCGTGACGTTGAGACCAACGACTCCGTTTTCAAGGTAATTTACATTTTCTTATCTTTCACTGCAGTTTTTATTCAGCTGCTATTCATATTGCAAATTGCAAGCTTTAATGGTTTGTTATCTTTTCTTGAATAGAGCTCACATCAGGGATCATACAGTCTATAACAACCCGAACACTCAGAGGCCAGCTTCTTTGGCGACTAAATTCGAGGCACAAACAACGCTCACTCCTAGAACAGGTAGTTACGTCAGTGCAACACCGAGGCCATTCTCTTCAACGTCAAGATCTTCAGAACAGCAAAATCCTACAACGGCTAAGCCCAAGACGGGTAAGAAGAATGACTACGATTACGCGTATTACGACAACGCGGGAGCCCTAGAATACGACGGGGTTGATCTAGAACAGGTCACTGGCTCAAGGGACTCTGCGAAAATCTCGAGAAATTGATCGAAAAGTCTTGTTGTTTTGAAAAAAAATTAAAAAAAAAAAAAAAATAAGGTGATGCGTACTTTATAAAAATCAATGCCGCAGGTCGTTAATCTATATACGTATACATTTATTCTATACGCATATAAGATGCTTCACTGATCATTGTTTCTATAGATTTATCAATCTGGTAATACCAATTAGATGCAATCTATGATTCACGTTATAAATGGTTTTTTTTTTTTCTTTTTTTTTTATAGGTATATACCTCAATTGTAGGTTTAAGAAAATGTTTTTGTTAGACGGTTTTACGACTCTTAATATATACCTATTATACCCATATGTGCGCTATTTGTGCTGTATCAATTCGACGCGGATACACATACGTATTAAACATACAACATTATATAGATTTTTCATCAGTATTTTAGTTTAGTATATAATAAAAAAAAATAAAAAAATAAACTATAGTAACATATATGAGAAGTTGCAGGAGCACAAATTTTCAAATAATTATCGTTTGTAAATAGGTTGCTGCATCGCGCTATATATACCGAGTGTACATATTTTATGTATTTTAATAAAAAAAATCTATTGCCCAAAGGCAAATGTTTATAGAAATTAATATATTACCCGATAAGCCTTATCAATTTACCCAATACTTCTATTGGGAACCTTAGAACCTCGAAACGCCAACTAGTGGCAGAAAATAGAACTACTCAAAGAAGGCTACAGTAACCAATGAGAGGGCTTAGAACCTCGATACGCCAACTAGCGACGAAAATAGAACTACTCAAAGAAGGCTAAAATTTCAAAGCCACGCCCATTCCAAGGATCCCAATACATAATTTTCAAAGTAAATTTTGTAAAGATTTTTTCCAAAAACTGGAATTAAAACGCATAAATTTCATCCGAAATGAAGCGCGTTTTATTTGCAATGGTTTTAAAAACGTGAAATAGAGAATGGAAGCATCTTATTGGACAATAATTTCGCGAACTACCAATCATATGATACTTCCGCCTCTTTTATTTTCGTTTGCATTTCCGAAACATACTAGCCTATTAAATACACGAATTGCAAAGGTATTCCCAGCTTAAATTTGTCCAATTTTTTTGTCCAACAGGTTCTTCCCCTTCGCTAACGTCAATAATCTAACGAGTTTTGCATCTTGTTTGTTAAATTATTCAATGATCAATTTTTAGTGAATTTAAATCGTGTTGTAGCACTTCTACATCGCGATTCGCGATATTCGCGTTTGTATGTATACATACGAAGAATAATAAATGTTTTTATTCAATCTTGACCTAACCTAAAAAAAATAGATGAAAACAATGTCAAAACCTCGACGGTAACACACGACGAATTTAATTTAAACTCCTTTATAATCCAGTCTAAAAAAAAATGGCAGATTATTTGAGAGAACCTGCGTTATTTGTGGGAAATATTCACGACGAAATTGACATGATGTTACCCCCAGCATCGGGAGAAGAATACATCAAACGTGTAATGTGGGTAAAAATATTTACGTTATAATTTATTTTCACGTTTCGTAAAATATAACAATAAGATATTATCATCGATTAGAAAAAACAAAAAATCACTAGATAAATTTTTATAACAAAAAAAAAAAAAAAAAAAAAATTACAGTATAGAGGCGCAACAATGCGAAGACATAGTAGTAGCCGAAATTTCAAAAACACTTTTGAAGACTCCGACAGCCGCAGTAAAACCTGTAAGCAAATTAAGAATTCTGACAAAAACTAAACGAAAAAAAAAAAATGAATATTTTGTATGCACACTATCATAAATTGATTCACAAAGCTAGCAGGATGCGTTGTCGCCCCGGCTTCTATGGTTCCAACAATGGACTGGCAACAATGTCAATTGGCTGATTTTTCTTCATTGAGATTAGACATTGCTCAAATAAGAAATGAGATACAGAATTCTAAACATCTCCGTGAGACTCTACAAACGAATTTGGTAAACTAGGGTATTAAGGGGATATGAAAGGTGAATTGTACACCTCGAATTTTTGGCAGCCCGTTTCCCAGCCAAAACACATCCGATCGATGTGAAATTGATATCAGTGACACAGAAAAAGTGCACGGAGAGCATGATGCTCTTGGATTTCCAAAAAGCAAAAATGTTTCGGGTGTTTTCATATTTATCAAGTACAACGTCAGCAACAACGATTATTCGTTGCAGAGCACTCTTGATATAAAACTGTATATTTTATTTTCGCTTTTTGGAAATCCAAGAGCATCATGCCCTCCGTGCACTTTTTCTGCTTCACTGATATCAATTTCACATCGATCGGATGTGTTTTAGCTGAGAAACGGGCTGCCAAAAATTCGAGGTGTGTAATTCACCTTTCATATCCCCTTAAATGAGAATGTAATGATTTTTGTTCAGGCAAAAATTGAGCGATAAAATGTTATTAACGCTTTTAGCCATATACAGAAGACCAAGAGGCATGGATAAAATTTTGTCTAAACACTCAGCCACTGCTAAGAGTGATATTGTCAATGAATCAACCCTCCGTTGAACAAGTCTTAGAATATTTAGTCGAAGCAATAGAAGGCAAGATAATTATTGAGCAAGAATTTGGCCAGTGGATTTACAGCCTACTGGTTGCTCTCGAACTACCTTTGAAGCCTGATACTTGTTCCTGTTTACGCTCATTGGCTAGAACATGCTCTGTGATAAGGGCGAACATGGTAATAAAATTTTATAAAAAGGAGAAGTAGTCTTAGTCTTTTCTTGATGTGAAGAAAAAATGTTTAAGAAATGATATGCATATATGTTTAGGTTGACACAAACACCAAGGAAATTGCTGCCTTGAATTTGTTCATCTGTCTGGTAGCGAGGTATTTTCGACAAATGGATTTGGCAGATTCTTAACGAACGAGAATAAGACTAGAGCGTCCTGTTATTTGTAACTTATAAATAGGAATGAGATAAATGAGATAAATGAATAAATGATTGATTTTAACGTAACAACAAGTTTTATTTTATTTTTATTGAACAGAAAAAGGTGACTTTAACAATGTTGGTTTGAGTCGTTGATCACCAGGTTACTACATTCCAATATCCCTAATCTTAACATTTTATTTCTAAATTCTTTAGCTTAAGTCAATTAAGATTGTATTTATCATAGTCGAATATCACTGATAATTAATAAGCTAGTGAAAATCGATCCAGTCGTGCAGCCATTGATGTAATTCTTGCTCAATTTTGGAGCAAAAAAAAAAAAAGAAATTTGAATCTAACGAATATTTTCAGTTTCATTCTTGATAATTGCTGGAAATAAAGACAACAAAAATCCGAAATGCAAGGGAGTGGGGATACAGATAAAAGATAAAACGTCGAATAGATGTGCGTACTGAAAAATATTTAAAAACCTTTCTAGACATCGTAGTGTAAGTTTTATTATTATAAATTCATAAACCAATAATTAATTGTCTTATTATTTATACAAATAAAAAAAAATTGCAGTTTTTATATCTAAGCTATAGTTTCCTGATCCTGTAGTAACGCTGTAGCTAATCTTTCTAAATCATCGAAACTCAAGCTATCAACTTTCTTCTTTAAATCTTTCATAAACTCATTAATTATAGACTGAGTTTCAGACTCTGTATAATAATGCCTCAATACCCTAGACATTTCGGTTCTAAATAATTGTATCCCAGCGTCAGCGTGTGAATTTTTGTCTTCGTTTTGTGCCTGTTTTTTGACAAACAGATTTAATTTACTACCATCTTTTATCGTAGGATAAAAACTCAGTAGTTGATCATCTGAAAATATTCATTTCAATATTATTAAAAATTATGAAAATTTTCTTATCTCTTAATTCATAGATATAATAATACAGTAGAGTCCCTCGTTGCTCATAATCATTTCTCATAACTACCGGGACTTGGAATAAATAAAATAAAAGTAAATTTTCAATATATAATTTGTAAACCTGCAAGGGGCTTCCCAGTGTGCATCAACTTCTGATGTGGTACAGGAACTCCTAAAGATTCGCTAACTCTACGTTTCAATTCTAGCACAGAGTCAGACGGCGTTATCTGAAGGAGCAAGAAGTGAAATTGAAATATAAAATGGAAATCTATAGATTTTATGATAAAAATTGTTAAAAGGCAGCTATTTTCTGTTCTACTTACGTCAACGACACACTCTCTTCCTTGTAGTATTTTCACGACGATTTTCATCTTTGTATAATAATAATTTAAATACTTTGTTTATAAGGGTTTATTATAAGAGGTGTTTCTCAACGTTTGCTCATTATCTATATTAAACTATGTAAGAATAATAAAACAATATTTATGCTATAGAAATGGTATTTATTAGAAACGAACAATCTATCTTATTCCAATATGCAAAACGTTATAGGTTAGTTCTGTCAATGCGACTTTAACTTTTATGTAGTTTTATTTTTTCGGCCACTGGATTGGACATGGTGGCGTTCCATCAACGCAATGTAGTATGTGATTTGTAGATGGCAGCAGTATATGCGAATACATTAACTTTTACCCTTTTAAAAATGGCGTACATATTTATTACAAGGTTTGACTGCAAGGAAACGCGCCAAAACTTATTTCGGAGTAGTAAACAGTATAAAGAGATTAAAAAAAAAAAAAAAAAAATAGTTAAAAAATAATACTAAAGATAGTTTCTTTCTCTATATTATCATAATAATATAATAAATAAGATTAATAATGAGCGAAGCCCAAGATAATATCGCGGATATTTCAAACGCTGATAAACATAACGAAGTTAACGAATCTGTCAACGGTGTCGATCATATACATTCGAGAAAAGATTTAACGCCGTATTTTATAAACGCTGATCACAGTGTGAATAAAATACACGTTTCTAAGGTAATCCATATTATTATATAGCAGTTCACGTATTATTGTTACATTTAATTACGATCAACATACTTTTAGAGGTTATAATTTCGAAACTGTAACACATTCACATACTTCCAAATCCTCGTTTTAGTTTTTATCTCAATAAACGAGATTTCTCTACGCTTAGTCCTTATTCAAGCACTGCTTTTTTTTTCTATTGCTTTTTAACTCAAAGAATTCGAACTATGATTGTGTATCGAAAATTTTGAGGTTAACAAAGTCGCTTTCACTCAGACTGATGCAAACCCAAAAACTTTCAAACTGCTGCTTATCCAAGATTTGAGTTCGAAGTTGCTTTGAGAAGCAAAGATGTAACGAATTTCACTTGAATCTTAAGAACGTTTACTAAGACATCAACGATTCTTAAAAAAATCAATTTTTTCCCAAACCTTTTGATCAATTTATCTAAAACTCTGCCAATTCTCGACTCCCACAGGTTCCAGAAATTTGCAGAACGGAACCATGTCGATTAGGAGTAGACGAAGCAGGTCGAGGTCCTGTTCTTGGTCCAATGGTGTACGGAATTTCTTACGCCCCGTTGTCAAACGAGAAATTATTGGTAGATCTTGGTTGCGCGGATTCAAAAAGCCTCACGGAGGATCAAAGGGATTCGATATTCGATGGGATATGTGAAAACGGTGATAAAATGGGTTGGGCTGTTGAAGTAATATCCCCGAATGTAATAGCCAACAGCATGTATCGTCGCAGCAAAGTATCACTGAATGAAGTATCGATGAATTCGGCGATAAACTTGATCAAAATATCGATAGAAGCTGGAGTAAATCTGGCCGAAGTTTACGTAGACACAGTTGGAAAGCCTGAGAAATATCAGGCTAAATTAAAGGAGATATTTCCCGATCTTAAAATAGTTGTAGCTAAAAAGGCCGACTCTACATATCCGATTGTAAGCGCAGCTAGTATCTGTGCCAAAGTATCTAGAGACCATGCGTTGAGAGCTTGGCAATTTAGGGAGGGAGAAAATGAGAGTGAATACGGAAGTGGATACCCGAATGATCCGGCGACAAAAAAATGGCTTACTGCGAACGTGGATCAAGTTTTTGGCTTTCCGCAAATAGTCAGATTCAGTTGGTCAACTGCAGAGAAAATAATAGAAAGTAATGCATTAGGAGTTGAATGGGAAGAGATTATTGACGGTGATGAAGAAACAGCTGGTAGTCAAAAGATATCAAAATTCTTTAGCAAAGTTAATTCTCGCAACGAAGTTAGGAGGGATAAACATAAGTTTTTTGCAGATAGATGCTTGGCCAATGTTACAAGCTTGTGATTATCATTATTGTTCATTTTATTATAAACGCTGAAACATTGGCAATGAATATTAATCGTTAATTAATTATGTGTAGTTAATTTACGAAATCTTTATTATATATATCTATATTCATAAATCATGTGCAAATTGAGTGCCTGGCTATTTGCTTTTTTTTCTTTCATTTTATTATTATAAACTATAAAATTGACGATAAAAAATTTTGGATAAATTGTTTCGTTAATAATTTATTTCCGATTTTTTTTTTTTTTTTTTTTTTGAATTGCAGTTAAAAATTAAAATTTTCTTCAGTTTTATTTTATTTTGTTTTTTTGTAATTTTACCTTGTACCTTTCTTGTATTACGTTATTAGTGGTAAATAAATCTCGTTGTTTCTCAGAAAAGCGTGTTTTCTTATTGATTGATTGATTGATTGATTGATTGATTGATTGATATTGTAGGCAGGTCCTTCTCTTTTTTGATATAACACTTTTTTTTTTCTTTTTATTATGGAATATTAAATTAATTAAAGTAATTTTGTCAATTATATACATATTTACAATTACATGTTTAAAGTTAAGTAGATAAGAAAGCATAAAATACAGTTTATAGTATTGTATGCTGTTACACTAATATTTAAAGAACAGTTAGGAATGTCTAGTGAGAAATTTGATCTCTTACTGCTAATTAATAGACACATGCTAAATTCACACGTTTTAGAATATTAATATAATATAATATAATATAATATAATATAATGTAATATAATATAATATAATAATATAATATAATATAATGTATAATGATATTTTTTATGATTAATGAATACCGACTAGATTAGTAAAGGCTATACAAAGATAATAAAATAAAATTTTCAAATTTTGATGAACGATTAAATGTTAATATAGGTACATTTATATTATTACCAATGGACGCGTAGCTGAGGGTACAAAACAATTTCACTATGTGCTAACTGAAAAAAGATAATCTTTCTTTTTCTTTTTCTTTTTTTTTTAATTATTACTATTTAAGGATCGAAACACAAAACGAAATATTAATATTAATAATAATAATAAGGAACTTTACTATAATATAGATAAGACGATTAAAATAATTATCTCACAACATCTGCTTTTTATATACCAAAATATCGACTCTTTCTATTCATAAATATGAATTTTTATTATCATTCTACTGGCTAACAAGATTTCTTTATTTAATGATGAAAATTTATTTAATACTTTTGACTTCACAGCTAAATTTTTTTTTTTTTTTGTTTTTTAGAACGTAGGTACTTCTAGTTTAGGAAAGGAAAAAGTTTAAATTAATTTCTTGACCAGTAGAAAAATTTATTAAAATCGGGTGATCAACCGATAACTCATCTTTTTAATCAGATAATAAAATATTTTTTTTGATAAAATAAAAAAAAATAAAAAAAAAAAAAAAAAAACAACCCCAGATGATTGTAGAATAAGTGTTATAAAATATTTAGGTTCTTTTTAGTTTTTTCCATTTTCTTATCTTTTCTTTCTTTTTATCATTCGCTGTAGAAAAATTAAAAAAAAAAAAAAAAAAAAAAAACAGGGATAAAAGATCTATTACACTTAAATACAGATAGATAATATAATACTATATATATATATACGATTTAATTGATAAATCATCGCTACTTAGCAGAATTATTACGTGTATTTTTTTTTCTTTTATCCATTTACGATGAAGATTCGCGAAAAACGGAAAAAAAAAAAAATTGAAATGTTAAAAAACGAAAGAAAAATAATAAAAAAAAAAAAAAAAAAAAGGCGATTTTTATCATACTAATATTGAACTCGATATCTGATGTAATGCATGTAATCTAGGTGGTGTATAATATATACGTGCGGAATTATTATTGCAATATTTTCCCTATTTCGCACAAACGATGAAAAATATTTTGTAAAGTAAAAAAAAAAAAAGAAAAAAAAAAAAAAAAAAAAAAAAAGAATTTCGATAGTTTTTGATATTTCTTTTCTTTTTCTTCTTTCTTAATGTTTAAAAAATGAATATAACATGCATAATACATGTTATACATAATATGAAGTAGAAACCAAAGAAACAGGTATAATTAATTATATATGGCGAATAAGACACTAATATAGGAGCTTAACGTATTTTTTTTCATTTTAAAAATAAAAAAAAAAAGTATGCGCAATATGTACCTCGTGTTCTCCTCACGTGTGACGTAACAGAAATATTATTTATTAGTGTTCAATTCTGTTACGCTATATTATTACATTATGTATATGTATGTATCTAGAGGTATGTATACCTAATTAATTAGGCCTGACAACTATCATACAGATATACACAGGGTGTCAATATATTCAAATAGATATACACATTGATTCTGCACAGGTAAAAACGAGAAAATAATGTTTAGAGAATAATAGTACATTGTACAACAAGGGGGGTAAATGGGTAATTTCTAAAATTACCCTCCCCCCCTTGTTGCACACCGTAATTTTTTCAACGAGTGCATCTATAGGGCCTTTTTCGCGCATGTACGACGGAAATTTTGGCAATTTCCAATAATTTTGAAAAGTTTGCAAATTTTTGTAAATTTATGGAAATTTATGGAAATTTTTGGAAATTTTCAAAATTTCGAAATATTTGAAAACCTTCGAAACCGTCTCTTGGAAGGTAGCAATAGATCCATTACCTCCCTAGGGAGGTAATGAATTACCTCGCAAGGGAAATAATGGATATTACCTCCCTAGGGAGGTAATGAAGTCCACGCTAGAAATGGGTGATTTTCTATTCGTTTTACAGGCAAGAAAAAGGGCCTATTAGATGCACATGTTAAAAAAAAGTTGTTGTACTAATTCGAATGAAAAAATTCAATGAATGCAATTTCACATGATCACATAATAGATTTTGGTCTGCTGTTTAAAAATTCGCAGATCTGTGGTTATTATTGATTGATATTTGAAGTCCTTTCTTTTCGAACGTAGAGTACAACTTTTGATTCTATAATCATTCATTCTTTCTTTCTTTCTTATAAAAAAAAAAAATGAAATTTTTTGCTTTTTTTTTTTTGGAAAACATCCAAATATCTTGACTCATATAATGGTATATAATAATACTATATATATTATATTTATAATAAAAACGCGATATACCCTGTGTATATATATAAATTATGTATATATATAAAAAGTATTACAAATACGCAGAATGATGATTTTCTATTGAATATAATAATATAAAAAAATATTAATGACATAGATATTATATAGTTAGTTATTACTTCGTAATGATTTCGTGGGAATTCAGCAGTGAAGCCTAAAACGATGAGCTGGTTGTTGCTTTTTTTTTTTTTTTTATTTATTTATTTTTTAATTTATTAATTTTTTATTTTTTTTTTTTTATTTGGAAGAGATGCAGTAGGTTCGTATTATTATTTGCTCATTTTTTTTAATTTTTTTTTTTGTTTTTTTTTTATCGCAGCAAAAGTAACGCTCCTATTAAAACAAGGAGGCTAGATTCTAGCGCCGATTGATTACTGCTTGCTGTAAAATGATTGAAAAAAATTGTCGATTGTTTTCATTTTTTTTCTTCAAATTTTTGCATTTTTTTATTTTTTTTTTATTCTTACCTAAAATGTGTTCAGCATGAGTGTGTCCTTGAGCTCTTGTTTCACGGCTTTCCATTACCGGTGCCTTTACCGGTTTATCACCTTCGATGCTTTGTTCGTTTGTTTTCCAATATATAGTCGCTATAGTAGCGAGACATTTGATCTTCATGTCTCCACGTTTGAAGTGATTTGTACGCAAACGAAACTCGAGACCCAAAACTGCAGTTTCTAGTCCCTCATTATCAACTTCCGTAATGTGCGGTACTCTCAGAAATTGAGAATCGACCTTGTCGTAAATACAATTTGAGAGATTAATTTTTTTATTTTTTTAAATAATATTTCCTAAAAAGAATTCCGAAAATTAATCTATTTCCAAAATATGATTATCAACTTCTTACCGGATCACCGTTGATAAACCAACTCAACATGGCAGCTGGTTTTGATTTTACGGATGTGCAATTAAAACGGACGACATCTCCAACTCGGAAACGATTCCGTCCTGGTCGACCAGTAATTACTGGTCCTTCTTCCGGCAGAGCTATATAATGTGTAAAAATTATCCAAATTGATGAATGCAATTAGAAAAACGGTCATCAATTGCGTGATAACACTACACTCAGAAAAAGGTCTTGTTGAAACAACCGAAATTTGGTTATTGTATGGACAATCAAATTTTTTGTTCAGTCAATCGAAATTTTTGTTCAGTCAACCAAAAATTTTGTTGTGATAGCCAAAATTTTGTTGGGAAAACCAAATTTTGTTGTGATAACCAAAATTTTGTTGAGAACACCAAATTTTGTTGGGAAAACCAAATTTTGTTGGGATAACTAAAATTTTGGGTATTCCAACCAAATTTTTGATTGACTGAACAAAAAATTTGATTGTCCATATAATACCCAAATTTCGGTTGTGTCAATTTCATTCCAAGCAGAGTGAATTTTCACTTCCTTGGATTGAAAATCGTGCAACTCCGCAAAGACGAAGAGTGAGCTTTTCACTCCAAAAAAATTTAGAGAGTATTTGGACTTAAAACTGGATGAATTGGGGTCGTAGGTAAAAATTCCGAATTGTTATCATTACGGAATCACAGTTTATATAGAAAAGGTATTTTCCCGAAAGTTTACATATAGAACCGATTTCAAAAAACTTTGAAACGAAGAACACCAAAGCAAAGGTTTAAAATTCCGAAGACTAATAACCCGAGAGTCGAAACCTCCGGAACTTGGAAATTCACGGATGAATTCATTCAGTGTTTAATAACTCTGGCTGTATCGATCGTATCGAAACCAATATAAGTATATCGTCGAATTAAAAAAAAATAAAAAGTTTCAGCATTCCTATAAATTATTTATGACGTTATGAATTAAGTTATCGATTTAAGTAGATAAAATGTGGTTTTCCGTATAAAGAGGGTCTCGATTATATAATGAACTATTTTTTTTTTTCTTCACACTCTGAGATATGGACCAAAATTTTTGGATTTTTGGGCTTTCGGGGGTCTGCATTCCAACCTTTCGGAATTTTAATTATATAATAAACTCCAACGTTTCTGAAAATTTATTCGAAATTGTCCGAAACGAATTTGGAATTCTTATACCGTTCGGAATTTTGAAAATTCTTAACTTCAACCCAGCCCCGACGAATTAGAGAATAAAAATAACTAGTTCAACTCACCGATAACCAACATGTCTGCGTGATCTGAAACCGTTTGAAATGATGGAGCTTCTGCTGAAACTTCGCAACGATAGCGACCCGAGCTCATCAATGTCACCATGTTTAGTACGACGGATCTTTCGGTGGAATTGTGAATCTAAAAATGAAAAAAACAAAAAATAGCAATCGGTATAATGATTGCAGAAAATGATGATAAAACTAATTAAGAAATATTCTATTGACTCATTTTTTAGATTTTATCGACCATCGCCTAACACTGCAGATTGATTGCAATGAAGAAAAAGTTGGGATCGTAGGGTACACTGAGAAAAAGGTCTTGTTGAAACAACCAAAATTTGGTTATTATACGGTCAAAGAAATTTTTTGTTGGGCCAACAAAAATTTTGTTGTGCCAACAAGAAATTTAGTAGTATCTACAAAAATTTTGGTCGGTCCAACAAAATTTTGGTTGACTGAACAAAAAAATGTATTTGACCGTATAATAACCAAATTTTGGTTGTGTCAACAAGACCTTTTTCTGAGTGTACAGGGGTGCGATTCCGGATCTTTAAGAATAAAAAGAAACGAATTCGAAACTTACGTCGACGGTAACTCCAGGCAATGAGAAGTGTAATACGGGAGGCATGTCCCTCGGAACATATCGATAAAACTCGTTACCATCTTTGTACCATTTTACGGAATATAGAGTTTCCTTGTCCAGTTCAAAATTGCACTGTAGTCTTACGTTCTGACCCCTCACCACATGCTTTGGTATAACAAGCTCCATCATTCTCAGGGCTTCGATTTCTGTAACATTATAAGAAAAGTGAAAAAATTTTAAAAAATGTGACAATAATAATTAGCAGAGAAATTAGATATAATATCGTAAATAAAATTAGAGGAAAGGAAAGGAAAGGAAAGGAAAAAAAAAAAACCGAAAAAGGTTTTCATCATCGTCAATTGCGTATATATATATATGGGGTGTGTTTTCACGGGGTTGTACCACGAGTCACCCCCGTCTCACTGAAACTATATGGAATGACTCATAAAACATTGCATATTGAATACACGCTAGCGTATTCATACATACGTCATTCTTAACGTCGTGTGAATCATATATTCAAAATTCTAACCGGATGAAAGTTACTATCTATATATTATATATGTATATATCTATCTATGTTTTATTTATACATATATATATATATATATATATATATATATATATATGTATATAATATTTATATACTTATATGTATATATATGTATATAATATTATATATATATATATGTAGTATGTGTAGTGGACACGCGTGTGTAACCACCCCATTGCAATTCATTGATACAAATCTCTACATCTATTTACTCTAGTATTTATATATTCTTTGTTTCTCCACGCAGTAACATTATACTTATATATATATATATGCATTTCGTGATTCGGAAGGATGCATATATATATGTATAAGTAACGCTTAGACAATTCTGACACTATTTTCGATCTCATATATTTTCAGATATATAATGAAAATCAGTTTTTTTTTTTTTTTTTTTTTTCTTATAGAAGAATTTTTATCGATCAACGTATAGGTATATAGTTCTTATTTTTTTCAAGATTATGAATACTAAAACCATGCGCCAGCAGCTACTATATATATTACATTTGTGCGATCTTTTTTTTTTTCTCATCTAAGTATCTTAAAAAAAAAAAAAAAAAAAGTTCTCTCTCGTAAAGTTCGTTGATTTTATTTACACACATATATATATATATATATATATATATTATATACTATATAACCGTGTTTAATAAATAAATAATAACTTATAATATAATGTTAAGTGATGTTTGTCTTAAAGATTTTCTTAAAATTCCAGCTAACTTAGTAAAAATTCTTTAAAAGTTATATATATATATAGGAATAATTTTCGTAAATTTAATATCCAAGTTATAAGAAAAAGAATATAAAAGATATCATAAAGTGCAAAGTTTATATATACGACAGAATTACACATACCTACCTGTACCGAATTTTTCGCAGATATAATATAATATATATATATACATTTTATCTCCGGAAATTTATCAATTACAATTGAATACCGTCTAATAATAATAATAATAATAATAATAATAATAAGTAAGATTTATACTAATATCCCAAATTTAGAAATAAAAGTAAGAACGCAGTTCGAGGGGCTATTCACAGCCGTAGTCATGGTGTCACTTGCGACTGTAGTCAACCCGTAGTCGCAATGTAATCAATGAAATCATTGTAATCAAATTGAAGTCATTGGGTTAATTTGTAATCATTTGTAATCATGTAGTCATCATTGGAGGTAGTTGTAGTCATTTTAGTCGTATAGTCGGCGTAGTCAGTAGTGTAGTCTCATGTAGTCGACTACATTTTTGTAATCATGGTGTCACTCGATTCGAATGTGAATAGCCCCTCGACGCAGTTACGAAGATGATAATACATAATATATCGCGTCACTAATGCCATAAAGTCGTAAGCGCCAAAAAATTATTTTTTTTTGCGGATATGCCCAAACGATGTTATATGGCACGAAAAAGATTTTGCCACCAAAAACACAAAATTTTTTTTTTTTTTTTTGGCGCTTACGACCTTATGGCATTAGTGACGCGATATATTATGCTAACGAATCTATATCTAAAAACATGATGTAATCGTTAATTTCTAGTATAAAATGAAAAAAAAAAAAAGAATAAAAAATAAAAAAAAATTGTCAACCCCCGCTATAACATGATGCGGTTGCGGATGCGGTGTTTAGAAAACTAATATTCCTCGTCGATGATTCATACAGGGTGTTATATAGTGGCAAGGTAGAAAAAAAAAAAAAAAAAAAAAAAAAAAAAAAACAGGAAAAAGAACGGAACCACCGCATGTGGGGAAGTAGATTATTCGTTTCGTAGAATTAAGGTGGTAGTTGACCAATGGATCAAACGTGGTATAGGTTCGGACTAAGGGGACGACCACGACGTGGCTGCGAAGCTAAATTATATACGATAATGGATATCGATATACTACTTATATCCCTACTGCATATATACTATATATATATATATATATACTACATACACCTTATAGTGCGCGAAAAGGTGATATATACCTATATAGTAGTACGTATATATTATACAGATCAGGTAGAGGTACCTGTTTCAGCTTAATTTCTGTTTAGTGTTGTTTTACAGAAATCGAATACATGCGAGTCGTGGGCAAGGAGGATGTGGGGGGGGGGGGGGGGGGGGGGGGTCACAGGGGGGAGGTAGAGAAGCCCGGTAGGTATCTGCGACATCGGCAACTTTGCTACCGCGGAGGGCAAACGGTGTCAGATATCAAGTTAACACTGAGCCATTCGAAAGGGGTCGGAGCGTAGCCGCACAGTACATACGCCTATATAGCTATAGCTATATATAGCTAGCTACTACCTACTCCTCTTCATCGCATGATGACTGCTGTCACCAGCACATAAGAGACATTGATGGTCTCCCCCGGCGGCTCACTACTCTTCATTTTTTAACTCTCTTAGCTATATACACATATATAGCTTTCAAGTTTCATCCCCCTCTTTATTCTCGACTCTTTTTATATATATATAGTATAAAATGAAATATAATATAAGAAAGTAAATTATAGAGCGCGTCCCTTTTCGCGGATGTTAATATTTATTAATAACAACGATGTATAGGTACTACTAATTCATCAACGATATAACGCGTAGTACCTGAATTTCTTTTTTTTTTTTTTTTTTTTTTTTACTGTAAAAGAAATAACGAGAATAAACAAATTCGCTCATACATACTAAAACCACGAATTCACTGGTTATTTAACCGGAAAATCTGCTCAATGGGGTTTTTTTTTTTTCTTTTTCTTTTTTTTTTTTTTTACATTTTTATTTTTCATTATACCCATGTAGGTACTCTGAAATTTTTTTTTTTTATTTTCCCCTGCGCAGACGGATATTCGTATATTATGGTCATTTTACATTAGTGGTAGTACTGCGTTTGCCTATAACAAACATTGAAATAATTACTCTTTTTCTACGAATACATATATGCATATATATATACTTAACATTGGATGTTGTTATTAAAGCAATGTACAACGAGAGGGGATGATGCGCCATGGGACCTATAAAGAGTCGAGATCCTACCGTTCGAAACTGGAATATACCGTGAGGTTCTGTAGACGCGGAACGCTAGGGATACCAACCCAAAAAAGGTGCTATTTCATGGGCAGTAAGCTGCAGCAGCAGCAGTTTAATAACTTACTAGATGTTTCTAGTAAAATCACTCGAAATCACTAGAAATCTAGTGATTATTGGTCACTGGATTTCTGGACTAGAAATTTAGTGTTCTAGATTTCCAGTCATTTGACTACACAGAAAAAAAGGTTAACTTGAGCCAAGAAAATTATTCTTGATTCAAGATAATTTTGCAGTCCAAAAATGAAGACCGAAATTTTCTCGGATCAAATCAAAAATTTTTGGACCGCAAAATTGTCTTGAATCAAGTTAACCTTTCTTTCTGTGTTGAAACATCTAGTACTGACCATGAAACAGCACCCTTTTTTTGTGTTGGTATCCTTAGCGTTCCGCGTCAACAAAACCTCACGGTAGACGCATATAGACGTAGTAGTAGACGTAGACATAGTGTCTATATTATATAAGCGCAGTATAATATATACGATATATATATACACTAACTGTTGAATTAACAAGCAATTTAGAGTATCAGGAACTAGCACTAGCATAACCCCTGTTTTTTTTTTTTTTTTGTTTTTTTTTTCTACCATCATGCAGCAGACTGAAAATTCAACATTGAACAGATGGTCGGATGGTATATAACGTCTGCTGTTATACCCATAGTTCGTGTCAGACGCGTGCCGGCTGCTCATTTAAACGACTATTTAATTGTTATTAATTGAAAACGAGTCAATTCATGTAATAATAGTTTAATCAAATGCCCATAATAAGTGTATATGTATGTATTATATAATGAAGGGTAGGGCAGGGCGTAATTGTTCAAAATCTACGATATGGAAAAAGGATTTATATAGTATAATTATATTATAATTATTATACAAGAATATTGAAGATATAATTATATAGTCTGCATGCGGGGACCAAAAAACTAACATTGAATATTAAGGCCCATCCCTAGTCGCCCACCTCCTTTTGGTCGTAAATGTGTCACATTTCGATTATTATCCGAGCCCAGGCGTCAAAAACGTAAAAAAGGCCAACTTAGCGCAAATTCTATTTCAATTCCGAACACATACGTCCAAAAAATTGTTCGTCTCATGCGAAAATAGAGTCTACAGATGGTTTTTACATTGATAAAACATTATTCGAATTTGATTTCCTCGGCGAACAATGTAAAAACCATCTGTAGACTCTATTTTCGCACGAAACGAACATTTTTTTTTTTTGGACGTATGTGTTTGGAATTGAAATAGAATTTGCGCCAAGTTGGCCTTTTTTACGTTTTTTGACCCCTGGGCTCGGATAATAATCGAAATGTGACACATTTCGACCAAATGGAAATGGGCGACTAGGGATGGGACTTAAAACTAGATTTTTGAACAACACTACTATACTATACGATAGAATAGGCTAAATATGTTATGACCCATAGGGATCGTGAGGATGATTATCTCCACCCACTTCGGTTTATCGTTAGGACATATCGCGTAATAAAAGATATTAAATTATAATATATATACGAATATACTTAAATATACGTAGTAGGTACTACGTATAAGTACAAATATAATATATAGGTACTAATGGCACTTTGAAAATATCTACGAAATGAACAATATTATCGCTATATTATAATCATCGTACATCGCTAACTCGGGGGGTAACTTGGTAAGTATGTATATGTAGGTGAAGTGATAATGATTAAATGATTAAGCCATTACAGCCATATTACACGTATATAAAACTTGAATCTATAACGTTTAGTCTATATCCACGATGTATTATCATATTATATTATATCTATAAACTTATAGTATAGCTATATATGCTATATAAGTTGAATTTTAATTTAATACATATCGCGTCACTAATGCCATAAGGTCGTAAGCGCCAAAAAAAAAAAAAAAAAATCGTGTTTTTGGTGGCAAAATCTTTTTCGTGCCATATAACATCGTTTGGGCATATCCGCAAAAAAAAATAATTTTTTGGCGCTTATACGACCTTATGGCATTAGTGACGCGATATATGTATATATGAGTCATTCCTTGCCAAATTGACCAACATATGGTCATCACCGTCTCGGATTTTATCCATATTTTGTTATTAACATTGATCGAACTATGAGATAACAGAGACACTTAAATTATTATGAGGATGAAACAGAAACGCCCTACACTTTAATTTCTTTTTTTTTTTTTCAAATAAAATCTAAAAAAATATAATTCTTGTTTCAAGATGGAACAAAAAAAAAAAAAAAAAAAAATCATGAAACAAATACGAGATGGTCAGGGTCTGCAAACGTTTGTTGAGTTTCCATGGAATTAACTATATATCCGCACGTCAATTCGACACACGGCTCCAGACAGATCATTATCTCCGATTTAATTTTCAATTTTATAATATTTGATCATTTCCACGTCTGGAGAACCTTCCAAATTTTTTTTTCTTTCGATTTTTCGAATCACCGCTTTCGGTGATTGAATTTGTATATATCCTTAAAAGAATAAAACCTTTTTTAAAATTCTGAAAAAAAAAAATCCAAAACAAAAATCACAACATCCTGTTGATGATGATATATAAAACAACCACCCACTCGCAGAAACGTGGACAGAATCTTTCTTATATTTCTTTTTCGATTTGAAAAAACATTTTATTCCGAGAAATGTTTCACTAATTACTCATTCGCCCACGAGAAAAATTGTTGCTTTGGGTGCCCTGCAACGCAAATACTACAATGTGAAAAATCAAAGGCTTTGAATTATAAGTAGGTCGGAAGTTCGTTGCTATGAATAATGTTCATACGTCTGCAGTAGATTGAGGTTTCAAATTTTTCAAACTTCCGAACGGTCGAATATAATTCGAAATTTATGTTTCAGACGATATATATATATACCGAATTTTCAGAAACGTTGAAGTTTATAGAGAGCATTGAAATTCCGAAAGGTTGGAATGCAGACAGCTCGCAGAACTCCGAAAGTCCAGACCTCCCTGCCGCCGCCCCCCTCCAGAAAGCCTAAAAATCCGAAAATTTCGGTCTATTTCTCAGGGTGCGAAGATAAAAAAAAAAACAAAAAAATAGTTCATTTTAATCGAGACCCTCTTCACGAAAACCCATTTTAACTACTTCAATCGATAACTATTATCATGATGTCATAAATAATCCATATAGAATTATGAAACTTTTTTTTTTTTTATCCAAAAAGTAAATCTCAAGACGATTAATTTATATCGATACGATCGATATACCGCCCGAGTTATTAAACACTGAATGAACATATATATGTGCGTGTAATTTCAAATTTTTTAGGATTATGGCCTTTCGAATCTTTAGACAGTAAAAATTTTTGCGTCATTTTTAACATAAAGTCTTGTGTTAAAAATTTTTGTGTTAAATATTTAACACTTTTTAGTGTCAATTTAACACAATACAATAAAATTGACACTAAAAAGTGTTGAATATTTGACACAAAAATTTTTAACACAAGTGACAAGACTTTATGTTAAAAATTATGCAAAAATTTTTACTGCCTGTAGCTTTCGCAATTTCGAACCTCCGACGTTATTATAGTTTAAAAAAATTTGAAAATCGGCTGTGTATAGACTTTCGGGGAAATAAAATACCCTTTCTAAAAACTGTGACTCTATAAATATTCAGATTATAAATTTTTAAATTCGGAAGATCGACCCAGCTTCTATATATATCGCGTTCCTAAAACCAAAAGGGCGTATCGCTATAAAAAAAAAAAAAAAAAAATCTCTAATCAACCTAGAAATGTTATAAATAAGGAAATATATTGAAAGAATGAAAAAAAAAATAAGTTGAAAAAAAAAATACGCCCTTTTGGTTTTAGGAACGCGATATATTGAGTCGAAGTAGGTACATATATTATATACATACGTAGGTATATAGCTAGAATACACGATTATATATAAAATGTATATTATGTACACAGGGTATAAAAAAGCGAGAATAGTACAGCTATAAGGAGGAATAAAGGAAAAATGAGTAGGAAAAGAAAGAAAAAAAAAGAAAAAAAAAAAAAGAAAAGGTAAAAATGTAAAAGAATGAAAAATGGTAGACAATAACGCACGTGCCTAGATATATGCGTATAAGTTATAAGTAGCTGTACCTTATTGTATATACCTATACAAGTGCGTGAGTGCATCGCGTAACGATTATAGGGGCAGGTTGAAAGTTAGAACTATATAACTATGAAATCGATATTTCCAGAGCTACCGCCGTTCGTTGAAAGGCAGTCTTCGCGAATCACGAAGAGAAAATATTCGAAGAGAAAAAAAAAAAGAAAAAAAGAAAAACGAGCCACGTCGCGCGCGCCCTGAGGGACCGCGCGTTTCTACGGAGCGGTTAAAAAAAATTGTTACAACTCTCTCTATGTATACGATTTTTTCTTCTTCTTATTTTACGGATGTATTATATATATATATATATATATAGGTATATAATAAAAAAAAAAAAAAACAACTTCTATTCTTTTCCTTTTTTCTCAGAAAACATATTACGGTATACTATACTACAATACTGAGTGTGTATTATTTACTTGGTTTTGCCCAGTTTTCATAATTTGCCGCGAAGCGAGAAAACATAGAACGAGAGAGAGAGAGAGAGAGAGAGAGAGAGAGAGAGAGCGAGGGAGGGAAAGAAAAGAATTAAATTTTCTCAGGGGAGTATAGTGGGATATTATAAATAAAGAGAATTTTTTTTTTTTTTTTCATTACGATGCTATATTATAATATAAGCAAATGCATACCTATATAGTATACCGGTTCAAAAAAATCGACTATTCTTTTTTTTTTTTTCAATTTTCGAATTGAAATACTTTCGTGGGGGTGAAAAAAGATGACTGTTAAAAGCGGAGCTCTTAATATTAAGATATAGAGGTCGCTCGTCGCGGATTTCTATTTTCCATTTAAATAGCATATAGGAATTTTATTTTTTATTTTTTCTTCAGAATTTCGTAGCTCACAAACCAATGAACAAATCCAAATGACTTTTACATATTTTGATAGGGGATTGAACACTCTAAAAAATGTATCTATCATTGTGGAAAAAAAAATCACAAAAAAAAAAAATAAATAGTTGACACAACTATAAATTGAACTTTGAGCTTGAATAACTTTGGAAGGAGTCAATTTATCAAAAAATGATAAGAGAAGCTTTTTGTAGAGTGTTCAATTTTCTATGAAAATATGTTTGAGTCATTTGGATTTGTTCATTGGTTTGTGAGCTACAAAATTATTTAAACAAAATTTCCTATGCTATTCAAATGGAAAATAGAAATCCGCGATGAGCGACCTTTAAATCTTAATATTAAGAGCTCCGCTTTTAACAGGCATCTTTTTTCAGCCCCCCGAAAGTATTTCAATGCGAAAATTGAAAAAAAAAAAAAGAATAGTCGATTTTTTTGAACCGGTCTACTATATATAGGTATCAAGAAAAGATAATCAATTCTTCATTGTTTTTCTTTTTTTTTTTTTTTTTTTTTGTTCCAAATTATTAATTTGTTTCTTCTTAACACAAAAAGAAGGGTTAACTTATGGTTAATATATTCTATATTTTAGAAAAAATAAATAAAAGTTGATTAAATTAAACCAGCCGCGTGTTAAATTCTTGCGGAAAATAAAAACACCCACGTACCTAACTACAGGTAATAATAATGATATGGAGGGGGGGGGGGGGCATGGGATAAAACAAAAAACAAAAAAAAAAAAAAAAAATGAAAAAAAGAATAGGAAAAAACTATTATTTTATGAAATGGAAATAGTGGCAGTGACCAATTTCGCGGATGCACTGTTTCCGGTCATTTCATATTGTATTAAATATCGTGAATGGACGCATGCAGGTAGAACGACCCTGTGTGCAGTGTCATTCGATATATTGACCATTGGACAGACAGTACTGTCCGGGACGGATGGCTCGTTTCTTTTATATCATTCTATCTATATATACCTATATTATATAATATATACATACGCTCGTGCAGGCGAGTGTAATTAAACGTTAAAATAGCCAAACCCTTTCCCGTGCATAGGTATATATACGTCATATATATACCTATGTATACATATACATATACGTATATATAATATACTATACAAATATATATATATATATATATACATCGGGTCTTCCGCGCGAAACAAAAAACGTAATATATATTTATATATACTAGGATAATAACAATATGACTAAAATCAATAAATTATATATATATATATACCTACTATTATATTATAATCTATTGTTTCGTTAAAAAAAAAAAAGATAAAAATAAAAAAAAAAAGTAGAAAAAGATCAAAAAAAAAAAAAAAAAAAAAAAAAAAGAAAAGAGGAATAAAAAGGAGCAAACTAGTCCGTTGACTTTTAGAATATGTACTTGAAAATTTATTATATGATAAGTGCGTGTGAATTATACGGTTTCTTAGCTCAGCATAAGTTAAATGTGAATACCAAAGCAGATTTTTCGCTTCTCATTCACAGTATAAGGTGTATAAGAGCTATGCTCCGGAAAAGCTCGCGGCATGGGCCACTCTCCGCAGCGTACGGAAGTGCTTAATTTTTTTTTTTTTTTTTTTTTTTTTTTTCTTTTTTCATCCTCCTCTTTCGATCGAGGTAGCGAGCGAGCGAGCTAGGTAGGTAGGTACTATAGGTAGTCGTTGTAGGACGTCGTCGCCAGCTGAACGTTTAGGTTTTATGTTAAAGTTAACGGCTATTTTATCGCCGATTTGTTGATACTTTTTTTTTGTTTTTTTTTTTTTTCTTTTTTTTTTTACTTTATTCATTTCTCTCTCTCTCTCTTTTTCTCTATATTTTTTCATTCCTACGAATTATACTAGCTGTGCTACTACAACATCCGTTTGTTCGTTGATTCCTTTTACGCGCGCATTAGGTCGTTTGTAGATTGTGCGTTTTTTTTTTTTTTTTTTACTCTATATTTTCTTTCATTAGGTATATCTGGCATAGTGTAGTAGAAATGTCGGGAATACAAATGAAGGTATTAATTTTGACCGAGAAAAAAAGAAAAAAAAAAAAGAAAAAAAAAAAAAAAAAGATCATAATATAATATGAAAGAAAATAAAAGAAAATAACGTCACGCAAGAATCGCGTCAATAATGTATAATTAATTGCGTTATATCGTGTATAGAAGTAACTGTAGTGCTCTCTCTCTCTCTCTCTCTCTCTCTCATAAATGTGCGGTCAGGTGTGTAACTTTTAAATCATATCGTAACTATGAACCTTAACCTAGGTACATACATACATTACATACATTACATCATACATAAACAGAAAAAAAAGGTTAACTTGAGCCAAGAAAATTATTCTTGATTCAAGAAAATTTTGCGTTCCAAAAAATGAAGACCGAAATTTTCTCGGATCAAATCAAAAAATTTTCCAAATTTTCAAGATAATTTTGCGTTCCAAAAAATGAAGACCGAAATTTTCTCGGATCAAATAAAAAAATTTTCTCGAACCAAGAAAATTTGGAAAATTTTCTTGGTTCGAGAAAATTTTTTTATTTGATCCGAGAAAATTTCGGTCTTCATTTTTTGAACCGCAAAATTATCTTGAATCAAGTCAACCTTTCTTTCTTTCTTTCTTTCTCTCTATAATATTACGAGAGATTTTTAAATACAGATATATGTATTAAACGAAGGGTGGTGAATCGCATCTCTTTGTTCAATCTTCTTAGTACAATTCCTGCAATGGGCTGCTAGCTAGCTGCTGCTGCTGCTGCTGCTGCTGCTGCAGCGCGGCAGAAGCAGCTGCTGCAATTTCCAACGAATCTATTTTATACGAGTTATTCGTTTCAGGAACAGAGAGGATGGGAATTTATTTTTCTCCTTCAAACTCGAATAACTACCACATTACTCGCAGTTCTCATTTTCTTCTTCTCTATTTTGTTCTCACACATCGCGGTGTTTTCAATTAAAGCTATATATATATATATATATATATATATATATATATATATATATATATATATATATATATATATATATATATATATATGTAGGTATAATTATATACGTATTATATATACGCGTATTAGAGATAGAAACTAACGATATATGCTCATTCAACCGTAATATTAAACACTACTACAGTTGCTATCAGCTTCTTTCTAAAGTGTGATTAAATTTCAGTATAGGTACCTTATCAATCAGAATTCATAAAGAAATTCGATCTCTTTTATAATAATAATTTTCACTCGCTGATAATCACTATCATCATCATCATCATGGATATATATTATAGTAATTTAATGTTTAAATTTTGATTTAATGTTATGCTATAATGCCATATATAATAACAACCGAAGAAGTCTAAATCGTTGCTAAACAGACGTTATATAGTACGACGCGGTATATTCTTCATATTATATTATATTATATTATATACTATATAATTTTAAAAGAATCAAGATATCGAATCGATTTTTTGCACTCTCTGATTGAATGATTTATAGAGAGAATCATCAGTCGCGACTCATTGGAATCGAGATACTTTTTTTATTTTAATTTATTTTATTTTTTCAAAGATTGATTAGGTACCGCCAAGGCATAATGATACAGCTTTATGGATTATACTATGTTATCTTATTATTATGTGAGGTTGAAGTTCGTAGATAATTCAAGGATGATAAACTGCGGTGTGAATGTGCAGTAATAGCGTACATTTCACAATTTTAATAACATTTGAGTCCTAAAATAGCGATGTTCTTAGCGGATCTTCGACCTCGTCTTATCTTTGACTATATTGTCTCGTCAGAGGCTGCGTAATATCTTGTAATAATTGAAATATATCGCGTCATTAATGCCATAAGGTCGTAAGCGCAAAAAAAAAAAAAAAAAAAAGAAAAAAAAAAATTTCGTGTTTTTGGTGGTAAAATCTTTTTCGTGCCATATAACATCGTTTGGGCATATCCGCAAAAAAAAAAAATTTTTTGGGCACTTACGACCTTATGGCAGTTAGTGACGCGATATATATATATGAAAATTTTTTTTTTTTTGTTTTATAATTTTGTAGCTCACAAACCAATGAACAAATCCAAATGACTCAAACATATTTTCATAGGAAATTGAACACTCTACAAAAAGCTTCTCTTATCATTTTTTGATAAATTGACTCCTTCCAAAGTTATTCAACCTCAAAGTTCAATTTATAGTTGTGTCAACTATTTTTTTTTTTTTTTTTTTGTGATTTTTTTTTTTTCCACAATGATAGATACATTTTTTAGAGTGTTCAATCCCCTATCAAAATATGTAAGAGTCATTTGGATTTGTTCATTGGTTTGTGAGCTACGAAATTCTGAAGAAAAAAAAAAAATAAAATTCCTATGCTATTTAAATGGAAAATAGAAATCCGCGATGAGCGACCTCTAAATCTTAATATTAAGAGCTCCGCTTTTAACAGGCATCTTTTTTCAACCCCCCGAAAGTATTTCAATGCGAAAATTTAAAAAAAAAAAAAGAATAGTCGATTTTTTTGAACCGGTCTAATATAAATATACATATATACAAACGTCGTGATATTAGAACCGGCATTCGCTTAAACAGTTGACAAAAATCAACTCTTTCAACGATTTTAATGAACAACGTCGCGTCGCGGACTCCGATATCTTCGTTCAGTTCAGTAATTCTATAATCTCTATATAAACAGGGCAGATAAGATAACTTTGGTCCAGACGTAGGTTACTGTATATAATTTATCGAATTGACAAAAAAACGCCAGAACCGCACGAAAATGAGCATCGATAAAATATTTTTTTTTAAATCGTCTCGATTTGTATTTAAGCGAAGAGCGAATGACGCGAAAAAAAAAAAAAAATTGTTGTTTTTTTTTCTCAAATTTTATTTTAGTCACCCGCTTATATATCGTTCATGAAAATTTAGAAAATAAAAATGACAAAAAAAAAAAAAAAAGAACTACTTTTTTTTTTCTCATATTTTTTTTTTTTTTTTTTTTTTTTGGTCGCACCGAGTTCTCAGTTTGATATCGGAATCGAAGCATGATTTCCCGGCGGAAAATATTCGTATACCTACCTATACGCGTATATAAATATTGTACTCGTGGGATGATTTTCCAATCGGATGGAAAAGCACTTATTGGTTATTCTGTAATTGAGGTTGAATTTTAGCGCAATTTTAACCGCGGGCTGGAGTAGTACAAATTTGAAAAAAAAAAATTCTAAAAAAAAAAAGAAAAAGGAAGAAAAAAAACACTATCCCGTCTCGCGCGGTTCTCTCGAAAATTTGCATCTCCTTTCCGGCCCGAGCGCTATCCAGGAATCGATAGAACACGACCTCCTTTGCTTTCGTG